>OX454525.1:151794216-152994216 GCA_949715645.1 Portevinia maculata | reverse complement strand
GCCCCACTTGTCTATCTTGATGGAGCCTCCAACACCTTGGCGTGGGGCGGGTTGCATGGATTGAGTTGGTGGACCATAATGGTACCCGCCAGGAGGATTTCTCGTGTGTAGAATCGGAATCTCTGGCTGGTATGTATTTTCATATGCTCGAAAACTATGACTTGCTCTACTATTTTGGTAATTGTTGTGTCTGTGGTTTTGCCCAACAGGAACGAAGGCCCTAGCGGTTGCATCAGGATTGGATTGCATTTGGCGGGCTGTTTGCTGTGGTCGAACAAACGGTTGCTGTAGGACCAAAGGCTGTCGCCTACCTGCAGGTGGGTGCTGAACAGGCTGAGATGGAGGAAATTCCGGCTGAGGAGCTACAGATTGAGCCATCGTAACTGGTATTGCTTCTCCAGCTTCAGGAATCGGACGAAAGAGGTTGTTTATCTCATTAGTGAAGCCTAGAAAACTACTTTTCATCTCGTTTTTAAGGTCTTCGGAGATCTCTCCCCTCAGGGTATTCTTCAAGCTCGAGAAAGCATTGACCAAGGCTAAGTTGACGTAGGCTTTCAATTCCTTCTGCACTTCGTTTGGAATCAAGTTATTGCTTGGTAAATAATCTTCCTCTTGCCTTTCATCTAGGTCTACTAACGTTACGGAACTGGGGTTTT
The DNA here is from genome assembly GCA_949715645.1 of Portevinia maculata. Lineage (NCBI taxonomy): Eukaryota > Metazoa > Arthropoda > Insecta > Diptera > Syrphidae > Portevinia > Portevinia maculata. The sequence continues at coordinate 152,993,560 of OX454525.1, read as the reverse complement.
GGGATGCTAATCCTGCGGCACCTAAATTGCTAAGTTCACTATATGCGGGTGCTGGTATCGAGTCGGAGCTACTTGAACGGCTTTGGGAAAAATCAGATGGTGGTATGGCTGACGATGGTGGATGGTTATTATTACTGTTCGAAGGAACTTGAACAGAATCCCTACCATTCATCGAAGTGCTCTGCACTTTCGGTACTGTACCTACGGTGCTGAAACAAGAACTAGGAGGAGCTGGATGGGAATCTGAGCTAATCGAACCGTTCTGATCTTGAATGGACGTCGGAAAGGCAGTATCGCTGTTGGAAGCATCATGGAGTGATTTCCTACTAACTATCGGGGTGTGCGTTACCCTTGGCATTGTACTGCTCGAAGTTTGTGGTAGCTGTGAATTGGATCTAGTAAGTCTCCTGTTTTCATCGAATAAACTTTCTCTTCTTAACCTGTTTATATTTTTTTCTCTTTCTGCAGAATTCATCGTGGATTTATGAAAATGGACGAACGCAGACGGCTACAGGAATTTATTCAACTGACTTGGGACAACTTAACGACAGTATGAAACGGAATGACTGAGAAAAGGACCTAACACTTAACGTAAGTTTCTTTGAATGATTTTTAAGTTTACTGAAAATATGTATCTAAATAAGGATTGATTTATGTAAATATTTATGTAATATAATATAAGAAAAAAATGATTATATGTAGGTATGTAGGTTTATGCTTATATGTTATGGATTTGTGATAGTACACAATATTTAAAGCAAATAAATATCAACAAAAATTTACTAAACTACAAAAATGTACGGGGTTTTGGTTTCTATATGTGTGGACACGGGGGTGTTTCAGGTAGCTGTCCTCGGCGGCATTTTGTTGGCGCGACCTAGGATGACTTAAACTGCTTTGGATACTCGGAAAAAAGACAGCAGACGGACTAAAATGTTATTTTTATTATATTTTTTTTTTCAAAAGTGGTAAATATAGACAAAAAGTAACATGGACACACGGTTGTTTTCTTCTACTCCCGCGATTCCAGTCTATCCTGGGGACTTGCTGGAAGACTTGGAGGAAAAGGCAACAACACTCAAAGTAGAACGTGAAGAATGTGACAGTGCAGCGTGTTACGACGACTCTCATCGAACAAGGCCACTGTACACATGAAGGTTATACGAAAATGAAATGAAAGTGAAAATTAAAATTTGTGATAGGAAAGTAAAAAATGTAAGTAAAAGATATAGAAGTAGAAAGCACGGAAAACTAAAAGCTGCCAGTTGTTTTTGTTGCCAGCATCAAAGAACTCATCGCGATTCATTTGACCTGTCAGGGACTTCTCAAATGAAGACTTATGGGTTCTTTGGTGCTGCCAACAAACACAACTGTGGACTAATACGACATAAAGGACTGAAGCCTAGGACAAATACGTTGGACAGGACGTATTACGTTGGGCGCCATTTGTAATAGGCAGGAACAGGAGTGGAAAGGCCGTTGGGAATTCAAAAAAGGGTAGGATGACCGGATGAGGAAGCAAGGTAGGGAAATTTGGGATTTTTGGAGAGAATGTCGACTTCCGGAAACGTGGCACGCTGGCTCTGCACGGCTGAGCTCGTCAGAATGGGGGGATTCTTGTTCCCGAAAATCAACAGCACCTATTTACAAAACATAAATCGTGCCGAGAAAAAAATTATGCAATTTGACAGCGGACGGACGGTTACCACTTTGAGATGCGCTCTTAGGTGTTATGAGCGCGGCCAATACCCACCCAACCTGGAAGTTCATTGGCCTCAGAACTTCCCCAATATGTGTGTATCCTCACAGTCAAGTCATCCGCCGAGATATTTTTAGCTTACCTTAGTCCACCCCCTGAAATAGAAAATCTCAACACATCATCGTGTGATCACGTATCCTCAAAAAAGAACGCATTTAATTTCAATAGCGTGATTTTTTTTTATTTAAAAAGCTAAGAATTACAAACAAAAACAATAAATAATGAAAATAAAGCGGTCACCATGACAAAAATAATCTTTAAAAAAACAAAGAAGTTTGTACGGTAACCCTAGATAACATTAATCTAACAAACAAAATTTTTTTTTGCAAAAGAAATAAATATCAGGATATTAATCCTTAAAAAACTTATTTCCTAAGCCAAAATAAGGAAATAATAAAAAAATAAATAAACAAAAAGAAATTATACTAACATTAATAATGGGACCGTAACCCTTAACCAAAAATTAATCAAAATAATTAAATAACAAAGAAAAACTTAACTTTAAAAAAAATATAATTGATGGGGGTGGTAGCCCTTGACAAAAAAGGAAATCTTTAAACTCGAATGAATAGATAACCAAAGTAAATATATAAGAAAAATTAAACTTTAACAAAAATTTTATAGTTGGTGGGATGGTAACCCTAACCAAAACTCATTAACCAAAATCAATTAATAACAGCCATAAAAAAATTTAATTCAAAAATAATAATAATGGGATGGTAACCCTTAACACAAATAAATCTTGAAACAAAATTAAACAAAGGTATACCCAACAGAACAGCCTGAAACCATACAGGTTTATTTCACTCGAAGCAAAAATCTAACCAATATTTGTTTCTCGCCCTATGCAGTCCTTATCCCTCACCTTTACCGAATTCCTACCTAAATCGAGCTCAATGTAGGTTTCGAAGAGGGGTACTTTAACTAGACAAAAAAAAGACGAAGAACTTAATAAAAGTTAGAGAAAACCCGTACAAAAAAAATTGTTACTCTTTGTTCCAAGATGCCCTGGTGCTACTACCAAAAAGGAACTATGTAGGTATACACCAAAAAAAAACTTAACCAAAAAAAAACATAAATTAATCAACACAAAATTTAACCAAAAATCACGCTTATGTTCTAAAAAAATATTCTTAACACTAGGAGCTTAAATCGTTCGCCACATTATTTTTAATTTTTTTTCTTCCCGAGTAGCAAACACACAAATACAGCAGGCGTTGTGACGTCACAAAAGGAGTGATGGGGGGACTCGACCCCTTGGAGCACCAATGTGCAGGAGACTTCAATGGCCGGTGTACCACGTAAGTCGTCTCAAACATATATTTCAGCGTTTTCAAAATTTCCCACCACAATGCACTTATATATTGCAGGCCATACAAGGATTAAAAATATTGGCGGTCACGACTTCCTTTTGGTGTGTGTATTGATGGATAGTCTATGACCGCCACTTGACCTTCACTGGTGATACGCCTTGATATATTGCAGATTGGATTTTCCACTGATTTTATGCACAAAAAAAATTCTTACACTGCCTACTTAGGTCTTGTAAAAATTGTTCAATATCTTTTTTTCTTTTGTTTTATGTACTTTGTTGTATTTGCTTAGTTTTATGTTGTTTCGCACTACTTTTTCTTTGGACGTGTGATCAGTACGGGTACTTTACTTATTATGGCGAATGTTCTCCTGACCTGAATCAGCAGACCATCATCCGTTTGGAGCTACCAACAACCACACTACCTTCCCGCTAGTGGCCAAAATCCCATCATCCGATCTTGGATCCTACCAATCATAACCGGCAATTCATATTTGAATCTCCCGCTCTCATCATCTACCAAAAAGGTTGGAGTATTAACTCGTACCAATAATTTTCCATCGTGAATGAGCCCTTTACTCCGAATTTTCAGGGATGACAACTGACAACTCAAGCAGCTGTTGGAAATTGCAATTTGCTGCACAAACATATTTATTTCGTGAATCAACGCGGTTAAGTTTATTATTTTCATAATTGTATTTAACCATTATTTCCTTAATTCATCTGTTTTATTGTTTGAATTTCAGAGACGCTAGATCCAGCTTGGACCACATATGGGACACACCAACTGGACTCATCTCCCTATGGATTGGGTTAAGTATGTTTGTAGCTAGTCTGTATTTTTCTGATGTGTATTTTTTTATGTTTTATGATACTCGTTGCCCTTCAATCTACCGACGGATGTGGAGTTGCGGTGTGTGAGGACGACCCACGAACCGCACCGCATCTGGAGGATACCCTTTCGGTTGAGCAAGGAGGTTTGGTGACTAAGGTGAGCACTCTCAATGTTTGGAACTGTTGATATGAATCCAGTGGCAATAACTTTGTTTACGTTTCCTTTACAGGTGACCGTAACAGTTTGGTGGACTGCCGTAGAGAGAGCGATAAATCGCGATAAGCTAAGCAAAGTCCAAAGTCCAACGATTAGCGAGTCTCTGTATGAGCGGTGCACTGCGCATTACTCCCTCTGCTGCAATGGACATTCTGTTTCACCTGACACCCATGACACCCCTGACATCTTAAGTAAGCAAGCGGCTACAAGTGCGGCTGTCCGCCCTAAAACAACCCCTCAGCTCCGTTTTGACAAAAACTTCAAAGTCAACATCCCTCCCGGAACATTCTGGAGGGTAGGTGGAGGTGTGTTCTCTGACATGCTGAACCTCGTCTCCCGAATCACTGCAGCGTGTTCCAGGCTTAAATCATGGCGATTAAGGAAGTCCTATCGTGACTGAAGAGAAACGTGATATCGTCGTGTGCATGAGAATACCGCACAACTGACATTTTTTCCAAAATGCAGGTTTTGATGAAAACGTGATCTAGGTGTCAAAGCGCACATTTTCAGAAATTTTCAGAGTGGTGACATCTACTTTTGGGTGTCTTAAACCAGTTTGAAATACGGCACAACTTCACCCATACAATTTTTTTTGTGAAACAGCACATCTGCAATTTCCCGCCTAAGTTGGTTGTCATTCAGTTGTTATTTTTTTAAATCTCTTCCAACGGTTCCCTCTTATTACTGCAGAAGGTCTTCCGCAAAGCAGTACTTGCAACCACCAATAACATCGATAAGTGAAGTTTATAATTTATACACAGCAAAGTGCAATGAAAACGAAGACCTGATCATATCCAAGAGGTATTTTTATAAAGACTTTCGAAGACAGAATATTGGAATTTTTACTCCCAAAAAAGAGCAGTGCGATCTCTGTGTTGCTTATAAAAATGGAAACATTCTCGATGAGGAATACATTTCTCATATGGAATCAAAGCAGAAAACTAGAGATTCTAAGACTTCGGATAAAAAACTAGCTTTGGAAAGCAAAATAAATATGTTTTGCACGGATCTTCAAGCCGTGAAGCTATGTCCAGCACTCAAAGCCAGTTCATTGTATTTTAAAACAAAATTAACTGTTCATAACTGAACAGTTTATGACTTAGCTAGGAAAAAAATAAAGTGCTTTTGGTTCGATGAAACAAACGCAGATTTGACTGCTTCAACATTTACTAGTTTACTAGTCAAGTTTTTTACAGATATTTTGGAAGAATCAAAGCTGTCAATAATTTTGTACAGCGATGAATGTATATACCAAAACAGGAACGTTGTTCTATCTAACGCTTTACTGCGTTTGGCGATGAGCTATGAAACACAAATAACTCAAACATTTTTGACGAAAGGTCATACATAAATGGAGTGCGACAGTGTTCATAGCGTCATTGAGAGCAAGTTGCGTAGCAAGGAGATATACTTACCATCGCAGTACATAACCCTGACCAAAGATGCCTGGACACAACCTTTTCCATACAAGCCGAAAATATAGACTTTTCTCCAATATTGGATTATACGCAAAAGTCTGAATTTATCTATAAAACAATAAGAACAGGTAGTATTGCTGGGGATGAAACAGTAACTTGCCTTAAAGTTTTATTGTATGATCCATCAGGAAAAATATTTCACCGAATATAAGGAACTTGCACAAAGAAGAGACGCAAATGCGTTAAAAAGGCAAGTTAATTATCCCCGCTTGCATACTGATCGCATTGCAATTGCGGAGTCAAATTTTAAACACCTTCAGCAAATAAAACCAGTTATTCCAAAAGACTGCATTCATTTCTATGATCCACTGTCATTTACTACAAAGAAAAAATGATTTGAAGTTTGGTCTTAACAACTTTTTCGAACATGCAAAGAATGCCTTTTTATATTTAGTTCATTTATGTAAGTAACGCATGCTAGTCAGTGCATAGCAAATGACTGAAAATGTTCCTTTCTAAGTTTTTTTTTATGTAACTGAAAAATTTTTAAGTTTTTTTTATACCATGAAGATGAATGAAGTCACAAAATAAAAAAAAGGTAATAGTAACTCCGCTGAAATACTGCACATCTTCAAAAAAAAAACAAAATGTTAAACTTGCAATAACGCACAACTGCCTTTTTTTATTAAATTTAATTTTTTTACTGAAATTTCTTAATAAACATGTTTCTGAGCTAAACATATTATTGACGTGTTTTTTATTTTAGTTCTAATTAATTTTTTTATTATTTAAAACAGTTTTTTGTGTCTCCTGAACAATTTTCAAAATGTCAGTTGTGCGGTATTCTCATGCACACGACGATATCCGCTATGGACATCCGAATTTTCTCAGATAGCCAAGCTGCCCTAAAATCTCTGGATTCTGTCTCCACAAACTCCATCGTAGTACTAGACTGCCGATCATCTCTCGTGGAGATGGTGGAGCAATTCAACATTTACCTATGCTGGTTGCCGGAACACCGAGATATTTCAGGGAATTGTAAGGCTGATGACCTCTCCAGAAAAGGAACCATACTGCCCCTTCTACCTGGTAAAGGTCCCTTACGCATTCCAATTGCTACATGCAAACTCATGTTAACGAGGGGGGCCATTAAGAGAACTAACCTTCGGTGGACAAGTGGCAGGACTTGTCTAGCGACAAAACAGATTTGGCCAAAGCTGGATCTGAAATGCTCAAAGTGTTTGATCTCCCTGAACAGATTGCACATTGGTGCTATAATTGGTGTAATCAGCGGACACTGTCTCAAAGGCAAGCATGCAACCAGGATTGGCGTTTATACAAAGCTGCTTGGATGACGAGGAGGAGCGAGGAGGAGACTATTCTACACCTTCTCTGCACATGCCCTGCTCTCTCTCAAAGACAAAAACTCCATTTGGCATATTTCTTTTACAATGATCTCAAAGCTCTCATAAAAATCGACATTTCAAGTTTTATCAAAAGCTCCAACTGGTTCAATGAGTAGGAATAAGATAGATCCGTGCGGTATCACAATGGACCTTTTTATTGGTCTAAGCTTCTGCCGACTGCCACTATAACCTAACCTAACCCTCAGCTTCTCATATTCGTTTCCAGGTTAAAAGACTTCTGCAAGAATATGCAAGAAATATTTCACGCCTTCTGAGCTGGCTAAAATTTATAAGGCGTTTATCCGCCCTAGGTTGGTTAGGTTAGGTTAGGTTGGGGTGGCTGCCAGCCTAACGCCAACACACTTAGACCAATGTTAGGTCCATTGTGATACCACACGGATCTAGCGGTTTCTTTCGCTACTCGTTAAACCATTTAAGTCATTTAGATCGTTAAGCAGGAAATCTCCCAGATAGAGATTTCTTTAATGGTAGAAAGCAGAACATGTACAAAGAAGGTGAAGTGTAGTCTCCTCCTTCTCATCGTAACTGCAGCTCCTGCAGAAGTTATTTGAATAAACCTCGATGCGTGCCTGCCTATCAGACAGTACTAATATGCAGTCGGTTTATTGAGATTAGACTCTTAGAGCGTCGCAGGTTCAGCTTTGGTCAGATATGCTTAGTCGCTAGACAGGTATTACCACTTGTCCACCTAAGGTTTGTTCTCTCGATTGCAGACAGCTTGAATAAAAGTTTCCAAGTAGCGATTGGTATTCCCAGAAAATTCTTTTCAGGTAAAATAGGTAGTTTGGTTCCCTTTTTGGCGAGTTCATCTGACCTGCAGTTTCCTGGAATGTCTCTATGCCCCGGCACCCAACAGAGGTGAATATTAAAGTGCTCCGCCATCTCCCTTAGAGATGAACGGCAGTCAACCGCTGCGATGGAATTTAAAGAGACTGACTCCATGGACTTTATCGCGGCTTGACTGTCTGAGAAGATACGGATGTAGTTTGCGAATAGCACATTTCTCTTTAGCCACGTCAGGGCTTCTTTCATCGCCATAATTTCCGCCTGGAATACGCTACATTGATTAGAAAGACGGAAAGAGATACTAAGATTTAGCCTTTCGGAGAAAACGCCACCACCAACCCCATCACTAGTTTTTGATCCATCGGTGTAGAAGTGGATCGATTTATCTTCCGCAAATACAGTGTCATCCCAGAATGATCTGGAAGGAAAAGCGAGTTGGAAGACTTTCCGAACTGTAATTGCATAGACGACTATGTTTCCTGGAAGAGACTCAAATGAGTCCAGAATGACGGACTGGCCAATATATACTGCGAGGTAGCTTATAGGCGGACAGCAGTAGGTACAGGCCGCTGTTTGCCTGCTAAAAATGTCTAGGGGTACCAGATGTAAGATGCCCTAACTTGAGGACAACGCTAATATCTGAACTGGTGTCTCAATCACATATTTGGAGCTACTAGACAGAATTCAAATACGAGCGATTAAACTCATTGGAGATCGAGATATCGCGAAATCCCTTGAATATCTTAACCATCGTCGCAATGTTTCCTGCCTTTCGTTGTTTTATCAGTATTTCTAGCATAAGTGCTCAAACTAAAAAGCCACTTGCATTCTATTGTTTTTACATTTCAACTGCAATTTCCGACTTGCTTAGAAAGCCCTTTAGTTCACCCTCAAGCCTGGTCGAATCTTTCCTAAACTGAACCACACGAATGCCGAACGCTCTACCGGCTCTGTTTATACCCTATTCTAAGGGTATATTAATTTTGACGCATAGTTTGTAACATACCTTAATATTGCCACTATTGTCACTATATTTATGATCAGCATCGATAGTAATGTCGATCTAGCCATGTCCGTCCGTCCGTCTGTCGGCAAAAATTAGGCCTTTAAACTGGACCTAGAGAGATGAAATTTTAACCATATACTCTCTAGGGTCCCGAAATAATCAAGTTTACGAATTTTTGAAATCCGCCCACAGACACGCCCACAAACTCAAAAAAACAAAATTTTGGAAAAAATCGAATTTTGAGCTAGAAAGCTGAAATTTTTTTATATATGATCTATGACTCCTAAACCTGCTCGGGATAACAAATTTTCAAAATCCGCCCACTGACACGCCCACAAATAAATAAAATAATTTTTTTATACCCTATTCTAAGGGTATATTAATTTTTGAAAATCCAAAGTTTGAGCTAGGGAGCTGAAATTTATAATATATACTCTCTATGGGCCCTTTATGCTCATGTGTAAATATTTTCAAAATCCGCATACTGACACGCCCACAATTATTTTTTTTTTTTTTTGAAAATTCAAAAGCTAGGGAGCTGAAATTTATAATATATACTCTCTAGGGGCCCTTTATTCTCATGTGTTAATTTTTTTTAAATCCGCCTACTGACACGCCCACAATTAAATAAAACAATTTTATTGAAACACCCAAGTTTGAGCTAGGGAGCGTTTTTTTTTTTTTGATAAAATCCTCTAAATGTTATATAACAAAATATGTAGAGCGTTCTTAACAATTCAACCATACTTAGACTTTTGTCACGCCCACTTATGAGGGATAGGAATAAGAATAGAGTATCCAACAGTTCGCCCAAGCGGACTGTAGCCCGTCCCTATGTTTTCCTTTTGCATTGTAATTTATAAACATTCATAACCATCGTGCATGCATAAGCATCTATTAATGTGCTCTCATCCTTTACTTGCTTAATGCCCGCGATGTGTTACTTTATATAAGGGTGCACAAAACCTAGGTATGTAGCGCGTGCTAATAAGAAAAAAAAAACTAAATATACCTAGAATTTCTATTGGACCCCAAGCTCAACTTTAAAGAGCACATGAATTACGCAGGCGATAAAGCTTCTCCGGCATTAGCGGCGCTATCGGCGCCTTTCAAAATCGCTGTTTCTTGGTGATGTGTTTCTGCCAAAACTCAACATTTCACCCGAAAAATTAATCATTTCGCCACACATTTTCCAATATTGAACTTCAGCGCCATGGTGAATTTCGTCTCTGTATTTGAAGGTTTATTGAGGCTTGGAAGCTCATTATATTTACGCCCTCTGCGTGTTGTAGTATGCTCGACCTCAGTTATCGCAGATGAATTTACTATGGAGATTGGGCGCGTTCAATTTGCAAGGCAACTAATAGTCCCTACTATTTTACATTAGCTGTGTTTAATCAACAAAAGATCAGAACAGAACAGATCAGATCAGCACACAGAGCGAAAACTGTCAGATCAAGTTAGAACAAAAAAGTACAGCTGCATGTGACAGCTCTCATATCAGCTGTTGAATTCCAAAATAAATAAATCCAAATGAAAAATGAGATACAAAGTTGCTTTTGATAAATAAAATAAAATGAATACTTCAGACTTTTTAATACACGAGATGTTGGAAGATTCTGGCGGTAGCATCATGTTAAGTTCGTCGGATATTACAACATCGGATACCAGCAATAGCGATGATCAAGAAGATTTGCCACTGTTTTTCGTTGGAAAGGACGACAGAAATGCGATTTCTAGGTATTTAGAAGAAGTAGTTCCTTCTTAAACTGAAAAAGAATTTATAACCCACTTTGGAGTAAGTCGCGATTTGTATAAATGCATACCTAGTGCAACAATTTGCATTATCGAATGAGTACATCGCAATGGAGGCGGCCAAAACATTTTCTTCAGAAATACATGTAGCACTCCTCTTGTGGTTCGCTGGACATGAAGCGTGCTCCTTCAGAGATATAACAGATAGGTTCAATCTTTCTTTGGGAACAGTGTGCGGAATAATAAATCGCACGCTTGGCTTTTTAAGCAACCTCTCAGATTCAGTTATTCGGTGGCCTACAGAGGAAGAAAAAGGTAGAACTACCGTATGGATGTATAATAAAACTGGTATTCATGGAATAATAGGTAATGTTAATATTATTTAATCTAACCAGAATAAATTTGATATATTTTATTTAGGTGCTATCGACTGTACCCATATACGGATTGACCCTCCTAAGTGAGCCAAGGACGGTTACATAAATAGAAAAAACGTTATAAGTATATGTTTGCAAGCTATCTGTAAAAAGAGGAAGCAAATTATTGACATCTTCGTTGGCTATCCAGGATCAGTTCATGACAATAGAGTTTTGGAAAATTTCAACATTTCCTGAGCTCTCAAATTTATGTGGAGAATTGTTTATACTATGCGAATATTTTTAGGCAAAAATAGCTAATGCCAAGTTTCATGCCAAACAAACAAATCAACTGACATCAGTGACATTTGACGTCTTCAATTTGACAACTTTCACGCAGTTGCCATTCCTCAAAAGAAGGTGCAGAAAATGCTGTACTTAACTGAGCTGGACAGCGTCATGGAACACAAAGTGACAGAATGTAAAACATTTTGGGGCAAGATTTTTGCTCATGGAAAACAAAATCCTGTACTTTTCTGATCTTTTCTGTAATTTTCTGTGCAGCTCAGGTTCATTAAACACACCTATTTTCTCATTGATCAGATAACTCACGTGACCATCGATTGGCAAGTGAAAGAAATTTAATTAGTAGGGAACTTGAAGTTGCCTTGCAAATTGAACGCGCCAATTGACAGCTCACAACGTCATCTATTTGTTGGTTGTGTGTTGGCCACTACATATCGCAGAAAAACTGTACCAATCCGCAATCGAACAGAATAAACCATTTAACTCTGCACGTCATTCAGCAGACTGACTAATGCCGATTTCGATTGGTAATTTTCTCAAACCTCTAAAAATGGGTGTCGGAGCGAAAACGAAACCGAAGTAAAATTGGTGGTACATATACTCGTATGTATTGGTACAATTTTATAGCGTGTTTCGGTTTTGGTTTTTGTTGTCATTTATAGTGTCTACAACTGCCGATTATTACAAGCACGGCAGATATGTCAAATATGGCAGTGTGAGGGTAGCGTGAATCAATCAACTTATTGATCCCAACTATATCTGGGGATGAAACAGTGGGTTTAAACGCTTCGGTGATCAGCAAACTTCATTCGTGGATAACTAAATATTTGCTCCAGATGTTTGTCACAGTTTATTTATTGACGCTCGTGTGCATCTTGTAATTTATGTGTCTTAATAAATTGCCGAAGGCCTGATGTGATTACTGGACGAGTCTGAGTATGCACTCCCAACAAACGCGCCAAACTTGGGTTCAAATAAAATGCAATGGCATATAGAAAGCGAATTGTACAATGAACGTTTATATCACCAGCTCGTTTCTCTTGGACGGCATCAGTTTCTTAAGTACCAAATGTTCCATGTCAATCTACGAGATGATTAGTAGGTCCATTTAGGTCTTTGTCAAGTTAATTGACCAGCCGTTTGAAAAATGATAAGCATTTTCTCTTTATTTTGGTATTAGGATTACCTTTATATTCAAGAGGACTGCCTTTAACTCTGTACTCCCACGAAGCCACAGCTGCTTCTGACCTGAAAGTTTGCAAATAAAGAGAACTTTGCAGTAGTTATTTCTATTTACTGCTTCCAACTTCTTTGCATATTTAAATGAATCCATTTTCCTGAAAATATATCGAGAAACTATTGATTATTAATAAAAAAAACTTACTTTTGTTTGCTGATTCCTAGTATTTTCCCGCCTATCACTGATAATTATTTTGCTTGTTTACCCTCCACTTTATTTGTTTACATTCGATTTGGCATCTGTCAAAAAAGTCCGGATCTCTATATCAAACGAACCAAGTATGCGATAAAATGCCCAGCAAACAAAATTTGACAGCTGCTCTGCTTTTGCTTATTTCTTCTGTCTCTGCAAAAAAAAAGCAAAAGCAGAGCAGTAGCCAAATTTTTTTTCCTGGTCATTTCATCGCATACTTGGTTCGTTTGAACCAATCTCTACATGAGATAGTGGCAGCATGCATTAGTGTATGCTATAAACTTATAGCACGTGGAGACTGCATGCGAAGCACAACTGATCCCTCATATTTATTCAAATGGCACGCAACTGACACAAAAACGTTGGCGACGTATTATCACTTCCCCTCTGAAATTTCAGCTAAGTGACCGACAAGCAAATATCGAGCCTCGTTTGGGTTTATTTTTGTCTTTACATATGTCAAAAAAAATTCCTTCGGCGTAACCGCACATGGGAAAAATTGTGTTCGCATTTTGTTCAGTTATTCTGACCTTAAAACCGAAGTAATTTATTTATTTCCAACACAATTACAACTCCACAGAATATCTCAAGGCCACCATAAATCGACTGTCCAGGTGAGTTTTCATCCAATAATTGAGGACAGGGCTATGGACGTCTACGAAATTTGTGATGATTTGATTAGAAAACTTGCCGATTGGAAACTTATCGGCATCGCTTCAGGAAAATTTAATTCTCTACCCGACAATAACGCAAAAGTTAAATTCGTGGAGAAAACTCTGCAGGACTTCAAGTACTTCGAGAAAATGCAAACCAATTTTATTCTACGGACTCCAAAATGCAACAAGCGTTCCGAAGAATTCCGAATGCTCGGCAACAAACAATTTTCTCTCAAGCATCACAATTACTTCCAAGCTATGGAGCTGTATAATAAGAGTATTTGCTTTTCTGAGCTCAATTCGGAGAACATTGCTATTGGTTATGCGAACCGTTCAGCTGTGCTGTTCGTGTGGAAGCGGTATCGGGAGTGTTTGGAGAATATAGACATGGCTCGAAAAGCCAACTACCCGGAACGATTGCAGCACAAGCTGGATAGGAGAGAGAAAGATTGCCACCAGTTACAGAGTGCACAGGAAGCCGATATTGAACCATACGAATTTGAAATGACCTACGATCGCCATCCGGCAATTCCATTTATCGCCGAGTGTCTTGAAATGCGGTCTAGCAAGGAAAAGGGACGCTACATCTGCACAAATCGTGATCTCGCAGTTGGTGACGTAGTTGCGTTTGAAGAACCATTCGCATCGTCCCTTCTGGCACCTATGCGCTACATTCGATGCGCGAACTGCAAGCGGGAGAACTACTTGACTCTGATTCCCTGCCCCAGCTGCACCAGTGCTATGTTCTGCAGTGAAACGTGTCGCGACGAAGCTTTGTCCACCTTCCATCAATACGAGTGCCCCATAATAGACTTTCTTTTCACAATGTTTAATAAAATCCACCAGATCGCATTGCGGGTGTGCTTGACCGCGCTGAGTATCTTCCCTAATGTCTACGAGTGCATGGCGTTCTGTGCCGATCCAGTCAATCAAAACCAATCAGCCTTTACTATTGATCATAGTAATATGACGCCCCGCGAACACTATCGAGCGATACATGGTTTGGTCACAAATCAAGAGCAGCGAGGCGTGAGTGACCTCTTTCAACGAGCTGTGGTGTGTGCGGTTTTGAAGCGATTCGTCATTGAGCATACACCATTGAAGGAGTTTCTCGGAGGCATGGACGGAGAGGATTTTTTCACTGAGCTGCTGTTTAGGCACTTCCAAACGTCGCCTTCGAATATGCATGGAATTGACCTGGTCGAGCAGGTGAACGAGACAAAAGACGATCAGACTTTTGCTGCAGGAGCATACGCATTCCTTAGCTTACTGAATCATTCATGTGCGCCCAACACAATCAGGATCTACAAGGGTACACAGGCGATATTATTTATATTGAGACCGATTTTGGCTAATGGCGTTCTTCATGATAATTATGGGTAAGTGAAACCTTTTAAAGGTAACGTAACGTATTTACTAAAATTTATGAAGCTATGAAAACTAAAACATTTTAACTTCGTCTTATCGTTCGTATGGTGGGTGGGTAGATTTCCAACTATCCCACTCAGCCGTCTTAAGCAACTGTCAGGTTTAGTTGCGTACAGGTACACGTCATGGATAATATATGTATTAGGATTATGATAACGAACATTCGCTTCATTTGCTTTTAAACTTCAGACGTTTCTACACGAGGACAAAGTGCTCGTCTGTATCTGAACAACGGACCAGTTTTGAGTCTGAGTGTTCCAGTGTAAAAAAAACTCACCCCGACAAAAAAAGAGAAAAAAACTCGTCTCTTCGTAATTTGTTTGAATATTTTGCATGTTCCTAAACGACTTGTTTTATAGTTTTCTTTATTAGTTCTAAATAAACTATCGATTATATAAACCTTACGTCTAACTAAGATGAGGATTTTACAAGGTAATTAAAAGCTACCAACATTTGAGATACCATAAAATAGTAAAATACATTGCCAACCATATTTAGTACACAACAGTCAAATATGATTTTTTTTTGTTATTTGTCCCGTTGGTCGACAATTAAGTAATTTGAGCTTCGCGATCTTAATTAGTGCTCATTGTAAACAAAAAGTATTTAAAAGGCCGCCATAAAAAAAAACACGGGTGTTGATTGCAATTCGTAAGTTAGACGATTACGATATTATATGTACAAATTCGCCCATGCTGTCATAATCACCCGTGGAGAAAAACCCTACAACTGCACCCAAACACTTCTTTCCTATCTCTCTATTATTTCTAATACCAAGTAGCTTACACTGTGTTCTTAGCATTATAAGGGTACTGTAACAACAGAAAAAAATCCCTTTAGCGTAAGCAAATTATAAAAAAAAATCTATCCTCTTAACGCCGTACCGTTCACATCGTGTTCTAGTCTCTCTCATATACTTACATGAGTTACACGAGAGTTCATAAACTCGAAGGTTCACGGATGCCACCACAACGATTGATTCAAATCTAACTGATGCAAAATCCCACGATAAAGTTATTATTATTATGTATTATTATTATGCCCACGCCCTCAATCCCCGTCCAACCCGCGCGCGGGACGGACCTTTTATTTATTTATTTATTTATAAGTAAATGTATATTGTATTATTCCTTGATTTATGTATTTAATTTATCATTTCATTTTAATTTAAGAGTGTTATTATTTGGCTTAAACAAGCCATTTATTTCCATTATTTATTTATTTGTAAATATATTTAATTGTCTGATTTTATTATTTTTAATAATTCTTCCTTAAATTTGTTAACATTTGTTAGAGTCTTAAGTTCATTGGGTAGATTGTTAAATTGATTTAGTCCCTTAATCATAACTGTATTTTGAGCGCGCACTGATGACCTAAATTGTGGTCTAAAGTTTTGTCCATTTCGGAGGTTATACGGTTGGCTTTCACTAATGTATTCTAAATTATTTAGCAGATATCCCGGTAACAAATAATTTTAAAAACAAACACTAATACACTAAATTTTATTTGCTGTCTAATATTTAACCACCCTAGTTTATCTAACATATACTTCACGTGCGTTAATCTATGACACTTTAGTATTATTCTCATTGCCTTATTTTGAAGCCTTTGTAGTCTTGTTAAATCTGTTTCAGTTGATAGATATAAAATTGTTGTGCAGTACTGAAAATGTGGTCTTATTATGGCATTGTAGATCTGTATTGCGGTATTAGTTGAAATCTTCTTTCTTAGCCTAGTAATGAAATATATTTTCTTCGATACTTTTTTGCATATGTAATCTATATTTGCTTTTAAATTGATTTTGTCGTCTATAATAACTCCCAAGTATTAAAATTCATTAACAAGCTCTATGCTCTCTCCATCGATGTTCACATCTATACTTTCTTTGCTGTTCATACACATGCAATTTGTCTTTCTAATATTCAATCTTAGTTTATTAATTTTTAGCCATTTACTTAGTGCTTTTAGATCATCATTTATTTTATTTATGCAAACTTTTGCACAGTTTCCACTAATAAACAAAAGCGCGTCATCCGCAAACATACATAATTTACTATTTTTCACAACCTTGTTAATATTATAAATGTACATTAAGAATAGGTGTACTCCAAATACCGAGCCTTGCGATACTCCTACATACATTTGCAATATTATTGTTTACGACTGTGCGCTGTGTCCGCCCATTTAAATACGACTTAAACCAATTCAGCTCCTTGTCTTTAACTCCATATTTAAAAAGTTTCTTTATGAGGATTTCACGATCCACTGTCTCAAAAGCTCTCTTAAAATCCAAAAATACAGCTACAATTATCTTTTTTTATCTATTTGATTTTTCCAGTCTTCGATCACCCAATTTAAAGCAGTTTCACAAGAGTATCCTTGCCTAAATCCAGATTGATGTTCCATGATATATTTATTTTCTTCTACATAATTTCTGAGTTGCTTCTCCACTATTTTTTCAAATGTTTTTTCGTATAAGGGAAGCATGTTAACAGGTCTGAATTCTTCAGGTAGAACGGTATTCGCAACTTTTTCAATAGGTCTAATCATTGATTCCTTCCATCCACTGGGAAAAACACCTGTCATCATCGACTTGTTAAAGAGCTCTCTCATTACTGGGCCAATTATTTCTATTCCATCTAAAAACATGTTTGCACTCATAAAATTATAGTCTCTTTTTTTGTCCTTTCCTTTTAATTCCACTACTATGTCCTTCGTACGTATGCTTTTAAACTTAAACACTGTTTCAACTTGGATCAAATCATTATCGTAAGTTAACGCCGGTATCTCTTTAATAATTTTTTCTACACTTTCTACAAAGAATGTATTAAATTCACATGAAATCTGTTTACTGTCGTGCAAAGTATTGCCACTAAATGAGACGATATTGATCTGACTTTGTTCTTTATTTAAAATAAGTTGTTTGATATTTTTCCACGTTTCTTGCTGATTTCGCGATGAGTTAATCTTTTTTCTTATAAAATTATCCTTCAAAATTCGCAGTTCACCCTTGTATATATTTCTTGCCAGTTTATAAGCATCCCATGCAAGCCTATCATTGCTATATCTTGCTATTTCGTGACATTTTATTTTGCTATCTTTTAGACGTACTAACCTTTTATTGTACCATTGACATTCATTACCTCGCACCCTTTTTTCCATTATCATTTCACTAACTATTCCACACATTTCGTTAGTGAACAAATCTGCCAAATCATCTACACTACTATTCACAATGTCTACACCAACAAAATCACTAGACAACAGTTTAGAATAAAAAACATTTTTATTATAGTTTAGTATTTTATATTTCAGATTAGTATTTATGTTAATTCTATTTCTTAGTGTTATGTCAATATTAATTGTCTCATGGTCACTTATTTTAAAATCTTTACTGTTTTTGGCTGATATTTGTTTATTATTTGTAATGACATAATCTGTTAAGTAGGTTTTTTTTCATTTATGAAGATTTGTTGCGATTCTTTCATTGCAAGAATCGTCAGATTTTTGATATCTTAAAATTAATATCTAGAAAGTTTCTTGTGATTTTGTCATTATGTATTTTATTCGTAAGACATACGTTTCAAGATACAATACAGCCAAACCCAGTTAGTTAGTTCATAAACAATATTATTGTTGTCTTTAACGGATTATAATTGATTGTGTGTATAGGTTATGTGTATAAGTTGATTCTGCTTTTTTAAAAGCCAAGATTTTTGTTTTAATATGGCTTCATTATACCACCTTCCTAAGGATATTATAATTTTAACTCATGGCTTGTAACATACCATAATATTGCTCGTAGAGCCCTAAAAGTCTTCCTAAAAGTGATAAGTTTGTGACTAACGTTTCATGAGCACTCCTGCTTGCGTAAATGATGGTTAATCAATCAGCTGTTGGATACGCGTCTGCTTCATCTTTGGAGTGTGTATTCAGTATGCCACAGCCTAACTACCGCTGATTGGTTGAGAAAGTTTTCCACGTTTGCCATATTGATTTGCACACCGAATTCGTGCCAAAGTTTACCACCTTATTGTAAAAGATTTCCCAAGCAAATTATGACAATTCATCTTCTTCAAAAGTTTACGAGGTTAACGAAGGTTTTACGACGTTGCATGAATACCATTAATATATTTGTGATCAGTATCGAAAATTATGTGGGCATTTTTAGGCCCTAAAGTCGAATTAGAAAGCTGAATACTCCCTAGGTGCCCGAAACAATCAAGAGTAAGCATCCACACACAGACTATTTGAAAAAAAACGTTTCATCGAAGGAGTCAAAGTTTGTGCCACGTCCATTTTAGTGCCGTTTTTTAACGAAACCATTGTTTTTTTTTTTGACAAAATACCTAAAGAAAACGTAAAAAAACAGTTATGTGTAACAAAATTATGTAGACACTTCCTTCTTAACAATTCATTCATACTTAGATGTTTGGCACGTGCATTTTTTGAGGAAAGAATGGTTATCCAACAGTTCACCCAAGCGGACTGCAGCCCTTCCTAATGTTTTTTTATTTCTTTTAATTCGTTTTTGCTTAAACAGGATGAGTCCAATCCTCATTGGATTACCTGCTAGCACATTTAAAGCTGCCACTGAAAATGCTTGATCAAGCCTAGATTCCCTAGCTTACAGATTCATTTGCGATCAAAATAATAGTATTGCAAATATTAACATTGTATATTACCTTATAGTTCTTTGTTTTGCATTTGTGGTCAGACGAGTCTTAAATAGTTTTACAGGGTTGAATGCAATCTCGCAACTATGTAAGAAGGCCTCGTGTTACCGCAAAAACCATTAAACATGGCGGATCCGTTGGTCCCATAACCCATACACCAAATTGAAGCATCATGGATCAACACCTTTATGTCAAAATCATGCAGGAATTAATGCTTCCGTATGCTTAAAAAGGAATGCTAAATATATAGGTCTTTTAACTTGCGGAAAGTGGTTTCAAGAAAAGATGGTTAATGCATTAGAATGGTCAGCACAGTACCCAGCAATGCTAATGAATAGAACGTTGGTTGCGGATGCGGATTGTGGCCGCTATGTTATGGCGGGGGTAAACAGAGGCTGCCCGCAAGGCGGCGTTCTGTCTCCACTGCTGTGGTGTATGCTGGTCGACTCTCTGTTGAACGCACTCAATAGTTCTAATGTGACGTGATCGACGAATGGTGCACTAGGAATGGGCTCTCGGTCAATCCTCTTAAAACTCTGATTTGATCACTGGAGAAGTTCTCAAAGTCCTACCAAGAAAAGCATTAATTAAGCTTCTTCAGATTATAAATGCGGCACTCAGACTAAAACACGTGCCGAGCCAATGGAAAGTTGCGGAGGTCATAATGGTTTTAAAACCAGGAAAACCGCCAAATGAAGTAAAATCATATAGACCAATTTCCCTCCTTCCAGTGATATCCAAAGTTTTCGAGAGAATACTATTAAGGCGAATACAACCGGTTATAGAAGAAAATAATCTTATCCCTGACCACCAGTTTGGGTTCAGAACCAAGCATTCGACGATTGACCAAGTGCATAGAATTACTGACGTAATCGAGAAAGCATTTGAAGAAAAAAAAGATATGCTCAAGCGTATTCCTTGACGTCTCACAAGCCTTTGATAAGGTGTGGCACGACGGCTTAAAATTTAAATTACGACAAGTTCTTCCCGTATGCCTATATGATATTCTAGAATCATATCTCGGGAATAGACTCTTCCGTGTTAGAAATGGGAA
Organism: Portevinia maculata; assembly: GCA_949715645.1. Classification (NCBI taxonomy): domain Eukaryota; kingdom Metazoa; phylum Arthropoda; class Insecta; order Diptera; family Syrphidae; genus Portevinia; species Portevinia maculata. The sequence goes on along the minus strand of OX454525.1, from coordinate 152,973,138 downwards.
CGAATACTCGGAGCTCAAAGAAATTTCGGCCGGCGTACCGCAAGGTAGCGCCTTGGGCCGCTTCTCTATCTCTTATATACACGCGATATACCAAGAGAAGACGAAACTACCCTTGCTACGTTCGCCGACGACACCGCTATCCTTGCAGTAGGTAATACAATTGAAGAAACGACTGCAAAACTACAAATCGCACTGAATAAGGTAAATGAATGGACGAGGGACTGGCGGATCGCCCTAAACGAAACTAAATCTGTTCACGTGAATTTCACGTATAAGAAAACTAATGACTTGCCAATTTTCCTAAACATGTCCCGAATACCCTTTGCAAACGAGGCCAAATACCTGGGAATGACTCGACGCAAAGCTAAAATGGAGTTCGCACGTGAAAATGAAACGTAAAGAACTCGATATCAAATATTTTTTTTTTTTTTTTTTTTTTTTTATAATTAGCGCGCACTAAAGGGATTTGTTGGGACCCTTATAATGTATTAGCTACACAGCGCGGGCGTTAAGGAAATTAGGGTGAGAGGAAAAGGAGAGATGCCGATGCACGTTGGTTTTGAATGTCTGTAGGTTATAATGTGTAGGAAAAATGGAGCGGGGAAGAGCATTCCACATTCGTGTTGTACGGCTGAGGAAAGATTCTTTGAACTTCACTGTACGTCCGAACACAGGCTTGAGGGTGAACTGATGAGCATTCCCTGCATGGCGGGTATTGCGGTTGAAATGTTCAAGGGGAGGAATGCAACTGGCTATTTCGTTTGAGCACTTATGGTGGAAATAACGATAAAATAACGACAGGCAGGAGACATTACGACGATGACTAAGGGAGTCAATCGATCTCGCGATGTCTCGGTCGCCAATGAGTTTTATCGCGCGTTTTTGGATCCTGTCAAGTAGCTCCAAATAAGTTATTGGTGCACCGGACCAGATATGAGCGTTGTACTCGAGTTTCGGGCGAATAAACGCCTTATAAATTGTAGCCAGATCAGAAGGGGTGAAATATTTCTTGCAACGCTTAAGGAAGCCTAGACATTTCGCGGCGTTCTTGGCGACATCGAATATGTGGTCATTCCAACGAAGGTTGTCATTAACACACATACCGAGAATGGAAAGTCTTTCGGTTTCAGCGATGTAAGTGCCATTCATAGATAATGGCAGTGTGTGTGGGTTTTGCTTTAATGACAGGAGACAGCATTGAGTTTTGGAAGCATTAAATTCCACTCTATTGGTTTTACCCCACTGAGTTATGCTGTTAAGATCGGAATTTAATGAGCTTAACATACGTTGCCGTTCCAGTTCCACACCCGAAGATGAGGGGCGTGACCCAAGAAACGAATATGAGAAGCTGAGGGTACTGTCATCAGCAAAGGAATGGATTAGATTAGAAGTAACAGACAGTAGATCATTTATAAAAATGAGAAAGAGAGTCGGGGACAAAACAGAGCCTTGGGGGACACCAGCATTTATTTGGTGAGTTGCAGACTTGAAGCCGTCCAAAACAACTTGAATTGAACGGTCCGAAAGGTAATTTCTAATCCATTGAAGAAGAGTATCATCGATTCCAAATGCACGCATTTTCGACAAGAGAGCTTGGTGCCAAACTCTGTCAAATGCTTTTGAAATATCAAGCGCAACGATCTTACTTTCACCACCTTGGTGAAGAGATTGGTTCCACTTTTCGGTTAGATATGTCATCAAATCACCTGTGGACCTGTTGCTGCGAAAACCATACTGCCGGTCATTAAGAAGTTTTCGCAATTCAAGATATTTCATTAGCTGACGGTTTATCAGCGTTTCCATGACCTTAGAAAGAAGGGACGTAAGTGCTATTGGTCGGTAGGAGGAGGGAGAAGAAGATTCGCCTTTTTTTGGTACAGGCTGGACAAATGCTGTTTTCCATCTTCCCGGGAAGAGTCCTGAAGAATAGGACAGATGGAAAAGCTTACGCAATGGTTTTGCCAGCGAAGAAGAACACCTCTTCAGAACGATAGGGGAAATACCATCTGGACCAGCGGATTTGTGAACGTCAAGATCTTGAAGTACTCTAGACACTGTACGAGTGCGAAAGTGGATTGGTCCCATAGAGAATTCTACGCGCTCGAGTACAGGGGGAGACAAAGCACAATCTGGGAGCGTTGAGCTGACTGCAAAGTGAGCAGCAAGCAGATTGGCCTTATCTGTAGAGCTGACAGCTGGAATGTCGTTGTAAATGAGTGTCGGGATAGATGACGAGGCCGAATTCTTGATGTTTTTAACAAATGACCAAAAGTTTTTACTACCAGTGGGACTTTGTAGTATTTTTTGCCTCAACTTTTGGTCATAGGAGAATTTGACACGATTAATGTGGGCATTGCAGTCATTTCTGGCTCGTTTAAACTTTTTACGGCTTTCCTCAGATGGGTTGGCTTTGAATAGCCGAAAACTTACCTCTTTTAACCTGATAGCCTCTTTGCAGCTCGAGTCACACCACGCATTAACCTTGGGTTTGATACTTTTAATCCTGTTAGGGATAAAAGTCTTCATACCCAGGTGAATTATGTTTGTGACCATATCAGCAGCAGCATCCACGTCGCTGTCGAGGAAGCACAGCGACCAGTTAAAACTCTTAAAGAAACCGTTTAATTTTTCCCAATTGGCTTTCTCGTACTGCCATACGGTTCTTTTAGGAGTTTGTTCTTTAACTATGTGGTTGGAGTACGAGAAATTTGCTGATATGATGCAATGGTCTGACGAACCTAGAGGCGATAATACGTTCAAAGCGTATTTATCAGGGTGAGAGGTAAGAAACAAGTCCAATGTGTTGGCAGTTTGGCTGCTAATGTCCGGTATTCGTGTCGGCTCATTTACAAGCTGAGTCAGGTTATTTACCTCAGCAAAGATCTCGACGTACCTTCCTTCGGGTGTTGTCTGACCAGAATGTCGAAGCCAGCCTGAATTGTGTATATTGAAATCGCCCGCAATAACGATTTCAGAACGAGGATGAAGGGTCACAATTCTTGTAATGGAATCGGACAGGGCATCAAACTCATTATAAGTTGAATGTCTGTCCAAGTTGGGGCTTCTGTAAATAAAACAGTAGTGTATTAATTGCCTACGGACATGGAGTTTTAGCCAAATGAAATTAAATTCTGGGTTGGCACATTGGCCATATTGAGGCTGAAGTTGGTAGGCTACGTCACTACGTATATAAACGGCGATACCGCGATGGGCAAAGAATAAAGGCACTAAGTTGTACCCAGGTAGACTAAACTCTGTTAAATCAGAGCCAACGCTAACCTGGGTTTCACTAAGTGCCAAAACAGCTGGTTTGTTGTGAAAAACATGGGCGTATAATGAAAAAAAATTCTTTCTCAACCCACGAATGTTGCTGATATCCACAACGAAATTCCTACACATTATAAAAAACAAACATAAAAAACACACAACTCCGACGCTAACTAAGCATAGGCCGTGAATTGAAAATATACGTTAGATTTGCAAAACAATCTACCGCAGGTGTTATGCCCGTACGGTAATTTGTTTGGTCCACTAACAGAATCAACAACTCACGACCCGCTATTCGCCCGATGCTGCCTTTACCCAAACATTGCAAGTGCACAAACGATAATCGATCGACACATGCAATAGTCAAGAAAGAGCAACAGTGATGAAGTGGGATGGGGGACGGAAGGAAGACCCTACGCTGTTGCTTTTTTTTCGCTTTTTTCGTTATCACTGCCACCGGCCACCGGCACTGGCTCTATGTGGATTTTTTTTTCTTTTTTCACACACACGCGATGTTGTATTTTTTTTTTTCGCGAAACGTATTGGCGAGCCGGTAGGTATTATGTTTGACGGTTTAGTGGCACCGAAATTGCGTTTAAAAGAGGCAACGCGTCCGCACGCGACGGGAGGCAAACAACAACTCGAGATATAGAGAAATGTACTGGTTACTCGGAAAACATTCCCAGCTCAGTACCGAGAACAAACTGCTTTTATACAAGCAAGTGCTAAAGCCGGTGTGGACCTACGGTATACAACTTTGGGGTTGTACCAATAAAACAAATGCCAATATTTTACAAACTTTTCAAAATAAAGTGCTTAGAGAAATTGTACAAGCACCATGGTATATTAGAAACGACGATATCCACAGGGATCTCGGAATTCCAACAATCGAAGCTGAAACTAGAAGCTTCGCGAGAAAGCATAGAAACCGACTAATCGGACATACCAACAATACAGTCCGACAAATCTTGGATGAGAGCAATTTATTGCGCCGACTACAAAGAACGAAACCGTTCGACTTGGCAAGATAAGATTAACCGCGCCTAAATTGCGGAACATGCAGGATCTTTCATTGGAAAGTAACCTGTCAAAAGTTATTATTTCGTGATAGAAAAATTGCTTGATAAGTTATATCTTAGTTGCAGTATCCATCAATCTATCGAAGGGAGGTGTTTTTAGTCAGTAAAAATCTGACACTACTATGAGCACGCGCTTGCTATTCTCATAGTGTCTTTGGAAGATCTTCACCTACCCTCTTACAAAAAAAAAAAAAAAAAAAAATCCTCTTAAAACTGAGGTTGTTCTCTTTACGAGAAGGAGGAAGCTGGTCGGGTTGACTCAGCCAGTGCTAAAAGGCGTCACAATCCAACTCTCAAATGAAGCAAAGTATCTGGGAGTTATCCTGGATAGCAAACTTCTTTGGTCTAAGCCTGTTGAGCTGAAGACTGCCAAGGCGCTGTCTGTTTTCTGGCAGTGCAAAGGCTTATTTGGCAAGACATGGGGCTTATCACCGAAAAGAGTCCTATGGATTTATACGGCTATGATAAGACCATTTATAGCATACGCATCGGTTGTTTGGTGGAATAAACTTTCACGTAAATACGTTACTGCTGCTTTTGCCAAACTTCAAAGGCAGGTATGTCTCGGCTGCACGGGGGCCTTCCCCAGCTCGCCTGGCTCCGGTCTAGATGCACTATTGAACCTCCCGCCCCTTGATGTTTACATCATGGGCTGTACAATCAAAGCTATCTCACGTCTAAGAAGAGGTGGTTTTTGGTATAATTCGCACTGGAGTTTTGATGAACTTGCGCAACGGTTGTCCTTCGACTCCTGTCCTATGGATATGCCGTCTGATGCGATGACACCGGAACTTCGGCTAAAGCGCAACTACGAAGTCGACTTTCCTCGCGTTCAGGACTGGCTCTGGCCGGACTCTGAACCTGGAAGGGAATGCAATCGAATCTTCACGATCAAGGATCTGGTGCTGGTGTCTTCGTGGAGAGCGACAACGTTAAACTTTTCTTCCCATTAGGCAAATATGCGTCAGTCTTCCAAACAGAGACTTATGCTATCCTAATGGCCATCGACTATGTTACGAGGAACAGGTGGAGGGGGCGAAGTATCTGCGTCTGTAGCGACAGTCAGGCTGCGCTTAAGGCCTTACTCAAACCCTTAACTACCTCCTGTAGCAGTTTCACTAGATACGATGCGGATTAAATGAAGACACGTCCGTTTACTTCTACTGCGATCATAAAACTGACGCTCTCTTTATTCTTATTATTAATCTTACATGTGTATGACTGTATGTGTATTGTGTATATATAAATATAATATATAATTTAAGTAGATATCTTATTCTTAATCTTATATGTGTATATATATAATCACAGCTAATGAATGTAGGTACATGAATATAAATATGGTCTGACCGTGTGAGTCGCATGCTTAACTCTTACAATAATAAACTGATCTTGCAAATTTACAATCAATCATTCGCTTTACTCTTGTTCAACCATGGTTTCATATTTCCGACCGCCCATACTCCTTGGTAAGGTAGTGGCGACTGTTGAAAACCGTCAACATCTTTAAGTAGATATCTGTCGTTTCGTTGGACTTTTTCGATCTGGTAGGGTCCTCTAAATGTTGACGCCCCCGGGTGCGAGTCAACATTTTTAATCATAGCGTAGTCTCCTACATTATATTTCGTGGGCTTGTACCGTTTTTTTATCTACGTATCGTTTGTTGTATGCCTGTGACTTCTTTTGTTTTAGAGCTGCTTTGCTACCTGTCTTTGCCAGGTCGCGTACGTCTCCTGACTCTAGTTCTGTCAAATTTTCTTTAAGTTCATCCGACCATTTGCCTTTCTGATTCACTCCAAACAACATTACACTAAGATGTTCTTTTGTAGTCCTACCCACCGTGTTATTGAGTGTATGTTCGACTACCTCTAAAACGTGGTCCCAAAATACCCTTTCTTCTGGTTTAACTAATTTTGCTATCATTGGTCCCAAGCTCCTGTTTACTCTCTCTACTTGTCCGTTTGCTTGGGGTGAACCTGTCACAATCTTTATGTGTTGAACACCTTCTTTGGACAAAAAGTCCTTGAACTCTGCAGAGGTAAAACAACTACCCCTATCTGATATAATATACTTCGGTCTACTATACGCTCTAAAATAGTCCGTTAACGCTCGATTTACTTCCTTTGTATTTGTAGTTTTAGTCGGGTAGAGTCTCACGAATTTTGTAAAAGCATCTATTACCACTAGTATATATTTTTTGACCGTTCTCGAATTGTCTATTGGACCATAATGATCTACATGTACCACAGCGAACGGTTTTTCTTCTTTAGGGATGTTGTGAATGAAACCTTCTTCACGGCCTTGTTTAGCCGATAAAGCAATACATTTCAAACAGTTTTTTATGTGCAATCCTATTTTCTCTCTCATTTTGGGAAACCAGTAACTTTTCGACACTAACTCTAACACCTTATCTGTACCTACATGACCTACTTCGTCATGATATTTATATAAAACATGACTTTCCATCGCTTCCGGTACACAAAACACGACATTGCCATCATTTTTCTTTCTATATACCACTCCGTTTCTCATCTCGTATAAATTATGGTTCGATCGTTCTAACAACTCTTTAATCTTAACTATATTTCCGTCTTTTCCTTGGCATACTATCAGATTTTCCTCGAAAGTATTCGTTTCGATCGTCAGAATATTTGTCGATCTACTTAACGCGTCGACGTGTTGCATGCAAGTACCCGCCCTGTGTGCTAGAGTGTAATCAAAATTTTGTAGCTCTAATGCCCATCTGGCTATTCTAGGATTAAGTTCTTTCTTGTTTAGCAAGAAATTACAATCAGTTACGATCTTGAACTGTTTACCCTGTAAATATACCCTAAAACGTTTTAAAGCACTTATTATTGCCAGCGCCTCTAACACAAAACTATGCAATTTTGCTTCGTAATCTGTCGTTCTCTTTGAAAAATAAAAAATGGGATGTAACTTTCCGTCTTGCTTTCTTTGTAGCAGAATCGTTCCAAATCCCTGTGCACTTGCGTCGCAATGAAGTTCTGTTTCGTCCTTTGGACTATACAGTGCCAAGACCGGAGCTTCTATCAATTTGTTTTTCAAGCTTTCAAAAGCCTTTAATTGTTCGTCACCAAACTTGAATTCTCTGTCTTTTTTGGTAAGGTCGTACAGTGGTTTTGCTATGGTCGAAAAATCTCTAACGAATCTACGGAAATAAGAACACAAACCCAAAAAACTTTGTACCGCACGAGTTTTTTGTAGAACCGGAAATTTTTTTATAGCTTCGATACCCCTATCATCTGCCTGTATACCCGCTCCCGTAATCGTAAAACCTAAATATTTTCTTTTCTTTTGTAGAAACTTGCATTTATCTATCCTTAGTTCCAATTTATTCTCTACCATCCTCTTCCAAACTTCAGAGAGTATCCTAAAATGGTCTTCGTATGTCGTCGTAGCTATCATTATATCGTCTAGGTATACTATAACTTCCTCGTTCCTAATCATGTCTGCAAATATCTTGTTAATGTGTCTTTGAAACGTTGACGGCGTTTTTCAAACCAAACGGCATTCGCAAGAATTCGTATTGCCCCAACGGCGTAACGAACGACGTATATTTTACCGCGTCTTCTTGCATGTATACGTGAAAAAACCGTTCTTGAGGTCTAGTTTAGAAAAAATGGTTTTATCTACTAGTTTGTCTAGTAAATCGTCGATCACCGGTATCGGATAACTATCTTTTGCAGTCGCTTTATTTAGCGTACGAAAATCGATACACATTCTAAGATCCCCTGTTTTCTTTTTCACCAATACTATCGGCGACACGTATTCAGATTCGCTTTCGCTAATGTACCCTTTACTGATATATTCGTCTAGAAACGGTTTTATATCATTTAGCGTTAAATTCATTTTAGTTTTTATTACCGGTTCCGTAGGGCGATCGGCAAGCAAATAATTTGACCTATATAACATTTTAAGCTTTTCTTTATGACCATAACATACGTCTTCACCAACTTCTAAATCTAATTCCGAACTATCATTATCCTTACAGTCGATTAACATGAGCTGTTTTCCAAAATGTTCACTATCATCTTCTATTTCATTTTTGCAAGTTATATTATTTTCCAACTGTGAAACTAGTTTAAATTTTCCACTTTTTAGGAAATCCTCCCCAAGATTGCCTCATAACTCGTCGATCCATCGTCTATTACCATAAAATTTACTTTTATTTCAACTTTTTTATAAAAAACGGCGCACGACAACATTCCATATATTTTAAGCAAACTTTTATTTAACCCGAAATATTTTGTCCGTGTGTTACATCTATATATGGATATATTAGTCGGTATACACGATCTTCTAACCATACTTATCGGACTTCCGGAGTGTATGAGGCAGTCTAAGGGAATACTATCACTATTAATTATAAACTTAAAATACAAACGTCTTACGTAATCATTGGTCTTGTCATCTTCTGACAACTGATGTACTACTGACTTCCTCTTTGGCTTAGAACACACATTTGCCCTGTGTCCCACCGAGTTGCAGTTATAGCATCTGACTGCAACTCTTTGTCTGTCCGCTTGTCTATCTTTTGCCGTTCTATCCGCTGTCGATCCTGTCTTCACCTTCCGTTGAGTGACTTTGCCGAACGCTCGAAGTAGTCCTGCCTTTGTTGTATACCCCTGGACACGGGCATATAACCTTATGTTGTCATCAGAAAATCCATCAATCGCGTATTCAATCCATTCTTATTCGTCCATTTTCAATCCAGTCGCCAGTCTCACTTTGTCGTAGAAATATTTACTGAAAGTTTCGCTCACTTTCCACTTTCGGTTTTCGAATCTTTTTCCCATCTCCATCTTGTTTTGTTTTGTACTAAAAACTTCTTTCAACTCCTCTGTCAGGTTATCTATGTCGTCGTTTAAAAATGTAGGTTGTGCGTACAACCATTCTTGGGCCTTGCCTCTCATTTTGCTTACGAAAAGTGCGTGTAAATTTTTTTTCGCGGTGACTGAACAAGCGGCGGCAAAAAAAATGTTCGCGGTGACTGAACAAGCGGCGACACAACCAACTTTGTGGTAAACACACAATCTGTAATACCAATTTTATTTTGCACTCAATTTCACTTGTGGCAAGGTATTATTTTATTTGTTCTTTTTTTTTTTTTGGTTATCCCACTTCTGAGAAATTTGTAGCAGTTTCACTAGATACGATGCGGATTAAATGAAGACACGTCCGTTTACTTCTACTGCGATCATAAAACTGACGCTCTCTTTATTCTTATTATTAATCTTACATGTGTATGACTGTATGTGTATATATAAATATAATATATAATTTAAGTAGATATCTTATTCTTAATCTTATATGTGTATATATATAATCACAGCTTATGAATGTAGGTACATGAATATAAATATGGTCTGACAGTGTGAGTTGCATGCTTAACTCTTACAATAATTACTACACTCCAAAATAGTACGTGAATGCAAGATATCTCTGAATTCGGTCGGAAGGCTGAATTCACTTAAACTTGTCTGGGTCCCGGGTCATAACGGGATCACGGGAAATGAGATCTCCGATGAACTTGCTAGACAGGGCTCAGAGGGGGGCTTCTCAGGACCTGAACCAGCGTTTTGTCTGCCTGCGTCCTCGGTTAGGGCTTCCATTGACGGTTGGGTTCCCTATGAACACAATCGACGTTGGTATGACTCTCCAGGGTGCAGACAGACTAAGCTAATTCTCCCCGACGTCTGTAGGAAATCCCCGGCATTCTTGTTGTCTCTCAACAGAAAAGACTGCAGACAGCCTACTGGCGTTCTTACGGGACACTACGCTTTTGCCAAACACCTTAAGGTGCTATGCCTAAGCGATACCACCAACTGCGAAGCCTGTGGAGAAAGCGACGACACTGCGGAACATTTCCTCTGTGATTGTCCTGCTTTTGCTCGTATCAGGTGGCAGGTATTTGGTACGGATATGGTGAGTGCTGTAAACCTAAGCTCCTTACCATTGAAGCGCCTTCTCGTTTTTCTTAGGAAAGCGAGTAAATTCTTACAGTAAAATGTGGTGTGTCTGTCTGGTAGTACAATGGACCAGTATTGAGTCTGAGTGCTCCAGTGCAGAAAGTCTCACACACCCCGACAAAAAAAACAGTACCCAGACCTAAACCCAATTGAGGACCTTTAGTGCGATGTCAAAAAGTACATTGGAAGTTGCAAGCCAACTAATAATAAAATAAAATAAAAGCTGTACAGTAATCGTGGAGGCCCGTAGAATTATTAAAAGGAGTATGTTCATCACACTATGTATTATTATTTTGACTGCTCTTTTTCAGATGCATTTCAAAAGCATTTTAAGGAATTTTAAATATTTAACTCAATATCAAATTTAAAGATTGCAGATTGTAGACATTAAATTAATTAAAACTTCAATTAATAAGAATCATAAGTATTGCTTTCAAATGAATAGATATATTTTTTGATCGTTTTTGTTTCATAAAATGCACTACTATCATTATACCCTATTCTAGGGGTATATTAATTTTGACGCATAGTTTGTAACATACCTTAATATTGCCCGTAGACCCCTAAAAGTTACTATATTTATGATCAGCATCGATAGTAATGTCGATCTAGCCATGTCCGTCCGTCCGTCCGTCCGTCCGTCGGCAAAAATTAGGCCTTTAAACTGGACCTAGAGAGCTGAAATTTTAACCATATACTCTCTAGGGTCCCGAAATAATCAAGTTTAAGAATTTTTGAAATCCGCCCACAGACACGCCCACAAACTCAAAAAAACTAAATTTTGGAAAAAATCGAATTTTGAGCTAGAGAGCTGAAATTTTTTATATATGATCTATGACTCCTAAAACTGCTCGGGATAAACAATTTTCAAAATCCGCCCACTGACACGCCCACAATTAAATAAAACAAATTTTGGGAAAAATTGAATTTTGAGCTAGAAAGCTGAAATTTTTTATATATGATCTTTGGCCCATAAAACTGCTTGGGACATACAATTTCCAAAATCCGCCCACTGACACGCCCACAATTAAATAAAATATTTTTTTTGAAAAACCAAAATTTGAGCTAGGGAGCTGAAATTTTTAATATATACTCTCTAGGGGCCCTTTATGCTCATGTGTAAATATTTTCAAAATCCGCCCACTGACACGTCCACAATTTTTATTTTTTTATTTTTGAAAGTCCAAAGTTTGAACTAGGGAGCTGAAATTTATAGTATATACTCTCTAGGTGCCCTTTATGCTCATACTTAAATTTTTTTTAAATCCGCCTACTGACACGCCCACAATTAAATAAAACAATTTTATTGAAAAACCAAAGTTTGAGCTAGGGAGCGTTTTTATTTACAAAAGCATAGTTTTTTCGTTAAAATCCTTTAAATTTTTGTCACGCCCACTTATGAGATATAGGAATAAGAATAGGGTATCCAACAGTTCGCCCAAGCGGACTGTAGCCCGCCCCTATGTTTTTGAACTAATATTCTGCTCCTATTTCTCTGCCTTAAACACTCCTTGATATAAGAACACACTTTGTTCCAGTTTTCCTTGCTCGTTAGCTATGCTACCGTGAGTGATTTCGTTGCCAGTCATCTGGTGCTTTCAATAGAACGTATGGTTGGCGTTGTCTTTACCCGCGTCTCCGTACTCATTATAAGATAAAGGTAGCGGTTGAAGGTCACGTGTAGGAGATCGACGAGGGTAACTGCAACGAGTAAAAGACCGGCTACTCTCGATACTGTCTGGTAGGTTTTGTCACAGTTTTTCTTGATGAACTTAAAGTGGAGGCGAGTCAGATTCATACAATTTTCAAATCAATTCTGTTTTTAACCAGTTAACTTTGGTTTTGCACACGTAGGTCACTAAGAAACTGCGCATGCCACCCAACGTACGGTCTTCATCTTATATATTTTCCCTGTGTTGTTTCCAATGTCACCGGGCCGGCGTTCAATCCAAATTCCAGAGCACTCAGACTCGGTAACGGTCCATTGTGCTAAAGGCCTTGGTTGGGATTTAATATATTCGTAGCGAGTTTTGGTGAACCTTGCATTAACGTTGTATATCATAGTTGCCACAACAAACTTTTTATATTAGGTTAGGTTAGGTTTATGTGGCTGTCGGCGGAAGCCGACACACTTAGACCAATTTAGGTAAACAGCTTTCGCTTTTCGTTTTTATAAGTTAAATGAAGCAAAAAAACGAAAAACACCAATAAAATAGTGTTTGCTTCTTTTCTTTCGCTACATAGAAAATTGTTTCGTTCTTGATGTTATATAAAGCAAATCGATCGTTCACGTGAAAACGTTAGAACGTTTTTGCATTACAGAATCCCACCCCTGATGTTGTTGCATTTGAGTGATCCAGTTTTAACTCCTGCCTCTCTTTCGGATCTCTCCATTGAACATGACAGTACCAACTGCGCCGGTCACGTTCCATTTTCTTTGAGATAGGTTCCTTTAGATGAAGGCTTCCTCGTATCCTGGAACATCTTATTCGATCAAGGTTTGTTAGGCCTGCTGTTATGCGAATCATCTTCATTTCAGCTGCCGTCAAGTTGCCCTCGTACTTTTTGTACGCTGTCTAAGATTGTGAACAGTATGAAAGTGCACAACTGCGGCCTTCTTTTCAGCTTAGATGTTATTTTTCGGTCACAGAAGATGGCTCAGTTTTCCCGCCACTTCATCCACCCTACGTGATGATTAATGTCGTCATTACAGGTTGCTGCCTTCTTCTTCTTGTTTTTTCCTTTACGGCGGGGTTTTGATCTTGGGGATCACACCCTACTACTTTACTGCATCCCTACTACACCTGCGCTGTTGGCCAGTTTTGATCAACAACGGACGGACTCCCATGCATATCTGTAAATGTATGAAGAGAATTGAATGAAATGCGTCAATTCAACTCTTTTTAGTATAACCAACAACAACAACATCATTCGAGTTGTTACACTGTATCACTTCATTTCATTAAATGAGCACCTCATACAAACTCATAAATCATCAAAACGGGGTCTGTCATTTCCACACATACCGAGAATGGAGCGTTTTTTAGGTTTCCACGATTCAAGTGTCATTTGGTTAATAGGAAACTACTTATATTTTCGCTTTAAATGCAAAGGACTGAATTGTGTTTTAATATTAGATCGTACGCACTGACTTCATTTATCCAGCGATGCCATAATTCCAACAATTAAATGGGCTCCCAACCATCAATCAATCAATACCTATTAGACCAATATTTCCATATTTCCTTTCACATGTTCCATTCGCAAATATTTTTTATGTTCAAAACTGTTTTTCAGCTCTCAAAAAAAACCGCACCCAATAAACTACTTATTAAATCTGCAATTTCTTTCTTACTTAGAAATCATTTTGTACTTCAACCAAAACAGGACCGAATCGAAAATCTTCAAATGCAATATCGTTTCACCTGCTCCTGTGAGGCATGCGAAGAAGAGTTCCCAATGTTTTTCGCCATAAAACCTGCGGAAGGTGTACCATACGTGAATAAGGAGGTTGCCATGGACCGTCTTATGAAATACGATTGGGAGTTTGCGTTGAGTAAATACCGATCTTACTGTGAAATATTGGACAAATATTCCGATACATATCCATGCACTCAAATTTGTTATGCGGAGGAGTGTTTAAAAATGGCACTGCACATTCTTGTGGATGCCGTGCCACTTAAAGCGAGAAAACTACTAAAAGAAAATGAAAACTCAGCCATTTAATACGCGCAATAAACGTATATTTGTTTTTATTTAACTCATACTTTTCTTTGATTTTTATTTTTACATGTCTTACGTAATTATTTAATTTTTAAAACAAAAAACGTTTTTAACTTAATCCTGTTATGTCACAATGATTCTTTCGTTTTTGTTGTTTACCGAAGATGATATTTATTAACAGAAACTAATCATAACTACATAGCATGCCTTACTGTGACTTGGTCAAAAATGATTTAAAAAAAACAAACAAAATTGCAACACATTTTTAACATTAAAATAGTGTCCATTGAAAAATACTGCGAATACATTTATAACAAAACAAAAACGTTTTCAATAAATTGTATTAAACTTTGTTTTTAATTTAAAAAAAAAATAATTTCTCTATTTATTTGCACCTTTTATCAAAAAAAAAAAAAGAAACAGAACAGAAGTGAAATACAATATTTTCTGAATTAAAATACAGTTAAATAAATTTTGTTATACATTTTTAAAAATGTGGTCTTTGTTTGTATGCTTTAAAACTTTAAGAATAAATGGGGCCAAGCAGAAAAAGTCTCAGGGTATAACTTTGAAAATAAATAAATAAAATCTTTACTCAGTAAGAATCTTAAGAGCTTATTTTGAGTGACAATGAGCCTTAAATAGGTGCGGTTTGCTCTCATTCTTGATGCGAAGTCTTGTGTTATTTATAACCTTCTTAGTAAAAAATTGCGTGAGACGTAAACTCGAAACAACGCTCTGTAACACTTGTTGCATCAGCACTACTCAACTAGCCAATAAACTTGTGCAAGAGTTGAAATAAAAAAAAGCATCAAAGGAAAAAAGAATTAAATGAAAAAAAAATTCTCTGGAAGTCGCTGAAGCCTGATGATTACCTTGCGTTAACCAGAAGTGTATTCCACAGTCTTATACTTATACACAAAAATTGTTTTTTCGTTGTTATACGAGTATTTATAGGGTGGCCAAATTAAAATTATACTTTTAGCTGAGGAAGCGAATTGTAGTCTCTCTTTCAGATTAAAGAGTAAAGTCGATATTCTCTGATCCATATAACTGTCCATTGCAAGAAATTCCTTCAGATGACTGGAAATAAAGTCTCTTCGACTGAAGTTGTAGACAAATTGCATTTTACTATTAAATGTATGCAACTTGGGGCCATCCATATCAGTATCACCATATCAAACTTAATCGACGTAAAACAGAATAGGCAACATAATTGATTTCACTAATATCGCTTTAATATTGAATGGCAGGCAGTTTCCCGATTGATATAGAGCTCGTAGCGAAACTGTAGATTTTACAAACAGTGTTTATGATGTTATATTAGAGGTGAAACATCAATTATAGTTTGAGGTATTTTTTTTTTTTATAATGTACTCGCACTAAAGGGATTTTCGAATACCCTTATAATGTAAATGTAACAGCGTTAAAGAAATAACGGTAAGAAGATAGGGAGAGATGCCGATGCACATTGGTTTTGAATGTTTGCAGATTACAATCACCCTTATTCTACGTGCCGTTTATATTAAACGACAAATGGCGTTTTTTGAAATCGGTATTACATGTGGCGTGTTTCTGGGCGTTTTATGTCGCTAAACGACAAGTGGCGTTTAAGTAATGTGGAACACAAGTTCTACAAACCTCAAAATAGTTTTTTGCATCCTGAGAGTCGTTTTAGTTGCACAAAACGACTCATAAAACGCCGATTATTGGCGATTACAAATTCTTGAACGACTAGAAGGAAACTTTAAAAATGCAGTGATTTCATAATTCTCTTATGATTAAGGGTGGAAATAAAAAACCCCGATCAGAAGAAACGTTTAGTGGAAATTATGGAAGGAAATATATCGTTATCAACAAATTTTAAAAGAGGTGTTTCACAGAGCGATGATGTGAAAAATGGATGGGAGTCGGTAGCTGCGACCCTCAACTATTTAGGACCACCTGTAAGAACAGAAACAGAGTTTTTAACTTTATTAAGATTTATAACTTTTTATTTAACAGGTTTGGTTCGATGTTAAATTTAAAGTTAAACAGAAACTGGTTTACAACAAGAAACAGTTGGAGACCACTGGATGAGGGTCATTCAAACAAAAATATTTAAATGGAGTAGATATAGTGATTGCACAAATCCTCGACCTAAACAGTTTAGTGTATCCGAAAGGAAAAGTGTTGGGGAATACAAAACCACCAAAGTCTGCAGCTACCATTGTGTGTCATACAGTACCCACAGTTCCTGCATGGAGTTCCGTACTTTTAGGTCCATCCACATCAAGCTATTAACCGACTATTTTGTAATGTGTATGTACTTACTTTGAATCTAGTAAATCCAAAGGATCGGATTTTGACCTGATTCTTCTTCTTCCAACGGTATGAACATTGCAATGATATTCATGTTTTTGTTTAGTATATAATATATTACCACAAATCGAAATACTTTTGATTTTTGTTTTTTTATTTGAAATTTAAAACACAAAACGTAAATAGCTGTGTTTAATGAACAAAAGATCAGAACAGAACAGATCAGATCAGCACACATGAGCGAAAACTTTCAGATCAAGTTAGAACAAAAAAGTACAGCTTCATGTTACAGCTCTCATATCAGCTGTTGAATTCCAAAATAAATAAATCCAAATGAAAAATGAGATTCAAAGTTGCTTTTGATAAATAAAATAAAATGAATACTTCAGACTTTTTAATACTCGAGATGTTGGAAGATTCTGGCGGTAGCATCATGTTAAGTTCGTCGAATATTACAACATCGGATACCAGCAATAGCGATGATCAAGAAGATTTGCCATTGTTTTTCGTTGGAAAGGACGACAGAAAAGCGATTTCTAGGTATTTAGAAGAAGTAGTTCCTTCTTATACTGAAAAAGAATTTATAACCCACTTAGAGTAAGTCGCGATTTGTATCAATGCATACCTAGTGCAACAATTTGCATTATCGAATGAGTACCTACATCGCAATGGAAGCGGCCAAAACATTTTCTCCAGAAACACATGTAGCACTCTTCTTGTGGTTCGCTGGACATGAAGCGTGCTCCTACAGAGATATAGCAGATAGGTTCAATCTTTCTTTGGGAACAGTATGCCGAATAATAAATCGCACGCTTGGCTTTTTGAGCAACCTCTCAGATTCAGTTATTCGGTGGACTACAGAGGAAGAAAAAGGTAGAACTACCTTATGGATGTATAATAAAACTGGTATTCAGAGAATAATAGGTAATGTTAATATTATTTAATCTAACCGAAATAAATTTAATATATTTTATTTAGGTGCTATCGACGGTACCCATATAAGGATTGACCCTCCTAAGCGAGCCAAGGACGATTACATAGATAGAAAAAACGTTATAAGTATATGTTTGCAAGCTATCTATAACGAAAGGAAGCAAATTATTGACATCTTCGTTGGCTATCCAGGATCAGTTCATGACAATAGAGTTTTGGAAAATTCCGACATATATCCTGAGCTCTCAAATTTATGTGGAGAATTGGTTATACTAGGGGATTCTGCATACGCTTGTACAAGGCACCTTATAACACCTTATCGTGACAATGGCCATTTGTCAACCAAGCAAAAGTTTTTTTAGTAGAAAGCTTAGTTCGGGAAGAGTTGTCATTGAGCACTCATTTGGCATTCTAAAGCAAAGGTTTAGACAACTGTATTATTGCAAGTTGCGAAGTATAGAAAAACTTCGCCATTTTGTACGTGCTTGTGTTATATTACATAATCTTTGTGGTGTAGATGGATTAATCTTAGACCCCGAAACAAACGACAGCAACGAAGAAAGCTCGAACCATAACAATACTCCCGATGCAGCAGATCAGCAACAAGGTTCAAGTCTACGAAACCAATTATGCGAGCAGGTTTACGCCGTATACCACCGAATATAAATAAAAAAAATACGTCATTTTAATTAATTCATTTTTATTACTTAAAAATAAAGCCACTAAGGAAACACTACTTCATTATTATTACTTTAAACGATTATGGCGTCCTTAATTGTGGTAATCATGTAGATGTACATTTCGGCCTAATCATATCGTAAGGCGCAAGCACATTTTTAACCAACGACCATACCACGTCGAGTAATCGGTTCTCGTCAGATCACCGTAATTAATCGACGTTGGGCGCGGTTAGTACGTAGATGGGGGACCGTTTGAGAACAATCGCTTGTCGTTGGCCAGTCCCATCTACAGAGTTGAGGTAGATAATATACGTGGTATCACAATGGACCTAAATTGGTCTAAGTGTGTCGGCTTCTGCCGACAGCCACTTAAACCTAAAGCCTAAGCACATTGCGTGTGTGATCGTCAGTAACACACTCAGAGAAAAAAATAGTCATTAATGACTGAATTTTGACTATTTTCATAGGGCCTTACTAATAATCAAACACTAATGTCGACTACTAGTTGGCTGCCAGCTTAACTTAAAATGTACAGCATTATCGAAAAGGTACCAATAAACAATTTGACCTCCAGCTTTACTAGTCCGAGAACTTTATTTGAATCTATTACATTTACTGTCAAGGAAGTTGTCAAAACAGATGTTGGATTCGAACAGCCTCATGAGAAAAAAATCGTAATTTTACAGAGTCGCAGGGTTTCCCCAATGCATAGGTGCAGTTGATGGCGCACACATTAAAATAAAGAATCCTGGTGAATTTGGTGCACGGCATTAAATAAATATTACACTAATGATGCGGAGAAAACTCTAACATGTTCTCCCTCCTCATTTTTAATGACAGGACAGCAAAAGCAAATGAAAACAAACTCAGCTGATTGTTTTGCATACGTCAAATTCCATAGGTACCTACTTGACGATGGGCTAGTGATGCCAATTAAGCTTAAGTGAAATGTTTTTTCATACCTATTGGTACTAGGAAATATGGTTTTGTTTTAATATAGATATCACATTTTTCCATGTTTCCCTATTTATTGTTGTTTACATACGCAATAGGTAAAACAAAAAAAAATTGGCGTAACATGTCCATATAGGACCCTAGGCCTAGCTTTTCTCAACCGTTCGTTTGTGTCAGTTTTTATTTTTGGGACGAATGAAAGGGATCTACAGTTTTATGCCGTATTCGAACGAGTGAATGGAGAAGCCTTCTCATGACAGTTGTACTCTGGGAACTTTGTCAGACGTTCACGAGAGGTGGAGAAGCTGAAAAAGAAGTAAGGTGTGCTTTGTGTTTTTTCGGAAGTCGAATCTGTGACCCCTGGCTCAATAGTCCAGCACACTAACCACTGAGACACTGCACCCGCACACCATAGTTACGTACTATTAAATAAATAAGTTCGGCAAACCACTGCCGAAAGTGATCTGTGTTATAGTTTAACCTGTCGTCTCTTTTAATTTTTGGAATAGGTCCGACTCCGACCCGAGAAACAGCATCAATAAGCCATCTCGCTCCAACTTAGGAATAACCTATTGTGATATTTCACATAGGTTAAGAAACTGTGTATGGTCTTGTGAAGAAAAAGTAGTTTGTTTCTGTGAACAACGAGCAGTTATTGTAAAGTATGAATCCATTCCAACATTAAAAATCCTTGTCGAAAAATATATGACGCATTTTTGCATATTCTTTTTTTGGGAGCTCGCATAATCCTGTCAATTTTAATTTTATTTCACGGGAAGTAGGTATATTCTTCCTCTATGCATTCGCATATACTTCCTCTGTATATACATATATGTAGTTGTATTATAATTCACGGTGTATTAATAGATATAAATGCTTCAGCTAACATTATTAGGTAGGTACCTACTAATATATATTACTTAATACTCATTTGATACCATAATACTTGCATGCATGGCAACATTTCTTCTCAGACCGAATCGTGACAGAATAATAATTTGTGTTAGTGTAGGACTTAGACATGACTTTCCGAACATTAACATTTAATCTTACACTTAACGATTTTCTTGCAACTAAATTTGTTTATTGGTACAGGCATTTTGGAAAGTCTGGAGTCTTTGCCTTAAGTGCCAGACTAAGTTTGATTATTGGTAAGGCGCATAGTCCGAATCGTGACCACTATTTTTATTAGTTAAAAATAATTTCTTATGATTATTTCGGTTGTAAATTTTTATTTATTTTCAAATATTTTCAAAATTTCATGCCAAGCAAACAAATCAGCTGACATCAGTGACATTTGACGTCTTCAATTTGACACTTTTCACGCAGTTGCCCTTCCTCAAAAGGAGGTGCAGAAAATCCTGTATTTTTCTGATCTTAACTGAGCTGGACAGCGTCATGGAACACAAAGTGACGGAATGTAAAACATTTTGGGGCAAGATTTTTGCTCATGGAACACAAAATCCTGTACTTTTCTGATCTTTTCTGTAATTTTCTGTGCAGCTCAGGTTCATTAAACACACCTATTAATTACCTACCTGTCAACTATCAGCTGTTGCTGTGGAACTCATGTGGAATGTAAAGTAAGTGAGAGTGGACTCGTTCAAGGATTAGAATACCGATACTAAAACGACACTAAAGTGACTCAACTCAAAAAACAACAGCTGTCGTTTAATATAAACGCCACGCAGAATAAGGGTGAATGACAATGTGTAGGAAAAATTGAGCGGGGATCGGGGAAGAGCATTCCACATTCGTGTTGTATGGCTAAGGAAAGATTCCTTGTATTTCACTGTACGTCCGAATACAGGCTCTAGGGGCGGAATGTAACTGTCTGTTTCATTTGAGCAGAGTTAGGGTATAAATGAGTGATCAGGTAATAACGGTTGCCTGCCTCTTACCGGTATTAAGCGTCAATATATTTCTGCGAGACCACAAGCCATTTGAATACAGATTCTCATTTAATCACTCCCTTGCATCGTGTACAAGACCCAAAGGAAAGCTTGGTTGCAACTGCAAGTCATAATGCCAACATTTGGATCTTGCAGTTTTTAAGGACAGATGGTACCTTATACACTCATGTTTTTGTGGAACCAATTGTGGCTATTGTTGTAGATCTCTCACAATGGAGTGCGTATTATTCTTCTATATGTTTTGGTGTTAAATTGCTTTTAAATATAATGGATCTGAGCAGCATCGCTCAAACTAGGGATAAATGATATAACCAGTCAAAATATGCAGATGGTTTTAAAACGAATGAGGGAACGGGTTTTGGCATCTTAGTAGATCGTACACAGCCATTGTCTTCCAAATAGAAGTTTTAGCTGTTCTGGAGGCTGGACTCGTGGCACTTGAATCAACTAAAATCAATTCTGATAAAGTCAAGGGCTGTCACAAAATATTTAAGTAATTGCTGTTTTAATACCATGATCCTGGAATTTCTGGGGAAGCCTATTTTTTTACGCTTTTGACACGTGCATGCTCCCATTATTAGTTATTGTTTTATCTTCTTTTTACTACACCGGTGATGTCCAGTTGCGTCAACCCACAGATTGCACGTCCATGTACACTGTGGGATAGTTTCTACACGGTAAATGTGTCGTTAGGCTCAAATGAATGGTAAACTTATCTAGATGGGATTTCTCTCCTTAGTCGTCTTTTACGACTTTTAATATTCTAAGGGGATACGTAACGTAACCTGGCTTAATTAAAAAAAAACAACATCATACTTGATGCTTATTCTAAATCAAGTCCATGTTATAAATTTTAACAAGCGTTACTTGATTCCAATGAAAGCCACAACAAATCGACTTTATTTGTAGATTCGGCAAAATACGCTAATCCAAGGCTATCAGAAACACCAAATCCACAATAAAATAAAATATCACATAGCACCATCTACCTACCACCAACTAAAATAGTAAACGCATTGTTTTCACATTTATTTGTTCCCTAGCAACCTCAAATGTGTTGCAGATAACACAACTTTGCACAACTTCTCTGAGGTAAAAAACATTTCTGTGCTTTAGTTCTCTGGCGACATCAAAGACCGAGGGTGGTGGAACATTTTTACATATATTTATTTTATTGTTAAAATTAGAAACCACTGTGAAAGTATGACTCCCGAAGCGAATGTATTTCTGTTGCTGAATCTAGGATGTGAAATGTTGTATGTCATAGAACAGCGGCTGCAGGCCCAAACAATTTCCGAAGACAAATCAAGAGAAGGTTTAAGAATTTAAGTGTTTTATGATTTCATACTTCCCAATTAACACACTCCTCTTTCGATAGTGGTTCGTGATATAACAAGTGTTTTGCTGGAGCCCAAATTTATAGAACGCCTAATCGTCGGAAGCCAACAGCAAAAGAGCCTAATAACGGCTGAACATTCCAAATTCATGCTGGGAGATATCGCGTGTTGTTCCCTGATGCGACTAGATGACGCGTCCATGGGAAAACTCTGGAATCTTATGACTATGATCTTCAAGTGGCAAATGTTTGTTACAAAACATCCACAACACCTGCTTAATATCACTTTTCGGCACCTGGACGGTGTGGGAAAGATGCATCCAGATGTGAAGAAGTCCATTTTGGTGGACTACACTAAGAATACGATTTTAGATTTCTGGAATTCAAGAGGAGAAAGTGTACAAATCGCAATCTATAATACTATAAAGAGCTGGCTGGAGTGTTTCAATGTGAAGATTTCGCTGCTGCTTAGACTTGGCTTCCAATCCTTGGATTCTAGTTTTTACAAAGAACCCAAGGAGAGTTATTTTGTGGACTTTGCCGAAGCAACTGGTGACAATATCTACGTGAAGAGCTTAGAAATTGCCTCAGCGCGACGATTTGAAGAGGAGGAGGACAAACAATGCAATCACATAGACAACCTTCATACGCAACTAAATGTAATTACTCAAAGCCATGAAAAGCCGAAAAAGAATATATTCTTTGATGATGTCCAATTGGAAATAGAAGCAAATCAAGCAAGCGAAGAAAGTTCTTCGAGTTTCGTTCAGTTGAAACCGGTCTACAATCCGACCTCTACTTCGTGGGAGGATTTTGTTGCACATAAGGGCGGCGGTGGGATCTCTTCGCCAGGTGTTGGCGATAAAAACGTTCACACATTATTGGCTAAAGAAAAATCGTAAGGAGTTATTAAATTGTTAACGTCTGTGCGAGTTTTTCCACCTTGGCCTGATTTTTAGCATGAATACAAGTATAACACGAGACCATATTGATTTATAAAGCAATATTTACCTATTAGTCTTGTAATAAATTATTCACCAAGATTTATATAATTGATTTATCTTTATTACGTAGACATAACTTTTTCTTTTTTATTTTTTGATAGAAATTAAACTGCCAAGGAATCAGTATAATGACTGAAAATCGCAATGATTACTACTTTTAGTGTATTGCATCTCAGGCTACTCGCTCATTCTTATTTTGAGATTCGAATGAATAGTCAATTCGTTCGAATAAAACTGGTTTTCCTCGATAAACTTTCTATTTGATCGAATTTAAAAATACAAATTCTTCTAATTCGACAAACTTTCGATCGAATTCGAATGTCAAAATAAGCATGACTTGCTTGTAAAATAAAAGGAAAATCGACGTCGGTCTATTATTTTCATATGCACAACGCATCTGATTGCTACGAGTGCGACATTCCTGGTTCGCTCTTCCTCCTTCTTTCTATGGTTGGATAGCTCGGCCGTCATCAGAAGTTTGTTTGTAATAATGCAAATAAAATAAAATAAGACAAAAAGCCAAAGTAGATGCAATCTCTACAGCTGAAGTCAGATAGAACGCACCAACGTATCGCAGGGCGATATCATTAGAGAGACCAATGGTTTATTTAAGTTTGAAGAAAAAGTCAAAAACATATTTTATAATAACATATTTTTGGTATGTAAACCTTTCAACAGAAATTAAAAATGTGTTCCTCCTACTGTGAGATATATAAACAATTTTATATAAAATTATAATACAGGTTCCAAATTCCAGTTTTTCCCGTTTTTAACAATTTTGCAAATCCAAAATAAACTTCTTTCCTGTAAAGCCTTTAAAATTCAACGCCTCCGTCACAGCCTTCTTATAACTCTCTAAAGGAACTAGCTCATGCACTGGCGCAGTGAATTTTCCGTCCTCCATGAGCTGACAAAGCTCTCCATACATTTTTGTTCTCTCCTCTGACTCGGGATGGTCCTTTGTCCAACTTGTCATCCAGAATCCTACATAGGAGATATCTTTGAAAATCAATGCTGCTGTTCCTGCAATTACTGGTTCTCTTGACATTCCTCCGTAGGTAACAAGAACTCCTTTGTTGTCCAGATATCTGGATACTTCTGTAGCACTCTTGCCACCAATACAATTGAGTCCCAACTTTGGTTTCCGAAGCTTCCCTTTGAATAGATCGGTCTTGCGAAGTTCTTCTTCAGTCAAAACTTCAGTCGCTCCCAAACACATGAGGTAGTCCTTGAGTTCAGTTATATCCGGACGATCGCGTACCACACCAACAGAGGAAATATTCCAAGCTTTGCACAACTGATGGACTGCCTGACCTACCGCACTATTTGCCCCATTTTGAATAATTGTATCACCAGGTTTCACAGCAACGAAATCTTTTAACATTCTGTAGGCAGTGCATGGATTCACGGTAATTGTTGCAGCTTCCGCGATTCCAATTTTATTCGAAATTTTCATTACATCTTTTGCAGCGTAAACAGCGTGAGATGTCCATGCACCAATTCCTGTTACTTTTGGTATAACACGGTCACCTGCCTTAATGTCTGATACAGTTTTACCAACTGACACCACATCTGCAACAAACTCATTACCTCCAACTGCCGGAAATTTCGGCTTTACTGGGTACTTACCTAAAATTAAGGAACGATTATAAAATCGATGAATTCAGTTTATTATGGCCTCACCCTGAATGGTATTGATGTCCGCTGGATTGATCGGAGATGCTAGGATTCTCACCAAGACTTCGTTATCCTTGGGATCTGCAATTTGCTCTTCGCATAATTTCAGAACATTAGCCGGTTCACCGAATTCAGCGTATTTGAGGCATTTTGTCACAACAGACATTTCCCGCGCGTGGCATGAGGTGATCGCAGCCAAATTTGTCTGTGATGTGAGACGTCTTAACATTTTAATTTTTTTTAATAATTGAATTTCCGATAAAACAAAATTCTACGGCGGCTGATTCGAACGAACGATTTTTAATGCGTTATCACATATCACCTGACTTGACTGGAAGTTTGACATGGGCCACATTCAGTTTGTTTTTTGGCTAACTTAACTTTCCCTAAGTCTAACTGCATGACCAACACCACTTAAATCTCAGGAAATGTCAGACGAGTTAATCTAAGCAAACAAATTTGTTGGCATTTAATGACCATTTTTGACAGTTTTCGCTTTCAAAATAGGGTCATGCAGTGTA
This sequence comes from Portevinia maculata, assembly GCA_949715645.1. Classification (NCBI taxonomy): domain Eukaryota; kingdom Metazoa; phylum Arthropoda; class Insecta; order Diptera; family Syrphidae; genus Portevinia; species Portevinia maculata. The sequence goes on along the minus strand of OX454525.1, from coordinate 152,947,760 downwards.
ATCGGCATATCTCAAATTACCTAATGACTAAATGACCACAAATGAAATTGCTGATTTTGACAGATAAAAATGAGCAAATTGCAAGCAGAGTAATCGGACAATAAGCACGAATGCCAGTATAATGACCCAATGACCATATGCAATTTATTGAAATTTGGTTATGGCATTGCTGTCATTTTTGTCATCTTAAAATTATCATCATTTCCAAGCGTGCAGTTATTTAATACTTCAATAATAACATTTTTGCATGATAATAACAATATTTTTGGATAACCTTCGCCGTAAATTGTTTTAATATTTACATTTGTATTGAGCTTTTGTTCAGTGTTAATTAGTTGTTTTACTGTTATTTGTATGTGCATTGTTTAGTATTCGTTGTGTTTTGTTTTATGCTCTCGAATTGTGTTGTGTGAAAATATATTTTGATAGTTTTTATTTTGTGCAGATTCATTGCATTTTTATTTCATTTGTTATGTTTTTGTTTGTCCTTTTACCCTTTTTCAGATATTTTCTTTGTTCGTATACAACGCGGGCTCCTCGTCTCGTAACTCGCGCATGAGTTTGACGCAAAAGCCATCCTCTTCTCTTTTCCTGACCCATGCTTTCACCCAAGCATTCTACATTCATTTTTAACTATACAAAACCAATAAAATTATTCAAAAATTAGTTTCAAGCTATTAAAAAAACAAATCAAATAAAATTATACTAGGTATTACTTTCCTGTTTCCGATTATCTGTTTTATTTATTTTGTTTGAAAAATTAAGTTTCGCTTTAACATGTACGGCGTTACCACAACTCACTCTGAAAATATAATAACAAATGCCTTTAATGACCAGCAGGGCAATAATTACCAAAATGGTCATTGTGGTCACGTCTAATGTACTACCTTGACAGCGCAGAACTTTTGGTCATTTGACAGATAATCTTGTCATTTGGCTGTGGTCATTTGAATGCACAATTGGCATGCTGTCTAATCTTACCTTTACGCACATGTGCGTTACTGCAACTGCATGCGTCCTTGCTTCTCCAAAGAAGCAAAAGCTTGTCGAAATAAAAATGCTTCGGAGTGACAAATGTTTTCGGATTAGTGCAAGTAGGTGTAAGTCTCGCTTCAAATTCTAGATTCGCAAAACTACTCTGAAATCCAAAACAAATTGTTTTTTTCTTATCGATGAAAAGCGAAAACTTTTGTTAGAGCAAAAAAAAGTGCTCTAAAATCTTAAAAAGATTCCGTTTTCTTACCAATGGAAAGCAATTTAAGTACAACTAAATAGTTTTTTTTTTGTGTGCGGCACGTTCTAAACTGGAGCCCATGGACTCAATCGTGTGCATCTTGTAATTAATGTGTCTTAATATGTATATTGCCAAAGACTTGATATGATTATTGGACGAGTCTGAGTATGCATTCCCAGCAAACGAGCTAAATTTGGGTCCAAATTAAAATGCGATGGCAGATAGTCAAACAGAAAAAGGATTGTACTGTGAAAGTCCAACACAAACAAGTAATTTTCAGATAATCCGCCAAAAACGCGCAACTCGCCAAACAACTTTAATTATTTTCCCCCTCCTTATGGCTGAAACAGATGTGCAGTAAGAACCGTGCAGCAAGATGATTTTGTATCTAAAATGACACATTGCTTACTGTATGTCAATTCTTGATGCGAGTTGTCTCTATTTCTTATCTTGCTGCACCGATTTAGTAGAACACCACAATTTGTTACAATTTGTCCAGTTTCGTGCTGCGAAATTCTACGACATCTTAGTCTGTTTGGTCGTTCAGTCATATTTAAGTCAGACAAAAAGCATACTGAATGATGGCAATTTCTTATGCACATGTGTTTCATGTGCGTTACTGTATGCATTACTGCGTGCGTCCCTGTTGCACATCAGTTTAAGCATTAATTTTTTTCTCATTTGTGTATAAATCTAATATAACTTGAGGGCGTTAGGTAATAATGAGTGAAAACCGACACGACTCAGGACAGGAAACGAAAAAAAAACACGTTTTTGACAAATGACAGCGGTAATCGAGGTGATAATTTAAACAGAATACAGTTTCATCATTGTAAGTCCCACCCAGAATGTAAAAGTATTATTACAATTGCCTCTTTTGGGAGGCGGGGTGAAGGCAAAATTTAAAACGTCTTTGAAACACATTTTTATAATGAGGATATTTGCCTTGATTTTTTTGTGTAAGGTTTTGTGGTAGGTAATACCTCTGACATAAAGAACTGGGGTCAAATCGAAAAGTTTTGTTGATAGGCGTCTGGCGGGGTTAAGCCGATATTCAAAACGTCTGAGATTCACATAATTATTTTTATTGAAGGAATTTTTCCTGATTTGTGAATGTAACTTTTGTGTTTTTAAAAACTGATTTTTTGCCGATCCAAAACTTACCTTTAATTTTCACGCATTCTTTATGGAAGAAACACATCAACACTTCAAATTTGACTTCGACTTTGACAAGAGCGAGAACTTTAGCGTTTAAAGTCGAGTCAAACACATTGAAAATTACAACTTCGATAGCGAAACAAAAAATGGTTGTAAACAAGAGAGAAAATGATGTCAAAATACAAGCAAGGGAGAAAATTCGCTTAAAATATACCATGCGGCGTGGTTGTCAAAGTTGAAGTCCAAGCTGTAGTGTTGATGTGCTTCTACAATTAGTATTGGCCCGAGAGTATTTCTGTTCAGAATCTGGAATGCAGTTTACCCACCACTGCAATTTGTCTTATATAGAAATTAATATTTGTGAGTTTTCTATGTGTTCGGGCATCTAAATTCCGAAGCAGTTAAAATTACTTGCGCGAAAGTTCCTAAAAGAGTACCATTAGCATGAGATAAGCCATGCGGAGAAAATGGTGATATTCATTTAACCCGTAAATCGGGCACTGTTTGATTCGAAAAAGTTAGCTGATAAATGAGCTTGCAAGACAACTAGCATCTAGTTCTAGCGAGTAGGCTCAGCAACGAACGCCGGGTACCTGCTGAAATGTTGTTTTTCAGATTTTAAGATAACGGGAAACATTTTTTTTATTTACGAATGCAGCCTAAGGCAAAAGAACATTCAAAGGACTCCGCTAGTTCTGTATCATTTGTATATATTTATAATTACCCCTATTGCGAGTGTCAATCGACAATTGATAATTGACTATTTTCAATGTGTGCTATTGTGAACGAATCATTTTCATTGATATTGTTACATCCAGGCTAGGATTCGAAAAGATAAAACGTAATTTCTATTTAATTAATCTTTATTAGTTCTCTGTCAATTTAATTCTTAATTATTATTCTAATAATTCACTTATTTAATTACAGAATTCACTTTCACAATTTATCACTTTAAATACAAAATCACTTTCCTTTAACTCAATACTTATACTTTTTCTCTATACTTTTCACTACTGTCATCTATCGCATTCTTAATCGCGGTTCACAACTAGAATGTCTTGGGTGCTCCTGCGACATCTATTTATATCTCCTAGTGACACCTCTCGAAATTTCCAGATTCGTTGAGTTTAGAAGGTTCGAGAACAACATAACATCTATTTATATCTCTAAATTTCCAGATTCGTTGAGTGTACTAGTTATTCCACAGCTACTCAAACTGCTATTCAAATGCTGCCAAAATCGGTAATATGGCCACTTTCTACTAGATGGCGCTTGCTGAATGACACAGTTTGAGCAAACATGCAACAATATTCTTGTCAATCGCATTTTTGCAATTGACTGCGATCGACAAAATCCTTTAGAATCGTTCGTTCACAACAGCACACATTGAAAATAGTCAATTTGTAACAAACCATGTCACCTTTCCCCAAAGGAAAACGATTCTAGCATGCAACCTTCTCCCAATGGAATACCGGGACAGCAGATTTCTGCTGACATCAACCTCGACAGCAAAAACCAAGGTTCGCATGCAAACCATCCCAAATATCCACCTAAGAGGCATGGGATGCACTTACTCTCAGTTACCTAACTAATAAGAGGAAATGCAGTGACGGCTAGGCACTTAGGCAGACATTTTTCAAGCAACCACACGGACGGACGGACCATTCTTCTGGAGGAGGAACAATTCCATACAAGGTAAACGATTTTAATCCGAAGCATCTCGGCAGCAGCTTCATTCAAATCCCAAACAACGCTCGAGGATTGGAGGCACTTTCTCCCAGCGTCCTACACCAAGAAGCGCGGCAACCAAAACCTACATTTTTGGGGAAATTATTCGGACTTCTCCGTGAACATGCGGCGCGGAATCCCGAAGAATCACCCGGGGAAGCGACTTGCCACTAGTCAAAAGAGAGGAGCAGCTATTTTAAACGCTAGGAAGCGTTTTTCACGCGAAATTCACGGCAGAGATCGTGAGTAGCAGCGGTCACGTGGGACGAATGTTCCAGGACTCGTCACCACGCGAACAGTTGGAAAGCGAATTTCACCACCAGGGGCGGGGAGCCACCGCAACTACTCCAAAATTGCGAGTGTACGCGACATTGTCAGCATCTTCACGTTTTCTAGACACCAGACGTACAGCGTCGAGGTAAGTAACGAGACCACTCGGGAACGAGGTGTTTTTCGCATACTAATGCGTTTCTATTTTCCCACATAGGTTTGGTCCAGAGCGACCGCACTTCACTCGGTCCATACCGACCTCATCATTTAATTCGGTCCATAGCGACCTCATCATTTAATTCGGTCCATAGCGACCTCATCATTTAATTCGGTCCAGACGAGACCCCATCATTTAATTCGGTCACCAGCGACCTCAACTTTACGTAGGCCACAAGCGGCCACAGCACACAAAGGGTCCTGAGAACCACAACTCTATTCTTCTGGTCGTATAGACCGCATCTTTATTAGATCCCAAAGGGATCCCACCTCTGATTCGGCCACAAGCGGCCCCAGCACTACACCACACAGTCGCAGCATCAGCAACAGCACCACCGGCAGCAGCAGGCAGCGCAAGGAGTTCCAGCCCCAGTGTTTTTAAAGTAGTTTTAGTGGGCGTACCACCCACTACATCGCGACTCCGGTACGGATACGATCGAGGGCTTTACGTCCCAGTGTCGATTTAGGGTTGCCACACCTCTTCTCGAGTCAAGGGCACTCGGATTTCCTTTTTGTTCGTGGGGCTCGTACCCACACACACGCCCACACTCATAATTATGAAGTGCTAGTTACGTCCCAGTACTGAGGGACAGTGAATTGTTTTATTTCGTTCTCTTACCGAGAGTTTTAAATTAGGATTTGAGTCGGCAATGTACTAGACTTCTAAATGGTAAATTTAGCCCTTTCTTTATTACTAAACTAAACAGGTACAGGTACTTATTCATCGCTGTGCGCACATCGACGGAGGAGTTACCATGTAAGTACATTAACTCAATTACACTATATTATTACTACATTGCCTACATTTACCATTTAATTAAATAACGTCGCACCTGCCTTGATATTTGACTGTTAACTGTGGTTAAGAATGCCACCAATCGAGATGTGTACGGATGCACTCAACAAAGCGAGTATTGGTCAGAGCCTAGAGGAGCTGACTCAGTACGCCTTTTAACCCGCCGGATCGTATACGAAACATATATAGATATAGATATTTAGGGAAAGAAAAAAAGTGGGGATACCAATAAGGAAAGATTAACGCGTCCAAGAATTATCCGTCAGTATACCGTCGATTGCATTCCCAAATTTTATTCGTGTCGGTTACCTATCGTCTTTGTCCTTCATGTTCGGTTTAGTTTCGGTATAGTCGAAATACGTTTTACTTGTATTGACGTTATTTAGCTTGAAAGCCTTCCACCTAGAAGAATTTTGAGTCCCTTAAGGATCAGAGGCGCGAGACCGCGAATAATTATATGTGTATTTAGTTTAAGGATATGCATCAGCATATGCATTATACCCCTATATGGGCATACGTTCTGTTTTTGTTGTTAATTTTGGACAGCTCCTTCTGAGTAAGGCCAGGACATAGGGTATGTCATTACTTTCTTTTTTAACTGGTCTTACAATAGGTTCTTAAAAAAAAAGTGATGACATACCCTAAGTCCTGGCCTTACTCAGAAGGAGCTGTCCAAAATTAACAACAAAAACAGAACGTATGCCCGTATAGGGGTATAATGCATATGCTGATGCATATCCTTAAACTAAATACACATATAATTATTCGAGGTCTCGCGCCTCTGGTCCATAAGGGACTCAAAATTCTTCTAGGCGGAAGGCTTTCAAGCTAAATAACGTCAATACAAGTAAAACGTATTTCGACTATACCGAAACTAAACCGAACATGAAGGACAAAGACGATAGGTAACCGACACGAATAAAATTTGGGAATTCAATCGACGGTATACTGACGGATAATTCTTGGACGCGTTAATCTTTCCTTATTGGTATCCCCCCCCCCCCTTTTTTTTCTTTCCCTAAATATCTATATCTATATATGTTTCGTATACGATCTGGCGGGTTAAAAGACATACTGAGTCAGCTCCTCTAGGCTCTGACCAATACTCGCTTTGTTGAGTGCATCCGTACACATCTCGATTGGTGGCATTCTTAACCACAGTTAACAGTCAAATATCAAGGCAGGTGCGACGTTATTTAATTAAATGGTAAATGTAGGCAATGTAGTAATAATATAGTGTAATTGAGTTAATGTACTTACATGGTAACTCCTCCGTCGATGTGCGCACAGCGATGAATAAGTACCTGTACCTGTTTAGTTTAGTAATAAAGAAAGGGCTAAATTAACCATTTAGAAGTCTAGTACATTGCCGACTCAAATCCTATTTTAAAACTCTCGGTAAGAGAACGAAATAAAACAATTCACTGTCCCTCAGTACTGGGACGTAACTAGCACTTCATAATTATGAGTGTGGGCGTGTGTGTGGGTACGAGCCCCACGAACAAAAAGGAAATCCGAGTGCCCTTGACTCGAGAAGAGGTGTGGCAACCCTAAATCGACACTGGGACGTAAAGCCCTCGATCGTATCCGTACCGGAGTCGCGATGTAGTGGGTGGTACGCCCACTAAAACTACTTTAAAAACACTGGGGCTGGAACTCCTTGCGCTGCCTGCTGCTGCCGGTGGTGCTGTTGCTGATGCTGCGACTGTGTGGTGTAGTGCTGGGGCCGCTTGTGGCCGAATCAGAGGTGGGATCCCTTTGGGATCTAATAAAGATGCGGTCTATACGACCAGAAGAATAGAGTTGTGGTTCTCAGGACCCTTTGTGTGCTGTGGCCGCTTGTGGCCTACGTAAAGTTGAGGTCGCTGGTGACCGAATTAAATGATGGGGTCTCGTCTGGACCGAATTAAATGATGAGGTCGCTATGGACCGAATTAAATGATGAGGTCGCTATGGACCGAATTAAATGATGAGGTCGCTATGGACCGAATTAAATGATGAGGTCGGTATGGACCGAGTGAAGTGCGGTCGCTCTGGACCAAACCTATGTGGGAAAATAGAAACGCATTAGTATGCGAAAAACACCTCGTTCCCGAGTGGTCTCGTTACTTACCTCGACGCTGTACGTCTGGTGTCTAGAAAACGTGAAGATGCTGACAATGTCGCGTACACTCGCAATTTTGGAGTAGTTGCGGTGGCTCCCCGCCCCTGGTGGTGAAATTCGCTTTCCAACTGTTCGCGTGGTGACGAGTCCTGGAACATTCGTCCCACGTGACCGCTGCTACTCACGATCTCTGCTGTGAATTTCGCGTGAAAAACGCTTCCTAGCGTTTAAAATAGCTGCTCCTCTCTTTGGACTAGTGGCAAGTCGCTTCCCCGGGTGATTCTTCGGGATTCCGCGCCGCCTGTCCACGGAGAAGTCCGAATAATTTCCCCAAAAATGTGGGTTTTGGTTGCCGCGCTACTTGGTGTAGGACGCCGGGAAAAAGTGTCTCCAATCCTCGAGCGTCGTTTGGGATTTGGATGAAGCTGCTGCCGAGATGCTTCGGATTAAAATCGTTTACCTTGTATGGAATTGTTCCTCCTCCAAAAGAAAGTTCCGTCCGCCCGCGTGGTTGCTTGAAAAATGTCTGCCTAGCCGTCACTGCATTTCCTCTTATTAGTTTGGTAACTGAGAGTGAGTGCATCCCATGCCTCTTAGGTGGATATTTGGGGTGGTTTGCATGCGAACCTTGGTTTTTGCTGTCGAGGTGGATGTCAGCGGAAATCTGCTGTCCCCGTATTTCATTGGGAGAAGGTTGCATGCTAGAATCGTTTTCCTTTGGGGAAAGGTGACATGGTTTGTTACAAATTATCAATTGTCGATTGACACTCGCAATAGGGGTGAATAAGTTCCTTGACACAAAAATCCGAAAAATCAACAATCGCACCACCTGCCCCAGCCAACGCGAAAAAATACTGAATTTGCTATCGCGTACATGAAATTTCGTTATACTTTCACTCTCAAAATTTGTTGGCGGCTCATGAAATTGTCTTTATTCTTTTTTTTTTAATATACTTTGTTATTCTATTTTCTGCTTTTAGGCAATTTAAAATAAAAGCTTTCCATTAAAAACGCTACTTCTGAAGAGGAGTCCAACTCGTCTCCTCAAGAAAAGCTTTATTGAGCGTATCATGTCTGTCGCAACTCGCACTGCTTCTTGCATCGCATAGCATAATAAATGTACATTGCCTTATACAGCGATGCCAAACCTTCAGAACTTTGAAATAGGGCCTCAAACCTCACTCAAAATGTTACGAAAAATAGAAAATATACCTAGGCCAATTGGTTTTGGTTCAAAAAAGTTTTCTTCAGGGGTTTTCAACTAACTTAATTATAAATTAAAAATTCATACACCGCAAAAAACAATGTTGATGACGATTTCGAAAGAGCGCGAAACCCCCGTTAAAACCAAATTCTCGATACGGGCATGGATGAAAAGTTATTATTAGCCGTGTTTCTTTGCACGCGGATATAGGGATGGCATCAGAAAACGACTATCACCGCTTAAGAATTCATCAAAAAAAAACTTGGCAGCACACATGCACCTATGACATGCACCGGGACACAGCTGCAAGTTGTAGTTAAGAAATTTGTATTGAAAATCCTGAAATTGAAAAATATTTACTTCCGCCAATTGAAATTGATGCCAAGCATATTCTAAAATTATGAAAAACAATTTCACATTAACAGATTTGCTAAATTCAATTACCTTTATAATGAAGTTTGAAAAAAAAATAATAATAAAATCACGAACAAAATATTCGGCGGGATGTGTTAGTGGTCGGAGGGATGTCAAACTTTGACATTTCCTGAAAAATTCATCGCATCGGTATCAGAAACGAAGAAAATGGGTTTTGGAAGCAGTGTTTATCCCCGCTAACTGACTTAGCGGCGATAACTATCCCCGCTAAAGTTAGCGTATATAGGATAAGTTGTTGTATTTTACATGCAAATCTCAAATTATCCCTATATCCGCGTGCAAAGAAACACGGCTATTGTATCAAAACGTATGTTCGCCTTAGCAATCCAACGGTTGCATATAGAATTTGAGTTTATTTAATGGAAACCTTCCAAAAATAAGATATATCCTAAGCTTTCAATTCTATGGAAAATCGTCCAATTTCGCTAAATATTGGATTTTGAATCGTTGCGATTAGCCCAAGCAAGGTAGGTAAAGTATTTAAGTACTTTCGGACTTGAAGGGAAAGGTAGGATATGAGCGGTGAGTATTGAAAATAGTTTACCATAAATTCAGACATATCTTCAGCACCAGCACTGATTATTAATAAACGATGTACTAATAAAGAATTATGTTTTATAGTATCTTAATTTACATGCTGAGAACCTTTTATATGTTAAAAAATCTTGATTTATACAACTCAACTACAGAAATTTAAACTTTTATGTAGACTTTGGTTAATTGGGATTGGCATCACTGATCTTATAGCTATGTGTGGACTTCACTCTATTTATAAATTAATCGCAAAATGAGCACTTCTTTCCTTCTTTCTAGTTTTTAGTAGTAAAGAACAACAACAATTAATGGAAAAAAACGATCTATGGATGGATGAACCTTCTTTTGATTATCTCCACTTCGCAGTCCCAAGTTTTTTTTCTAATTGAGTGAGTGTATTCTATTTGCTTATTTTATAGCTAATAGCAAAAGCGTTTTTAGAATCTCATTCCGCAGTATAATTTTGGAGTTTATAGCGTTCGGCTAGAAGTGCAAATAAAATTCTAGTTATGGCCAATATTGCAAAACTTTTTGCCGGTCGAGCCCATAATATTATCCAAGTTGCTGCCAAAAATCAACTACCACGTTTATACTCTGCAGGTATGTTTTGTAAGCTTAAGAAAAATAACTAGAACAAATAAAAACTGTTTATAGAAGGAAGAACACAGCGCTTGTCCATTTGTTTTTTGATATTAATTACCTTCCTTTATCCGCTAAATCATCTCACTTTATGACGATGAGGCTTTAATCAGAAAGGATTAAAGGGATCATAAACCTCCCACTTAACTGCATCGCTGCTGGTCCCCCTGTGGGGTTATCATATCCGCTTGTAAAATTTCACATGAGGTGATTTCATTTAACTATTTATTGGTTAATTTGGCCGGCGTTAGTTTGCTACTCATGTTACGTAACTTATGTTTTTATATTTTTCTAAATAAATTTATCTTTATCTAAAGATAAAGTAAAAAACAGCGATGGGATTCGCTGTGATTTATGCTCTGTACAAACCACGAATTCATAATAGAGCGAAGACCTTTCGCTAAACCATTGGCATTAAAGAAATCTAATCACTCCATAGTCAAAATAAAATGGGAACATTGCGCGTTAGATAACACAATTTGCATTGTCACTCCATAGAAACTTATTCTGCCATATATAAAAAAATAACACCAACTCGATAAACCAGACACACCCCCTTGCTATCCCACACTCCAATTTGCAAGGCAACTATTGCTAATGCTATGCTATGCTCGCATACTTGATCGCATGCCCAAAACGAAAGGGAAGGGATGTTCCTTCTTCCTTGCTGTTAGTGCAGTGATGCTCTTAAATTTAAATTGTACAAAATAAGGTTTATGTTACAATGTTGGCTTTGTTTTATTATAATTTATTTAACAATGAAAACAATTTTGATATTATAAAAAAGTGAACGAAAAGAAAAAGACAAGAAAAATATAAAAAGATTTAGGAAAAATGTCAATAGTGCAAATTAAAAGTAGATGAAATGGAAAAAAAGATAGAGAAATAGAAAAAGACAGATATAGCATTAGAGAACCTTTAAGAGAATGTAATATGTATATTCGTCAAAAGTTTTTGGCATAAATCGAGATAGCTTTTGTTTTTTTTTGGGATAAGGTTAAGCTGGGTGGGTGAACGTTTGTCCAATTATAAATGTTTGTCATAATAGGTCCGTTCGCGAACTAATATGCAAACGTAAATTTATACAAACTTTCGTGCAAAACTACACAAACGCGTTCGCGTACTGAGAAAATGGTAAAAAGATGAACGAAAGAAAAATGTACTTTCGTTCATTTTTCTTCACACAGAATTTTAGCTGGCAAGAAAATGAAAACTGTCAAATGATGAATCCTATGAGTTTGCCAGCAAAAAAACAGCTGTTGCTTCTTTTCAAGCCAAACTAAGATGTTTTTTCAACTTTTTACACAAAAGCGTTCGCGTACTTTTCTTAGAAATGAGAGGATTCTCTCTCGATTTTGGAGATTTGACACTTTTCATTTTCCTACACATAAAGTACGCGAACGGACCTAATATCTGTATTAGTACTGTCTACTGCTTGGTTCTTATGGGGTTTAGGAAACATTTCGTATACATGAACCAGAGTATAAGTATATCCATTAATGAGTAGGTAGGGACACTCTCCACGTGTTTCTTATCAGCTTACAATTTGCAGTACACATACACGAGAAATAGACGGCACTAAAAGTGCTCTAGTAAAAGAGGGATGGAAGAACTATTTCAAAATGTGGTACAGGGTGTGACGTAAAAAAAAGCAAAATCAATTTGTAATATTTCTTATTGAACATTTTATATCTAATATATATGTATTCACATGTGTGCTACACTTAAAAATTTTTGTTTATTGGTACATTTTTTGTTATTTTTATTGAACTGTTTTACAATAAAGTAAACCCGTACTCGGACGTAAAATTTGATAAGAAATTCCTTATTTTGATTTTTGCAACAATTGTAATGAAATTCATTTTTCAAAAAGTTAAAAATATTCCCCTCAAAATTGTTTAGGTAGTAGGTACATATTTGGAAAACAAGAAATAAATTTTTGTTCAAGATTCTCTAAAGAGTGTAAAAATTCTTGATTGGGCCGTGTCAATTTCGCATCTTCATATTCTTTAAAATCTGTAAAAAGGGAGGAAAGGTTAAGTTGCGGACTCAATTTTAACTCACACTTGTGTTTTAGGCGGTATTTTTTTAAAATATAACCTGCGAAATAGTAGAATGCATTATCAATACCAAAGTTCACAGTTTTATAATCAGGTTCAGTTTTGAAAGCGTAAACCAAATTGTCCTTGTTTTGTTTTTGTGGTTCCATCTGTACTTTAATGTCTGGAAGTTCCATGTTAGCAGCGGCTCACAGTTTCCATGGGTAGTATCTTCCATATATTTTGCAGAAAAAGTTCTTTTAAATGAACAAATGAATTGAAATGGAGTCAGCAACTTGTTATTTCCCCCTCGGTTACGTAAAACAGCAAAGGTGTTTTCCAAGCAATCTTGATTAAGATTTCTTGTTAAAAGAAACTTAATACCGCCTTCTTTTATTTCTGTAAAAATGCCAATTAAGGCATTTATATTTTGTTGCCATCCTTTTATAAAACGCATTTTTTTAGTTACATTTCTAGAATTTTCATGAAAAGTCATATTTTCAAAAAAAATAAATTCATTCCATGCAAAAAAGTAATTTGTTCTGGATTTGCGAAAAATGGAAAATCGTTGACTTGGCAGGCATACATGTCTTTCGAGAAATGTCTTTCGCAGATCCTAGAATCCCTCGACAATTTTTCATGTATTAAGTGTTGTTTGTTTATGCAGTTCAACCACTTCGCTTTTCTAAAAAAAAAATAAGAAATACAACACAGATTTATATTCGTTCTTGCCCGATATATAACTTATATTGCTTACGTCTCACTATTATCCGGTATTTTGAAATATTTAACTCCAACATTTTCTTTCTCCTCTCGCCCACATGCCAAACATTTAAAATGTTTTCCCATTATTTTATTTAGAGTTTTTAAACTATGCAAACTTGCACTTCAACTTCACTATTTCACTACTTTTAATTGTTTGCCACACGCACTGACACGGAACACCCTTTCTTTCGTCAATAATGTTAATGAACGACTGATAACAATCCAATTCCGGCCCGCCTTTAAAAATACGTGCGAAAAAAATGTAAACAATCCCCTCTACCACCCTCTACAACCAACCTAAGTAATAAGTATGACCATCTGCTATGAAATATATTACCTAAAAAGTGCTGGCAATAAAACTTCAAATCGTAAAAAATGGTTATTTGCAGTGTTTACAGAAGAAGCATTCAGAGATGTCATTTGTAAAACACGTAAACAGAGCGGACCTAGCACTGAACACTGAGGTACGCCGGAAGGAACGTGGATTCGTTATGAACTCTGGTTATTGTCTGGGAACAATTAGACATAGAGTACCATCGAAACCAAGCGTGTGAATTTGACATGAAGATTGACCAAGTACACTGATGCTATCAAAAGAAAGAAGAGGGACTTTTGGATGTTTGTCAATCAGTAAAATAAGCATTTGAGTGTTCCTAATTGGATTCAAATAGTTTACACCTTGCTGAATATTACAACGTACTAAGCACTGCGTGCCTCACAATATTATTTTTTAATTTTTTTTTAGACGTAGTCCTATGAAATGAGCAAACTGATTTCTGATCGCCAATCGCTGGCACACCGTTGCCTAGCTCACCAAGCCTTCTTTCTTTGTTAAGATTTCCTTTCCGATCTATATTCTATACTCATCTGTCGAAATTAGTTTACTTCTTACAAAGGATGAAGGACGTTTGTGAGTAGTCCGTGGTAGATTCCGTTTCTAAACATATGCATGTCATGCATTGCTACGTGAGGGGTTAAATTTATGACGGAAAAGCAGTGCATGTAGATGTATGTGCATACTTAATTTTAAATTATTTCAAGTACTGTTATCCACTTTAAGGTCACTTAAACTATTTCAACTACTGTTATTCACTTTAGCGATAAGATTTGAATTTGATCTATTGGTGTAGGCTCTTGTAATCTAATCAAAACAAATGCATCATTTCAGCTGCCAGCCCCCTAGAATACATCAAAACTGAGGTAGCAGGCGAAAACAAAAATGTCGCAGTAATCACCTTGAACCGGCCAAAGGCATTGAACGCCCTCTGCAATGGTTTGATGACCGAACTCAGCGAAACCCTAGCGTCTTATGAAAAGGACTCGAACATCGCTGCTATAGTTATCACTGGAAGTGAGAAGGCATTTGCCGCTGGCGCTGATATTAAGGAAATGCAACCAAACACCTACTCCGACTGCATTATGGGTAATTTCTTGAACGATTGGACCGCTGTGGCTCGCTGTCAGAAGCCGATCATCGCTGCTGTCAATGGCTATGCTCTGGGAGGAGGTTGCGAATTGGCAATGATGTGCGATATCATCTATGCCGGCGATAAGGCTAAATTTGCACAGCCTGAAATTGCGTTGGGCACAATTCCCGGAGCTGGTGGCACCCAGCGTCTGACTCGTGTTGTCGGCAAGTCAAAGGCCATGGAAATCGTTCTCACTGGTAACATGATAAATGCCGTAGAAGCAGAGAAAATGGGTTTAGTCAGCAAAGTTTTGCCAGCTGATCAGTTGGTTGGTGAGGCGGTTAAATTGGGTGAGAAAATAGGAACTTACTCTGGCTTGATTGTCCAATTGGCAAAGGAAGCTGTAAATACTGCGTACGAGACTTCGTTGCAAGAAGGTTTGAAGTTTGAGAGGAGGCATTTCCATGCTACTTTCTCTACTGTAAGTTGTTTTAAAGCGGCTGGAAAACAAAATTTAATGATAATCTGTTTTTTTGTTTATAGGAGGATCGTAAGGAGGGTATGACTGCATTTGTTGAAAAGCGCGCAGCCAAATTCACCAACAAGTAAACATCGCTGCCTGGCGAAGGGAAATTTTTTCGAGAGATCTATGCATTTATAAAAATATAGTCTGTGTTTTATTATTCCTAAGAAAAATGGTATATATTTTGTACAACTCCGAGGAAATATCAAATTGATTACCTTTTAGAACATTGCAAGTTGTTTTCGTTTGAATTTATTGTTAAATGTTATGAATGCGATTTAATGGGTTAGGAAGCAAAATAAAAATGCAAGTACAAACCCTCGTATAACACGTTACTTTCATAACGCGAACTAGCTATAACGTGATTTACAAATTGCGGCAAATCCTCTTAAAACGCGTTTTTCTACAACGCGGTTTTGTTATAACACGATTTTCGGTCATTTATAACGCGAAAAAGTATGTACGAGTATGTAGCTATCGCATTCATGTGTTTCGGTAGTTTCGTGCTTAGTCGGAATATTCTGCATAAACCATTCTGGTATGAAAGGAAAAGTTCACTCACTATTTTTGTACATTTATTTAAAAAAAAATATTTTTAGTCTTTCAAGATAACAACACAGCTGTGAGGAAGGTATAAAACTGGTATTCAAAACGAAAGTTATTTTCTTTAGAACTGAAAGTACAAATTTTGGATCGTCTGAGAACTGGAAAACAATCAGATGACGTTGCAATTAAGCAAAATCAAATAAATAATAAATATAGTATAATTAAGATAGTGTTTGTATTGGGTCGTCTGTAAGTGCAAAGCGAGTTGCTCGTACCCGGGATATTTTTTTTTTTTTAGAGAAAACCGAAAAAGCCCTAATGATTTGGATAGAAGATTGTACTCAGAAGAGGATGCCGATGGATGAAAACGCTATAAAACAAAAAGCTCTTAAAATTGATTAACATTCGAGGGCCATTGACCATTTATCTTTAGGAGCCTTCTTAAAATCAATTTAGTTGTAGTAAAAAGTGATTCGAAAATGTTAAGGTCCGTTTTTCTTAGTATAATGAACATACTCAGTAAGTGGAAGCGCAGACCATCCAGTGATAACTGGTCTTTTTATAAAGCGGCGCGTAACTATGCAACATTCATCGTATGTACTTCAAAGAAAAACTACTTTGTCTCCAAACTGAATATATCCCTTCCTGCTAAAAAACTTTGGAGTAACCTGCGTGAAATCGGTGTATCCAGTGGCTGCAACTCTAAATGTGTTCTTGATCCAGAAGAATTAAACCATTACTTTTTAGGAGATGATTCCAGTATCAATGAACTTGATTTTAATCGGGCTGAGAACCGTTTGCACTCGTTGCCGAGGCTGGAAGATATTGAAGTAGCCACGGAAGAAGAAATTATCCAATGCGTAGCATATATTAAGTCTGATTCAATTGGCGTAGATGGCCTACCCATACGCTTTATCAAGCTTATTTTACCGCAAATTGTTTCTCACTTCACCCACGTTATAAACTGGTGCATTATAACATCAACTTTTCCTCATGTCTGGAAAAATGCTAAAGTTCTGCCTATCGCTAAAAAATCCATTCCAACTTGTCCTTCCGATTACAGACCGATCAGCATTTTACCTTGCCTATCTAAGGTTTTCGAGAAAATAATAGCAAAACAAATTTCAAAGCACCTATCCACCAACAAGTTACTGTGTTCTCAGCAATCGCGTTTTAGAGCTAACCACAGCTGTTCCACAGCCATGGTCAACCTGCTGGAAGAGATAAGACATGATTTTGATAGAGGTTATGTGTCATTTCTTTGCCTGCTGGATTTCTCGAAAGCCTTCGATAAAGTTAATCATAAAATTCTGTGTTGGAAGCTTAAACACAATTTCGGATTCATGGATAGGGCAGTAAAATTGTTGAGCAGCTTTCTCTCCGATAGGTCGCAAAGGGTTATTTCGGGTGATAGATGTTCAACCCCAATGAAAATTAAACAAGGTGTGCCACTCAATATTGGGGCCAATCCTCTTTTGTATGTTTATAAATGACCTCCCTACAGTGTGCAGACATGCCTCAGTACATTTATATGCAGACGACGTTCAACTACACCTAGCGAAGCCTTATTCCAACCTTAATGAACTCGCTTTTCTCATCAAAATCTCAGATTATTCCAATTGTCGGGTAATTATTCTCCGACGACAGGGGAGCGAATCTGAAAATAACGGTTCCAGAAAACTAAAGGGACACGAACACCAAAGCTCTATTAAGCGTATAAACCTTTATTGATTTTGATTGAACTTAAGACTAATGTACAGTATAGATAATTTGATATAATTATGTTGGATATGACGACCGAACCGCTGCGAGATGTCAAGCCGAATCGAACAAAGCACCGTACTAGGTTTTAACCGAAGAACTGCACTGCTCTGATGTTGAAGAAAGACTGCCACGAGAAACCCAAGTGTTTCTCCCAAGTAGTCTGCAGTCGCCAACCCCTTTTGCACCGTCATCCAAAAGGAAAATTATAGGTCCCACGGGAGCAGAGTATCCAGCACTCGATACCATGCCCATGCCTTCGAAAACCATGTACCCACGAAATAGAGTGTGGCACACACACCCGAAATACCCATAGCGATCTGTATGCGCGACATTGTATTTATTCCAAGAATAAACAATGCGCCGATGGATGGCAGTATTTATGGCTCGCACCCTCGCCTGGTTATCTTATGTCAACAACCATTAGGCGACGAGGCGACGACCACAAAGTGCATACGAATGTCTGCGCATAGACTCTGGTATCGGGTGGCGGTTATATGATGCTGACATTCGCTGTGTGGAATGCCAGCTCATCGATGTGTGGATGGATTGATGATGTGCTCTGGGTTGGTGGCGACCGGGGAAAATCTACATTGTGTGAAAAGAATAAATATGAAGTGCCGTCAGTCGCTTTGTTTATAGGAAATTAAGAGTGAATGAAAATCCACTCGCAACAAAGCAATAAATTGTGCGATTAAAAAATGAATACAACAAAAAACTCATTTAGGTATGAGGACTTACTCTAAACATCCTGCCCGGTCGAACCGTTCGGTTCGAAAGTGGTATCGAGGAGGCGGGCCAGCTTCTGGATAGGGCGCCGGCAATCACCACCAGCTGTCCTCAGGGTGACGTTGCGGGCAAGGCCGTCTCGGCCCGGATGTACTGCGATGACTCTGCCCAGACGCCAGTGGGTGGGTGGCAGGTTATCGTGTCGGATGAGGACTATGTCTTCCACTTGGATGTTGGGCTCCGGTCTTGCCCACTTGCTGCGGGTCTGGAGGGTGGCCAGGTATTCCTCGCTCCACCGCTGCCAGAATTCTTGATGGATCTGTCGGATCCATTGGTACTGCTTGAGACGGTTGCTCGGCACGTCGCCGAGGGGTGGTTCGGGCACTGCGATGAGTGGGGCACCGATAAGGAAGTCGCCTGGAGTAAGCGCGAGCTTGTCCTCTGGATCGTCATGGAGTGGAACCAATGGCCTCGAATTGAGGCATGCTTCGATGCGTGTGGCCAACGTATGGAGTTGGTGGTACCAGAGGGCCTGGGTACCGACGAGGCGAACGAGGTGATGCTTAGCTGATTTAACCGCGGCCTCCCACAATCCACCTTGGTGAGGAGCGCCGGGCGTGATAAAGTGCCATCGTGTGCCGGCATGGGCTAACGTCTGTTGTGTGTAATGTGCCTGGAACACAGCTAGATCTTCCTTCAATAGGCGATTTGCTCCAACAAATGCCGTTCCATTGTCGCTGTAGAGGTCGGGGCAGGGTCCCCGTCTACTGGTGAAGCGAGTAAAGGCGTCCAAGAATGCCTGTGATGTGAGGTCTTCAATAACCTCCAAGTGCACAGCCTTCGTGGCCATGCAGATGAAAATCGCCAAGTAGCCTTTGACGGTGGTGCGGGAGCGCTGGGTCCCCACACGCAGGGTAAATGGGCCGCAATAGTCGACGCCAGAAGCCAAGAAGGGTCGAGCTGCGTTGACCCGCTGGCTGGGCAAAGGGGCCATCTGTTGCCGGATGAGCGTGCCGCGATGTCGTCGGCAGATGACGCACTTATGTAAGTAGGTACGCACCGCTTGTCTTGCGTGTAATATCCAGTACTTGTGGCGCAGTGTCTGCAGCATGAGCTGAACTCCTCCATGCATCGTTGTGATATGGACATGTCGAATGAGGAGCCATAAAAAGGCACCGGTCTTCGGGAGCACGATAGGGTAGCGCTGTTCGTGCGGAAGAGATGAGTTTGTGAGTCGACCACCGACTCGTAGGACACCATGATCATCCAGATATGGGTTCAGGGACAGCAGGGGACTGGAGCTGGCCAAGACCACTCCATGTCGTAGATGATGGATCTCCTGAGAGAACGTGGTTGCTTGTTCTCGGAGAATCACTCGGTCCAATGCATTGTCGAGCTCATCCGCTCCGACAATTGGTTGCGCTCGTAGATGGCGATTCGTATGACACCAGCGGAGCATGTAGGCGACTGTGTGTAGAAGACGGTATAAGGAGCTGAACCGCTCAGTCAGCAGGATGGTAGCACCATCGCGGCGCCGTGTAGTTAGAGTTGGGGCACTAGTGGTCACCCCGGTGATGACCAGTGCTCGAAGCTCCTGCTCGACCTGGGCGCGGTCTTCGTGGTCCAGTTGCTCTGCCCGGCTGAGGGGTAGGGATCCGGTTGTCAGCCAGTCGGGACCCTGCCACCATAAGTGATGCTGGAGGAGCTCGTGAGCACCAAGACCTCTGCTGGCGCAGTCCGCTGGATTCTGTGCCGTCCGCACGTGGTGCCAATGCGCTGGTGATGTCAGCTCCTGAATTTGTCGCACTCGATTAGCGACGTATGGTTTGAGGGTCGAGGGCTCCTTGCGCAACCAGCACAAGACAATGCTCGAATCGGACCAGAGATAGTAGGGTGCAGTCCGCAACCCCAATGCACTGCGGACGTTCTCAAACGTGGCAGCCAGTAGATTTGCGGCACATAGCTCCAAGCGAGGGATGGTAGCACCTTTGAGCGGGGCTACCTTGGTCCGGGCCGTCAGTAGTGAGACGTGAACCTGGTCGTGGGCGTCGATGGTCATCGTGTAGATAACGGCGGCGTATGCCCTGATGCTAGCATCGCAGAAGCCATGAATTGTGGTTGTCTCACGGCTGTCCATTCCCAGCCACCGTGGGATTTTGACTTGGTTGAGGGCGGAAAGCCCGTCTCGGAATGTGGTCCATGCATCGCACAGCTCGGCCGGGAGGAGAGCATCCCAAGTGATGCCTGCTGACCAGAGCGTCTGGATGAACACCTTTCCGACTATGACGACTGGGACCAGTAGGCCAGTCGGATCAAATAAACGTGCCACCTCGCTCAGGACACGTCGCTTGGTGGGAGGAGGCGGCTGTGTGTCTAGGTCCACACGGAAGAACAGTTCGTCCGCGGCTGGATCCCATCGCAGGCCAAGCACCGTGGCGGTAGGGGATTCAATGATGAGCTCTGTGGAAAGAGAAGAAGGGGAGATCTCATTAGTGATTAAAGCAATTACCTGCGCACTGTTTGAGTTCCATTTGCGCAACTTGAAGTGTCCGCTCTGCAAGACTGTGTCCAGGTCATTGGCCAGACCGACCGCCTCGGGAACCGTATCGCAACTCGTCAGCAGGTCATCTACATAAAAGGACTTCTCGATGGTCTCGGTCGCCGCTCGGGCACGCTCCGCTTGTGGGATTGTCATCGCATTGTCATGGGCACACTGCACCATTGATCTCACCGAAGTGTATGGGCTGGATGCCATACCATAGGTAACCGTCGTTAGGCGGAAGACGGCAAGTTCGTCTGACGGTGATTCTCGCCAGAGAATCCGTTGGAAGTCTCGATGTTCCGGCGCCACCAACACCTGGCGGAACATCTTCTCAATATCAGCAGTAAGCGCAACGCTGTAGCGCCGGAAGCGAAAGATCACGTTGATGAGTGACTCCTGGATGGTGGGCCCCACCAGCTGGATGTCGTTTAGCGAGACGCCAGTAGTGGTCCGCGCTGAGTCATTGAACACCACGCGGAACTTGGTGGTGACCGCATGATGTGGAATGTAATAACCGTTGGGGAGGTCGCCATGTTGACCTACCCGCTCCATGTGGCCCAGTTGTGAGTACTCGCGCATGAAGGCGACGTACTTAGTCCGTAGCTCTGGATTATTGGTCAAGCGCCGTTCCAAGCTATAAAATTGGCGCAGGGCATTGTTATATGAAGCCCCAAGCCGTGGCGCATCATGCCGGAAGGGGATGTGTATGACGTACCTCCCATCAGCCGTACGGGAGTGCGTGGACACGTAGTGACGACTGCATTCGTCTTCCCTGGTCTCATCGGCCGGAACTTCTTCCAGCTTCCAGAACTTCTGAACCAATTGATCGAGCGTAAACTCTAGGGATGGCTCCGCTGTGGCCTGGCCGTGCAGGGCGCGCGCCGGCAGCAAGCCTCGTGATGTAGCCGCCGGGCCAAATACAACCCAGCCAAGCCGGGTGCGCTGCGCATGCGGTTCATCGGGACGACCATGTATGACGTCGCTCATGACGATAAAGCCCCACGCATCAGCTCCGAGAAGGATGTCGATGTCCCCAGGGATACCGAAATGCTTGTCCGCGAGAGGGATGCCGGACAGATGCTTCCATTTTGTCACCTCCACCTTTGCTGCGGGGAGCGTGGACGTAATAACGGGTAACACAAATGCCTTCAGAGTAATTCTGTAGCCAGACCGAGTGGACCGTAGTGACAACGTCACATGGCCTGAGGATTGGGAGGGCCTTGCAGCCCCGATGCCTTGCACTGCTACTTGGAGTCGTGACCTGCGGAGTTGAAGACGATTAGCCAATGTAGTTGTAACCAAACTTACCTGTGATCCAGGATCACACAAAATCCGCGCAAGCCGGCGCTGTGGTAGGGCACCGTATGCATAGGCGAGCGCCGTTGCGAGCAGTACGGTGGCGTTAGGATCGGCGAGTCAGTGGCTCCATTCAGGCTCCGACTCGCATAAGTCCGCTGGCGGGATGTTCTGATTCCTGTATGCGCGGTTGGGAGGACCTCCGCCTGCCCGGGTCGCCCAGGTGCTGCTGAGTGGCTGTTGCTGTCCCGCTGCGGGCTGATTTCTGCACAGGAGCGTATTGTGGCGCTGACCGCATTGTCGGCACGCACTCGATGGGCATTGCGCTGCATTATGGCCGCGTTTTAAACAATTGAAGCAGACACCGGCTGCTCGGATGGCTTCTAAACGTTGACGATGGTCCATGGCTTGCAATGGCTGGCAGCGTGTAACGCGATGTGGGCCGCTGCAATGGATGCATCGTGTAATTTCACCAGCTGCGGCATGCGTCCGTGCAGTGGTCTGTGCGCGGGCTGGAGCGCGCGTCGCTGGTTCCTGTCGCCCCGATGTGGACGGTCGCCCGACTTCCGTCGCCAGACTGTGGGCGCGCTGTTCCAAAAGCGCGAGCAGACTGGTGAGCGTCGGAATCACCTTTGGATGGCAGTGCATGCACCACGCTTGCTTGGTGGCGGGCGGTAGTTTCGCAACAATTAATGGGACCAGGATGGCATCCCACTCTGCTACCGGCAACTGCATTACTTTGAGTGCACGAAGGGATTCTTGCACCTGGTCGACGATGTGGAGAAGGGCCTTTGACGATTCCTCGCCAACCGGCTTTATGTTGAGGAACCTGGAGATGTGTGTCTCCGCCAACAGCTTGGGGTTGTCGAACCTTTCCTTGAGCTCGCTCCAGAGCTCCTCGTATCCCCCGGAATAAATATTTCCCACCATGCCAACATGCTGAGGGAGCACAGCGGAGCGCAGCTTCTGCAGCTTGTATGCCGTCGGGAGCTCCGTGTTATGCACCAAATTTTCGAAGGCGTCTTTAAACGCCAACCAATTGTGTAGAGTCCCGTCGAACGACGGGATTTGCACCGGGTCCAGCTTCATCTCGACCCGCGGGCCACCATGCCCAAGCGCGTCCTGGTGCAGCGCTTCCTTGTGCTACCCAGGCGCCGATTGATGGCGACGCATGCCGCGTTATAAAGCGTTTGCACATGCGCAAGCAGTTCATCGTGCGTGCGCAGCTCGTCGTCGTCGGCCGGCCGCACTAGGCCGTAGTGAGGCACCGTAAACCGCTCATACTGCGCCGTGAGGGTACGCAGCTCCTGCTCTAATTCGACGGCGTCGAGCACGCCGACCTCAGCCATGATTTGGTCATGGATGCGTCGGATAGCTGTCGTCGCAGCTGACCGGAGATTTAACTCTGCCATTGGGTACAAACCTTGGGGGACACTGCACTGAGTAATTAAGTCTACGAACTATAGGGGCACCGCACAGGGGGTAGATAGCTCTTAAAGGTATTCTGCGAGCACCAGAATACAATAGAACACCACAACGTAGGTGAGTAACGCGCACAAAATCGTAAACTCGACGAGACACTGTGGGCAGAGCATTCACCTGCACAAATTATTCTTCGCAGACCGAATATATTTTCATTCCTCACAGGAGGCACCAAAATGTCGGGTAATTATTCTCCGACGACAGGGGAGCGAATCTGAAAATAACGGTTCCAGAAAACTAAAGGGACACGAACACCAAAGCTCTATTAAGCGTATAAACCTTTATTGATTTTGATTGAACTTAAGACTAATGTACAGTATAGATAATTTGATATAATTATGTTGGATATGACGACCGAACCGCTGCGAGATGTCAAGCCGAATCGAACAAAGCACCGTACTAGGTTTTAACCGAAGAACTGCACTGCTCTGATGTTGAAGAAAGACTGCCACGAGAAACCCAAGTGTTTCTCCCAAGTAGTCTGCAGTCGCCAACCCCTTTTGCACCGTCATCCAAAAGGAAAATTATAGGTCCCACGGGAGCAGAGTATCCAGCACTCGATACCATGCCCATGCCTTCGAAAACCATGTACCCACGAAATAGAGTGTGGCACACACACCCGAAATACCCATAGCGATCTGTATGCGCGACATTGTATTTATTCCAAGAATAAACAATGCGCCGATGGATGGCAGTATTTATGGCTCGCACCCTCGCCTGGTTATCTTATGTCAACAACCATTAGGCGACGAGGCGACGACCACAAAGTGCATACGAATGTCTGCGCATAGACTCTGGTATCGGGTGGCGGTTATATGATGCTGACATTCGCTGTGTGGAATGCCAGCTCATCGATGTGTGGATGGATTGATGATGTGCTCTGGGTTGGTGGCGACCGGGGAAAATCTACATTGTGTGAAAAGAATAAATATGAAGTGCCGTATGGCTCGGGCACTTGTACAAAAGGAATTAGATGCGACGTCAGCGGTTCAGTCGCTTTGTTTATAGGAAATTTAGAGTGGATGAAAATCCACTCGCAACAAAGCAATAAATTGTGCGATTAAAAAATGAATACAACAAAAAACTCATTTAGGTATGAGGACTTACTCTAAACACCAATATCCAAGAAAAAAATTAACCTCATTCTTCTACCTGATTTAAATCTTAATAGTAGCAAAATTAAAGCCGTAGAGACAACTACCAGTCTTGGCTACACAATTAATCGCAATCTGTCTGGCTACAATCACACCAACGTGGTCATTGGTCGTATCTACGGATGCCTTCGCAAGTTATGGCTAAGTGCATAATTTACTCCGCTTGAAACACGACGAAAGCTGATAACTACTCTAATCTTGCCCCTCTTAACGTATGCTGAGGTTGTATATAGTAGTCAAGACTCGTTATCCCAGCGTAAATTGCAAGTAGCTTTTAACGATGCGGTGCGGTACATCCACGGCATTCGCAGATATGACCATATATCCACATACACTAGGGATTTACTAGGTTGTGATTTACAGCAGTTTATCAACGCCAGGAACTGCATTTTCTTACATAAAATTATTAATTTTAAAAGTCCGCCTTATTTGTATAACAGGCTTAACTTTACTCGCTCGACCCGAACCACCAATTTAAAGAAAATTACAGCGATAGGGTATTATATCGCTGTAATTTTCTCAATTCGTCGCGCTTGTTTTTTATTCACGCTGTGAGACTTTGGAACTCCTTACCCTCACATATAAGAGCCATATCGAATTTTTCTATTTTTATACCCTATTCTAAAGGTACCTATATTAATTTTGACGCATAGTTTGTAACATACCTTAATATTGCCCGTAGACCCCTAAAAGTTACTATATTTATGATCAGCATCGATAGTAATATCGATCTAGTCATGTTCGTCCGTCCGTCCGTCCGACCGTCCGTCCGTCCGTCTGGCTGTAGCCAAAAATTAAGCCTTTAAACTGGACCTAAAGAGCTGAAATTTTAACCATATACTCTCTAGGGTCCCGAAATAATCAAGTTTACGAATTTTTGAAATCCGCCCACAGACACGCCCACAAACTCAAAAAAACAAAATTTTGGGAAAAAATCGAATTTTGAGCTAGAAAGCTGAAATTTTGTATATATGATCTATGACTCCTAAAACTGCTCAGGATAAAAAAATTTCAAAATCCGCCCACTGACACGCCCACAAATAAATAAAACAATTTTTTTATAACCTATTCTAAGGGTATATTAATTTTTGAAAATCCAAAGTTTGAGCTAGGGAGCTGAAATTTATAATTTATACTCTCTATGGGCCCTTTATGCTCATGTGTAAATATTTTTAAAATCCGCTCACTGACACGCCCACAATTTTTTTGAAAATTCAAAGTTTGAGCTAGGGAGCTGAAATTTATAATATATACTCTCTAGGGGCCCTTTATTCTCATGTGTTTTTTTTTTAAATCCGCCTACTGACACGCCCACAATTAAATAAAACAATTTTATTGAAACACCTAAGTTTGAGCTAGAGAGCGTTTTTTTTGATAAAATCCTTTAAATGTTATATAACAAAATATGTAGAGCGTTCTTAACAATTCAACCATACTTAGACTTTTGTCACGCCCACTTATGAGGGATAGGAATAAGAATAGGGTATCCAACAGTTTGCCCAAGCGGACTGTAGCCCGTCCCTATGTTTAAAAATGCAATTCTTCTATACTTTTCCACACACCAACATTAATCGACATATTTCCTCCCATTTGAACTCATTCCTCAACTTAGTTTTAAGAACTTTTTATACCCTATTCTAAGGGTATATTAATTTTGACGCATAGTTTGTAACATACCTTAATATTGCCCGTAGACCCCTAAAAGTTACTATATTTATGATCAGCATCGATAGTAATGTCGATCTAGCCATGTCCGTCCGTCTGTCGCCAAAAATTAGGCCTTTAAACTGGACCTAGAGAGCTGAAATTTTAACCATATACTCTCTAGGGTCCCGAAATAATCAAGTTTACGAATTTTTGAAATCCGCCCACAGACACGTCCACAAACTCAAAAAAAACCAAATTTTGGAAAAAATCGAATTTTGAGCTAGAAAGCTGAAATTTTTTATATATGATCTATGACTCCTAAAACTGCTCGGGATAAAACATTTTCAAAATCCGCCCACTGACACGCCCACAAATAAATAAAATAATTTTTTTATACCCTATTCTAAGGGTATATTAATTTTTGAAAATCCAAAGTTTCAGCTAGGGAGCTGAAAATTATAGTATATACTCTCTATGGGCCCTTTATGCTCATGTGTAAATATTTTCAAAATCCGCCCACTGACACGCCCACAATTAATTTTTTTTTTTTTTTGAAAATTCAAAGTTTGAGCTAAGGAGCTGAAATTTATTCTCATGTGTTAATTTTTTTTAAATCCGCCTACTGACACGCCCACAATTAAATAAAACAATTTTATTGAAACACCCAAGTTTGAGTTAGGGAGCGTTTTTTTTTTTTAATAAAATCCTTTAAATGTTATATAACAAAATATGTAGAGCGTTCTTAACAATTCAACCATACTTAGACTTTTGTCACGCCCACTTATAAGGGATAGGAATAAGAATAGGGTATCCAACAGTTCGCCCAAGCGGACTGTAGCCCGTCCCTATGTTTGTATACTAGTTTTAAGTATTAAATGAAATTACATATAATCACGAAGTTACACCTCTAAGTACTTAAAAAGATTTTATCTTAATGTACAAACCCTTTTATTGAAATAAATAAATGAAATGAAATGAAATAAAATGAAATAAATAATGTAAAAGTTCAAGGAGGTAGTGTAGAAGCGGATATAGTCGTAGCTGCCGTATTTCCCAAGGAACTTCAAAGAGTTATAAAAGACAGACCAGGTATTTATCGCGGATGATTCTGGTTTGAATTGGAAAAATATGCCAAAAATCTATAAAAAAAATTGCAGATTCCATTTACTTTTTAATTCTTAATTGTAAACATATTCTTTTTCCTAAGGCTATGATCAGGAAAAAGGGGATCAAAACCCTCCTTATGGGGTTCTCCAGTTTGACCTCAATAATAGTATCGGCAAGTTTCTTGGTTTCGGATCACTTGCACTTCATCACTGCGGCCAATCAAATACTATTGTTGGTGCTTCTTTTTAACGATTTCGATATGTGCATGCTCCCATTATTGATTATTGTCCTTTTACGTCAGCGGTGATCTCCAGAATTGTTTTTATAATTTTGTATTAAAACTCTAGTACAGCTAGTTTCTAATCAGTTCAACAAATTGATTTTTTTTTTTGTGGAAAACGTAACCCCAGCTTTTGTATGTGGCCCAAGTATCGTATAACGCGCCGTTTCTTGAGAGTCTAACTACCGTGTTATACGAGGTTTAACTGTGTTTGAAACAGCCCAATGAATGTCAGTTTTCGCAGCATTACGAGTATATTGCTGACGAAGATGTTCATGGGTATAAAGGCTTGGCAAGAAAATGCTTTGCTTTATGTGTTCTATTTGCATCAAGCAATAACGATAAAAGTGGTTGGGAAATTGTGTTCAATCATTTTCAGAGGTTTCATTTCTGAAATAGATGAGGGAGGGAGTCGATAACTCTGTTTCCAGATTTACAAATATGTATTTGAAATGAAGGTCCAGCCTTAAATTTTATTTTAACTTTTCGGGGACTTTTAGGCAGTTCTGTGTTCAGCAGTCTTCAATAGACTTAGAAAAAAAAATGGGTGGATACGTCAAATATTAAAAAAATGGGCTTCATCCTGGACTTTGGTCGCGTCTACCGAGGACTTCGCTGCGTGCATAACGTCTTGGACTCATGTTTTCGTGTTCAAGAGGGCATGTTCTATGTATATTGAACATTAGATTCGGTTACGTCAAATATTAAAACAAATGGGTTTGATGCTAGACTTTGGTCGCGTCTGGCAAGGACTTCCCTGCGTGCAAAACGTCTTCGAACAATATTTTCATGTTTAAGCTGATCTACTCTGTTGCTTAGGACTACAATCAAGTGGTTACACTTATTATTACTATTGTGGAAAATGATACATATTCAATGCGCTGTCACATGTTTGGGATGCCACGATTTGTTGCCAGAATGTTATTTTCGATACACTCTATACTCAGGATACATAGAAATGCAAATATCTTTCAATCATATCTAAGACCGACAAATTACTTCGGGCTTCTTAGACGATTTGACATCATACTCCGGACAGGCTACGTGTCCAGCTGATCGTAGAACTCCTCCTTGATGGGATCTTCAGCCTCGTTGGTAGGGGCGTTTGCACATATTAGGCTAATTTTTTGAAATTTAGCTCTGATGCGGATCACAGCCAAGCGATCACTTATCGGCTTGAAGTCTATCACTTTTGTCCTAAGCCGATTTATCACGAAGATTCCGTACCCTAACATATTGTTGCATCCAGGCTAGGATTCGAAAAGATAAAACGTAATTCTATTTAATTAATCTTTATTAGTTCTCTTTCAATGTCTTTTACTTCTTGATTATTATTCTAATAATTCACTTATTTAATTCAACAATTCACTTTCACAATTCATCACTATAAATAAACAATCACTTCTCTTATTCAATATTCTCTATACTTTTCACTACTGTCATCTATCGCCCTTCTTTATCGCGGTTCACAACTCGAATGTCTTGGGTGCTCCTGCGACATCTATTTATATCTCCTAGTGACACCTCTCGAAATTTCCAGATTCGTTGAGAAGGTTCGTTAAGTTCAGAAGGTTCGAGAACAACATACCAAGTTATACCACAGCTACTCAAACTGCTATTCCAATGCTGCCAAAATCGGTAATATGGCCACTTTCTACTAGATGGCGCAGTTGACTAATTAATGCTGAATGACACAGTTCAAGCAAACATGCAACAATATGAAATCTGTTATGGCAGCTGTAATAAATGTGACAGTTTTTATCTTTTCATCATACCTGATCCTATCGATCGTATCTCTTGGATCGCGGCAATATCTGCCTTATACCGCTCGAGGACAGACTCAAGTTTTTGAGTAGCACCTGCGATGTACAGTGTACGCACGTTCCAGGTGAAGAACACATATCTCTCTCATAACTTTTTATGTTTCACATGGCCGGAAAGTTACCCAGACGGTAATATTTAGATAGCCCGCCAGAAACTTGCGCAGCACAACCTTCCTCTCCAGCAACATGTGAATTTTCTCGCCAAACTAAACTACTCAAAACTAAATAGGGCCCACCCAAGATTTATTTTGTATTTTGCCTAAAAAATACTTAATTGGTAAACATTATCGAAACGAAGCATTTTATTGTAGAGTTTGCATGTGTATGAGTCCTTATCAATGCTTTGAACAACAATTTTACCGTTGCCTACAAGTGAGTAGGCAAAAAATGCCAATGGCTCGAAAACAGTCAATTCAAAAATTATTGCTCTTGTTTTCTCAGTCCGATTGTAGCGTTGTTGCTAAGTGTTACTAGGTCCGTTCGAGAACTAATATGCAAACGTAAATTTATATAAACTTTCGTGCAAAACTACACAAACGCGTCCGTACTGAGAAAATGGTAAAACGATGAACGAAAGAAAAATGTACTTTCGTTCATTTTTCTTCACACCTGAAATTCTAGGTGGTAAGAAAATGAAAACTGTCAAATGATGAAATCCTATGAGTTTGCCAGCAAAAAAAACAGCGGTCTTCTTTTCAAGCCAAACTTAGACGTTTTCCATCTTTTTACACAAAAGCGTTCGCGTACTTTTCTTTGAAATGGGAGGATTCTCTCTCGATTTTGGAGATATGACACTTTTCATTTTTCTACACATAAAGTATGCGAACAGACCTATTTTCTTTAATTGTTTTTCCTTTATTCTTCTAGACGTCATTTGGATATTGAAAACGGAATTAGAGCGGTAAATATGCTGGAGCAAGGAGATTCTCAAAGGGTTGTTGCAAATCGTATGGGTGTGTCGAGGGGAGCTATCCGAAACGTGTGGAAACGCTTTCGGGAGACCGGTAGTGTAGCAAGGAGACCTGGATCGGGAAGAATCAGAGCCACAACTCGGCAAGAAGACTGTTACAATCGAATAACTGCACGTCGGTAGCGTACCATAACCGCCCGGGCTTAACAAACTCAACAGCGGCATTCAACTGGCACTCAAGTCAGCGATCAAACCATTCGCAATCGACTCCACGAAGATTGCCAACGTTCCAGAGTGCGTGCTATTCGCCCGAAACTTACAGCGGCTCATGGGCAGCGCGCTTAAAGTATGCCCGTGAGCATTCAAATGGGACCATGGACAACAACTGTAGGTCTGTACTCCTTAGAGACAAATACAAGATAAAGTTGTTGAGTGAGTATAAACGAGTACGCGTGTGGAGAAGACAAGGCGAACGTTTTACCGACCCGTGCATTGACGGAAATGACCGATTTGGGGCACAGTGTTATGGTATAAGCTGGAATAAGTTTGCTAGTCACAACAGAGCTGGTAATCCTGGATGAGGGCACCGTTACCGCCGCCAGTTACGTTGAAATGGTAGTACGACCTGTTGTGATCCCAATTTCATAGAGAGTTGGCGATGGGTTTGTCATTATGCAAGACAATGCTCGCTTACATACGGCCCAGGAGCTCAATATTTCACTTTTGCCAAGGCCAGCAAAGAGCCCATACCTCAATCCCATCGAGCATTTATGGGACCAATTAAAAAGAAGCCTCAAAGAAAACCACAGCCATGTTAACACAGTGCATACGGAGTAGAGGAGGCTGTACTCGCTACTAAGCAAAACAAATCAACAACAAATCATAACAAAAAAATATTGATATGTAGAGTTTTATTTTTCTTTATTTTTCGAAAATTTTCCCATAAAATGTTTTTCGTGTGTAAATGGAATTTTGAAATTTTTTTTCCGTATTGATTATGTGTACTCAATTTCTTAATACTAAGCTAAAACATATAACAAAAAAAAAAAATAGAATCACTAAATTGTTTTCAAATGAAAGCCAAAAAACTTAGTGGGCCCTATTTTGTTTTGAGTAGCTTACATACTTTAATTGTTTTCCGACTTTTTAGTTTCGTTCTCACTTGTGTACAATTTAGTCGTGTACAAATCTACTACCAATTCGGCGGCTCGTCTGCGTTAGATAATGAGGACTGAAAACCGACTCGACTTAGGAAACGACAAAAGATGTTTTCGACAAAGGTAATCGAGGTGAATATTTGTCAAGGTCAAGCGAATCATGCAGTAAAGTGTGTTGTATATGATCCCTTTAAACCTTGGCTGTGAAGAAATATTGCTTTCGATTTTGAATTCATCCACTTCTATTATTATAATTAGAGTCCTTGTTTCCTGTTACAAATTTATTTCCTTATTTTAAATCTAAGAAAATCCAAATTCTAAGGCCCTTCATCAAGGAGAAAATGCAAAGTCAAAAAGAATTTGGATATTGTTACATCCAGGCTAGGATTTGAAAAGATAAAACGTAATTCTGTTTAATTAAACTTTATTTAATTCTCTTTCAATTTAATTCTTGATTATTATTCTAATAATTCACTTATTCACAAAAATTCACTTTCACAATTATTCACTTTAAATACACAATCACTTTTCTCTTACTCAATACTTATACTTTTTCTCTATACTTTTCACTACTGTCATCTATCGCATTCTTAATCGCGGTTCACAACTAGAATGTCTTGTGTGCTCCTCCGACATCTATTTATATCTCCTAGTGACACCTCTCGAAATTTCCAGATTCGTTGAGTTTAGAAGGTTCGAGAACAACATAACTATGTATGTACTAGTTATTCCACAGCTATCCAAACTGCTATTCAAATGCTGCCAAAATCGGTAATATGGCTACTTTCTACTAGATGGCGCTGCAACTTGACTAATTGATGCCCAATGACACAGTTTGAGCAAACATGGAACAATACCCCCCTCTTAAACTTGTTCGCCCCGAACAAGCACGTCAATATTTTCGCCATGGTAGCGATGGAGACGATCCACATGAACAACTTTCAGCTTGCCTCTTCCTCGCTGGATCCGGTAGACAACATCGTCGATGCGCTTCACTATCTTATAGGGTCCTTCCCAATCCTGCTGTAGTTTAGGTGACATGCCTTTTCGGCGATGAGGGTTGTATAGCCATACCAGATCTCCTTCCTGGAATCCTGTGGTGGTTGCTTTTGTATCGTACCTCGTCTTCATGCGGTCGCTGGATATCCGAATCTTATCTCTAGTTTTCCGATGAATGTTTCTGTGGATCTACCCGGTACACACTTCCCAACTACCTCACCTTGCTTCAATTTGACGCTTTTGTGTTCCGCATTAAGAACTCGTACTTGCACAATATTGTTCTTCGGCTCGACAAACACTTTTCCAACCACGCAGTTTCGGTAGTGGTTGTCTTTTGGCTCAACTAGAAAGAATCGGTGGCTCATAGGATCACCTTCCAGCTTTGTCCGAATCAGTGTCTCTGAAGAAGGTGGTAGGACCTCGTCCTCACTAATGACTGTCCTCAGGAATGCGGCGTTCTCGTTCCCGTACACCATCGGAATCTCTACGTTTCGATACTTGATTACTTGCATACCAAAGTCCAATACTACATCATGCGCCTTCATGAAATCGATTCCAATGATGCATTCGTCACATATATCGGCTACTAGGAAAGCGAAGGAGAATGCTACTCCTGCCAGATTTATTGTCAGCATGATCTCTCCATACACTTTCGCTGTCGCTCCTGTTGCTGTTTTCAGACAGTAAATGCTGGTGTTGTGCCACCAAGACTGGCGGACGATGTCCCTCCTTATAATGGAAGCGGTGGCACCGGTGTCGATGGCTGCCACGCACTTATTTTGACCGATATAGGCTGCCACTGTTAGACTCTAGTTTCCTCGTTTGGTTTGGGAGACTTGAATTGTGGTCCCTGGGTCGTCGATTCCGGAAACCCACTTCTGCCCCGAGAAGCTGGTCCTTACACGTTTCCCGACTGCTGGTTCTGCGAAGCTATATCTGCCAGATGCTCCTTCGTTGCGCCTCCTAGGCCCGCAATGTGGACAACTGCCTCGTCTGGGTGGAGCTCTGCACTGTCTCTGTAGGTGCCCTATTTTGTTGCAGTTCCAGCAGCGCATTTGACCTCTGTTATCTCTGCTCCGGTCTACGATGTCTGCTCTTTGACATGAGCATTCAACGGCTGTCATTTCCCTTACGCGGTGGAACACATGCGATGCCTGATCAGCAGCTTGCATTGCCAAGGCAAATGCTAGGGCCTCAGCGAGAGTTCTCTTTCCAGCCATTCTTACGGCCATTTGCAGTTGTCTATCTTTAATGGCTTGGATAAACGCCTCCACAGCCATTTCATTGATGAGAACCTCACCAGCATTAGGATATGACAAACGTGCCAGACGTTCTATATCTGCTTGCAGCTGTTGAAGTGTTTCTCCCCGCTTCTGGACTCTTCTGCGTAGCTGAACCCTGTACACTTGCTGTATATGCTTATCACCGAAGCGCATCTCTATAGCCTTGACCAGGGCGTCGTAGTTGTGTTGTTTCTCTTCTGAGACGGTTTGGAGTAACTCCGCAGCTGTACCTCTTAGTGCGAGCGTTAGCGCAATCGACTTTTCCTCGTTGTCCCAGCTGTTCGCCATTGCAGCTGCTTCAAACTGTTTCTTATAAATTGGCCATGATGTTTGACCATCGAAAACAGGAGGCTGTATCTCTTTCCTTCTCGGGCAGTCCGCAGAATTTTCTCGAGCCTTCTGCTTCTTCACTTTCTCGAGTTCTTTAGCCAAGTTCTCGAAGTTTGTATGGATTTCGTCGAATTTGGTTTCAACCTTCTCGAACTTTTGGTCAATTTCTTCGAGTTTTCCTTCGAGAACATTTTTAAAATCTTCCACAGCGCTCTTTTGGGCGGCAACTATGGAATTCTTTTGTTCTTCCAATTTAGAGTCCATTGATTGCAATTTGGAATCTAGAGAATTCTTCTGTTCATCAAATTTAGAGTCTAGAGAATTTGTCTGTTTGTTCTAGAGAATTCTTTTGTTCATTGAACTGAGAGTCCATAGAATTCTTCTGTTCATCGAACTTAGAGTTCATAGAGTCGAATTTCTGATCGAACTTGGCCAGAAGTAATTCCATCATAGCAGACATATCCACGCCTGTACTTACTTGTTCTTCTGCTACGTCGAACAAAACGGACTTGGGGTTTTCTCCTTCGTTTTCAACAGCTTCCTGCGGTCGAAGCACCAGATCACTTTTTCCTCCAGCTGTGGAGAGATTCCGCTTTTCTAGTTCAGCTTTTAAATGCGGTATACTGAGCTGAAGCAATTTCAATGTGCGGCCCATTATTGTTTTCCTTTTTTTTTTAACTAATTCACTTCACTTTAATTTCACACTGAATACGTTTTATCCCACTTCTGACACCAATGTTACATCCAGGCTAGGATTCGAAAAGATAAAACGTAATTCTATTTAATTAAACTTTATTTAATTCTCTTTCAATTTAATTCTTGATTATTATTCTAATAATTCACTTATTCACAAAAATTCACTTTCACAATTAATCACTTTAAATACACAATCACTTTTCTCTTATGGTGGATTTACACCATCACGCACGCGCATTTTTGCAACAAAACCGAAAAGAGAGATCCGTTTATCCGCAGTCAATGCTAATAAGGTGTAAGAGTGAGATCACTTACTTTAACTTGCTATAACATTATTATGGAGATTTGACAGATCACATGTAAACAAACAAATTTATTTTCATCGGTTTTGTTGTAGTAGAATTAAAAAATAAATAAAAACATGGATCTCGTAAAGGCTGCCGTATTAATAGTGTTTTCCATCTTGAGTAGGTACAATCGGCGATGTGAAGCAGAGAAATGTCAAAAATGTATTATGGCGATTAAAACATATGAAAGCCCATTTTGTTTTATAGGAAATCGAAATTTCGTAAGCCATCGCTATAAAAATATCAACATGCATAGCTTTCCCATAATTCCTACCACTTAAACAAGATGGCCGACCTGAATACGTGTCATGTTTTTTTGCATGTTAGGTAATTCTGTCCCTTTCAGTCACACGGATATTTAGTATTTAGCATCCCTTTAATCTTACATGTTAGGAATGTGTGACCGTGTAAATCCACCATAATGCTCAAAGTGAAAAAAATGGTGATTTAATTGACAATACGGTAAAAAGTGAGATGGAAAAACAAAATCAAAATATTGAAAGAATTTTAGTAGGAATGAAGAAATTAAGTAATGAAAAAAAGAGGTAATCAGTGAAATTAAAAAAGTCAATAATAAAAATAATAAGCAATCATATGCGGAATCTGTAAAAAATGAGCCGCCGGTAATAGTTAGGCCAAAAGTATCGCAAGATAATAAAAAAACAAAAGAGGATATTAAAAATAAAATAAATCCAGCCTCATTGGCAGTGAAAGTGAGTGGGGTATTGAATAAAAAAGACGGAATGGTCATTATAAATTGTGTGGACAATCAATCCAGACAGGTTTTGGAAAGAGAGGCTAAACAAAAACTAAAAAATGAATATGAAGTATCAGTACCTGAATTAAAAAAACCACGTGTGACTGTGAGCGGTATGAGTGATCAATGGGAAAAAGAAACCTTGGAGGCAGCGATTAAAAATCAAAATAATATTGTTAGAGATGTAAATTGTGTAAAGATATTAAGTGTGAAAAAGAATAACATTATAAGTTACAAGGCTATATTAGAGTTGGGCAAAGAGGACTATAAGAAAATTATGGAGAGAGGAAGACTGAATATAGGATGGGACAGATGTTTTGTGTATGACTACGTGTCGATAAGACGGTGTTATAATTGTTGGGGTTACAACCACAAGGCTGTGAACTGCAAGAACATGATTGTGTGTGTAAAATGCGGTGAGAACCATGAGACCAGAGGCTGTGATAAAACGATCTTAAAGTGCAATAATTGTGTGATAGCGAATACAAATTTAGGTTTAAGTCTTGATGTTAGTCATGACTGTCGAAGCTATAAATGTGAAGTGTTCGTCAAAAAACTAGAAGTCCAAAAAAATCGTGTAGCATATTAGCAACCAACAATAATTCGTGTTATTTATTTAAATGTCGAGGGCTTAATAAACAACCTTGATGAGGTGCAAGAACTTATAATTGGAGAAAAATTTGATATAGTGGTGATGTCAGAAACGCATGTTACAAAAGATATTTTGGACAAGGAAATATCGGTCCCGAATTATAATATGGAGAGGTGTAACAGCATATTAAGTCGAACAGGTGGTGTTATAATTTATACAAAATATGGACTACAGACGGAGAATTTAAAAAACTATTCAAAAAATATGGACATATGGTGGCTGGCAAACTCGGTTAGCGTCGGTTCTTTTACGTTAAATGTGGTGGGTGTTTATAGATCCCCAAGTTCATCGAAAAAAACATTTTGTGAAGAATTTTCTGTCCTAATGGAGGAATTGGCAGATTTAAAGACCGATTTTGTGGTTCTGGGGGACTTTAACATCGACTGGCTTAAAGTAAGAGACACTTATAGGAGAAATATGTGTAAAATTATTAGGGATAACGAGTGTAAACAAATAATTGATTCACCAACCAGAATAACAGCGGAATCTCGAACTTTAATTGACTGTTATCACAAGCGCTAGAAACTTGGAAGCAAAAATAGACAGCGAGTTAACGATAAGTGACCATCAAACAATAAGTGTCAGTATAAATACTAAAGCTAAAAGGAAGAGCGAAGTGATGGGAAAATGGGTGACGGTTGTCAACACCAAAAACAGTTCATTCCAAAGTTCTCTAATAAATAGCAGATTAAGATGCATTAACGATTATATGGATGCTAGTGCAATGGGTGAAGCATTTCGTGAAGGCATAAATGAAGCGGTTGAAAAGTTTACATGTATGAAATTTAAGAAGTTTTCTGTTAATAAATGGTTCGGTAGATCACTCGAAGAACTGAAAAGAAGAAAAATCGTGTTTTATAAAAGGGCATTGTTTACTAATGCAGTGAATGACTGGTTAGAGTATAGATTCACTAGAAATGAATACAAAACTGAAATAAAGAAGTGCAAAAGTAAATTTATTAAATTAAAAATCGAAAACTCAAGAAATCAAAAAGATATGTGGCGTAACTTAAAACAATATGTGTTAAAAAATGAAAAATATTGCGAAATAACAGACATAGTCTTTAATGGCGTTGTTTACAAGGAGACTAAAAATATAGCAGACGGATTTAATAATTTTTTTGTTGACAGTGTCGTTCAAATTAACAATTCTATCCAATATGTCCCTTTTGTTCATTGTGTTAGTGAAACCAGATCCATTTTTAAATTTAAAAATATAACGATCCAAGATATACACATAAATTTAAAAGGAATGAAAAATAAAATTGACTTTGAACATATGTGTCCCAAAATATTCTGTGATAACTTCAATTGCATTGGACCAGCTTTGTTAGCCGTGCTGAATAAGTCAATAGACACAGGTATTTTTCCGGAATCATGGAAGCAAGCTATGGTAACACCAATTGAAAAAGTGAAAAATACTAAAAAATGTGAAGAGTTTCGTCCTGTCAATTCGTTACCATTATGTGAGAAAGTGTTTGAAAAAATTGTATTTCGTCAATTAAATGAGTATTTCGAAAAAAACAACTTAATAATAGACAATCAGTCCGGTTTTAGAAGGACTCACTCCTGTGAAAGTGCAATAAACTTAGTTATTACTGAATGGAAAGAGCAAATTGCCCAAAAAAAACGTGTGTACTGTGTATTTCTAAACCTAAAAAGAGCATTTGAGACGATAGACAGAGAGTTGATGCTTAAGAAATTAGAAAAATATGGTGTAAAAAACAGGGAACTTTCGTGGTTTAGATCATACCTAACAAATCGAACACAGATCGTTAAAATCAATGGTGAGCTATCCGAAACAAAAGAGGTGCCATGCGGTGTCCCTCAAGGATCCGTTTTAGGAACATTGTTGTTCATAGTATATATAAATGATATGAAAAGTGCGGTAAAAACTTGCGGTAGTAAACTTGCGTTATTTGCGGATGATGCGGTCATCTACGCCACGGGAAATGACTTTGCTGAGTGCCACTATAAAATAGAAGAGGATTTACGAACTGTCGATAAGTGGTTAAAACAAAATAGGCTTAAACTCAATGCGAAGAAAACCCAAAGAATGATAATGAATGAGAGAGCAGGTGAGGACATACGACTGGAGATTGATGATGAAACTATCGAAAAAGTTGAAGAAATCAAGTATTTAGGTACGAGTATAATTATTGAAAACACATTAGGCTTTACAAAACATGTTGATTACATATGTAAGAAAGTATCTAAGAAAGTAGGTTTCTTAAAACGAATACGAAGCAATATTTCAACTTTAAGTGCAATAAATATATATAATGTAATTATAAAACCATATTTTGAGTATTGTTCAACCGTTTTGTTTCTATGTAGTGATAACGTAATTAAGAGGCTCCAGCTATTACAAAATAAGGCTATGCGTTGTATCTTAAAATTTTATGTTAAACTCGTTAAAGTGGTTGTCTGTAAAGCAAAGAGTTGTGATGAATGTATTAATATTTTTGTATAAAGTTAAGAATAATTTAATGCCAAAATATCTAGGGAAATATGTGCAGTATATAAGAGATGTCCAGCCTTATGCATTAAGAAATAGTAATGATTTTCGACTACCTAATATGTTAAGTGTGTGTTCACAAAATTCATTAATTTATAAAGGCTTCAAATTATTTAACGAGCTTCCGAATGCCACAAAGAACGAAACAAATTTGTTATATTTTAAACTTAAGTACTAAAAAAATTATTGTAAAATGTAATCTTTGAATTTCAATAGCTCTAAGGAGCTAGTAATAAAAAACTACTACTACTACTACTACTACTACTATTTGACATCGTACTCCGGACAAGCTACGTGTCCAGCTGATCGTAGAACTCCTCCTTGATGGGATCTTCAGCCTCGTTGGTAGGGGCGTTTGCACATATTAGGCTAATTTTTTGAAATTTAGCTCTGATGCGGATCACAGCCAAGCGATCACTTATCGGCTTGAAGTCTATCACTTTTGTCCTAAGCCGATTTATCACGAAGATTCCGTACCCTAACATATTGTTGCATGTTTGCTTGAACTGTGTCATTCAGCATTAATTAGT
This sequence comes from Portevinia maculata, assembly GCA_949715645.1. Classification (NCBI taxonomy): domain Eukaryota; kingdom Metazoa; phylum Arthropoda; class Insecta; order Diptera; family Syrphidae; genus Portevinia; species Portevinia maculata. The sequence continues at coordinate 152,908,160 of OX454525.1, read as the reverse complement.
CAACTACGCCATCTAGTAGAAAGTGGCCATATTACCGATTTTGGCAGCATTGGAATTGCAGTTTGAGTAGCTGTGGTATAACTTGGTATGTTGTTCTCGAACCTTCTGAACTTAACAAACCTTCTCAACGAATCTGGAAATTTCGAGAGGTGTCACTAGGAGATATAAATAGATGTCGCAGGAGCACCCAAGATATTCTAGTTGTGAACCGCGATTAAGAATGCGATAGATGACAGTAGTGAAAAGTATAGAGAAAAAGTATAAGTATTGAGTTAAAGGAAAGTGATAAATTGTGAAAGTGAATTCTGTAATTAAATAAGTGAATTATTAGAATAATAATTAAGAATTAAATTGACAGAGAACTAATAAAGATTAATTAAATAGAAATTACGTTTTATCTTTTCGAATCCTAGCCTGAATGTAACATTGGTGTCAGAAGTGGGATAAAACGTATTCAGTGTGAAATTAAAGTGAAGTGAATTAGTTTAAAAAAAAAAAGGAAAACAAAAATGGGCCGCACATTGAAATTATTACAGCTCAGTATACCGCAGTTAAAAGCTGAACTGGAAAAACGGAATCTCTCCACAGCTGGAGGAAAAACTGACCTGGTACTTCGACTGCAGGAAGCTGTTGAAAACGAAGGAGAAAACCCCAAGTCCGTTTTGTTCGACGTAGCAGAAGAACAAGTAAGTACAGGCGTTGATATGACTGCAATGATGGAATTACTTCTGGCCAAGTTCGATGAACAGAAGAATTCTCTAGATTCCAAATTGGAATCAATGGACTCTAAATTTGACGAACAAAAGAATTCTATAGACTCTCAGTTCAATGAACAGAAGAATTCCCTAGAACTACAGAAGAATTCCATAGTTGCCGCCCAAAAGAGCGCTGTGGAAGATTTTAAAAATGTTCTCGAAGGAAAACTCGAAGAAATTGACCACAAGTTCGAGAAGGTTGAAACCAAATTCGACGAAATCCATCAGACGTTTTGCAAGCATGAAACAAACTTCGAGAACTTGGCTAGAGATCTGGAGAAAGTGAAGAAGCAGAAGGCTCGAGAAAATTCTGCGGACTGCCCGAGAAGGAAAGAGATGCAGCCTCCTGTTTTCGACGGTCAAACATCATGGCCAATTTATAAGAAACAGTTTGAAGCAGCTGCAATGGCGAACAGCTGGGACAACGAGGAAAAGTCGATTGCGCTAACGCTCGCACTAAGAGGTACAGCTGCGGAGTTACTCCAAACCGTCTCAGAAGAGAAGCAACACGACTACGACGCCCTGGTCAAGGCTATAGAGATGCGCTTCGGTGATGAGCATATGCAGCAAGTGTACACGGTCCAGCTACGCAGTAGAGTCCAGAAGCGGGGAGAAACACTTCAACAGCTGCAAGCAGATATCGAACGTCTGGCACATTTGTCATATCCTAATGCTGGTGAGGTTCTCATCAATGAAATGGCTGTGGAGGCGTTTATCCAAGCCATTGAAGATAGACAACTGCAAATGGCCGTAAGAATGGCTGGAAAGAGAACTCTCGCTGAGGCCCTAGCATTTGCCTTGACAATGCAAGCTGCTGATCAGGCATCGCATGTGTTCCACCGCGTAAGGGAAATGACAGCCGTTGAATGTTCATGTCAAAGAGCAGACGTCGTAGACCGGAGCAGAGATAACAGAGGTCAAATGCGCTGCTGGAACTGCAACAAAATAGGGCACCTACAGAGACAGTGCAGAGCTCCACCCAGACGAGGCAGTTGTCCGCATTGCGGGCCTAGGAGGGGCAACGAAGAAGCATCTGGCAGGGATAACAACCATCCTGCAGATATAGCTTCGCATAACCAGCAGTCGGGAAACGTGTAAGGACCAGCTTCGTGGGGCAGAAGTTGGTTTCCGGAATCGACGACCCCAGGACCACAATTCAAGTCTCCCAAACCAAACGAGGAAACCAGAGTCTAACAGTGGAAGCCTATATCGGACAAAATAAGTGCGTGGCAACCATCGACACCGGTGCCACCGCTTCCATCATAAGGAGGGACATCGTCCGTCAGTCTTGGCTGCACAACACCAGCAATTACTGTCTGAAAACAGCAACAGGAGCGACAGCGAAAGTGTATGGAGAGGTCATACTAACAATAAATTTGGCAGGATTATTATTCTCCCACGCTTTCCTAGTAGCCGATATATGTGACAAATGCATCATTGGAATCGATTTCATGAAGGCGCATGATGTAGTATTGGACATTGGTATGCAAGTACTCATGTATAGAAACGTAGAAATTCCGATGGTGTACGGGAACGAGAACGTCGCATCCCTGAGGACAGTCATAAGTAAGGACGAGGTCCTACCATCTTCTTCAGAGACACTGATTTGGACAAAGCTGGAAGGTGATCCTGGGGCCCACCGATTCTTTCTAGTCGAGCCAGAAGACAACCACTGCCGAAATTGCGTGCATCTCCAATTGTCCTAGATGGCAGCACTCGGTTCTGTGTAGACTATCGCCAACTGAATAATGTCACCAAAAAGGATAGCTACCCTCTACCAAGGATTGACGATACGCTGGATACACTGTCCGGAGCTCGATGGTTTTCCACTCTAGATCTGAAGAGTGGCTACTGGCAAGTGCAGATACATCCGGAAGACCGTGAGAAAACAGCTTTCACAGCAGGAAACGGGCTCTGGCAATTCACAGTAATGCCATTTGGACTGTGTAACGCGCCGGCAACCTTTGAGCGACTAATGGAGCGTGTTTTGTTGGGGCTAACATGGAAAACGTGTTTGGTCTACTTGGACGATGTCATCGTGGTTGGAAAAACGTTTGAAGAACATCGAGATAACTTGAAGGAAGTGTTCCAGAGACTACGAAGTGCACAATTAAAGCTTAACCCGAAAAAGTGTGATCTCTTTAGATCTGAGGTAAAATATCTGGGGCACATCATCTCGTCCGAAGGAGTAAGGACTGACCCAGAGAAGGTCGATGCGGTGAAAAATTGGCCCGTTCCCAAAGACAAACACCAACTGAGAAGCTTCCTGGGACTTGCAACTTACTACAGACGGTTTGTGAAGGACTTCGCAAGGATCGCAAAGAGCTTGCATCAACTGACGGAAAAGGGAAAACCATTTAAATGGTCAGGTGAATGCGAAGCGAGTTTCAAGAGTCTCAAACACCAACTGTGTGATGCTTCAATTCTAGCGTACCCTACTCCAGGAAAGACATTTATTGTAGATGCCGACGCTAGTAATGTTGGGATCGGAGCCGTTCTTTCGCAGATCCATGATGGCCAAGAGAGAGTAGTTTCCTACTTCAGTAAAGTGCTATCCAAGCCGGAGAGGAACTATTGTGTGACCAGGCGGGAACTCCTGGCTTTGATCCTGGCAAGAAAGCACTTCCACAAGTACTTATATGGGCAGAAATTCATCCTGCGTACAGATCATGCGTCTCTAAAGTGGCTGCTGCAGTTTAAGAACCCTGAAGGACAAGTCGCGAGGTGGATTGAGCGGCTGCAGATGTATGACTACGAGATACAGCACCGAAAGGGAACTCTTCACTCCAACGCAGATGCCCTCTCCCGGCGACCCTGCAAGGCTGATTGTAAACATTGCGTACGCCAGGAGGAAAAAGATAAAGTGTCAGTCCAACGGTTGAGAGCTGAGCCCATTAGCGGCTGGAGTGCACGGGAGATCCGGAATGCTCAACAGGAAATTCCGGATATCGAGCCGACTCTCGCCTGGGAGGAACATGAGGGCAAGCCGGACTGGCAGCAGATCTCCAATAGGAGTCCGGAATTGAAGGCATACTTGGCACAATGGGACTCACTTCATGTCCAGGATGGCATTTTGAAAAGAAAATGGGAAAGTTCGGATGGAACATCAGCCGTGATGCAACTTGTGGTACCCAGATCGAAAGTCAACGAAGTACTTAGGGAACTACATGATGGAGTGTCCGGAGGTCACTTGGGAGTAAATAAGACACTCGAAAAAGTGCGAGAACACTTTTACTGGATCCACGCAAGAGACGATGTCGAAAACTGGTGCCGAAAATGCGCCGCTTGCGCAGCCAGTAAAGGCCCGAGAGTAAAAATGCAAGGCAAGATGCATCAATACAACGTTGGAGCGCCCTTTGAAAGGATTGCAGTTGACATCGCAGGACCGTTTCCAGAAACCAACAGTGGAAACCGCTATATCCTCGTAGTGATGGACTACTTCACTAAATGGCCTGAAGCCTTTGCTATACCTAACCAAGAAGCTAAAACCGTGGTAGAGCAGATTGTCCACAACTGGGTAAGCAGATTTGGCGTACCAATGGAATTGCATCCCCGCTTCATCCACAATCGGACGGAATGGTGGAACGCTTCAATAGAACCTTAAACGAACACCTTTCTAAGGTTGTTGGCGACTGCCAGCGGGACTGGGACAAGCACATCCCCATGTTCCTATTAGCTTATCGAAGCGCAGTTCATAACACAACAGGACATACTCCATCCGAAATCCTTTTTGGTCGAACCATCCGGTTACCTAGTGAATTGATGTTTCGATCTCCGACTGATGAAGCAACGAATGAAGATGATTATGTGGCGGATCTCAGAGAAATCATCAGAAACATTCATCGGAAAACTAGAGATAAGATTCGGATATCCAGCGACCGCGTGAAGACGAGGTACGATACAAAAGCGACCACCACAGGATTCCAGGAAGGAGATCTGGTATGGCTATACAACCCTCATCGCCGAAAAGGTATGTCACCTAAACTACAGCAGGATTGGGAAGGACCCTATAAGATAGTGAAGCGCATCAACGATGTTGTCTACCGGATCCAGCGAGGAAGAGGCAAGCTGAAAGTTGTCCATGTGGATCGTCTCCATCGCTACCATGGGGAAAATATTGACGTGCTTGTTCGGGACGAACAAGTTTAAGAGGGGGATATTGTTGCATGTTTGCTTGAACTGTGTCATTCAGCATTAATTAGTCAACTACGCCATCTAGTAGAAAGTGGCCATATTACCGATTTTGGCAGCATTGGAATAGCAGTTTGAGTAGCTGTGGTATAACTTAGTATGTTGTTCTCGAACCTTCTGAACTTAACGAACCTTCTCAACGAATCTGGAAATTTCGAGAGGTGTCACTAGGAGATATAAATAGATGTCGCAGGAGCACCCAAGAAATTCTAGTTGTGAACCGCGATTAAGAATGCGATAGATGACAGTAGTGAAAAGTATAGAGAAAAAGTATAAGTATTGAGTTAAAGGAAAGTGATTTTGTATTTAAAGTGATAAATTGTGAAAGTGAATTCTGTAATTAAATAAGTGAATTATTATGTAATATAATAATGTATTGTAATGTGATAAGACCTTTATACTTTTCCCAATTTTCAATGTAGTAGAACCTTTACACTTTAGCGAGTGGTGCGCCCTCAGCGGAAAAAAGGTGAACGAGAGACAGCGGCGAGAAAGAAAAGGAAAAAAAACATGAAGAAGGAGGAAGGGAGAAAGATCCATCTTGTGGCGCAGGGACGAGGAGGACGTGAAAAATAGTTTGTAAGCGTAACCTAAGTTAATCGTGGAAAATAAAAGAAATCTTTGTTGAGTTTAAATCTCAGATGTGGGGTTCAACCTAGAAAAATACCAAAGTGTTTAAAAATAAAATAAGTTTTGTGGAAGAATAATTATTCTACAAGGAAATGGCCAATAATAGAATTACAAGGCAAATGATGATGGATGCGCTACATGCTGCTGATACCTCATTCCCTTCGAGTGCAACAATTGCGCAACTGCGCCCACTATATGACCAGATAACGTCCAATGAGGTCCCAGAAAACCAGGAGACTCGGCAACAACCAACAATCGACGAAGAAGCTGACCCAGAAAGCGGAACCCAACAGTTTCCACAGCAAGAAAACACCGCACACGAGCAGACTTGCCAGTTGGAAGCCCAATTGAAAATCCTCCAGATGAAACGTGAAGTCCTGTTGCTACAACAGCAAATAAGTGCTATGCAAACTGACGCAACGCGGAGTGCCGACCAACAGGGCCACCGTCCTGCAAATTTCGAGCATCTGGAGCATGCGTTAAACATTTTCACTGGGAAGAACGAGTACGACATACGCAAGTGGTTCGAGGAGTACGAGCAGTACACAACGGCACGCTCGTTCACGTCGGATGAGATGTGTGGGGTGGGGGTGCGTCGTCTGCTGAAGGAGACGGCCAAAGACTTTCTTGGTACACTAGGCGTCGTCAATTATCAGCAGATAAAATGTTCGTTGATCGAAACGTTTGGACAACAAGTCACACACCGAGATGTCTATCGCCAGATGGAAAACCGCAAAATAAAACCTGGAGAGACATGCTTGGAATACGTAATTGCCATGAAGTCCGTGGCCGCAAAAATCGATGTCCCTGAAACAGAACTACTTACTTTCATCATCGATGGTTTCAACGACGAAAGCAGTAACATCACATTGATCAACGACTGCCAAAGTCTTCCCGAATTGCTGCCAAAATTAGATCGCTACGAACACAAACGAGAAGTTAGCATAGCACGCCAGAAGTCAACCGCTGTCAAACCAACCGCTGTCAAAGAAGTCAACTTCCCGAAGTCACACACCGCTGTCCAACCGAAGGAACTATCCGCCGTAAGATGCTACAACTGTAGTCAATTCGGGCACTATAAAAGTAGTTGCCCAAAACCACCGAGACCAGCAAATTCCTGCTTCATCTGCGGTGAGATCGGTCACTACCACCACAGCTGCCCAAAGCCGCAAAGGAAACACCAGAGGATTGTCGCCGCTGTCTCTCAGATGTTAAAAGACGATAGTGATGAAGAAACTGCTGGTGCCATCAGCGCTATGCAAGTGGTAAGTGTTGCCTTCTGCAATGGTCTAAGTAAACACACGAAATATACCTATTGTTCTTCTTTATTTGATACCGGTAGCGCTATTAACCTTGTTCAGCGGTCGATCATCCCAAGTAATATTAAGATAGCAAACCATTTGAAACCAACCAAATACGTTGGAATTGGACGAACAAAATTATACGCGTACGGTACGGTAAAATGTTTCATTAAGTTTAGAAATGAAACCAAACAATTATTTCTCTTAGTTCTCCCAGACGATGTTATGATAGTACCGCTGATCTTGGGACGCGATTTCCTGAAAACTTTTAATATTCATCTGAAACAAGTTGTAAAAGTAAAACCGTGTAATGAAGTATTAAATAATAAGTCGGTTGTTCATAATCGGTCATGGTTAAGTGTGTTTGACTTGGATGATTCAGAAAATGTAGCCAGTGAATGTAGTAGTCCTATAAATCTTTCATCCACCATAAGCGAAGTAATTGAGATGGGTGTTAATGAATGCCCAGTTGATGTATTGGCCCCGTCCTTTGGTTTGTGCGGGGGTGTATCGGGGTTGCCGTGTAAGATAGATCCGCCGGAACACTGTGTTAATCAAGTTTCCGAAACTTTTGCCGCCGACCTAGACGCCGTTAGAAAAGAAATAGACATTTGTCCGCGGTTAAATAAATTTCAGGTAGATGCTCTGAAGATTGTTATTGATTGTGCTTTGTTAAATCCAATAAATGTAGCGCGTAGACCACATGATTATAAAATGAAAATCCGCTTAACTGACGACACACCATTTCATTGTTCTCCTAGACCGCTGTCAGTGTTCGAAAAATCTGAGGTACGAAAGATAGTTAATGATTTGTTACGGAAGGGGGTGATACGGCATAGTAAATCGCCGTATGCCTCAGCCATTGTCCTTGTTAAGAAAAAGAATGGTGAATTGCGCATGTGCATTGACTATCGGGCGTTAAATAAAAAGACGATCCGAGACAATTTCCCACTGCCGTTAATCGAAGACTGTATCGAATTTATGGAAGGGAAACATTGGTTTACATTAATTGATCTGAAAGACGGATTCAATCAGATTGGCATGGAAGTTGATTCAGTGCAATTTACGTCGTTCGTGACCCCGGATGGTCAGTATGAATATTTGCAAATGCCGTTCGGTTTAAAGAATGCCCCGGCTGACTTCCAGCGTTTCGTGTATCAGATATTCCAAGACCTGATTGAAGCGGGTGAAATTGTAATTTATATTGATGACATCCTAATTGCTACGACCGATTTCGAGTCCCACATAAAAGTTCTTGATAAGGTTCTGCGACGTCTTTACGAAAAAGGACTTGAACCAAAATTGAGTAAGTGTAAGTTTTGTTACGACGAAATTGAATACTTGGGTTATTTGGTCAATTCGACAGGGATTCGACCAACAAATGCACATATTCGTTCAATTGAACAGTACCCGATGCCGACCAATCAGAAAGAGTTACATACTTGCATTGGCTTATTCTCATATTTCCGCCGTTTCGTACCCTCTTTTTCCAGGATCGCTAGACCACTATTAGAACTTTTGCGAAAAGAGGTGAAGTTCGATTTTAATGCCGCGTGCGTTAAGGCATTTGAGGAATTGCGTGACAAACTACGGTCGGCCCCTGTGTTAGCGATATATGGCCCAAATAGAGAGACTGAGTTGCATTGTGATGCCAGCAGTCATGGGTTTGGGTCTGCCCTTATGCAACGTCAGGACGATGGTAAACTCCATCCTGTAGCGTACTTTTCGAAAACTACAACAGCGGCCGAGGCCAAGTACCATAGTTTCGAACTTGAAACATTGGCGATAATTTATTCATTGCGACGTTTTAGAGTATACTTGGAGGGCATACATTTTAAGGTTATTACGGATTGTAATTCCCTTACCCTTACCCTAAGTAAAAAGCAGGTCAATCCTCGGATTGCTGGATGGGCACTGGAACTAGAAAACTACGATTATTCGATTCAACATCGAAGTGGAGCATCTATGGGTCACGTGGACGCATTAAGTCGGTGTCACATCATAGCTGCTATTAGTGGGGATGAGGTTGACTTCCAAATTCAAGTGGCTCAGAACCGGGATTTGAATATTCAAAAATTGCGAAAGGATCTAGAAGTAAGGGCATTAGAGCGATACGAAATGCAGGATGGTATGGTTTTCCGTAAAGTTGAGCCTAACATTTTATTACTTTATGTACCAATGGAAATGGAAAACAACGTGATACGTATGATACACGAGAAAATTGGTCATCTAGGAATAGATAAATGTTACAACCAAATACGAAAAAACTATTGGTTCCCAGGTATGAAAAATAAAATAGATCGATTTATCAGAAATTGCATTAAGTGTATAATATACTCTGCGCCGGCACGGTCTAACGACCATAACCTGTACAGCATTCCGAAAAAACCAATCCCTTTCGATACAATCCATTTGGATCATTTCGGGCCACTGCCGAGTTTAACCTCAAAGCGCAAACACATTCTGGTTGTCATAGACGCCTTTACGAAATTCGTGCGTTTATACCCTGTCAATTCGACAAGTACAAAAGAGGTCTGTGCATCAATGGATAAGTATTTTAGCTACTACAGTCGACCCAGGCGCATTATAACAGATAGGGGTACTTGTTTTACCTCTTTGGAGTTCAGTAGGTTCCTTGTAAGACACAATGTCGACCACGTCAAAGTTGCTGTGGCATCTCCACAAGCAAACGGACAGGTGGAACGGGTAAACCGGGTGATTAAAGCCGTGTTGAGTAAGATCAGTGAGCCAGTTAATCATGCTGATTGGTCAAACAAATTGTCACAAGTGGAATTCGCGATCAATAACACTACTCACAGTTCTACTGGAGACTCACCTAGTAAACTACTTTTTGGTGTCGATCAACGTGGTTGCATAATTGACGAACTCACGGAGTACCTAAACGATAGATCTAACGGTGGGGTTGAACGAAATTTGGAATCTTTACGGTCGCACGCTTCAAGTGCTATTAGAAAATCACAGGAATATAATGAACGGTACTTTTTAAAACACAGTGTTTCAGCTAAAACGTATTCAGTATGTGACTTTGTAGTTGTTAAACATATTGACACCACAGTTGGAACGAATAAAAAATTTGTTCAAAAGTATAGGGGTCCATACATCATTCATAAAGTATTACCTAACGACCGGTACGTTGTAAGAGACATTGAGAATTGCCAGCTGACGCAGTTACCGTACGATAATGTCATAGAAGCTATACGAATTCGCAAATGGTTAGAACCGGATGAGGGGTTAAGGACTACGGTGGCTGATAGCATTGTTGGTAGCACTTTACCAGTTGAAACCATATAGCGTGATCGGGGTCGATCATAACGTCAGATTAGCCGAGTTGTAATATAATAATGTATTGTAATGTGATAAGACCTTTATACTTTTCCCAATTTTCAATGTAGTAGAACCTTTACACTTTAGCGAGTGGTGCGCCCTCAGCGGAAAAAAGGTGAACGAGAGACAGCGGCGAGAAAGAAAAGGAAAAAAAATATGAAGAAGGAGGAAGGGAGAAAGATCCATCTTGTGGCGCAGGGACGAGGAGGACGTGAAAAATAGTTTGTAAGCGTAACCTAAGTTAATCGTGGAAAATAAAAGAAATCTTTGTTGAGTTTAAAATTAGAATAATAATTAAGAATTAAATTGACAGAGAACTAATAAAGATTAATTAAATAGAAATTACGTTTTATCTTTTCGAATCCTAGCCTGAATGTAACAATATGAAATGTTATGGCAGCTGTAATAAATGTGACAGTTTTTATCTTTTCATCATAACTGATCCTATCGATCGTATCTCTTGGATCGCGGCAATGTCTGCATTATACCGCTCGAGGACAGACTCAAGTTTTTGAGAAGCACCTGCGGTGTACAGTGTACGCACGTTCCAGGTGAAGAACACATATCTCTCTCATAACTTTTTATGTTTCACATGGCCGGGAAGTTACCCAGACGGTAATATTTAGATAGCCCGCCAGAAACTTGCGCAGCACAACCTTCCTCTCCAGCAACATGTGAATTTTCTCGCCAAACTAAACTACTCAAAACTAAATAGGGCCCACCCAAGATTTATTTTGTATTTTGCCTAAAAAATACTTAATTGGTAAACATTATCGAAACGAAGCATTTTATTGTAGAGTTTGCATGTGTATGAGTCCTTATCAATGCTTTGAACAACAATTTTACCGTTGCCTACAAGTGAGTAGGCAAAAAATGCCAATGGCTCGAAAACAGTCAATTCAAAAATTATTGCTCTTGTTTTCTCAGTCCGATTGTAGCGTTGTTGCTAAGTGTTACTAGGTCCGTTCGCGAACTAATATGCAAACGTAAATTTATATAAACTTTCGTGCAAAACTACACAAACGCGTGCGTACTGAGAAAATGGTAAAACGATGAACGAAAGAAAAATGTACTTTCGTTCATTTTTCTTCACACAGAATTTCAGGTGGTAAGAAAATGAAAACTGTCAAATGATGAAATCCTATGAGTTTGCCAGCAAAAAAAACAGCGGTCTTCTTTTCAAGCCAAACTTAGACGTTTTCCATCTTTTTACACAAAAGCGTTCGCGTACTTCTCTTTGAAATAGGAGGATTCTCTCTCGATTTTGGAGATATGACACTTTTCATTTTTCTACACATAAAGTATGCGAACAGACCTATTTTCTTTAATTGTTTTTCCTTTATTCTTCTAGACGTCATTTGGATACTGAAAACGGAATTAGAGCGGTAAATATGCTGGAGCAAGGAGATTCTCAAAGGGTTGTTGCAAATCGTATGGGTGTGTCGAGGGGAGCTATCCGAAACGTGTGGAAACGCTTTCGGGAGACCGGTAGTGTAGCAAGGAGACCTGGATCGGGAAGAATCAGAGCCACAACTCGGCAAGAAGACTGTTACAATCGAATAACTGCACGTCGGTAGCGTACCATAACCGCCCGGGCTTAACAAACTCAACAGCGGCATTCAACTGGCACTCAAGTCAGCGATCAAACCATTCGCAATCGACTCCACGAAGATTGCCAACGTTCCAGAGTGCGTGCTATTCGCCCGAAACTTACAGCGGCTCATCGGGCAGCGCGCTTAAAGTATGCCCGTGAGCATTCAAATGGGACCATGGACAACAACTGTAGGTCTGTACTCCTTAGAGACAAATACAAGATAAAGTTGTTGAGTGAGTATAAACGAGTACGCGTGTGGAGAAGACAAGGCGAACGTTTTACCGACCCGTGCATTGACGGAAATGACCGATTTGGGGCACAGTGTTATGGTATAAGCTGGAATAAGTTTGCTAGTCACAACAGAGCTGGTAATCCTGGATGAGGGCACCGTTACCGCCGCCAGTTACGTTGAAATGGTAGTACGACCTGTTGTGATCCCAATTTCATAGAGAGTTGGCGATGGGTTTGTCATTATGCAAGACAATGCTCGCTTACATACGGCCCAGGAGCTCAATATTTCACTTTTGCCAAGGCCAGCAAAGAGCCCATACCTCAATCCCATCGAGCATTTATGGGACCAATTAAAAAGAAGCCTCAAAGAAAACCACAGCCATGTTAACACAGTGCATACGGAGTAGAGGAGGCTGTACTCGCTACTAAGCAAAACAAATCAACAACAAATCATAACAAAAAAATATTGATATGTAGAGTTTTATTTTTCTTTATTTTTCGAAAATTTTCCCATAAAATGTTTTTCGTGTGTAAATGGAATTTTGAAATTTTTTTTCCGTATTGATTATGTGTACTCAATTTCTTAATACTAAGCTAAAACATATAACAAAAAAAAAATAGAATCACTAAATTGTTTTCAAATGAAAGCCAAAAAACTTAGTGGGCCCTATTTTGTTTTGAGTAGCTTACATACTTTAATTGTTTTCCGACTTTTTAGTTTCGTTCTCACTTGTGTACAATTTAGTCGTGTACAAATCTACTACCAATTCGGCGGCTCGTCTGCGTTAGATAATGAGGACTGAAAACCGACTCGACTTAGGAAACGACAAAAGATGTTTTCGACAAAGGTAATCGAGGTGAATATTTGTCAAGGTCAAGCGAATCATGCAGTAAAGTGTGTTGTATATGATCCCTTTAAACCTTGGCTGTGAAGAAATATTGCTTTCGATTTTGAATTCATCCACTTCTATTATTATAATTAGAGTCCTTGTTTCCTGTTACAAATTTATTTCCTTATTTTAAATCTAAGAAAATCCAAATTCTAAGGCCCTTCATCAAGGAGAAAATGCAAAGTCAAAAAGAATTTGGATATTGTTACATCCAGGCTAGGATTTGAAAAGATAAAACGTAATTCTGTTTAATTAAACTTTATTTAATTCTCTTTCAATTTAATTCTTGATTATTATTCTAATAATTCACTTATTCACAAAAATTCACTTTCACAATTATTCACTTTAAATACACAATCACTTTTCTCTTACTCAATACTTATACTTTTTCTCTATACTTTTCACTACTGTCATCTATCGCATTCTTAATCGCGGTTCACAACTAGAATGTCTTGTGTGCTCCTCCGACATCTATTTATATCTCCTAGTGACACCTCTCGAAATTTCCAGATTCGTTGAGTTTAGAAGGTTCGAGAACAACATAACTATGTATGTACTAGTTATTCCACAGCTATCCAAACTGCTATTCAAATGCTGCCAAAATCGGTAATATGGCTACTTTCTACTAGATGGCGCTGCAACTTGACTAATTGATGCCCAATGACACAGTTTGAGCAAACATGGAACAATACCCCCCTCTTAAACTTGTTCGCCCCGAACAAGCACGTCAATATTTTCGCCATGGTAGCGATGGAGACGATCCACATGGACAACTTTCAGCTTGCCTCTTCCTCGCTGGATCCGGTAGACAACATCGTCGATGCGCTTCACTATCTTATAGGGTCCTTCCCAATCCTGCTGTAGTTTAGGTGACATGCCTTTTCGGCGATGAGGGTTGTATAGCCATACCAGATCTCCTTCCTGGAATCCTGTGGTGGTTGCTTTTGTATAGTACCTCGTCTTCATGCGGTCGCTGGATATCCGAATCTTATCTCTAGTTTTCCGATGAATGTTTCTGTGGATCTACCCGGTACACACTTCCCAACTACCTCACCTTGCTTCAATTTGACGCTTTTGTGTTCCGCATTAAGAACTCGTACTTGCACAATATTGTTCTTCGGCTCGACAAACACTTTTCCAACCACGCAGTTTCGGTAGTGGTTGTCTTTTGGCTCAACTAGAAAGAATCGGTGGCTCATAGGATCACCTTCCAGCTTTGTCCGAATCAGTGTCTTTGAAGAAGGTGGTAGGACCTCGTCCTCACTAATGACTGTCCTCAGGAATGCGGCGTTCTCGTTCCCGTACACCATCGGAATCTCTACGTTTCGATACTTGATTACTTGCATACCAAAGTCCAATACTACATCATGCGCCTTCATGAAATCGATTCCAATGATGCATTCGTCACATATATCGGCTACTAGGAAAGCGAAGGAGAATGCTACTCCTGCCAGATTTATTGTCAGCATGATCTCTCCATACACTTTCGCTGTCGCTCCTGTTGCTGTTTTCAGACAGTAAATGCTGGTGTTGTGCCACCAAGACTGGCGGACGATGTCCCTCCTTATAATGGAAGCGGTGGCACCGGTGTCGATGGCTGCCACGCACTTATTTTGACCGATATAGGCTGCCACTGTTAGACTCTAGTTTCCTCGTTTGGTTTGGGAGACTTGAATTGTGGTCCCTGGGTCGTCGATTCCGGAAACCCACTTCTGCCCCGAGAAGCTGGTCCTTACACGTTTCCCGACTGCTGGTTCTGCGAAGCTATATCTGCCAGATGCTCCTTCGTTGCGCCTCCTAGGCCCGCAATGTGGACAACTGCCTCGTCTGGGTGGAGCTCTGCACTGTCTCTGTGTGCCCTATTTTGTTGCAGTTCCAGCAGCGCATTTGACCTCTGTTATCTCTGCTCCGGTCTACGATGTCTGCTCTTTGACATGAGCATTCAACGGCTGTCATTTCCCTTACGCGGTGGAACACATGCGATGCCTGATCAGCAGCTTGCATTGCCAAGGCAAATGCTAGGGCCTCAGCGAGAGTTCTCTTTCCAGCCATTCTTACGGCCATTTGCAGTTGTCTATCTTTAATGGCTTGGATAAACGCCTCCACAGCCATTTCATTGATGAGAACCTCACCAGCATTAGGATATGACAAACGTGCCAGACGTTCTATATCTGCTTGCAGCTGTTGAAGTGTTTCTCCCCGCTTCTAGACTCTTCTGCGTAGCTGAACCCTGTACACTTGCTGTATATGCTTATCACCGAAGCGCATCTCTATAGCCTAGACCAGGTCGTCGTAGTTGTGTTGTTTCTCTTCTGAGACGGTTTGGAGTAACTCCGCAGCTGTACCTCTTAGTGCGAGCGTTAGCGCAATCGACTTTTCCTCGTTGTCCCAGCTGTTCGCCATTGCAGCTGCTTCAAACTGTTTCTTATAAATTGGCCATGATGTTTGACCATCGAAAACAGGAGGCTGTATCTCTTTCCTTCTCGGGCAGTCCGCAGAATTTTCTCGAGCCTTCTGCTTCTTCACTTTCTCGAGTTCTTTAGCCAAGTTCTCGAAGTTTGTATGGATTTCGTCGAATTTGGTTTCAACCTTCTCGAACTTTTGGTCAATTTCTTCGAGTTTTCCTTCGAGAACATTTTTAAAATCTTCCACAGCGCTCTTTTGGGCGGCAACTATGGAATTCTTTTGTTCTTCCAATTTAGAGTCCATTGATTGCAATTTGGAATCTAGAGAATTCTTCTATTCATCAAATTTAGAGTCTAGAGAATTTGTCTGTTTGTTCTAGAGAATTCTTTTGTTCATTGAACTGAGAGTCCATAGAATTCTTCTGTTCATCGAACTTAGAGTTCATAGAGTCGAATTTCTGATCGAACTTGGCCAGAAGTAATTCCATCATAGCAGACATATCCACGCCTGTACTTACTTGTTCTTCTGCTACGTCGAACAAAACGGACTTGGGGTTTTCTCCTTCGTTTTCAACAGCTTCCTGCGGTCGAAGCACCAGATCACTTTTTCCTCCAGCTGTGGAGAGATTCCGCTTTTCTAGTTCAGCTTTTAAATGCGGTATACTGAGCTGAAGCAATTTCAATGTGCGGCCCATTATTGTTTTCCTTTTTTTTTAACTAATTCACTTCACTTTAATTTCACACTGAATACGTTTTATCCCACTTCTGACACCAATGTTACATCCAGGCTAGGATTCGAAAAGATAAAACGTAATTCTATTTAATTAAACTTTATTTAATTCTCTTTCAATTTAATTCTTGATTATTATTCTAATAATTCACTTATTCACAAAAATTCACTTTCACAATTAATCACTTTAAATACACAATCACTTTTCTCTTATGGTGGATTTACACCATCACGCACGCGCATTTTTGCAACAAAACCGAAAAGAGAGATCCGTTTATCCGCAGTCAATGCTAATAAGGTGTAAGAGTGAGATCACTTACTTTAACTTGCTATAACATTATTATGGAGATTTGACAGATCACATGTAAACAAACAAATTTATTTTCATCGGTTTTGTTGTAGTAGAATTAAAAAATAAATAAAAACATGGATCTCGTAAAGGCTGCCGTATTAATAGTGTTTTCCATCTTGAGTAGGTACAATCGGCGATGTGAAGCAGAGAAATGTCAAAAATGTATTATGGCGATTAAAACATATGAAAGCCCATTTTGTTTTATAGGAAATCGAAATTTCGTAAGCCATCGCTATAAAAATATCAACATGCATAGCTTTCCCATAATTCCTACCACTTAAACAAGATGGCCGACCTGAATACGTGTCATGTTTTTTTGCATGTTAGGTAATTCTGTCCCTTTCAGTCACACGGATATTTAGTATTTAGCATCCCTTTAATCTTACATGTTAGGAATGTGTGACCGTGTAAATCCACCATAATGCTCAAAGTGAAAAAAATGGTGATTTAATTGACAATACGGTAAAAAGTGAGATGGAAAAACAAAATCAAAATATTGAAAGAATTTTAGTAGGAATGAAGAAATTAAGTAATGAAAAAAAGAGGTAATCAGTGAAATTAAAAAAGTCAATAATAAAAATAATAAGCAATCATATGCGGAATCTGTAAAAAATGAGCCGCCGGTAATAGTTAGGCCAAAAGTATCGCAAGATAATAAAAAAACAAAAGAGGATATTAAAAATAAAATAAATCCAGCCTCATTGGCAGTGAAAGTGAGTGGGGTATTGAATAAAAAAGACGGAATGGTCATTATAAATTATGTGGACAATCAATCCAGACAGGTTTTGGAAAGTGAGGCTAAACAAAAACTAAGAAATGAATATGAAGTATCAGTACCTGAATTAAAAAAAACCACGTGTGACTGTGAGCGGTATGAGTGATCAATGGGAAAAAGAAACCTTGGAGGCAGCGATTAAAAATCAAAATAATATTGTTAGAGATGTAAATTGTGTAAAGATATTAAGTGTGAAAAAGAATAACATTATAAGTTACAAGGCTATATTAGAGTTGGGCAAAGAGGACTATAAGAAAATTATGGAGAGAGGAAGACTGAATATAGGATGGGACAGATGTTTTGTGTATGACTACGTGTCGATAAGACGGTGTTATAATTGTTGGGGTTACAACCACAAGGCTGTGAACTGCAAGAACATGATTGTGTGTGTAAAATGCGGTGAGAACCATGAGACCAGAGGCTGTGATAAAACGATCTTAAAGTGCAATAATTGTGTGATAGCGAATACAAATTTAGGTTTAAGTCTTGATGTTAGTCATGACTGTCGAAGCTATAAATGTGAAGTGTTCGTCAAAAAACTAGAAGTCCAAAAAAATCGTGTAGCATATTAGCAACCAACAATAATTCGTGTTATTTATTTAAATGTCGAGGGCTTAATAAACAACCTTGATGAGGTGCAAGAACTTATAATTGGAGAAAAATGTGATATAGTGGTGATGTCAGAAACGCATGTTACAAAAGATATTTTGGACAAGGAAATATCGGTCCCGAATTATAATATGGAGAGGTGTAACAGCATATTAAGTCGAACAGGTGGTGTTATAATTTATACAAAATATGGACTACAGACGGAGAATTTAAAAAACTATTCAAAAAATATGGACATATGGTGGCTGGTAAACTCGGTTAGCGTCGGTTCTTTTACGTTAAATGTGGTGGGTGTTTATAGATCCCCAAGTTCATCGAAAAAAACATTTTGTGAAGAATTTTCTGTCCTAATGGAGGAATTGGCAGATTTAAAGACCGATTTTGTGGTTCTGGGGGACTTTAACATCGACTGGCTTAAAGTAAGAGACACTTATAGGAGAAATATGTGTAAAATTATTAGGGATAACGAGTGTAAACAAATAATTGATTCACCAACCAGAATAACAGCGGAATCTCGAACTTTAATTGACTGTTATCACAAGCGCTAGAAACTTGGAAGCAAAAATAGACAGCGAGTTAACGATAAGTGACCATCAAACAATAAGTGTCAGTATAAATACTAAAGCTAAAAGGAAGAGCGAAGTGATGGGAAAATGGGTGACGGTTGTCAACACCAAAAACAGTTCATTCCAAAGTTCTCTAATAAATAGCAGATTAAGATGCATTAACGATTATATGGATGCTAGTGCAATGGGTGAAGCATTTCGTGAAGGCATAAATGAAGCGGTTGAAAAGTTTACATGTATGAAATTTAAGAAGTTTTCTGTTAATAAATGGTTCGGTAGATCACTCGAAGAACTGAAAAGAAGAAAAATCGTGTTTTATAAAAGGGCATTGTTTACTAATGCAGTGAATGACTGGTTAGAGTATAGATTCACTAGAAATGAATACAAAACTGAAATAAAGAAGTGCAAAAGTAAATTTATTAAATTAAAAATCGAAAACTCAAGAAATCAAAAAGATATGTGGCGTAACTTAAAACAATATGTGTTAAAAAATGAAAAATATTGCGAAATAACAGACATAGTCTTTAATGGCGTTGTTTACAAGGAGACTAAAAATATAGCAGACGGATTTAATAATTTTTTTGTTGACAGTGTCGTTCAAATTAACAATTCTATCCAATATGTCCCTTTTGTTCATTGTGTTAGTGAAACCAGATCCATTTTTAAATTTAAAAATATAACGATCCAAGATATACACATAAATTTAAAAGGAATGAAAAATAAAATTGACTTTGAACATATGTGTCCCAAAATATTCTGTGATAACTTCAATTGCATTGGACCAGCTTTGTTAGCCGTGCTGAATAAGTCAATAGACACAGGTATTTTTCCGGAATCATGGAAGCAAGCTATGGTAACACCAATTGAAAAAGTGAAAAATACTAAAAAATGTGAAGAGTTTCGTCCTGTCAATTCGTTACCATTATGTGAGAAAGTGTTTGAAAAAATTGTATTTCGTCAATTAAATGAGTATTTCGAAAAAAACAACTTAATAATAGACAATCAGTCCGGTTTTAGAAGGACTCACTCCTGTGAAAGTGCAATAAACTTAGTTATTACTGAATGGAAAGAGCAAATTGCCCAAAAAAAACGTGTGTACTGTGTATTTCTAAACCTAAAAAGAGCATTTGAGACGATAGACAGAGAGTTGATGCTTAAGAAATTAGAAAAATATGGTGTAAAAAACAGGGAACTTTCGTGGTTTAGATCATACCTAACAAATCGAACACAGATCGTTAAAATCAATGGTGAGCTATCCGAAACAAAAGAGGTGCCATGCGGTGTCCCTCAAGGATCCGTTTTAGGAACATTGTTGTTCATAGTATATATAAATGATATGAAAAGTGCGGTAAAAACTTGCGGTAGTAAACTTGCGTTATTTGCGGATGATGCGGTCATCTACGCCACGGGAAATGACTTTGCTGAGTGCCACTATAAAATAGAAGAGGATTTACGAACTGTCGATAAGTGGTTAAAACAAAATAGGCTTAAACTCAATGCGAAGAAAACCCAAAGAATGATAATGAATGAGAGAGCAGGTGAGGACATACGACTGGAGATTGATGATGAAACTATCGAAAAAGTTGAAGAAATCAAGTATTTAGGTACGAGTATAATTATTGAAAACACATTAGGCTTTACAAAACATGTTGATTACATATGTAAGAAAGTATCTAAGAAAGTAGGTTTCTTAAAACGAATACGAAGCAATATTTCAACTTTAAGTGCAATAAATATATATAATGTAATTATAAAACCATATTTTGAGTATTGTTCAACCGTTTTGTTTCTATGTAGTGATAACGTAATTAAGAGGCTCCAGCTATTACAAAATAAGGCTATGCGTTGTATCTTAAAATGCAATAGATATGTTTCTATAAATTTTATGTTAAACTCGTTAAAGTGGTTGTCTGTAAAGCAAAGAGTTGTGATGAATGTATTAATATTTTTGTATAAAGTTAAGAATAATTTAATGCCAAAATATCTAGGGAAATATGTGCAGTATATAAGAGATGTCCAGCCTTATGCATTAAGAAATAGTAATGATTTTCGACTACCTAATATGTTAAGTGTGTGTTCACAAAATTCATTAATTTATAAAGGCTTCAAATTATTTAACGAGCTTCCGAATGCCACAAAGAACGAAACAAATTTGTTATATTTTAAACTTAAGTACTAAAAAAATTATTGTAAAATGTAATCTTTGAATTTCAATAGCTCTAAGGAGCTAGTAATAAAAAACTACTACTACTACTACTACTATTTGACATCGTACTCCGGACAAGCTACGTGTCCAGCTGATCGTAGAACTCCTCCTTGATGGGATCTTCAGCCTCGTTGGTAGGGGCGTTTGCACATATTAGGCTAATTTTTTGAAATTTAGCTCTGATGCGGATCACAGCCAAGCGATCACTTATCGGCTTGAAGTCTATCACTTTTGTCCTAAGCCGATTTATCACGAAGATTCCGTACCCTAACATATTGTTGCATGTTTGCTTGAACTGTGTCATTCAGCATTAATTAGTCAACTACGCCATCTAGTAGAAAGTGGCCATATTACCGATTTTGGCAGCATTGGAATTGCAGTTTGAGTAGCTGTGGTATAACTTGGTATGTTGTTCTCGAACCTTCTGAACTTAACGAACCTTCTCAACGAATCTGGAAATTTCGAGAGGTGTCACTAGGAGATATAAATAGATGTCGCAGGAGCACCCAAGACATTCTAGTTGTGAACCGCGATTAAGAATGCGATAGATGACAGTAGTGAAAAGTATAGAGAAAAAGTATAAGTATTGAGTTAAAGGAAAGTGATTTTGTATTTAAAGTGATAAATTGTGAAAGTGAATTCTGTAATTAAATAAGTGAATTATTAGAATAATAATTAAGAATTAAATTGACAGAGAACTAATAAAGATTAATTAAATAGAAATTACGTTTTATCTTTTCGAATCCTAGCCTGAATGTAACATTGGTGTCAGAAGTGGGATAAAACGTATTCAGTGTGAAATTAAAGTGAAGTGAATTAGTTTAAAAAAAAAGGAAAACAAAAATGGGCCGCACATTGAAATTATTACAGCTCAGTATACCGCAGTTAAAAGCTGAACTGGAAAAACGGAATCTCTCCACAGCTGGAGGAAAAACTGACCTGGTGCTTCGACTGCAGGAAGCTGTTGAAAACGAAGGAGAAAACCCCAAGTCCGTTTTGTTCGACGTAGCAGAAGAACAAGTAAGTACAGGCGTTGATATGACTGCAATGATGGAATTACTTCTGGCCAAGTTCGATGAACAGAAGAATTCTCTAGATTCCAAATTGGAATCAATGGACTCTAAATTTGACGAACAAAAGAATTCTATAGACTCTCAGTTCAATGAACAGAAGAATTCCCTAGAACTACAGAAGAATTCCATAGTTGCCGCCCAAAAGAGCGCTGTGGAAGATTTTAAAAATGTTCTCGAAGGAAAACTCGAAGAAATTGACCAAAAGTTCGAGAAGGTTGAAACCAAATTCGACGAAATCCATCAGACGTTTTGCAAGCATGAAACAAACTTCGAGAACTTGGCTAGAGATCTGGAGAAAGTGAAGAAGCAGAAGGCTCGAGAAAATTCTGCGGACTGCCCGAGAAGGAAAGAGATGCAGCCTCCTGTTTTCGACGGTCAAACATCATGGCCAATTTATAAGAAACAGTTTGAAGCAGCTGCAATGGCGAACAGCTGGGACAACGAGGAAAAGTCGATTGCGCTAACGCTCGCACTAAGAGGTACAGCTGCGGAGTTACTCCAAACCGTCTCAGAAGAGAAGCAACACGACTACGACGCCCTGGTCAAGGCTATAGAGATGCGCTTCGGTGATGAGCATATGCAGCAAGTGTACACGGTCCAGCTACGCAGTAGAGTCCAGAAGCGGGGAGAAACACTTCAACAGCTGCAAGCAGATATCGAACGTCTGGCACATTTGTCATATCCTAATGCTGGTGAGGTTCTCATCAATGAAATGGCTGTGGAGGCGTTTATCCAAGCCATTGAAGATAGACAACTGCAAATGGCCGTAAGAATGGCTGGAAAGAGAACTCTCGCTGAGGCCCTAGCATTTGCCTTGACAATGCAAGCTGCTGATCAGGCATCGCATGTGTTCCACCGCGTAAGGGAAATGACAGCCGTTGAATGTTCATGTCAAAGAGCAGACGTCGTAGACCGGAGCAGAGATAACAGAGGTCAAATGCGCTGCTGGAACTGCAACAAAATAGGGCACCTACAGAGACAGTGCAGAGCTCCACCCAGACGAGGCAGTTGTCCGCATTGCGGGCCTAGGAGGGGCAACGAAGAAGCATCTGGCAGGGATAACAACCATCCTGCAGATATAGCTTCGCATAACCAGCAGTCGGGAAACGTGTAAGGACCAGCTTCGTGGGGCAGAAGTTGGTTTCCGGAATCGACGACCCCAGGACCACAATTCAAGTCTCCCAAACCAAACGAGGAAACCAGAGTCTAACAGTGGAAGCCTATATCGGACAAAATAAGTGCGTGGCAACCATCGACACCGGTGCCACCGCTTCCATCATAAGGAGGGACATCGTCCGTCAGTCTTGGCTGCACAACACCAGCAATTACTGTCTGAAAACAGCAACAGGAGCGACAGCGAAAGTGTATGGAGAGGTCATACTAACAATAAATTTGGCAGGATTATTATTCTCCCACGCTTTCCTAGTAGCCGATATATGTGACAAATGCATCATTGGAATCGATTTCATGAAGGCGCATGATGTAGTATTGGACATTGGTATGCAAGTACTCATGTATAGAAACGTAGAAATTCCGATGGTGTACGGGAACGAGAACGTCGCATCCCTGAGGACAGTCATAAGTAAGGACGAGGTCCTACCATCTTCTTCAGAGACACTGATTTGGACAAAGCTGGAAGGTGATCCTGGGGCCCACCGATTCTTTCTAGTCGAGCCAGAAGACAACCACTGCCGAAATTGCGTGCATCTCCAATTGTCCTAGATGGCAGCACTCGGTTCTGTGTAGACTATCGCCAACTGAATAATGTCACCAAAAAGGATAGCTACCCTCTACCAAGGATTGACGATACGCTGGATACACTGTCCGGAGCTCGATGGTTTTCCACTCTAGATCTGAAGAGTGGCTACTGGCAAGTGCAGATACATCCGGAAGACCGTGAGAAAACAGCTTTCACAGCAGGAAACGGGCTCTGGCAATTCACAGTAATGCCATTTGGACTGTGTAACGCGCCGGCAACCTTTGAGCGACTAATGGAGCGTGTTTTGTTGGGGCTAACATGGAAAACGTGTTTGGTCTACTTGGACGATGTCATCGTGGTTGGAAAAACGTTTGAAGAACATCGAGATAACTTGAAGGAAGTGTTCCAGAGACTACGAAGTGCACAATTAAAGCTTAACCCGAAAAAGTGTGATCTCTTTAGATCTGAGGTAAAATATCTGGGGCACATCATCTCGTCCGAAGGAGTAAGGACTGACCCAGAGAAGGTCGATGCGGTGAAAAATTGGCCCGTTCCCAAAGACAAACACCAACTGAGAAGCTTCCTGGGACTTGCAACTTACTACAGACGGTTTGTGAAGGACTTCGCAAGGATCGCAAAGAGCTTGCATCAACTGACGGAAAAGGGAAAACCATTTAAATGGTCAGGTGAATGCGAAGCGAGTTTCAAGAGTCTCAAACACCAACTGTGTGATGCTTCAATTCTAGCGTACCCTACTCCAGGAAAGACATTTATTGTAGATGCCGACGCTAGTAATGTTGGGATCGGAGCCGTTCTTTCGCAGATCCATGATGGCCAAGAGAGAGTAGTTTCCTACTTCAGTAAAGTGCTATCCAAGCCGGAGAGGAACTATTGTGTGACCAGGCGGGAACTCCTGGCTTTGATCCTGGCAAGAAAGCACTTCCACAAGTACTTATATGGGCAGAAATTCATCCTGCGTACAGATCATGCGTCTCTAAAGTGGCTGCTGCAGTTTAAGAACCCTGAAGGACAAGTCGCGAGGTGGATTGAGCGGCTGCAGATGTATGACTACGAGATACAGCACCGAAAGGGAACTCTTCACTCCAACGCAGATGCCCTCTCCCGGCGACCCTGCAAGGCTGATTGTAAACATTGCGTACGCCAGGAGGAAAAAGATAAAGTGTCAGTCCAACGGTTGAGAGCTGAGCCCATTAGCGGCTGGAGTTCACGGGAGATCCGGAATGCTCAACAGGAAATTCCGGATATCGAGCCGACTCTCGCCTGGGAGGAACATGAGGGCAAGCCGGACTGGCAGCAGATCTCCAATAGGAGTCCGGAATTGAAGGCATACTTGGCACAATGGGACTCACTTCATGTCCAGGATGGCATTTTGAAAAGAAAATGGGAAAGTTCGGATGGAACATCAGCCGTGATGCAACTTGTGGTACCCAGATCGAAAGTCAACGAAGTACTTAGGGAACTACATGATGGAGTGTCCGGAGGTCACTTGGGAGTAAATAAGACACTCGAAAAAGTGCGAGAACACTTTTACTGGATCCACGCAAGAGACGATGTCGAAAACTGGTGCCGAAAATGCGCCGCTTGCGCAGCCAGTAAAGGCCCGAGAGTAAAAATGCAAGGCAAGATGCATCAATACAACGTTGGAGCGCCCTTTGAAAGGATTGCAGTTGACATCGCAGGACCGTTTCCAGAAACCAACAGTGGAAACCGCTATATCCTCGTAGTGATGGACTACTTCACTAAATGGCCTGAAGCCTTTGCTATACCTAACCAAGAAGCTAAAACCGTGGTAGAGCAGATTGTCCACAACTGGGTAAGCAGATTTGGCGTACCAATGGAATTGCATCCCCGCTTCATCCACAATCGGACGGAATGGTGGAACGCTTCAATAGAACCTTAAACGAACACCTTTCTAAGGTTGTTGGCGACTGCCAGCGGGACTGGGAGAAGCACATCCCCATGTTCCTATTAGCTTATCGAAGCGCAGTTCATAACACAACAGGACATACTCCATCCGAAATCCTTTTTGGTCGAACCATCCGGTTACCTAGTGAATTGATGTTTCGATCTCCGACTGATGAAGCAACGAATGAAGATGATTATGTGGCGGATCTCAGAGAAATCATCAGAAACATTCATCGGAAAACTAGAGATAAGATTCGGATATCCAGCGACCGCGTGAAGACGAGGTACGATACAAAAGCGACCACCACAGGATTCCAGGAAGGAGATCTGGTATGGCTATACAACCCTCATCGCCGAAAAGGTATGTCACCTAAACTACAGCAGGATTGGGAAGGACCCTATAAGATAGTGAAGCGCATCAACGATGTTGTCTACCGGATCCAGCGAGGAAGAGGCAAGCTGAAAGTTGTCCATGTGGATCGTCTCCATCGCTACCATGGGGAAAATATTGACGTGCTTGTTCGGGACGAACAAGTTTAAGAGGGGGATATTGTTGCATGTTTGCTTGAACTGTGTCATTCAGCATTAATTAGTCAACTACGCCATCTAGTAGAAAGTGGCCATATTACCGATTTTGGCAGCATTGGAATAGCAGTTTGAGTAGCTGTGGTATAACTTAGTATGTTGTTCTCGAACCTTCTGAACTTAACGAACCTTCTCAACGAATCTGGAAATTTCGAGAGGTGTCACTAGGAGATATAAATAGATGTCGCAGGAGCACCCAAGAAATTCTAGTTGTGAACCGCGATTAAGAATGCGATAGATGACAGTAGTGAAAAGTATAGAGAAAAAGTATAAGTATTGAGTTAAAGGAAAGTGATTTTGTATTTAAAGTGATAAATTGTGAAAGTGAATTCTGTAATTAAATAAGTGAATTATTATGTAATATAATAATGTATTGTAATGTGATAAGACCTTTATACTTTTCCCAATTTTCAATGTAGTAGAACCTTTACACTTTAGCGAGTGGTGCGCCCTCAGCGGAAAAAAGGTGAACGAGAGACAGCGGCGAGAAAGAAAAGGAAAAAAAACATGAAGAAGGAGGAAGGGAGAAAGATCCATCTTGTGGCGCAGGGACGAGGAGGACGTGAAAAATAGTTTGTAAGCGTAACCTAAGTTAATCGTGGAAAATAAAAGAAATCTTTGTTGAGTTTAAATCTCAGATGTGGGGTTCAACCTAGAAAAATACCAAAGTGTTTAAAAATAAAATAAGTTTTGTGGAAGAATAATTATTCTACAAGGAAATGGCCAATAATAGAATTACAAGGCAAATGATGATGGATGCGCTACATGCTGCTGATACCTCATTCCCTTCGAGTGCAACAATTGCGCAACTGCGCCCACTATATGACCAGATAACGTCCAATGAGGTCCCAGAAAACCAGGAGACTCGGCAACAACCAACAATCGACGAAGAAGCTGACCCAGAAAGCGGAACCCAACAGTTTCCACAGCAAGAAAACACCGCACACAAGCAGACTTGCCAGTTGGAAGCCCAATTGAAAATCCTCCAGATGAAACGTGAAGTCCTGTTGCTACAACAGCAAATAAGTGCTATGCAAACTGACGCAACGCGGAGTGCCGACCAACAGGGCCACCGTCCTGCAAATTTCGAGCATCTGGAGCATGCGTTAAACATTTTCACTGGGAAGAACGAGTACGACATACGCAAGTGGTTCGAGGAGTACGAGCAGTACACAACGGCACGCTCGTTCACGTCGGATGAGATGTGTGGGGTGGGGGTGCGTCGTCTGCTGAAGGAGACGGCCAAAGACTTTCTTGGTACACTAGGCGTCGTCAATTATCAGCAGATAAAATGTTCGTTGATCGAAACGTTTGGACAACAAGTCACACACCGAGATGTCTATCGCCAGATGGAAAACCGCAAAATAAAACCTGGAGAGACATGCTTGGAATACGTAATTGCCATGAAGTCCGTGGCCGCAAAAATCGATGTCCCTGAAACAGAACTACTTACTTTCATCATCGATGGTTTCAACGACGAAAGCAGTAACATCACATTGATCAACGACTGCCAAAGTCTTCCCGAATTGCTGCCAAAATTAGATCGCTACGAACACAAACGAGAAGTTAGCATAGCACGCCAGAAGTCAACCGCTGTCAAACCAACCGCTGTCAAAGAAGTCAACTTCCCGAAGTCACACACCGCTGTCCAACCGAAGGAACTATCCGCCGTAAGATGCTACAACTGTAGTCAATTCGGGCACTATAAAAGTAGTTGCCCAAAACCACCGAGACCAGCAAATTCCTGCTTCATCTGCGGTGAGATCGGTCACTACCACCACAGCTGCCCAAAGCCGCAAAGGAAACACCAGAGGATTGTCGCCGCTGTCTCTCAGATGTTAAAAGACGATAGTGATGAAGAAACTGCTGGTGCCATCAGCGCTATGCAAGTGGTAAGTGTTGCCTTCTGCAATGGTCTAAGTAAACACACGAAATATACCTATTGTTCTTCTTTATTTGATACCGGTAGCGCTATTAACCTTGTTCAGCGGTCGATCATCCCAAGTAATATTAAGATAGCAAACCATTTGAAACCAACCAAATACGTTGGAATTGGACGAACAAAATTATACGCGTACGGTACGGTAAAATGTTTCATTAAGTTTAGAAATGAAACTAAACAATTATTTCTCTTAGTTCTCCCAGACGATGTTATGATAGTACCGCTGATCTTGGGACGCGATTTCCTGAAAACTTTTAATATTCATCTGAAACAAGTTGTAAAAGTAAAACCGTGTAATGAAGTATTAAATAATAAGTCGGTTGTTCATAATCGGTCATGGTTAAGTGTGTTTGACTTGGATGATTCAGAAAATGTAGCCAGTGAATGTAGTAGTCCTATAAATCTTTCATCCACCATAAGCGAAGTAATTGAGATGGGTGTTAATGAATGCCCAGTTGATGTATTGGCCCCGTCCTTTGGTTTGTGCGGGGGTGTATCGGGGTTGCCGTGTAAGATAGATCCGCCGGAACACTGTGTTGATCAAGTTTCCGAAACTTTTGCCGCCGACCTAGACGCCGTTAGAAAAGAAATAGACATTTGTCCGCGGTTAAATAAATTTCAGGTAGATGCTCTGAAGATTGTTATTGATTGTGCTTTGTTAAATCCAATAAATGTAGCGCGTAGACCACATGATTATAAAATGAAAATCCGCTTAACTGACGACACACCATTTCATTGTTCTCCTAGACCGCTGTCAGTGTTCGAAAAATCTGAGGTACGAAAGATAGTTAATGATTTGTTACGGAAGGGGGTGATACGGCATAGTAAATCGCCGTATGCCTCAGCCATTGTCCTTGTTAAGAAAAAGAATGGTGAATTGCGCATGTGCATTGACTATCGGGCGTTAAATAAAAAGACGATCCGAGACAATTTCCCACTGCCGTTAATCGAAGACTGTATCGAATTTATGGAAGGGAAACATTGGTTTACATTAATTGATCTGAAAGACGGATTCAATCAGATTGGCATGGAAGTTGATTCAGTGCAATTTACGTCGTTCGTGACCCCGGATGGTCAGTATGAATATTTGCAAATGCCGTTCGGTTTAAAGAATGCCCCGGCTGACTTCCAGCGTTTCGTGTATCAGATATTCCAAGACCTGATTGAAGCGGGTGAAATTGTAATTTATATTGATGACATCCTAATTGCTACGACCGATTTCGAGTCCCACATAAAAGTTCTTGATAAGGTTCTGCGACGTCTTTACGAAAAAGGACTTGAACCAAAATTGAGTAAGTGTAAGTTTTGTTACGACGAAATTGAATACTTGGGTTATTTGGTCAATTCGACAGGGATTCGACCAACAAATGCACATATTCGTTCAATTGAACAGTACCCGATGCCGACCAATCAGAAAGAGTTACATACTTGCATTGGCTTATTCTCATATTTCCGCCGTTTCGTACCCTCTTTTTCCAGGATCGCTAGACCACTATTAGAACTTTTGCGAAAAGAGGTGAAGTTCGATTTTAATGCCGCGTGCGTTAAGGCATTTGAGGAATTGCGTGACAAACTACGGTCGGCCCCTGTGTTAGCGATATATGGCCCAAATAGAGAGACTGAGTTGCATTGTGATGCCAGCAGTCATGGGTTTGGGTCTGCCCTTATGCAACGTCAGGACGATGGTAAACTCCATCCTGTAGCGTACTTTTCGAAAACTACAACAGCGGCCGAGGCCAAGTACCATAGTTTCGAACTTGAAACATTGGCGATAATTTATTCATTGCGACGTTTTAGAGTATACTTGGAGGGCATACATTTTAAGGTTATTACGGATTGTAATTCCCTTACCCTTACCCTAAGTAAAAAGCAGGTCAATCCTCGGATTGCTAGATGGGCACTGGAACTAGAAAACTACGATTATTCGATTCAACATCGAAGTGGAGCATCTATGGGTCACGTGGACGCATTAAGTCGGTGTCACATCATAGCTGCTATTAGTGGGGATGAGGTTGACTTCCAAATTCAAGTGGCTCAGAACCGGGATTTGAATATTCAAAAATTGCGAAAGGATCTAGAAGTAAGGGCATTAGAGCGATACGAAATGCAGGATGGTATGGTTTTCCGTAAAGTTGAGCCTAACATTTTATTACTTTATGTACCAATGGAAATGGAAAACAACGTGATACGTATGATACACGAGAAAATTGGTCATCTAGGAATAGATAAATGTTACAACCAAATACGAAAAAACTATTGGTTCCCAGGTATGAAAAATAAAATAGATCGATTTATCAGAAATTGCATTAAGTGTATAATATACTCTGCGCCGGCACGGTCTAACGACCATAACCTGTACAGCATTCCGAAAAAACCAATCCCTTTCGATACAATCCATTTGGATCATTTCGGGCCACTGCCGAGTTTAACCTCAAAGCGCAAACACATTCTGGTTGTCATAGACGCCTTTACGAAATTCGTGCGTTTATACCCTGTCAATTCGACAAGTACAAAAGAGGTCTGTGCATCAATGGATAAGTATTTTAGCTACTACAGTCGACCCAGGCGCATTATAACAGATAGGGGTACTTGTTTTACCTCTTTGGAGTTCAGTAGGTTCCTTGTAAGACACAATGTCGACCACATCAAAGTTGCTGTGGCATCTCCACAAGCAAACGGACAGGTGGAACGGGTAAACCGGGTGATTAAAGCCGTGTTGAGTAAGATCAGTGAGCCAGTTAATCATGCTGATTGGTCAAACAAATTCTCACAAGTGGAATTCGCGATCAATAACACTACTCACAGTTCTACTGGAGACTCACCTAGTAAACTACTTTTTGGTGTCGATCAACGTGGTTGCATAATTGACGAACTCACGGAGTACCTAAACGATAGATCTAACGGTGGGGTTGAACGAAATTTGGAATCTTTACGGTCGCACGCTTCAAGTGCTATTAGAAAATCACAGGAATATAATGAACGGTACTTTTTAAAACACAGTGTTTCAGCTAAAACGTATTCAGTAGGTGACTTTGTAGTTGTTAAACATATTGACACCACAGTTGGAACGAATAAAAAAATTGTTCAAAAGTATAGGGGTCCATACATCATTCATAAAGTATTACCTAACGACCGGTACGTTGTAAGAGACATTGAGAATTGCCAGCTGACGCAGTTACCGTACGATAATGTCATAGAAGCTATACGAATTCGCAAATGGTTAGAACCGGATGAGGGGTTAAGGACTACGGTGGCTGATAGCATTGTTGGTAGCACTTTACCAGTTGAAACCATATAGCGTGATCGGGGTCGATCATAACGTCAGATTAGCCGAGTTGTAATATAATAATGTATTGTAATGTGATAAGACCTTTATACTTTTCCCAATTTTCAATGTAGTAGAACCTTTACACTTTAGCGAGTGGTGCGCCCTCAGCGGAAAAAAGGTGAACGAGAGACAGCGGCGAGAAAGAAAAGGAAAAAAAATATGAAGAAGGAGGAAGGGAGAAAGATCCATCTTGTGGCGCAGGGACGAGGAGGACGTGAAAAATAGTTTGTAAGCGTAACCTAAGTTAATCGTGGAAAATAAAAGAAATCTTTGTTGAGTTTAAAATTAGAATAATAATTAAGAATTAAATTGACAGAGAACTAATAAAGATTAATTAAATAGAAATTACGTTTTATCTTTTCGAATCCTAGCCTGAATGTAACAATATGAAATGTTATGGCAGCTGTAATAAATGTGACAGTTTTTATCTTTTCATCATAACTGATCCTATCGATCGTATCTCTTGGATCGCGGCAATGTCTGCATTATACCGCTCGAGGACAGACTCAAGTTTTTGAGAAGCACCTGCGGTGTACAGTGTACGCACGTTCCAGGTGAAGAACACATATCTCTCTCATAACTTTTTATGTTTCACATGGCCGGGAAGTTACCCAGACGGTAATATTTAGATAGCCCGCCAGAAACTTGCGCAGCACAACCTTCCTCTCCAGCAACATGTGAATTTTCTCGCCAAACTAAACTACTCAAAACTAAATAGGGCCCACCCAAGATTTATTTTGTATTTTGCCTAAAAAATACTTAATTGGTAAACATTATCGAAACGAAGCATTTTATTGTAGAGTTTGCATGTGTATGAGTCCTTATCAATGCTTTGAACAACAATTTTACCGTTGCCTACAAGTGAGTAGGCAAAAAATGCCAATGGCTCGAAAACAGTCAATTCAAAAATTATTGCTCTTGTTTTCTCAGTCCGATTGTAGCGTTGTTGCTAAGTGTTACTAGGTCCGTTCGCGAACTAATATGCAAACGTAAATTTATATAAACTTTCGTGCAAAACTACACAAACGCGTGCGTACTGAGAAAATGGTAAAACGATGAACGAAAGAAAAATGTACTTTCGTTCATTTTTCTTCACACAGAATTTCAGGTGGTAAGAAAATGAAAACTGTCAAATGATGAAATCCTATGAGTTTGCCAGCAAAAAAAACAGCGGTCTTCTTTTCAAGCCAAACTTAGACGTTTTCCATCTTTTTACACAAAAGCGTTCGCGTACTTCTCTTTGAAATAGGAGGATTCTCTCTCGATTTTGGAGATATGACACTTTTCATTTTTCTACACATAAAGTATGCGAACAGACCTATTTTCTTTAATTGTTTTTCCTTTATTCTTCTAGACGTCATTTGGATACTGAAAACGGAATTAGAGCGGTAAATATGCTGGAGCAAGGAGATTCTCAAAGGGTTGTTGCAAATCGTATGGGTGTGTCGAGGGGAGCTATCCGAAACGTGTGGAAACGCTTTCGGGAGACCGGTAGTGTAGCAAGGAG
This sequence comes from Portevinia maculata, assembly GCA_949715645.1. NCBI lineage: Eukaryota > Metazoa > Arthropoda > Insecta > Diptera > Syrphidae > Portevinia > Portevinia maculata. Next base: position 152,875,520 of record OX454525.1, on the reverse strand, counting down.
ACCTGGATCGGGAAGAATCAGAGCCACAACTCGGCAAGAAGACTGTTACAATCGAATAACTGCACGTCGGTAGCGTACCATAACCGCCCGGGCTTAACAAACTCAACAGCGGCATTCAACTGGCACTCAAGTCAGCGATCAAACCATTCGCAATCGACTCCACGAAGATTGCCAACGTTCCAGAGTGCGTGCTATTCGCCCGAAACTTACAGCGGCTCATCGGGCAGCGCGCTTAAAGTATGCCCGTGAGCATTCAAATGGGACCATGGACAACAACTGTAGGTCTGTACTCCTTAGAGACAAATACAAGATAAAGTTGTTGAGTGAGTATAAACGAGTACGCGTGTGGAGAAGACAAGGCGAACGTTTTACCGACCCGTGCATTGACGGAAATGACCGATTTGGGGCACAGTGTTATGGTATAAGCTGGAATAAGTTTGCTAGTCACAACAGAGCTGGTAATCCTAGATGAGGGCACCGTTACCGCCGCCAGTTACGTTGAAATGATAGTACGACCTGTTGTGATCCCAATTTCATAGAGAGTTGGCGATGGGTTTGTCATTATGCAAGACAATGCTCGCTTACATACGGCCCAGGAGCTCAATATTTCACTTTTGCCAAGGCCAGCAAAGAGCCCATACCTCAATCCCATCGAGCATTTATGGGACCAATTAAAAAGAAGCCTCAAAGAAAACCACAGCCATGTTAACACAGTGCATACGGAGTAGAGGAGGCTGTACTCGCTACTAAGCAAAACAAATCAACAACAAATCATAACAAAAAAATATTGATATGTAAAGTTTTATTTTTCTTTATTTTTCGAAAATTTTCCCATAAAATGTTTTTCGTGTGTAAATGGAATTTTGAATTTTTTTTTCCGTATTGATTATGTGTACTCAATTTCTTAATACTAAGCTAAAACATATAACCAAAAAAAAAAAATAGAATCACTAAATTGTTTTCAAATGAAAGCCAAAAAACTAAGTGGGCCCTATTTTGTTTTGAGTAGCTTACATACTTTAATTGTTTCCCCCCTTTTTAGTTTCGTTCTCACTTGTGTACAATTTAGTCGTGTACAAATCTACTACCAATTCGGCGGCTCGTCTGCGTTAGATAATGAGGACTGAAAACCGACTCGACTCAGGAAACGACAAAAGATGTTTTCGACAAAGGTAATCGAGGTGAATATTTGTCAAGGTCAAGCGAATCATGCAGTAAAGTGTGTTATATATGATCCCTTTAAACCTTGGCTGTGAAGAAATATTGCTTTCGATTTTGAATTCATCCACTTCTATTATTATAATTAGAGTCCTTGTTTCCTGTTACAAATTTATTTCCTTATTTTAAATCTAAGAAAATCCAAATTCTAAGGCCCTTCATCAAGGAGAAAATGCAAAGTCAAAAAGAATTTGGATATTGTTACATCCAGGCTAGGATTTGAAAAGATAAAACGTAATTCTGTTTAATTAAACTTTATTTAATTCTCTTTCAATTTAATTCTTGATTATTATTCTAATAATTCACTTATTCACAAAAATTCACTTCCACAATTATTCACTTTAAATACACAATCACTTTTCTCTTACTCAATACTTATACTTTTTCTCTATACTTTTCACTACTGTCATCTATCGCATTCTTAATCGCGGTTCACAACTAGAATGTCTTGTGTGCTCCTCCGACATCTATTTATATCTCCTAGTAACACCTCTCGAAATTTCCAGATTCGTTGAGTTTAGAAGGTTCGAGAACAACATAACTATGTATGTACTAGTTATTCCACAGCTACTCAAACTGCTATTCAAATGCTGCCAAAATCGGTAATATGGCTACTTTCTACTAGATGGCGCTGCAACTTGACTAATTGATGCCCAATGACACAGTTTGAGCAAACATCCAACAATATAAACAAAATACGATTCATTTTTGTGTGTGCATCAACTTTGTCGACAATATGAACGATGTTCCTGATAACGTTTGCTAAACTTTGGAGTTTTCTCAATTGCTGGTGCTGAAAGAAAACTAAATGCAATACTTAAGTTCTATCTAACTTAATTACCTATGATAGGAACACATTCTTAATATTGTTTCTGAAACCTTTCCCTTGATTAATTTTTGTTTATGCCGTCAAATAGCTTTTAAATGTCAAAAAAGCTGTTTGGGTTTTTGACAACGAGGGGGCAGCTGCGCATGTGTGCGAGCTTCACTTTTGCACTTGCTTTCTGAATGTACTCGTAGTTAGGGCTTTACTCTACTAGAGCTACTAAGAATCTTGCAAATATGTACAATGGAATTAAGTTGGGGCTTATTGGATTTGTTAGTTTTGTTCCAATTAAGCAGCTGTACCAATAATACGAACTGGGCACAAGAACGAAAAAGCTAAATTATCAAAGCTTTTGTCTTAATTTTTCTCAGGCTAACATGCGATAATGATTTTGGGCGTGTATTTTGCATTCCACATAATTCTAACTGATAAGTGTATATCATACTTTTAGGCAGCGTTACATTTAATATTGTATTAAATCGGCAATTCACTGTGAGAATAGATGGAGATGAAGACGTATATAACGAAATGTACAAGTTTATTGTGTGTGTAGACACACGATGAATGCTCCGGTTACACTGCAATTTTTCCAGGAGAGGTATAACTTTGTGGTAGAAAATAACCTGGTCTCCCTGGGTTATGCAGCGAATTCCAGCAATGATATCAATGCAGACTGCAGAGATCAAACGCAGAGTAACTGCTGGCAATAGCTGCAGAAAATATGTCTCTGCGCTAAGAAAGCAATAAAGTAGCAAAGAATTCTCTCGAACAACAAAAGATACTTTATACAAGACCCTTATCATCCCAGAATCGACCATGTCAAGAGCGGATGAAAATATTTAAACTTTGCTTCGAAATAAAAGTTCTGCGTCTGATATAAGGAGCCATTTGTATAAACAGAGTTTGAAGAGGAAGATACAATGAAGAAACGTACGGACAGGCCACTACAGCGATATCCGATATTGACCTAGCCAAAAGGGTCAAAGTACTTAGGCTAAGATACCTAGGACATATTTAGCATGCTTCAGCTCGAGTCCGGAGAAATTTTGATGCCAACTCAGAGGGACAGAGCGGCAATGGAGCTGGTGGGCGGAGTTAAAAGGGGACCCCTACCAAATCAGCGAAACCGAAACTGATGCCAGTTAAAAAGACTTTAGGTGTTACTTGGCCCAGGGGCGATTTGAACATAAGACCATTTGATAAGTAGTCAAACACACTAACCACTGAGTCCAGAAATTAAGTACCTATTTAGGGATAATAATTGCTTCAAAATAAGAAAATACGTCTTTTTGTCAATAAAAAAGAAATACATAGAAAAGCAGAGTTGTTTACTATAAAGATCTGCAATGCAATGGAAAACCCACATTGTGAGGACTGTGCGTCAATATTGTTTATGTTGTAACACAACAAGTTCGCGAATTAATTTATGTACACAGGTTATAAATTGCTCAAATCTTATCAAATTATATCATTGTAATATTTAAGTTTACAACACATAGGAGTAGATGGCTCTCTAAATTGATTCTAAAAAGCCCTTCATCCTGCGTCAATTTCACTCAGACCAAAACAATAACAATCAATCAATTTATATCGCAATCAATTAAGATATTGTGCAATATCTTGTAACTGAAATCAGTAATTACATTTTGTAAACGCATGCAAAAGGTGAATTAGCGGTGTATAAAAAGTATGAAAATCACAAAGCGAACGTATTTAGCAAATTGATCACAACGTCGAAACAATGCAGTTATCTGTGGTTCTACTGATCATTGCAGCAGTTCTGGGGTGCGCCCTAAGCTGTACTGATGGCTCATGGTCTGAATTTAAGGTAAGTGATAGTGAAAAAGTTGTGTAATACCAAATCTGATGTGATTAACTATTTAAGGGAACTTACTCCAAGGAATATCAATCGCCGGAAGATCAACGCCGACGAGATATCTTCTGCGAGAATTTGAACACCATTAATAAACACAATGAACTTTATAAACGCGGTGAGTCCACCTTTGAAATGGGTGTAAACCAATTTTCGGACTGGACACAAGACGAGTGGCGTGCTTTTAACGGTTTACGACTTCACTAAAATTTTAAATAAACTTTTTAGAACGCCAAATAGTTTGAAGCTAAACATGGGTTTTTGTTATTTGTGTCTTAAAAAACAACTGCCAATAGTCAAAAAAGAGACCGAGTAAGATGTTCGCATTTAGTCGCACACAGTATCTGCAGATGAGCGTTTGAGGCTGTCTGAACTCTGTATGTATTAGGCAGTTGCGTAATGTGCCGTATTACTTTCTGATGCGGAAAACCGACTCCCGATAACGTTGCCAAAAATTAGTAATTGATTGAGAATATATAGCGTTCACTTTATAACTGTAATTAGACGACAGGTTGCAAAAAAAAAAACATTACTTTTCCTTAGTTTTCGTATATTTTCCAACTTTGTCTCCACTTACAAATGTTTAAAGATTGAATTTTTTATGCACTTTAAGGGCAGTCCCCTATTCCGCTTCGAGTGCGATTTCATCATAATCTTGTCCTGGGTAAACTCTGGCAGCTTCTGTTGCCCCATCTCGGTCTCGACAAAGATATCAAAACTGCAAAGTGTTCGCACCATTTGGGATATCAGCAACGTTGACTTGCTCTTCAACTGAGCCTGGGTCAGCGAATTCGTCCAATATTCCATGTCCTTTATGGAAGCACCTCTAGTTGCATTCCCTTTACCATCCGACGAAATAGAAAACGACCAAACCGGAGACTTGGTTGGGAAATTTGGCGAAATGCTAACGAAACAATACAGCTTTGTTGCACCCCTTGTGATAACGGTACGATAAAGTAAATTGCCGGGCAGCACAAATTTCTTCTGGCTCAACATGTGCTGCGAGTTTTTTAGCATGTAGTCCTCCCAGGTGATGGGCGTCCACTGGGCGATGCTACTGCAGAGGGAGACGTTGATAAAGTTGAACTTTTTCATATAGATGTCGACGCTCTTATTTTCGAGTTGAAACAGCTGCTTGTAGAGATTCAAGCGCGAGCTCCATTGAAGCTTTATTTTCTTGACGATCTCTCCCACAGTTATATCCCTGTCCGCCTCTAACAACTTGGATGTATCAGACGAACGACTAAGCTCAACAAAATCCAAGCCGCACAGTTTTTGCACCCATTTGTAGGGCTTTCCGTACTTTTGTTCTTCCAATCGCTTTAAGCAGTCTTTTTCGTCGGCTTTCAGTTCATGTAGCTGGTACTTGCATTTCAGCGAAGGGTTAGTATCCCCCGAGTCAGCTTCATATAGGTAGTTAAGGATGTTCTCCGAGGATATAACGTCAGTCATTGGTAGGTTGTCCATATTCAAGCTGGAAGCAGCAGTGACGAACCCGAGTGTGGGGAAATAACGCATCTCAATGGAAATGTATCCTTTCGGCTCTTCACATCTGCCTATAGTAAACTTGATAAACAGTGGGAATGGCTCAAAATCCATTTTCTTCTTCTTGTCCGACTTGATTGTATATTTGCCCCGCTTGGCGTCGACTTCGTCAGTGTCAGAGTTCTGGTCGTAGCCAGGAAAAGCATCATCCCCTTTGGAAGATTCATATTGGCGAACATCTTCTTCGGTTCCCTCAACGGTGACATTCAACGACGGGCAAAAAGTTTGAGCAAATGAAGACAATTTCATGAACAGCATGTACAGCGATTGTGGCAGTAGTTTGGCAATTCCGTTCACATCCCATTCCTTCTCGATATCTAGCCCTAGAATCGGTTGTAGTCGCTTTGTCGCCTTCAGTAGAGTTGAAAGCGATGGTCCAAACGACTCCAGCCTTTCGTTGGTGCTGGCAATCTTCTTGGTCTCAGCCTCATTTCGGTACACCAAGTCCTCGCAAAGCAATGACAACTCCTTCCGCTGCTGCAGCTCCCATTCCAGCATTGCCAGACGTTTTATATGTTCCGATACCTTGGTGGCCTCGGGACGCGAGATCGACGCAGGAGCTTTTTCGTAAAACTCTTCTTCGGGCACGAGGTTTATGTACTCATCACAGCTAGTAAACTGATAGCAACGTTGAATTTCTTTCTTCAGATAGCTGATTTCGTAGAGGAGGTTCTGCAAATGCAGTCGGTTGTTGTCGACACGTAGTTTTTCTTTCTGCAGAACTTCACGGCCAGTTCGAATGCGATATTTTTCCAATCGATTTACTTTTTTTAACAACACAATCATTAGAGACGCTTCATTTCGTTTGGCTTTTAGCTCAATACTGGATTTACTGGACCTATCCTTCTTTAGCTTGAGAACTTGTTCAAATATTGCACCTAGTTCGGAATATTTCTTTTTGCACAAGTTTGTGTCTAAAGAAGTGTCACGTCTTTCAACTTCTTTTTCTTCGTATTTGACACTGTAAGTGTCGTTCATGTGGGGTTTCGTTAGTCCGTCCATTATAGTCCACACCAATAACCAAATTTGGGTTTATATTTCCTAAAACCGATGAGTTATAGAAGAGGTTTTAGAAAGCCCGCATAGTCTCGGAACATAAAATGTTGAAAAAGAAAGTAGGTTATAAAGTTTACCTTGAATGTAATGAATGTAGGGGTGATGGAAATATTAATATACTGTGCTGTTTCTCTTTTTATTGTGTAACACTGTCTGTAAATTACACAATTTTTGATTTATTTTTTGAGTTATGATTTTGTTAATACATTTGCCTATTTGACGTGACACTGTCAGTCGAGTCGAATGAGTTTTGCACTGTCAGAAGTCAGACAAAGTACTTTTGTGAATTGATTTGAATTCGTTTGAAAATGGAACATTGCATTCAGGCGATCAGGGTCACAATAGGCGTTTTCTCTTTTGGCTCAGAGCTTGCGCGTGTTTCTTTTTTAGTTGGGCGCAGTGCACTGAATGGAGTGTGCTCACTTGAACGCCTAGCTATCATATGATTAGAAATCATGTTTATTTTTTAAATCCATAATTTCTATACAATTTGTTTGTTGTTTTATTTGCTTACATTTAAAATGGCAGACAGATAGAAAACGTGAACAGTGTAAGAGTTGAATAATGAATCAAGGAAAAGAACCACTAGATATACGAGCAGAAAAAGAAATATTAACATAAAAATTAACAGAAAAATTATCTCAAATAAAATCTGGCAAAGAAGATACAAATTGAATGGAAAATAGTTCATGTCTAACCAAAAGCATGTATGCGCAGGTACGTAAGACAACCAGTAGCACACTTTATTTTGTCATTGGCTGAGAGTGCGAAATTAAAACTTAGTTCGTATGACGTTGGCACTATGATAGATTCGCTCTCTATTTTTTAATTATGTTCTATTTTATCGTTATTGCACAATATAGCTTAAAATGTAAATTAACTGGTGACAGATGAACAGACGGACGGACATGGCTGCCGATGTAACTTCGATGCTGACCACAAATTTATATAGCCTCTAGGATCTATATTTAATATTTCTCTATGTTTCAATGTGGTAAAAAAATAATATGTAGAAACCTATGGAAGTTTGACATAATGTTTATTTTGCGAATGACTTGGATAAGAAATAAGTGTTTTTTTATTAAAGTAAATTAACCATTTCATCTGCAAAATAGAATGCACTAATTGAAAAGAAATCTCTCGAGTGGTAAGTCACCTTGTCGAGTGTGCCATCCTGGATCGGATGGTGCCGGTGCGGAGGCTTAAGTCGCAAAGATTCAATGGGCTTTGCTGACGACGACCATGTTCTACCATGAATAAGGGTCACCCATGGCAGACAGACTGTATGAAGAACGATGACTAAGAACTAACTAAAGGTCGTTCCGTCCAAACTTTCTTCTTCCTCTTTTGTCAACCAATCTCATTCCCCAGTTCTACTATAACTTGGGCCGGACTGAAGGTGTCATACGTCCCGTGCCAAAGGTCAACCTTGCTGAGGGTCCAGTTTCAAAAATAGCTCACTCGTTAACGGAGTATTCGGATACCTGGCGACCTCGCGATTTGTTAGCCTTTCCTGCATATTGCGCATCTCTGTACAGGCGGACCTTTTTTCTCCGCTACTCCTGATATTTAATATGAACTCAAAACAAACAAAAAACAAAAATATAACAAGGCTAAAAACAACAAAAACTAAGACCAGTACCTCCTCAAAACCGGATGGTAGCACGGCGACTATGCTGTCTACTGGTATAGCTCCTAAAACGCATAGCAGCACTGAGACTGTGATTAATCATAGCCAGATGCAGCCAGCAATCGCGTTGAGCCTAGAAAAGGCAAATCTCTTCCCAGCTGTGGTAGGATTATGGCACAACATGGTCCTTCCGGTGCTAGTAGTTCCAAAGCTAATTTCCCAGAAACCGAAGATGCTGGATTGCATCAGGAACATGTCCGGCTCGTCGCCTGTGATGACGTTTGATCTCTGGTTCCTTATAAGATCCCCATATGCAAACTTGGGGAGGTTTGGCCTGGTGCAAAACTTGAGGATGTTCCGAGGGAAGACATTCCAAGCAGACGGATCGCTTGCATATGGATCCCTGTTGAACCCCCCTTGGCTGATGAAATAATGACAGTCATTAGACTCGGCAGTTTCTCACTCTCGACTCACGACTGGAAAGTCGTGAAGCCGGAAGTGCAAAGGGAGTCCTTCTGATCCCCTGTAGTTGTGATCAATCAGTTATCCTTTGTTCCTTGGCGACGACTTTGGCTGGGGCAAGATTCGAGTCTATAAGAAGGACCATTTAGACGCTAGCAAACCGCCTCCGCACCACTCAGACGCAGTCGTTGACACCCCTGACCCTGGAACATTAATCTCCCTTCCATCTATGGAACATAATGACTCCAATAAGGCTGATCCTACTGCACCTTCTGCCTCCATTGATAACACTTTGTCAGCAATGGGCACGGACGACTACCTCAACAATGCTCTTCTAAGTGAGGGCGAGCTTCTGGGCTCATATTCTGAATCGGAAGACCTAAATAACACCGTGCGTTTCGTACAGATCAACCTCCAGCACTCTAATATCAATTCTAATCCGTCTTTTTAAAGATGGAGAAGATATCGTTCTGATCCAAGAGCCATGGATTGTTAAAAACCTGGTATGAGGACTCAGGACTCCGGGGTACTACATACTGTATGCAACAGAAATTGGTAAACTTGGTTAAAAGTAGCTTAAATATATTTCTACTTCCTAATTTCAGCGATCAAGATACAACCGTGGCGAGACTAGAAACTGCCTGCGGCTTCTATTGGCTAGCCTCAGCAGCTTATCTGGCCCATGACCACGTGGGGCCCTTGCCTGGTCATAACCTAGAGGGACTGATCGCGAAAGCAGAGAGAAAGAATAATAAATTCATTCCTGGATGTGATGCCAACGCGCACCATTCAGTGTGGGGTAGTTGCGACATCAAAGCTCAAGTATCCTTATGATTACATTCTAAGTACTAATCTTATCGTTTGTAACTATTGAACTGTAAGTCTCGGCGGATCACTCATTTACTGACCATAGTTAGGTACATTCAATTCAATTAGGTGATGATTCTCCCTGCCAACCAGCTCTTAGAAATTATAGCAAAACAGATTGGCTCAAATACAGAGAAATACTCAAACGGTCAGTGAACTCTGAACCCCGAAGTCCCCCCTGTGATACCACTGAGCTTGACAGGAAGGCTAGGGAACTCGCCCTGGCCTTTAATGAAGCACTGACTATGGCCTGACCGCTTATCCGGCCAAGAGGCAAAAAGAAGCCGTGTTGGTGGACCCGAGTTTAAGCAGTTGTGGGAAACTGTTTGACAAAGCCAAGTTCACAAAAGCTGAAACCGTTTGAGCTTCCTAAAAAGCATCTCTCAATGCTTACAACAAATAACTGAAGAAAGCCAAATGATTGTCGTGGAGAATCTTTTGTGGAAAAATAGAAGAATCATCGGAGGCATCTAGACTAAGAATAATCCTCTCAACCAACCCAGTTATGCCAGCTGTTTGAAGAATGCAAACGTCTCTCTTTATCTGCTACGTATAACCCATTTCCCAGGTAGCTCCCACGTTATAATAATGCAAATAGGTCAATTGCACGAACAACTATAACTGCACGCGTTTGATCACTAGGGACAAAATTCTTTGGGCGCTACACAACTTCAAACCATATAAATCCGCGGGGCCAGATGGCATAATACCAGCAGAGCTACAAAACACCTAGGATATCATCTTACCTCTGCTTGATATAATCCTGAAAAGCTGCATAGAGCTGGTTCTACATTGCGAAGTTATAGAGAGAAGTAAAAGTGATTTTTATACCCAAAGCCAGGAATGTTCCCTTATTAATCCAGAAGGTCTCCATTGTAATAGGTATCCATTACCATTATCCTCCCAACCTGGAAATCCGGCGGCCAGATAATGGATTTCCCCAAGAAGGATGGATGGCTATTTAACGATCAGACTATTCCCACCGAATGGTCTTCAGCAAGCACATCAGAAATAAATATAGAAACTCGATATGCGGTCCAACAAATTTAATTTACATTACAAAAGGAAGCATACAAATTTAACAAACAAGTGAAAAAAATGTAAATTCGGTTTTCACCATCCGCCAGCAAGATAGGTATCTCTGGAAACTTCAACTATCGGTGTTATCTCCAATCCTACGGTAATCTTGACCTACCTACATAGAGCTCTGTGTAGATATTTGTTGGGATTTGATAATTCAGTTTACAAGGGCCAGACGGGGATGTGGAAAACTAAACTTTTCACAATAAGTAATTCAAAATAAGCAACAACCTAAGCTAAGTACGAGTAGCAAAGCAAAATAAACATCAAATAAAGCATATTATGAACGAATTAAACAATAAATAACTTTACATGTATGGATATACATATGTGTTCGAGAACACCAATATGTATATACATATACATACGAATACGAAGTTACTCAAGTATTATCTGACGATAAGCCATTTAACTGCAATTTGATAATAAATTAACAGGTCTGTAGTTACTTAAACACTATAAATATTGATAATTTAATCTAATAAATAAGAAAATTTAACTATTTAAATGACTAACTAGGGAGCTATGGAAGCATTTTATCTACGTATATAATATGTGTAGTACGATGTCGAAATTGTATGTATACGTACATATAAATATATTTTTATACACTATTCTAGGGGTATATTAATTTTGACGCATAGTTTGTAACATACCTTAATATTGCCCGTAGACCCCTAAAAGTTACTATATTTATGATCAGCATCGATAGTAATGTCGATCTAGCCATGTCCGTCCGTCCGTCCGTCGGCAAAAATTAGGCCTTTAAACTGGACCTAGAGAGCTGAAATTTTAACCATATACTCTCTAGGGTCCCGAAATAATCAAGGTTACGAATTTTTGAAATCCGCCCACAGACACGCCCACAAACTCAAAAAAACAAAATTTTGGAAAAAATCGAATTTTGAGCTAGAAGGCTGAAATTTTTTATATATGATCTATGACTCCTAAAACTGCTCGGGATAAACAATTTTCAAAATCCGCCTACTGACACGCCCACAAATAAATAAAACAATTTTGTTGAAAATCCAAAGTTTCAGCTAGGGAGCTGAAATTTATAATATATACTCTCTATGGGCCCTTTATGCTCATGTGTAAATATTTTAAAAATCCCCCCACTGTGGGCGTGCCACAATTTTTTTTTTGAAAATTCAAAGTGAGCTAGGGAGCTGAAATTTATAATATATACTCTCTAGGGGCCCTTTATGCTCATGTGTTAATTTTTTTTAAATCCGCCTACTGACACGCCCACAATTAAATAAAACAATTTTATTGAAACACCCAAGTTTGAGCTAGGGAGCGTTTTTTTGATAAAATCCTTTAAATGTTATATAACAAAATATGTAGAGCGTTCTTAACAATTCAACCATACTTAGACTTTTGTCACGCCCACTTATGAGGGATAGGAATAAGAATAGGGTATCCAACAGTTCGCCCAAGCGGACTGTAGCCCGTCCCTATGTTTTTTTTTTCTACGGATATACTTTTTTATTTCTGGTACGTTTTCTTTTTTTGTAGTTTATGGCGCAGGGGTTTTTCAGCACTCAATCATTAATTGACTTTCTTGAACTGTATAGTTTATATGTGTATTTGTGTAATTTGTATAATTTCCGTGAAATCGGAGAAGCAGGAGGTGTAAAATGATTGGCACGAGGGGATTAATCTTCCTTGTACACCTTTCGACCGATTTCCGTATTTAGTAGTCGGTGACCGCCAATTTAAAGTTCAATCAATTTCAATTTAAGGCTCCTATCAATTAACCACTTGTTAGTTAAGAAAAAACATCAAAACTGGTTTTGCACTCACCTTTTAATAAAGGAATTTCTTTACCGACAAATATTTCACTGCCTTTTTTAGGGTTCCGTAGCCAACTGGCAAAAAACGGAACCCTTATAGATTCGTCATGTCTGTCTGTCTGTCTGTCCGGGAATGCACAGCCTTTTTTTTCCCGAACTATAAGTGCTATACTGTTGAAACTTGGTAAGTAGATGCATTCTGTGAACCGCATTAAGATTTTCACACAAAAATAGAAAAAAAACAATAAATTTTTGGGGTTTCCCATACTTAGAACTGAAACTCAAATTTTTTTTTTCATCAAACCCATACGTGTGGGGTATCTATGGATAGGTCTTCAAAAATGATATTTAGGTTTTTAATATAATTTTTTTCTAAACTGAATAGTTTGCGCGAGAGACACTTCCAAGGCGGTAAAATGTGTGTCCCCCCCTCTGTAACTTCTAAAATAAGGGAATGATAAAACTAAGAAAACATATGATGTAGGTACATTACCATGCAAATTAATACGTCTGGTTTTATAATTTGTTTTTAAAAAAAACTCCTTTATTATTCACAAGGGATTTTACAACAAGGAAAAATGACCTGATCGGTCTGAGGGTTGATACAATCTAAAATCTGTCACTTAAATCTGAGCTTATATACTACTACTTGATATCTGCCGTCGTTTTGTTGGTAGAGATGTGGGCTCTTGAGAATGTTGAATGTTGAATGTTTATACAGATGTGGAGTGGAGTTGATCCTCGTTTGTTTGTTTGTTATTCTATTTCCGGTGGTTGGCGTCGTCTTCGATTAGGAATCGAAGAGTTAATTGGTTTGGGATTGTGTTATGCTTTTTCAGCATTTCTTCGATCTGATTTATACTGTCGTGTGGTATCTTAACTTGCAAACTTCCACCGAAAATTGGTTTGAACAAGATCTAGTAAGTAGTTTTTTTTTAAACGTTATAAATCGTAAACCGCAAAAATCAACTCAAATATAAAAAAAATAAAATATTTCATAAACATAAACCTTATGCGTAAACCGTGAGCCATTATTTTCTATTAATAAATCTGTAACCGGTGCCTAAGTAAATAATAATTATAATTCGCGCGGAACCCTTCATGGGCGAGTCCGACTCGCACTTGGCGCTTTTTTTTTTCTTAAAGGACATATAAAAAACGTTCACATCATATACACCTATTTGCACTACTGTGTATTATGATCAAGGTACTACACCGCAAGTGTGCCTCGACTGGAGTTCTCATTCGAGTTAACCTGTCAGACCTTTTCGCAGTGCTGAGTCCCAAATCGTACATACATATCGTATGATTCTTTTTATTTACTTTGTGGGCCGCTAATCTTTGGTGAATGGTGAGTTCACAATTGCTATATCTTTTAGGTCTGTGCCTCTGGTATTGTAGCACAACCTGATAAGGGAAATAAGCAACCAGGTCACAAACCAGCAGACCCACCTAGGGGGCATTCTTACTGAGCTGCCTGACAGGTAAGATGACAATTCGGGATGCATAAAAAGAAAAAGCACAGAGTGACAGCAAGAGGCAACTTCTCGTGATCAAATTTTTTTGCTTTAATTTTCCCAGGTGGCCATAACACCATCTACGTAGGTACTAACTTTGATACAATACTCCTATCTACGACTCAACATGCATATCGCAAGGCAAATCTGTTGAAACAGCCTTACATATTCAATCGAATATTCCCTTCACCATAAGGAATACACTATGGTTCGTGGACATTGAATGCGCTTTTAACAACGTCAATACTTCTGCGATCGCAAATGCACTGTCAACTGCAGATGACTCACTTGGTGCGCTAATTAATCTACTGCTCACAAGCCGGATTGTTAACTTAAAAACTGGGTGTGACATCTGCCAGAATATTTGTCAGCAGAGGAACCCCCTGAATCGGAGGCAAGGCGGAGGGTAAGGTGTCAGCCCCCACAAATCTAAAATACAAGAGGGAGTTCGAGAACTCGGTAGCACTCTTATTTTGCAAAAAAGCCATCGGAATAAATAGGGTCTTCAACCCCGCAATACTTATGTACGGTGGAGTTGTCTGGTGGACTGCCTTAGACAAATCGCAAAAGAAAAGTCCAACGATCAGCGTGAGCTATCACTATCTAGCTATGAGTGGAGCACTGAGCACTAATCTTTTCGCTGCAATGGATATTCTTTTTCACCTGACATCGCTTGGCATCTTTGGAACTCAAAGCAAGTTTCCAGTTGACCGAGAAGAAAATCGGCCACTCCTTCATTTAAAAAAAAAATTCAGAATCCTCCCTACCAACAAAAACGACACCACCCTTTCAGATACGTTTTGACAAAATCTTCCAAGTTACCATTCCCCCAGATCATTCTGGGAGGAAGGCCCCCTTGTCGAAGATAAATGGATCCACTTTTACACCGATGGATCTAAAGCCGACGATGGGATCGGTAAAGGTGTGGACTCTGACAGGTTGAACCTCAGCCATTCTTTTCGTAGCCCTAACCACTTCTGTGTGTTCCAGGCGGGAATTATGCCGATTGAAAACGTCCTATCGTGGCTGAAGAGGAACGTGGTATCTCTGAAGGACATCCGAATCTTCTCAGACAGTCATGCCGAGATAAAATCCCTGGATTCTGTCCCTCTCAACTCCATCGTAGTCCTTGACTGCGGATCATCTCTCGCGGAGATGGCGGAGTAGTTCAACATTCACCTGTGTTGGGTGCCGGGGCAAAGAGATATTTCAGGGAATTATAGGGCTGATGAACTCGCCAAACATGGACCCATACTGCCCCTTCTACCTGATAAAAGTCCCTTAGGCATTCCAATTGCTACATGCAAACTAATGTTTAAGAGAGATGCCATCAAGAGAACTAACCTTAGGTGGACAAGTGGTGATACTTGTCTAGCGACAAAACAGATTTGGCCAAAAGATCTGAAACGTTCCAAGTGCTTGATCTTTCTGAAGAGACTGCATTGGTGTTAAAATTGGTGTCATCACCGGGCACTGTCTCATAGGCTGGCGTGCAACAAGGCGTCTATACAAATGAATTCTGCAGAAGCTGCTTTGACAATGAGTAGACTATTCCCCACCTTCTCTGCACCTGCCCTGCTCTCTATCACAGAAATCTCCAGCTGGGATCTTCCATTCGATAATGATCTCAATGATCTTATAAACATTGACATAAAAAGTCGTTCAAGCTTTGTTAAAAGCTCAAACTGGTTTAACGAGTAGAAAGAAGATTGATCTACGTGGTATCACAATGGACCTTTAATTGGTCAAGTGTACAGGCCTCGGCCGACTACCACTTCAACCTAACCTAACCTAATTAAAAAGAAACCGAATTTGCAAATCCAAGTACTTATTGTCTGAAGTTTGTATAGTGCGAGTCCACTCATCTGGTAAAACTAGAACAAGTCTGTTCGAAGTGGTTTTAAATGTTATGCAAATAAATAAGAAATTGACAATAATGTTGATTTTTAGCTCTAAATTCTATAATTTGGTTGCTTTCATATCGATAAGCTTATGAAATACATCGCACCTCCGCTCAAATAGTGTCATAACTCAAAAAAATTAGAAAATCCATTTATTGCACCATTACGTCCCCCATACTTCAAAATATAATCTCAAAAAGTGTCATATTCATTGTTCGAATATTTGTCCCTAGATGACACAAATATTTCATCATAACGTAAGCCAAAAGTAATGGCGACCCAAACATTTGAAAGCACTTTCCTCGAAAAAATGATTTTTTTGAGTTATGACACTATTTGAGCGGAGGTGCGACATGGTAATTGTGATTTTAACAGATTTGCTTGCATTCATGATGGACCATCCAGGCAGCTTAGACGTTTCCAAAGTTGTCACAATATAATTAAATATTTCATTGGTGTGAGAAAATCTATCCGGGAAAGTGAAGGAATTGTAAAAGCCGGCTGGATATATAAGATTGGCCTCTACCCACCTCCATCCGTAGATGAAACGGTGAAAGCTGCATCATCAAATGCTTGATACTTACGAGTACCTACATGCTCCTGTAAAGCTGGAAATGACAGAAAAAGCTTCATGCTTTAATCAGTTGTACAACATACAAGTATGATAATGCTGTATTTATGTTATTTAAATACAATTAGCACGAAGTTATTCAGGCAACCAAATCTTCGACAACTAAGCACTACAGACATGACGCTGAAGTAGGAAAAAGAAGAAAAACAAATCAGTCAACACGGGCGCAAGTAAATTAACACAAAAAAAAATTGTAAGAGGAAAAGAAGGAGGAAACTTTAATGGAACTTTTGAAACGTAACTTTCGTTTATTTTTAAGTTAAATAATAGAGGCCTTCATGAATATATTTATTTGATGGATTCATAGGTTGGGCACTACTTCAGCATACTCAATTCGTAACACATATTTGACCAAGATATTAGTGTGCTTGAAGTGATCTCACAAAAAAAATAAAACATTGTATTCACTCATTGTTTGAAAAAAAGGAACGGGTGTTATGCTTGTTTTTTTTCTCTTTCGTTGGTGCTTGAAGAAATGAGTGCACCTATTGAAGGGAATAAAACAGGAATATTCATAGTGTGCTATGATAAAGATAATCATCTTATTGGTTTTTTTTTCACGGGAGTTTGGAGTGAATTCGGAGACAACTTATTAATGGATATTCTACTAAGAAAAAAATCATCAAAACCCGAAAACAGGATGATTTTTTTCAAAATGTTCCTAGAAACCTCGCAGTATTTATCTGTGCAAGGTTATTTTATAAAGAGGTCCTTAGAACCCATAAAAAAGTCCATAATTCCCGAAAAGGATATTTTTCCTAATTGTTATTGGAGGTTATTATTAGGAGTATTTCTGTGTTCAAGCTTATTTAGCCAAGATGTACTTGGAACCCCAAAAATACTCCTTATAACACCCGAAACAAAGGTATACATATCTCCAAAATGTCCTTAGAAACTGCACAGTATTTCTGTGTCCCAAATTATTTTTTTAATTCAAATATAAACGTATAATGTAATAAAACTGGGCGCAGTGGCGCAGAGGTAAGTGTGTTGAACTACTAATAAAAAGGTCTCAGGGTCAAATCCCGCCGGGGCCATGCTACATCGAAAAGTTTTTTCTACTGTCCGATCTCTTGCGAACGTCTGACAAACATCAATTGTGATAAAAAGCTTCTCAAATTTGCAGTTCGGATTCTGCTTTAAATTGTAGGTCCCTTCCAATTTAAGCAATTTGTTGGAGAAGCTAGGTTTAAGGCTTTGTATGGGTCGTTAATGGGTAATTTTTGTTTTTAATGTAATAAAACGACAAAAATCGCAATTCCCATACACACAGCTTACCATTGTAAAGATCAGTGACAAACTTCAACAAATATTCAGTGCGCCCGATTTAAATTATAAATATTCATAAATTATAACTCATTCTTTGTGAATGCACTGTTAACTGGGCATTTGATTGAAATAAATATTCAACCCATGAGTCTTATGAGTTGAGTACCAAATAATAGATCTGTTCGCGAACTAATATGCAATGCAAACGTAAATTTGTATAAACTTTTGTGCAAAACTGCACAATGGAGAAAATGGTATAAAGATGAACGAAAGAAAAATGTACTTTCGTTAATTTTTCTTCACACAGAATTTCAGCTGGTAAACTAATTAAAACTGTCAAATGATGAAATCCTATGAGTTTGCCAGCAAAAAAAAACAGTGGTTGCTTCTTTTCAAACCAAACTTAGACGTTTTTCATCTTTTTACACAAAAGCGTTCGCGTATTTTTTTTTGAAATGAGAGGATTCTCTCTTGATTTTACAGATTTGACAGTTTTAATTTTTCTACACATAAAGTACGTGAACGGACCTAATATTGAATGTCTCAAAGCTAGTTTTATGGTATATTCATGCAGACCTCTATTACTTAAGTTAAGAGCATGTATTCATTTCTGGTGAACGGACGTTTCACATCTTCTCGAGTAGATCTCACTTTTAAGATATGTAGTTTTTTTAATAACAAAATGAGATAATATCTTAAACTTAATAACTATTTTTGGTTTAGTAAGTAAATTCTCGCAATAGATTCTTTGTTTTTAATGCAAATATTGACCAGGGGTCTCTACCACAATACAATGTGAAAATTGATTTGAATTTCACTGTTTAACAAGACATGCTGTATTGTGGTACAGGCCCCAGATGTCAAAATTAATAGCAACTTACCGATGCGAAAATTTGCCGCCAGGGATAAGCCTCCATTCCGTTGTTTGCACAGGTTAAGCCCAGGCACACAAACATTTTTTAATTGTCGATGCATCGATTATCATTTTAAAAACATCTCATTACGATATTATATAGTCAAGAACTTTTGCGGTTAAATAAGGTTTTTAAGTATTTTTTTTATTATTTTGTTTTTAACCGAACTGCTGCACTGGACCAACATATTAAATTTTTTGTTCACCTCTTTCCGAATTCCATGTGTTGAACTTTTACATTATGTTGATGGTATATTGTATGTTGAAGGTACTATGCCAGAAAGCTTCACACAAGTCTCAGCAAGAACTGCAAAAATGTTCAACTTAATCGGATTCACGATGCGCGAACGTATAGAAGACGAAAATACAAACATTAATTTTTATATACTATTAGAATAAAGATGAACATTTCGACTTTAACTTTACGTTTTACCATATTAGTAGCTGTTTATAGAACTTGCATTGATTGTAATTATTTTTTAGAAAAATATTTAATTTCTCTGTCATTCTCTCAACATTTTTATATGATTCCTTGTTTTTGGAAATATAAAGTTTTGAGAAGAGAATTGGTTTTAATTTTTTATGATTATCATTCGATTAATAGTATCTGCTAGTGCTGAATGAGTTCCTACCTTACAGCGGAATTACAAGATCCGCTCTCTCTGTGGTGACTTTTCAAATTATCGGCTGATTCCGTGGTGATAGGCGACCTAGCTTGCTATGGCTTTGATGCTATTTTCGGCAGTTTGGTTAAAGATTTTTGAAGAATTCGGCTGAGGCAAAGAAAGCCCTTAAACTCCTGCATCACACAAACGCAACACCACCATCAGCAGCACTTGATCGGCCTTAGTTAAAAAGTGATCCGAAACCAAGGGGTCTACCAGTACATATTCATTGAGGTCGAAACGGCGAACAGGCGGATCAATAGGGAAGCAGTTAAGTGGGAGGGTTATGATTCCGTTAATCCTGATCATGGCTTCGTCGTTAAGGAGGAAGATGAATAAAACAATTATTTGATGGATATTTGACAAACTTGTTTTACTGTTTATTAACGGTCATAGCAGAACTGAAGTAGCTAGATTCTACAGAGATCGAGTTTAATCCCTTCAACCCGCGAACCACCCAGACCCAATTTGATAAAATAATACATTTCCTGGGGAGGTAATACGTCCGAAAAGTTTATACAAGGAAAGCGTTCTTTTAAGTTGTTTGGGAGTATTTTCATTCGATTAAAAATATAAAACAAAACACAAATACCTTGGCTTAATTACATTATGAAATGATCGTATTTATCGTCAAAATGTGATTTTGAGATCTTAAAATACGTTGCAAATAAACTGTGCAATATGCAGTTTGGAAACAGATTTCTGAACTATCAGCAAGGGACGCACTATCCTCAACATCATCGACCGTTTCCAGCGTGCCGAATGGTCGATTTTTCGACGATAGAAGACCTGGTAAAATTGGTTGGCCTTGAAGTCAACGTTTACAAAATCAAGTACAATCAGAAAAACAAAATCATCGTTATTATTTGTGTTAATTATTACTTTTATTTGAACTTAACCTAAACAAGAACAAAAAAATAAAATAATTCTTTTAAAATACATCATTAAATGTCTCTCCTATAATATTTAATTTATGGACTATGGAAATGGAAAAAAAATGTAATTTGTATTAAGTTTAAATTAAACTTGAGCAATATATCGGTACTGCAAAACTATATGTAGGTACATTGTGTATATAACTTAGCACAACAATCAAAATTAAACATAATCCATTCGATATTAATTCTCCTCTTCTTTATGTATATGTATATATATATTTGTATAATTCTCATGAATGCAAACATGAATATTTACTATTTATATGATTTTTCAATACGGTTTATTTTATTTGTCATTTTTAATGCTCTTTATATTCACCTTATCTTATTCATTATACGCTTTTATTTTTCAATTCGCAATGCGTTGAATATCTTGTAGTTATTTTTATTTTGTTCATATTTTAATAGCAGAAACACTTTACCACAGTAACAGTGATTTTGACTATTTTAAAAATCAACGCTTTTCAATGGAACAGAGCACATTGATCATAGAATTAGCAACAGCAACATCAACAGCAACTTCAACATTCTATTAAATCCTCAATTTGATGTTGCTGAGGAAAATGTTTTCTGTTCCCATCAGTCAAAAATGTCGCGAATAATATGATCTCTTGTTCGTATTTTGAGGGCATTTTTCTCTCTTCTTTGAAATTTTTTTCTGTTTTCCCAAATGCCAACGTTGAAATGTCTATATTTTTAGCGAATTTTATTTCTTGTTTGCATTTTGAGAGAATTTGTGTCTCTTATTTCTGGTTTAATATGTTTTTTTATTTTCACTGTGTGATATTTTTGTGCTAATGTGTTTCTTTCTACTAAAATACAATAATAACTTTTTCTGTCTGAGGAACTTTCTACAAAAATGTTGCCAATGTACGTTTTATTTTTATAAACTGATAGGGTGGGTGCTGCTTTTTTTTATTTTGTGTGTCTATGATACATTTTTTTTAATTTAATTTTATTTTCGTAGTTGTTTATTTCTGTTTTAAATTTTTAACATTCTTTTGGGTTTGTTATCGTATGTTGTTTATGTTTATGTATTTTGGTGGCTTTGAAAGAACAGGGTGGCAATTTTGTACTTTATGAATGCGTTTTTCTTTTATTTGATTTTTTACATTTAAATTGTTTCCATTTGGTTTTGAATGTTTTGTTTGTGTAGCGAAAATATATATAAGTGTTTATATATGTATGATAAGTTAAAAACGTTATTCTACTTTTTGGCTGGTTTCATAGTTTTGTAAGTTAATACTTTAAATTAGATTTGGGTCTCTACAACATTGTGGAAGCTGAGGTTGTTGGGTTTTTGTTATTTTTCTGTTACAATTACAACACACAATTCTTTGGTTTAAAACATTGCTTCATTTTGATTTCATATATAAATAAATTTTAAGATTTGCGAAACACATATTTTACAAAGTGCAGATAAGTGGGGCTCCATAATTTTATATTCAAGCCTTTTCATTTACGACATACATAAATTAAAGTAATTCCTGAGTTCGTAGTTCAATTCCAATCAATAGGAAGCTGTATTTAATGAACAAAAAATAGATCACAACAGAACAGGACAGCACGGGCGATTGAAAACTGTTAGATCAAGGTAGAACAGCAAAGTATAGCTTCATGTTCTATGAGGTAGACAGTTCTCATGAACAGCTTCATGACATAGAAAATGACAGACTGTGGGCAAGGTTTTGTTTGTGGAACAATAAGTCCTGTATTTTTCTGATATTTTCTGTATTTTCCTCTACAGCTTAGGTTCATCAAACACAGAAAATATTCCACATTTGTATTTCACAAGTTAACAAGTTGAACAACGCTTCTACCAAGAGCACTCGAAGGCTTATTCGGGTTGTAGGTCTAGGTAATTTAACATGGTAAAATACTTATATAAACATTCTAAAGTTGATTTATGCATATGGTCATAATATATAATTACCTCTTTTTGTCAATGATCTGACAGTCAATACTAAAAAGTTGTAAACATTCTTTCGTTAGCAGATTATTGACAGAAATGTTGCAGTAAAAGCAAACCCAATTCGAATCATTTCTGGAAAGCATGGGACTGCATTCTATAAGCAAACTGATAATAGCGTTTAAAACGATATAATGTTTTTTTATTAGTTTAGGTGGCAATTGCATATGACTCTAGCTGATTTCTCAAGAGGGAATATTAGGTTGAGATAAATATGCTATCAAAACTTATAGAGTGAACAAAATAAATAGTTAAACATTTGGAGAAACTTCCTTCTTCAATTTTTTGTTCAGAAATACAAAATCGTCGTAGTTTTGCAATTACATAAAAGGGAGTTCGATTTCTCTTCGATTTCTATTCAATTATTAGTTGCATAATGTTAATTTCTTCGACGCCGCTTTATTTGTTTAATACTTGTAAAGAGATGAACAAGGCACACGCTTAACAATAATAAAGCATTTTGATAACAATTATGACACCTAAATTGCTATCACATGAAAACATTCGCAAAAAAGCGACTTGCAAATTGATAATCAGCTTGCGGAAAGCAAGTAATATGAAAATGATTATCAACTATCGCAAATCACGTTAGAGAAATCTACCCCGGTAAAAATACACACAAGAGCTACTTAAATGAAGAGATACACTAATTATGTTTTGCATTAAGCATGCAACACTAAGTTTTTCGATTTGTTTTGCGTTGAATGTAGAAATTGGAAATAAAATTGCCGTATTAAATGACCAATTGCCTAAAACGACACTGACCTGAGATATGTAAGCAAAATAAATTATAAAACAATCAAATAAAAAAATGAGTTGAGAAGTACTGTTGCTACTTTATGCGATAGAATATACAAACTCGATGCGCATTTATATTATATAAATTACTTTATTTGTAACATACATATATCTTCTTATATACAATATAACATTTGGCTTTGTGATGGCTATACAGGAGATTATACGTTATTAATCGCCTATATTGCATTTAAAGCATTAAAGCATCAAAACCAACATTTTCACAATAGTTGATAGATGTGCTTGTCCTATTCTATTACAAGAAATATTTTTTTCTTCATTGATAACTGTTTTCAAACTATGACTTGTATTGCAATTTATGAATTTTACAAATAATTACAATACAAAGATGCTAAATACAAGTTTAATGCTTTGGTATTACCTTTGATGTTTTGTTTTTTTTCACGTTTTAGTAGGTAGGTTGTTGGTATTCACCAGCAGCTATAAAGAAAAAATAAAGAAAGTTTTTGTTTTTATATTTTAACAGATCAAAAGCGTGTGATGTATCGAGCAATATTCCAAATTCGTCATTTAAATTAAAAATGGAAATAAAATAATATAAAATATAACGTTTTATTGAAACTTGCATTGCTGCGCTTGATATAGGTAAGTATTAATGAAACGCGTCAATAATATTTGCATTCTTCTTTTGTATCATAAATATCATGTTATTGAAACAAATCCGACAAAACGAAGGTGCATTTACTTTTCATGTAACTTCTCTCATTTCGATGAATAAAGGTAAAATCTCTCAGAGAATTCCGAAATTACTATAATGTACAAGGAGGCTTTTGAAGTAAGATGTACTCTTCTTTTTCTTCGCCTCGTACTGGTTTGGCCGGGTCACTTCAATCAATAACGGCAGACCTCGCGGTTTCGGATCACTTCACCGCGTAATTTTATGTGAAGAAACATAAAAACTGTCAAAACTCCAAAATCGAGAGAGAATCCTTTCACTGCACATAAAAGTATGCGAACGATTTTACAGACACAAATGCAAAATCTCAAAGTTTGGCCTTAAAAGAAACATCCGCTGTTTTTCTTTTGCTCACTAACTTGCTTTTGCAAACTCAAGGGTCCCATAGAATCCGTTGCATCCGTTGTTTTGACTCATCCATCGGCGTTAACGTACTTAACGGAAGGAACCGTCCCATAGAATCCGTTGGCAACTCTGTCAGCCGAAAACACATTGGTTGCATTTAATATACCTTTTGCCTCCCTGTAATTGCTTAAATACCACTGACTGATTCAACTACCTAAGATGTCAGTACAGAACAATTTTTCATTTCTCACCAAGCTCTATAGCTGAATCTAAGAATCATCCCAACAATTTTAAGCCATTTCAATCCAAAGCTGCAGTTTTGGTATGGTATACTGAACTGCCTGTCAATCGGCAATGTCATAAAGCCCAGAAGTTTTCTGTTATTTTTTAATTCGTATTTTCCAATATTTCGACCAATGTATGGCCTCTCTCACTATTGTAATTTGTCAACTTCAATTCTAGAATGTGTAAGCTTCAATTTTTGAATGTGTGCATATATCGACGGACAGAAAAGTAGAAAGTAGACCTACTTTATCCGTCGACGCTCATGGATCCGTTGATTAAGGGCCCCCTTAATAGAGAATGCGTGTATTCTATATTGCTCTCTGTTGTTCTCTGTTCAAAATAATCAGAAGAATGGGAGCCAGAATTTTACGCATTTTCAGTGTTCATGCTGCTGTCGAAAAATATGTGACACAAAATAGTAAACTAAGCCGCCTTAAATATTTCGCGTCAAAAATTTAACTGAACTTCAAAATTAGCTTAATGTTTTGCGGCATTCTGTTCAAATGCAGGCGAGATATAATGTTTCGGGATAGATTCTTAATGTTAAGAAACGCAAGAAAAAACACACTCTTTTTTTTTTAATTATTGTTATACGATTATTTTATTGGAAGCAAGCAAGTTTTTTCAGATAAACAATTTGGAACAAAAGAAGAACTGGATGGAAATAGTGCCACAATTAGTTGTAAATTCAATTGTTCATTAGAAAATCGAGTTACAGAGCAAAGGTCAAGAAATTATAGTCTGAAGATTTTTTATGAAAAATAAAAACGGACTATATTCACGTTGCGCAGGCAAAAGGGCCATAAATAAAACTTGAATATTATTAACGGCTAGCATTGCTAGATCCCACAAGAAGTTCGTTCTTGACATTCGCATACAATTTCCTGATTTCAAAATCATTTATTTGTAGAAGGCCTTGATGAAAACTTCTCAAAACCTTCTTGCAATCGTATAAAGTTCTTAAGGTAAACTTACATTATGAAATATGTATGTAGCAATGTTCGGGTATGCGGCCATGCCCGTAGTTAGAACTTCGTTTTGGTGGCGCTCTTAGCATTATTTCGCAACTGTGATTACCTATGGTTTTTGGGGTGACTTAGAATTTATAATGAAGTAATCATCTTTATAGAACTAACCAAAGGCAATTTCGTCTAGATTTGTTTTTACTATTTAAAACATTTTGTGTCCCTAGATCTGCCCCCTCTAAGCAACACAGCTGATAGAAAATATGTCTTCAATTATTTTGTTTTAGGTTTTCTATACATGTATTTGGCAATTAAGTCTTTAGGCCAGAAAAACAAATTCAGAGCAAATGTTAAAGTGATTAAAATGTCAACAAGAATGAAGTTTTTGTAAGATGCCCACATGCGGTCCAGTAGGGATGCAGTGAAGTGGGATTGTTATGTTCCGATCATGACCGCGTCGTTAAAAAAAAGAAGAGGAGAAGAGGTGATGCGAATTTTCTTATTTCTTTCTGCAAAATCTTAGTTTTCGAGCGGTGTGAAAAGCATTTAAGGGAACAATTTAAACAATTATTCGTTGCTTTGAGTAGATGTAAGGAACGGACAAACAGACCTTAAATTACCATTATTGTTTTCAAAAAACGATCAATACAAAAAACCGGCCGTAATATGTCTGACCTTGGACATTTTCTATACAGGCTTTCTTATGCCCATTTTATCACTCGAAGTTGAACACAACTCGCGAATTTTTCTTCTCAACTTGAGAAATTGTTTTTATTTGCTTAAAGTTGACACGCTGAACTTTGGATATTCGAAGTTGAGAAAACTGAAAGTTGGTCAACTTTGGATTTGCTCAACTCTTGTAGAGCAAACTTGGGATTTTAAGTCAAATGTCAGATTTTTTTTCTCATTTCTATTTTTGATTGTGCGAACTTTAAATTAAGTGGCGTAAATAATCAAATATTATTTTTTTAAAACTTAAACAATGTATCGTTCAAATTATTTCTGGGAAGATTGGCCATCGTCTGATTCGGACAGCGAAGAAGACGAGCGCAATTTGGTCTGTGAAAGACGGCAATACAAGATGCTACCACGTGTTGGACTCGAAAAATGGGACGACCGCGACTTCGTATATTGTTTTCGTCTCTCAAAGCGGACGACAATGATGGTGCTCCAACTTATAATGAATTCGTTGCCGTACGACGAGAGAAGGTATTTTACGCTGAATAAGTTGGAATTTATTGTACCTATATTCCATAGTGATTTTCTTCTTCGATAGATCGCGTAAATTACGACCAATAACCCAATTATTAATCGTATTACGGTACTATGCACTCGGATCAATTCAATTGGCGGTGGCCGATTTCATTGGGGTAAGCATCGCCACCGGGCATCGTATGCTGAAAACAGTGTCGAGAGCGATTGCCAATCTTTCGCCACAATTCATTTGTATGCCGGAAAACCGATTGGAATTAGTGCAAGCAGCACATGACTTTTTTGCAAAAGCAAAATTCCCTCGAACTATTGGTGCGATTGATTGTACGCATATCCGAATTCAATCACCAGGTGGAACTGACGCAGAGAATTTTAGGAATCGTAAGGGATGGTTTTCCCTAAACGTTCAAACGGTTTGTGCTGCGAATTTGAAGATAAACGATATCGTTGCTGGTTGGCAGGTATAGCTAACATGAACAATATAGATTTGAAATCGGTATTCAATTTTTTATGTGCTCCTTAATAGGGCTCCACGCACGATTAGCGTATTTAGGAATCGTAATCTGTCTAGTTTGAAACAACTATTCGAAAGAGGTGAGTTCAAGCAATTTATTCTTGTTGGTGATTCGGGTTACATTAATACAAACTATCTTGCGACACCTTTTCTGAATGTCACGAACCCCATCGAAAATTTATATAATGAATCGCAGATTCGCACTCGGAATTGCGTAGAACGTTCGTACGGCAATTGGAAAAGGCGTTTTCCAGTGTTGGCCACTGGCTTAAAGTGCAGAGTGGAGACTGTACAGTTAATTACAATTGCATGTGCCGTTCTCCGCAACGTAGCTATTGACGAGAATGAGTCGGAACCACCACCGGAAGTGTACGAATTTTCCGATATGCTAGGCGGCACATATGTTCCTTCGGGTACGCCTTTGCAAACAACATCAACAGTCACTGACAATGTCCGCTCTCGATTGGTTCGCACATATTTTCAGCCGATTTTAGATCAAACTTAAAACAGTCCAATCAATGTAGAAGAATTAATGAGAAAAGAAAAATAAACAAACTTCAAAAATGAATGCTTTTTTACATATATTTAAATAAAAATGGTTTAACTTGTTCTTCAACAGAAAGTTTGGAATGAAAGCAATGCAGGTGCCGTTTGTATTCCTAGAATTGTGTCTGCTGCGCTGCCGGTGCAGTTTTACCTGCACTGTGGGAATTGTGTTGCCGTCCGATGTTGAAATTCGGGGAAACGCTTCCGCTTAGTGGGAATGTTGTTAACTTATATATTGTGAATTTAATAATAATAATAATAAATAACAGTCAGCAAATCCAAAGTTGAGACTGACTTATTATGTGTTCCAAACCGAAAGTTGTAATAGTGAAAAAAAACATTTTTCAACTTGCAGTTCAACTCTCGAGTTGATATCAACTCCGAAGTCAGCAAACTTGGAAGTTATCAGCAAGTTGAACAATAGTGAATAAAACGGTGGCAATGCTTACCCCAAATCGGCCACCGCCAATTGAATTGATCCGAGTGCATAGTACCGTAATACGATTAATAATTGGGTTATTGGTCGTAATTCACGCGATCTATCGAAGAAGAAAATCACTATGGAATATAGGTACAATAAATTCCAACTTATTCGGCGTAATATACCTTCTCTCGTCGTACGACAACGAACTCATTATAAGTTGGAGCACCATCATTGTCTTCCGCTTTGAGAGACGAAAATGATATATGAAGTCGCGGTCGTCCTATTTTTCGACGTGGTAGCATCTTGTATTGCCGTCTTTCACAGACCAAATTGCGCTCGTCTTCTTCGCTGCCCGAATCAGACGATGGCCAATCTTCCCAGAAATAATTTGAATGATACATTGTTTAAGTTTTAAAAAAATAATATTTGATTATTTACGCGACTTGATTTGAAGTTCGCACAAGCAAAAACAGAGAGAACAAAATCTGACATTTGACTTAAAATCCCAAGTTTGCTCTACAACTTCTACTATTTCGGGGAGTTGAGCTAATCCAAAGTTGACCAACTTTCAGTTTTCTTAACTTCGAATATCCAAAGTTCAGCGTGTCAACTTTAAGTAAATACAAGCAATTTCTCAAGTTGAGAAGAAAAATTCCCGAGTTGTGTTCAACTTCGAGTGAATAAAATGGGGCGATTTTCTTCACTCGAAGTTGACTTTCAACTTAAGGTATTTTTTTAACTGCCGACACAGTTCCCTTCGGTCGTAGTTGAAAAGTAAACTTTCGATTTTACGAAGTTGACAGGCTGCCAACTGTCGTCAATTTGCCATTCCCTCATCTTCCGAAAATAACCAAAATTTATTCGAAGTTTTTTCAACCTTTAATCACTTTCAACCTTACGTTTAAGATATTTCTTATTTTTTGCGAGTTATAGTGGAGAAATACGACTTTCAAATTTCAGCGACAGTGACAGCGACATGACAATTCTTTTTTCTGTAAAAGTAAAATTAAATAATAAAAAGAAAACCAGAAGCGCAATGGCAATGGAGGTAAGAGTGTTGGACTACTACCATAATGGTCTCGGGTTTAAATCCGGCCGGGCCAAGTAACACTTAAACAAAATTTGTTTTCCACTGCCCCACCTCTTGGGAACGTCTGACAAACATCTAAGAGTGTCATTGTCATAAGAAGCTTCTCCAATTCGCCATTCGGATTAAAATTGTAGGTCCCTTCCACTGCGCACAAGCAAATAGTTATAAAAGCTAGGTCATTAGGCATTAATTTTAGGTTAGATATAATCATTTTTGTTTAGTATGTAAGTTGATATTTCATGATTAATAAAAAAAAAAAGATTTTAAAACGAAAAAAATTCAATAATAAATGAAAGTTATTCAACACGTATCCCAAAGCTAACGCAATGACCTTGCCTGCAGAGGGAACTGTCCTCGGCTTCTTTTGAGCTGATCCCCCTCTTCCAAGCCACTATTTAGACTGTTGCTTCATAGTGGTTGTATTGTAATGGACCCATGTTTCGTCCATGGTTATGATCGATGCAAATTTCAACTAATTGCTGTGAAACTTCTCCAGACACTCGATTGAAAAATCCTCACCCGCGGTTGTTTTCGTTCCATTGTGATAATCGGAAGACCCATCTTGAGCAAAGCTTTCTAAATTTTCAGTCAACATGCGATGTAAAGTACTGTTTGAAATGCCTGCTATGTCTGCTAGCTCGCGCACATTCAGTCGACGGTCATTCAATTGGGGATTAGTAAAGTTCGTCTGCGATTCCTACTTGGTTGCGAACATTATAAAGGCGCAGAGGACGTCCTAAGCTATCAATATTCATAGTAAATTCGTTTGTAATACTTGGGATACTTGGGAGCGAACACAACAAAAGCATAGCGGACTTCTGCCGCCAATCGTCAATACAATTTTGATGATTTTCGTTCAGCATTCCTGGCGCAGTCACTTCATTTGGTAGCTCGGATATTTATCTGTTTTTGGCGAAGGAGCAGATTCCCCTAGAGTAGTATCTAGCTCCGCTTTGATATTGATTGGACTGAGGCATTTTATATGAAAGTATTGTATCACGTAACGATGACCAATTTTTTCCATGTTTACAAATTCAGAGAGAGCTTTCAATATTGATGACCGCCAAACAAATACTGAAAAACAGGGCGTCATTAAACTTCGAATAAACATAATAAGGTTGGTGCAGATTTACACAAAACTGCACGCAATATCAATTTTATTTATCTTCAATCAGAGAATATTAAATAGTCTTACAGACTTAGATAAGTACAAATGTATATATATTTATAGTTGGGTATGTTGCAAAGAAATATAAAATTTTATTAAAAACTTCATATGAGCGGTTATAGCTCTAATAAACATCACGGAAAATTATTTTCCGCGAATTTCGAGAGATCTCATTCCGAGAATAGTAAGCATCTGGAATTATAGGTTGGCTAATTAATTCTTCAATTCAATTTAAAAAAGTATATCGGATAAAGTTTCTTTGAACTTAATCAATTTGGTGCGGAGTGCATATTGTGTTTTTGATAATTTTGTTTTCTATTTTGTCATTTTGCAATATTTGTCATATTGTACTTATATCACAGAATGGAAACAGTTGAAATTATTCAGGTATCGCACTGGCTGCGAGTTTTGGAATAACATTTTTGGTTAACGAAAATTGAAGCCGATAGAACACAGGATCTCGTAGAGTTGATGTACTGCGGGTAAACGGATGATCCATCTTCTTTAAAAATAAGATACAGCTATCGATAAGGATGACATCAATGGTTTATGCTAAGGAATGTTTCAACCAGACCGCGACCGCGACAAAAACGTGGTGAACATCGGTTGTCAACAAATCGCTGCACTTTAGTCGCTGCGAATAAATGACAGCCAGCCGAATTGGATCAGAATTCTGTGATCTTGTTAAATGGTCATTCAGTTTTTTCATCAGCATTTGAATTATTGGCATTACAGGCAGGTCGGCTCCAGCCAAACAAGCGCGCTGTGCAAGATTTACAGAAAGCGCCCTATTTTGAGTTAGATTCTCCTTGAAGTTGCAATATTGCAAGTAATTTGAGTTAATGTGCAAAAATTCAGCACAGATGTGATGGATGTTGCTATTTTGAGCTTATTTGAACAAGGTAAAATTATTTTTTTTTAACTCCTAGCAATGCGCCCTGTGCATTTCCACATCTTGCACATATGGTTTTGCCGGCCCTGATTACAGGTGACATGGGGTCTGAGAGATGCTTATTTCCCCTTTCGCAGCGTTGATTAGACGCATGCAACGAAGAGAGATCTCTGCCCCTCAGAGATTTTTTAAAAGGGACAAAATGTCTCTTAAGTGCTCCGTTTTTGCCCGGAGATTTCTGAGACAACAAATTATAGATTCACTTCTTTATTTGGGACGCGCCGTTTATTGCAGATGCGGTGCGAATGCGGATGCGATAGGGGTTTTTCTTTCTGAGCAGAGCAGTGAATAGGCCAGGCCCTGAGCACGTCGAGGGCGCTCTGAGCGGAGTTATCACGGTAATTTTATTCAGAGCTTACGCAGCTCGCTCCGAGCGAACACGCTCTGAGCCAAAAAAGAAACACAAGTTTAGTTTTTTTTTGACAGCTCGGTGCACAGCTCAGTTATGGCAGTATCTCTTTGTCCGCTTATTTGGAAATTTATGTGAATAGTCAATTCGTTCGAATAAAACCGGTTCTCCTCGAATAAACCATCTATTAATCTTTAAGTGCAGATTTTTATAATTCGACAAATTTAAGATCGAAATCGAATGTCAATATAAGGATTGTATGCATATTAACAAAGTGAGACACAATTGTGGCCCGAAACTAATGTCGATTTCGATTCATAGCTTTTTTTTACTCCGAATGCGCTCTTAAATGCTGTCAGGGCAAATAATCGATTTCGTTTCGACACAAAAATCACCGTCAGTGTACTTTGAGAGCACTCCATTTTCACCCCCGTTAAATAGCGAGGGTTGACGAGTTCTTGCACTCACACTACCATATTTGACATTTCTGCCGTGCTTGCAATGATAAACTTTTCCAATACATAGATAGATAGATATGTATTTATTTCGTATAATTTTTAACATTGGTGTTGTTACCGCACATTTTACATTAGAGGGATTTGATAATTTTATCTTGCCTCTGAAATATTATTTACAAGGTTACAGATTACTTTAACAAAACAAAATATTGTTATATTTAGAACATACAACAGCAGTTTTATTCTGGTTTCGTTTTCGCGCCGATACTAATTTTTTTTGAAGTTTGAGGAAGTTACCAATCGAAATCGATTTACTTATACTGATAATGATAACCAATACTCACCAGCACTCGACAGTTGTTTTCAGTTAAAATACCTCTGCTTATAATAAAGAGTACCTGTGTAATTTATTTGATTACAATTGCTGCAATCGGTATTATAAATATTAGAAACAGATAAGGTACAGGGCTTTCCTGGTATTTCTACAGAAAAAAAATATTAAGCCATTAATCAAAATGGAACGACGCACGCTTTAACAACGCACTGAAATTGTTCAAATTCACTACAAAAATGATGAAAGTTTCGCTGAAACAGGGTTACTTTTTCTCTGTCGGTGTGAAGCACTTTTCTTGTTAAAAGAAAAATTCTCGCTTTTGTGGATCTGAAAATCATAGAATGACTGTCGAGAAGTCTCCTATCCACAACGTATTAAAGTTTGCTGTAGTTTCTGCAAACGGCCGTTACCGTGAACGGGAGATGTTTATTCCCCACAAGACAGCGCTACATGCCATTCGATAAAATCCCTTAAATGTTGTATAACAAAATATGTAGAACGGTCTTAACAATTTCATCCATACTTAGACTTTTGCCACGCTCACTTTATGTGGGATAGCAATATGAATAGCGGAATGCAGCCCCTCCCCATTTTGTTTAAATTGTGGGCGAGTCAGTGGGTGGATTTTAAAAATCTTTAAACGTGACCATTAAGGGCTCCTAGAGAGTATATGTTTCAAATTTCAGCTTTCTAGCTCGAGTTTTAGGGCCTTATTTTCTGCCGACGGACATGGCTAGATCGACTTTTTTTTGTCGGGGTCCGAGGCTTTCTATACTGGAGCTATTCAGACACACTCAATACTTGTCCGTTGTACTAATCGAAATTACTTTCGATGCTCTGATCAGTAATAAAGTATCTGGGGTCTACGGGCAATGATAAGATATGTTAAAAACTATGAGTTAAATTTAATATACCCTTAGAATAGGGAATACAAAAATATGTGCTTTTTCAATCTTAAATAAAAGCTCTGGTAAATCCTGTACAAAATATTCGTAGAAGACATTGCCTACATAAACGTAAACAAACTTCGTAGTCATTTATTGACTTATTTATATCACTTGATAAAATAGAAGTATTTACCTAAGTTTTATACTATTTTAGAGATTGATATCTAACCTTTGGTTCAAATTAGCTTAGAAAATATATTTCATATGTTCATTAAGATAGATCGTGAACGCCCCTTTTTTAATCTGTAGCAACAATGAAGCAGATTTTAAATCAATATTTGCTCTCTGTTAATTGTTTGCTAGTTGTTCACTTCGGCGGCGCTTGTTTTGCTTGGATTGTTTATTTCCATTAGTATCTTGGCCAACAAAATTTTAAAAGAATTTAAAACCATGTTATCTGCGGAACAACAGTAACATTGACATTTGGCGGGCGGTCAAAAACACAAGTGCAGATTTTACTCTATTATATTTATCTGTTGCAATTTTGCTGGGTTACAGGGAAAGTATTGCAACATTTTAGTCAGTTTATTTTGTTGTTCTAGTGCGAGAAAATATTGCAATTTCACAGTTTTGCAATGATCCCAGACCGTGAATACCCCTTATATTTATTATAACGCCCCTTGTGCTTAGGTACTCGTAGTAAGGCTTTTACCCGCAAAACTGATCCAGTTGTATCGCGTTACACTGGAATTCACGACTTGCAATGTGCAGTATGGAAACAGCTGTTCCGAACTACGCCAAATCTGCACTGAAATTCGTCCAACTACTGGGATATGCGGACGATATCGACATCATCGGCCGATCTCAGCGTGCCGAGTTAGAGGCTTTCATGGCGAATGAAGAAAAGTTAAAATTGGTTGGCTTTGAAGTCAACGAGGACAAAACGAAGTACTTGCTTTCTGTGTACCGACTAGGATAAAACGTCACAGTTGGTATAGCAGCAACTTCGACGTGGTAATGCAGTTCACCTTCCTCGAAGTAAACATCAACTCCACGAATGACACCTTAATGGAGATCCGACGAAGAATTACCCTAGGAAACTGCTGTTTCGATTTGGCAAAACAAAACGGTTCAAAACTCCTAACCCGGAATATCAAGTGTAAACACTGATACTGCCAATTCAGCTTTGTGGCGCCGAGTGCTGGACGATAAGCAGGAAAGTAGAGCTAATATTGGGTTTTTTTGAAAGCAAAATATTCCGTCAGACATTTGGTCCTGTGTGCGAGGGGGGCGAATGGAGGAGAAGATACAATGGAGATCTCTATGAGTACTAAATCACGTTGAATTGGCTCGGTCACATTGAGCGAATGGACAACAATGCTCCAGTCAAAAGGATCTTCGACTTCCAGCCCCCAGGTTCAAGAAAGCAAGGAAGACCGAACCTCTGTTTTAAAGACCAAGCCATCGCGAATGCCAACTTGGTCTGGCGAACTGGAAACAGCGTGCCCGAGATTGCAGAGGATGCGAGGTGCAGTATCTCAGACAGAGACTCCTCAGTTGTCGGAAGCCCGTTAAGTAAGCAAGTAAAAGGATTAACAATATTAATGGTGAATCTAATATACCGTTGCGGTACTATATGGCGCGTTACGCGTTATAATTATTTTGTAGTAAAAAAATTCTCTTTACAACATACTAACAGTTTTCGGAGGGGAGACCCCCTTTTTAGATAATTACCCGATTTTTTTCAATTTATTTCAAACAACTACTTTTTCTAAAGTTTCCCACTTATTGCAAACATAATAAATATTCAAAAGGACAAAATTTTTAGAATATAAAGATTTCTTTAATAACATCATATAGTTTTATAATAACAATTTACATAAACTAAATCTATATGGCGATGCTAAGGAAAAAATAATTATTATCTATATCGCATCGCATTTTAGATTTAAGTCTGTACGAATTTGTTAACTAACAACTTGTAAATAAAATAAAAATAAAGATTTATTGTTATTATAATTAAGTTGTTATTATATATCTTGTGATAATAAAGAAATCTTTCTAGCCTAAGAAAAAAATCTAAATCCACAAAAGTACAACTGCCAAACTTCGATTCCGACGTTATAATTCTTTAAGAATCGTCGCTTTGCGAATTAGGTACGAAGGGACATTGTTTTAGAATAAAATTTATGATTCATTTCCCAGAGGCGTAAGTGGGACGGCATTCTTTGGATTTCGGACAAACTTATTTTTCTGTCAAACATTTGCAGTAAGCAGCAGACCTCAAACATTTACTTATCTCGGAGGATGTCAGAGGGATTAAATCACAGCCTTCGTGAATGTACACAAACTTATTCATAAACATTTTATTAGTGAGTGCATAAAGTTATGCAGGGGCTCTAAACGCAAAAACCTTATTCATGAAACTTATGCAACGTCGTATTGCTGCATAAATTAAACTCGGTTGGAGGTTGATATGTGTGTGTATTAGGATGCTTTTGTATCGAAATGTCATTTTCTCTTTTGCTCTGACATATCAAAATTATTCTGTATTTTAATTCAATGACGATCAAACATGCAAGTAAAAATAATTAATTGACAGAGACAAGTTAGAGTGTGTGTGCGAGTGATAGCTGCCTAAGACTACTGGTGAACAATTGAAGTATTTTTTTATTAGTTCATTAAATAAAAGGGCCGCATGCATTCATTATTGGTATTGAAAATCCTGTTCATGCTTATTTTGGCATTCGATTTTGATCGAAAGTTTGTCGAAATCGACGAATCTGTATTTTGCAATTCGACCGAATATAAAGTTTATTCGAGGAGAATCGGTTTAATGCGAATGAACTGACTATTAAGTCGAATCTCAAAATAAGCGTGATTATTTCATTTGCGTAAATGTTACACAATCGAAAATATCAGCAGAATATTTTAATTTGGTTATTCAAAAAACACCTGAGTAGATAGTGTTCAGTTTGGGCAGATAAATGTAATAGATCTCTTCGCTTTGGTACTTTATCTGACACACGATCTGTGTATTTTGCAAAATGTTTTATGAATAAGTATTAATGCAAAATTGTATATAGGATGCATAAATGTTTATACACTGCATTAATTTCACGGTCATACAATCTTCGGAGCACTCAATTCGCTCATGCACATACGACTTGGACGGTGATGAGACAATTGTCAGTTCGTGGCGTGGAGGTGGCACGAGTCGCCCTCGCCGTTCCCGTGTCACGCTATTTTGTCTTAGAAGGCATAGAGGTTATACTCGTATATATCCACACCACGCTAATACCACACGCAAGTAATGTGTTAATTGGGCTTAAGGCGATATTGTTTTGGCGGTAGATGTGATGCACAAGGACGAAAGCAAGATGTCTATAGCGCGTGTTACGTGAAACAAACACTAAATCACCAAGCCGATATGGATGATATTAAATACGTTTTTCATAGTTTTGCAAAGCACAGATATCAGCGTAACGATATCGCCAGACAAAAGATTTTTACGTGATGTAGGCTTAGGATAGAATACAACTTTAAATACACTACATACCCTGTTGTTGCTGTTGTTGCTGCTGTTGTCCAGTGAATGGAGACTGACTATACTGATCCGTTTCATTTTCCATTGGATAACTGGCATACTGTTGAGCCGCTGGATCTGATTCGAATGTCGAGGCAAACGCAGCCTCCGCACCAATTTGGAAACGTTTATACGCCAGGAATGCACATCCAGCCTAAAAGAAATACATAAATTGACCCTCAAGCAGCAAATACCATCAATCAACATACCCATGTAAACATTGAAAAGAATGAGAATACAATAGCAGCTTGGACATTGCTAACACCTTCTCCATTGGGTGGTAGTGGGGCAGAGTTCCATTGCGACCACAAGTAGATAAACGCAATAAAGTACATAAAAGCCCAAAAACCTTAAAACATAGGTAATTCAATACTTTAATTTCAGTTTTTTCCCTTTCCGTTTCTCACCAGAGAATCCTAAGTCGGCGAGAACATAGTGCTTTCTACTTTTCACGGAAGACATTTGTTCGAAGAGATATTCGCCAGCAATGAATGCCATTGATGCAAGGAATCCAAACACTCCAATTGTCGTTCCATATTTACAAGCCATCGGATCATTGTCATAAAGGCAGACTTCCTTGCCGCCTTCCTCACGCCATCCTTCTGAGGATATACAACCGAAGACAACTATTGAAAAGAGCTAAAAATAAGCCGTAAGTCAATATCATTTTATATATACGCTTTAAAAAAAAAATAATGATGTATGGATGGAACGCATAAGTAAATGAGAAAAAAATAAAAATGGAATTATGCCGAAGAAAATGATGTCACTACTTGTATGTGCTGTACAAGAAAATGGCATGCTTGTTGCCATAATTTATAATTTAGGAAGTAGAAATGATACTCGTAATATTGTGTACAATAGGTATCTGCAATGGGATACATGTACAATGGCTCATTGATTTTACGACAAAAGTTTCAGTCATACAATTATAATTATGAATCAACATTATTCAATGAAGTGTAATTGAAGCGAGGAAGACATTGAAAAAAATGTTTTTTTCCGAGCATCCACGCATTTCCCTCTGAAATATTGGGTAGTAATGTTTGTGGGCAAACCTGTCCATATAAGAGTTTATTTGCTAAGTGCTTAAGTAATGATTTTCTTCAATGTCTCAATTTAATTATGAAAAAACTCATCATGTCTACGCAGTTTTCATTTACACAATAGAATAGACTAACGTATTATAATGTAATGACGCGGCATGAGGTTGAGTAATTCGTTCCAGTAAAGGGGATGATTTAAAAGAAGAAAGAGAGATGGGTTGCGGAATGTAAGATGCCTTGACTGGAAATAGGACTTTGTATTGAACATTAGGTACCTGGTGATGGCGTCAAAACCACCCAACTTCTCCACATTGGGATAAATTCTGACGTCATCTTGAAACAATCATCGGAAAGAGCTTCCATTTCAAGCAAAATGTAGCACTGAACTGTCATCTGGCAATTTTACGGATTTTCTGAATTTGATTTGATGTGGGATATGAAAACACCCGTTTGATTACATATTAAGTCCAAATAAAAGCCCAAACTAAAGTTGCATATACTCGTGAATCATGTTAACTTTTACATGAATAAATTTTAGGGTTTTTGCTAATGTTTTCAGCAGACGTATGTAGTTGAACAAATATACAACTTACAATATCATATGTTTTAAAACCATCAGAATCATTTATATTTTTTTGAGCATTTTTTTTCGAAGTTTTCTAGGGCTTTGTTAGGGAATTCCTAATAAAGAGGTTAAAATTTGTGATTTATTTTTTTCTTCGACGAGATTATGATCAGAGCTAAAAGCATCATAACTCTCCCACTATAATGCATCCTTACTGGTCCGTATGTGGGCTTCGCCCGTTTGACTTCAAAAATTATCGGCAGCCCTCCCGATTTCAAATTACTTCGTCGCTGAGGCCAATCAAATTAACAACAGTTAAAAGGCCTACCTCTCGCGATTGTAATGGAACGTTCATTGATATTTCCTATTTGACGGGGTTCATCGGATCTCTTCTTTAAACATGGCAGTACCAACTGTTCTTCGACTTGAAGGCTTCCTCAGATCTTGGAACTTCTTATTCTATTCGGTCGATCTTTTCTACTCCTTACTCCATACTTTTTGTACGTTGCCCAATATTGTGAACTGTTTGTGAGCCCCAGGTGCACAACTGCGGTGTAGAGCCTTCCTTTTAGCTTAGGGTACATTTTCCGATCACACAAGATAGCTCAGTTGTTCCGCCACTTCATCCGCTCTACGTTTACGCGATGATTTATGCTGTCATCACAGTTTACTTCGCTATTGCTGATCATAGATCCCAAACCTTTCGCACATGGGAATTACTCTAACAGTCATATAAATGTTTGGAATGATTTATTTTATACTCACTAAAATAATGCGAAAACTTCTATGCATCTTCGTTTGCGAAAGATGATGTATATGTGTGATTGAGTAGACTTAAGAAACGATTACATTGTTTGGTAAACTGTCAAACCTCTGACCAATTTCGCTTTAAAACGATTTCCAATTGCAAATATAAATTAAGTTTGTTGTCACAGTGCAAGCATGTACCAAGAGATTCTGTCAAAAGTTTAACAGAGATTCTGTGAACAAAAGTACAAGTTCTTCATAAACCGTGTTGTATTAAATTAAAAATTAATTACTGGGCATAAATGGCAGATACAGGACAAAGTACCTATAGCTTCTCCACCTGAGCGTGCTAAGCTATAATTTTGGCAGTAATTGATGGGAAGCTTCGCATTCATGACAATTGAAAAATCTTGGATGTTTGTCAGACTTTCGCAAGTGTGGTTCAGTGTGGCTGTGGACCCCGTGGTTTGAACCTGAGATCCCATGCTCAATAGTCTAATGCATAGAATCTGACCCACTGCGCCGACATATTAAATAAATTATGAAAGTGTAGCCTTATCGAGTTTTGTACCCAACGTTCATATTTCCTAGCCGGTATGGGACTAGCAACTTATTTGACAATAATGAGTAATATAAATTGAATCTGGGCTGTTTCTTGTTAATTTAAAATCATAATGTTATTTCAAAAATTCAATTTTATTATAGGGTTCTATTAGGTGTCTACCAACTCAGTAAAAATCCCACTAATATAATAAGGGCGAGAGTTTTTTTGAATGGCTGAACGAGAGATAATTGTTTTAGAATTGAATCAGTTCATCACTATAAATACCTTGGAGTATTAATTGATCAAAATTTGAATTTTAAAGATCATATCCACACCATCTAAAAACATATGTTACTAGTAACGCGCAAAATTTATTTGTTAAAGCAATATTGCTCTAAAAAAGTTCTAAAATCAATTTATTACGGTCTTGCTCACTCTAAGTTGCAGTATGGTATCAAAAGTTGGGGCGGTTCTTATAGTAGCTCTTTTAGACCACTGTTAATATCTCAGAAACATTTAATCAGGATTATTTGTAACAAAAATCGTTTTTATCAAAGCTGGCCCTTATTTTAAAAACTTCGTATTCTACGAAAAGAATTTTTCAAGCAAAGCGGTAATATTCCCAGTAGAAGTTTTATAATCTTCGTATAAATAGCATGCATCTTGTCAATGTACCAATCGCTAACAGTACCCATTTCTCACATTTTTACACTGTTACAGCCCCTTTATTGTTTAATAAGTTACCATTCTCTGCCCGGACAGTCATACATTTCAGTTTGTATTTAAAAAAAGGTTAAAGACTGGTTATTTACTATAAATTATGACATCCTTGAATTGTTTTTAAAAAGTAATCTGCTAACAGCACAAATCAATGTTTAAGTTTACTGTCAGTTTTTTTCTTAAATTGTTTATCTTATGAATTTTTACTTGTTATATTTAAATTTAAATTGTTTCCTTATTATTTATTAATTGTATTTTATCTTTTCTTTAATTTTTTTATGAAGTTCATGAACTATATTTTGTAACCAATGTATCCCCCACATCTTATTTATTTGTTAATTAAATCGCTGTGTCATTCCACACTAACTTTTAAGTTACGGATTGATCACCATTATTTTCCGCAATATACCTTTTGAAGAAAATTTTTGTTTAATAGCTTTAAGTTATGAAGAAAATAAATAAATAAATAAAAAAAAAAAGAGCTATAGTGTCCAAATCGATGTAGGTATTTGCGATAGCCGC
This sequence comes from Portevinia maculata, assembly GCA_949715645.1. Taxonomy (NCBI): domain Eukaryota; kingdom Metazoa; phylum Arthropoda; class Insecta; order Diptera; family Syrphidae; genus Portevinia; species Portevinia maculata. The sequence goes on along the minus strand of OX454525.1, from coordinate 152,834,610 downwards.
TGTGACCAGTCAGGTGGTGGTTTACGTTTCCATATACTCGCTTTGTCCAGATCTCAATGGTGGGGATCAACTTGTAGGCCCATCTGCCTTTTGTGTATGTATGTCCCGCCTGATATTCATCCTTTCTTCTTGTTTTATTCTCGCAATTTGAATTGAATATTGGCAGGACTTGTTACCCTTCAAGTTAATCATAACCGTGCGCCGTACCCCAAGGATTAATATCAGCTTCATCACAAAGGCGCTTAAGACATCTTCTTTTGCTCTCCTAATTGTCTTCTTTAATTTGCGTCTCACCAGATGGAAGGCGTCCATATTTTCTTCAAAGTCGGCTGTCATCCTAGATCGCTGGATTTTCCGTCGGGCCTTTGGCACTTTGCTCTGGTTGTTTTAATCTCCTTCGTTCCACCAGTAGCACGGTGCTCTTCTTTTGTTACATTTTCCTTTTGACATTGATGCTTCCCACGCTGTGGTAATGATGCGTTTAAGTTGATGCGATTGGGTTTCCGCTGTTTTGGCTTGAACTAGATTTCCAGCGTTCAACATTTCCTCGAAGCTCGAACGTATCCGGGTCAAATGATTTGTCCTGCCATTTAGGGCCAGTGAGCATAGGGCGTTGCAAGTACTCCTTTCCTTAGTCTCGAATATCATCACTTGATGTTCGCTGTGTGAATATTCTTTACTTACCCGCCATTTTATGTTTCGCAGGAGGGAGCTGCTTGCGAAGAGATAACGTCGATGATTGAGCCCATTCGTGTTTTACGATACTTGTTTGCCCGACCATTTTTTGCAATGCCTATGTCTAGAGCTGCAAATGTTTCTAGCAGAATCCGCCCTCTACCATTCTTGAGCCTGCTACCCCATTCTGTTGCCGGTGCATTGACATCGCCAAGTATAACAACAGGGGCTCTGCCACGCGCATTGGGCATCAGGTTGTATAACATTGCCTGGTACTCGCTTGTCGTCCAATTGGGTCGTGCATAACAACTATAAAAATGGATGCCATTTACTTTGGCCCGAACGAACCCAATGTATCTTGAAATTCATACCTTGTCGCCTATCCAAATGTTGGAGTCGAGAGTTTTATATAGGTCACTAATTCAAATGATGTCCGCTTTCTTCTCACTAGCCGTTTGTGCAAGGATGTTCCTTGCGATCTAACAGTGATTCCAATTGATCTGTATTATCTTCATGTTTTTTTTTGCTGGTATTGTCCATTCTAATGATTGGTGTTCCTTTCTACAGAACATGCATGATGACTCTTTATCACAGTCCTTTGCTATAAGACCCACTGATCCGCATGTCCTACAAAGCTTGAAGCGATCTTCCATATTTTTGCATTGTTTTACAATTCGTTGAAAACGTTCGCTTGCGAATGCGACAGATGACCCAACCAATTTTGATCTTTCATATTCGGCGGAAAGACTTACCGGTTGTATTTAACCATCTCGCAGGATTCATTCTAGAGCTATGCTCACTGCCGCATAGCAGAGTACATCAGCTGAACGAAGAATTTTCAACACCGAACAAAACTTAAACAGCAGATCGCAATTATAGCCAATCGTATGTACTTATAAGGTTTGCAGTAGCGCTCATAATTATCACAGTGAATCTCACTATTAACTGAAAGGTGTCTGAATAGTTTTCAGGTGCTGAATGTAGGTATGTATCTATCGACTTACTAATGAAAAAAAAAAACATAGGGACGGGCTACAGTCCGCTTGGGCGAACTGTTGGATACCCTATTCTTATTCCTATCCCTCATAAGTGGGCGTGACAAAAGTCTAAGTATGGTTGAATTGTTAAGAACGCTCTGCATATTTTGTTATATAACATTTAAAGGATTTTATCGAAAAAAACGCTACCTAGCTCAAACTTGGGTGTTTCAATAAAATTGTTTTATTTAATTGTGGGCGTGTCAGTAGGCGGATTTAAAAAAAATTAACAAATGAGCATAAAGGGCCCCTAGAGAGTATATATTATAAATTTCAGCTCCCTAGCTCAAACTTTGGATTTTCAAAAAAATTGTTTTATTTATTTGTGGGCGTGTCAGTACGCGAATTTAAAAAAAAATAACACATGAGCATAAAGGGCCCCTAGAGAGTATATATTATAAATTTCAGCTCCCTAGCTCACTTTGAATTTTCAAAAAAAAAAAAAATAATAATAATTGTGGGCGTGCCAGTGGGCGGATTTTGAAAATATTTACACATGAGCATAAAGGGCCCATAGAGAGTATATATTATAAATTTCAGCTCCCTAGCTCAAACTTTGGATTTTCAAAAAAATTGTTTTATTTATTTGTGGGCGTGTCAGTGGGTGGATTTTGAAAATATTAATACATGAGCTTAAAGGGCCCCTAAAGAGTATATATTAAAAATTTCAGCTCCCTATCTCAAATTTTGGTTTTTCAATAAAATTGTTTTATTTTTTTGTGGGCGTGGCAGTGGGCGGATTTTGACAATTTTATATCCCGAGCAGTTTTAGGAGTCATAGATCATATATAAAAAATTTTAGCTTTCTAGCTCAAAATTCGATTTTTTCCAAAATTTTGATTTTTTGAGTTTGTGGGCGTGTCTGTGGGCGGATTTCAAAAATTCGTTAACTTGATTATTTCGGGACCCTAGAGAGTATATGGTTAAAATTTCAGCTCTCTAGGTCCAGTTTAAAGGCCTAATTTTTGCCGACGGACGGACGGACGGACATGGCTAGATCGACATTACTATCGATGCTGATCATAAATATAGTAACTTTTAGGGGTCTACGGGCAATATTAAGGTATGTTACAAACTATGCGTCAAAATTAATATACCCCTAGAATAGGGTATAAACAGTAATGTGACGCAGTTCTACATAAATGTTAATTAATCTGTAATGTTTCATTTTGAAATTCCAGTGTTAATGCAACTAATCTGCCGGTTTTTGTCCTTTTCTAAGGGAATTATAATTTTGACTCATATTTTCTAAAATACCTTAGTATTGTTCGAAGACACATAAAAGTTACTATGCTTGGGATCATCATTGTTTGTTATGTCAATCTAGCCATGTCCGTCTGTCCGTCCGCCCGAAATAATAAAGTGGAAGAAAACAGGTCCACAATTGAAAAAAAATATATTTTTATCAAAAAAATTAACATTCGAGCTAGGAAGCTGAAATTCGGAACATATACTCTCTACGTGGGTCCACATACATTAGGCGAGAAGATTTTTAAAATCCGTTCACTGACAGGCCAATATTTGAAAAAAAAAAAACCTTTTTAGGAACAAATCAAAATTCGAGCTGGAAAGTTGAAATTTGGAATATAAACACTCTAGGGGGCCCCAAACGCTGAAGTGTAAAACTTTTTTTTGTTATTAATTATTTATTTTTGTTCATTTGTATTTAGTAGTATTAAAAGTATCTATAGAAAATTGTTCAACTTAATTTGATTCCAAACAAAAATATTTTTTTGTTCATCAACGCGATTCTCACGGTTTTACATTAATTTTTTTTACACAATCCTATTCTATTCTATTGTTAATTTTTTAGTATTCGAAAGTAGTGTTTGGATATTCCTTCTCAATTCTATTTTTTTTTTGATTATAGGTAATGCGCTTTATTATGAAATATTCTAGCAAAACTTGTCTCCCGCCCTACAAATTCACCGATTTGACCGATCAATTACAGCCGATGTTTTTTTTTTCATTTGACACTGACGTTTTCGCGAAGTACCTACTCTATTCTTTAATTTGGTCTTTTGTCGCTATAAACAAATTAGGAAAATCATTGCCTTACAGGCCAGGCCGGCAGTTACTGACTATTCTTAGCAAAAACACAAAATTGGGCAATTGGTTTCAACAGGATGCTGGCATGTATTACCCAAAAGTTGTGTCAATGCTAACAATCCACCAAACTCTTGACATCATTCCTACTCGTATGCACGACGTCATAAAGAACGAACAAAAAAGAAAACGGAAACAGCACATTAAAATTTAACATTCTTGAGTCAGTAGTTACCATTCTTCAAGTTTCAGTGTCTTAATTTGTACAGCAGGAATGAAAAGCTGACGAGTTAAAGGCAGTTGTAGGATAATCACATAATACATTTGAACAATCAATAAGAGTTCCCTACAATTAAAAATAACGTAATCTTTACAAAATGATTATGACATATTGAAGCATGAGATCATAAATTACTCCTTATTTCAACCAATTAGTCGCTTTACCCAACTTAAAGTTTTGTTTATATATAAGGCGATACCAAAAATAGACGATTACGTACAGGAAAAGTGCAAAGGAACCCCCTTTTGAGCATCCAAAAGTAAACCACTTTCTTGTAAATAAAAATCGATTATTCAAATTGACAAGCTACCTTTCAAATGTATCTATCTATTCTCTAAAGACCTATTAATATTTTCACAATTTTTGATAAAACTCAAATACATCTTGCAATATCCATTTTTTCGCAAATAATTTATGCCTTTAATTAAGCCAGGCACAATGACTGTTTTTGCCACTGAGTGTTCTTATATGTATATGCAATAAGAAGAAAGCAGTTAATATAATTCATTTGCATCGCTTACACAAGAATGATCTCATGCATTATAAATTTGATTGCAATAAAATGTATTCCTATAGACATAGTCTGCAACACCATGACCTCCAGATGAATAATTCTATACGTGTGCATTTTTCTATAGATACATTTCTCGAGTAATTTTTTGCTCTCCATTTTCGAGGTTAAATCTAGTTTTAATAGGTATAAGAAGAAAATGAGAGGAAAACTCAAAGCACTGCGAATCTCTCCCTTGTGTGCAAAAATTCCAAAAATGTTGACCTAATTTCTACCATACCAGTAAACCTTCCCCAGAGAGAAGCCGTAATAGAGAGAACGATGTACGAATCCCAATGGGCTGACTATTTTCCACAGTCCCCAAATGACAAACATGTTTCAAAATATTTTGATAACATAGTACAAGAAGCTTGGGGAACAAAATTCAACTACAAACCAGAGCTGATTCTTTACTTTATTCCTATTTTGGTTCAGCCTCAGAGTGGAAGAGTGTAAGATTACTCTAGTGTCTTTAGTAGCGTCAGTTATCGGTACCTACTACCATCAGAACAAAGTTAGTCTCTCTTTTGGGGGAGTGTGTTTCGACGATAACTTTTTCAGAATGAACTTGTAGTATTGTCCACCCAAATACCAACATCCGCTCTACCACACTTTCGATTTTTTTCCAAGGTAGTGAGCAATTATTGTGTACAGCATAATCAGAGTGGAAAATCGATAGAGCTTGTGCACAGTGATTTTTGAAAGATGAAAAGAAATAAAAAATGTGTTTTTCTAAAAACCTACCCAACACAAGGCACGCAGGATAACCTGTGGCCTTTGTCCAAACGAGATGGGATCAAATGTCCCTCCAGCTTTGCCACCGCCATACGCCCCACCATTGTTCATCATCGTCAGATATTGGATTTTTTACTTCTCTTTCGCCAATGTATGGATTTTGCAACTTTGCAAATTTGTTTCCTCAATCACTGCGTTGGTGATTTTTTTTTAAACAATTACACGATAAATACTGCGAAGAACAATGTCACTACGGCTATGTGTTAATTACTGAGATACTATTTTTCTTTGCAGTTTTTTTTCAATATCAAGTTCACTATCGCGTTCGATTTGCGGAAGTAGAGGAGAAGCTAGTAAACGCAGTGGCGAGTCGAAAATTCAACTGACAAGAGATGTCGACAAATGGGATAGTACTTGCGAATTGACACTTGGTTATAGGGGTTGGAGAGAATACAAAATAGAAAAAGAATTTATTGAGAATAGTTGGCGCATACGTATTGGACCTGAGCTTTAGCGTTTTGATGCGGAGAGCAAAATCAAAAGCTTAATTTTGAAAAATGATGGGGTGGTTTCTGGCCATGAACTTTTAACACAGATAACAGAGTGTCATTTAAGAGAACAGAATTTCGTAATCGGTTCAACACCATTAAGTGGGTTTCTGCAAAGAAGGCAGCATCTTTCTTCTGCATATTCCGAGTTTGTTTTTTACATTATATGCTTGCAGTGAAAACCTTTGTTCAAATTGTACAAAACAATTCTTGGAACCACATTCGACACAACAACCGGAGGTTTTATAAGAAAATCAAAGGAACTGGCTTTAAGGTCGGAATGCACGCTCTCCGTGCCAAGTTGCATCAAACGTTTTTTTCCGCTGGCCCACCTCTTGTGAACGTCTGACAAACATCCAAAAGTATTAATTGTCATGAGAAGCTTATCAAATTTGCCATTCGGATTCGGCTTAAAATTGTAGGTCCCTTGCACTTCGCACAAGCAAGTGGTGGGAGAAGCTAGGTTCTAGGCCCTGTATTGGCCGTTAATATGTACATACCTAATATTTATTGTATTTTTATATCCATTTCTACGCTGGGCTTTGTGAAAAGGTGGTTAAAAGAATGTGAAGTTTCTTAAGTTTCACTGTCATTACACAGTTATTGTTTTGTTAGTACGGTGCTGATTTAGTTCAAAAGGGTAAACGCGTCGACTAGATAAGATTTAGATTAGATTAAACCTTATTCAATATAATTAATGTTTACAATATTGATTATAGAGAAAAAAATTAATAAATTAAAATATATGACAGTTTTGTCGTCCGCCTGGGTGAACAAAATTTTGATAAGGATTACAATATAAGTTAAAAAAACCGGAGTGTTTATAAAGCAATACTTTAGTAATTATTATTGTTAATATTATTATTATTATTTTTTTTTATAAATACCTCGTTTTACAATTGAAGCTACATAAAACAAGTGATTCTTAATTTATTATTACAAAAATATAATTAATATCTACTATATAATTTCGAAATTTTGCTGGACTTTTAGTTAAGCTAAAACAAAAATGTATGTATTTCGATTCCGATGTAGTTCGGAACTTTTAATTTAGTTAAAACAAAAAAAAAGTTGTTTCATTGTAGAAGCTTTCGGTGAGTACCTATTCTCCTTCTGTATGCACTGGCTTCGACATACTGCTTAAAAAGTTGTATCCAATTTAAACCGTTTAGATAAGTTTGAAATTCTTCTAGACCTGAAGCACATTCTTCTCAAAATAGCAACTCCGTATCTTATTCAGTAACGGACACATTCCAATAAATTGAGATATGTATTCCCTCCCGTGTAAGTTGCATAGAGTACAGTTACCGGTTTATTCGATCCGATGGGGTCCATGATTACGTTTTATCATCTCTCCTCTAATTTTGAAAATTGTTCCAATGATAAAGCAGAAATAACTACTTTTGAAGTAATTCCTTGCATATAGATTACTTTTGACTTTCGAGTAATATAGCTATATATATATGTTGGCTCTCGGACTTTTTCTATAAAATAGTACCTATTATTTTCATCGGTGATCTTTTTCCATTGCTCAGTGTTACTTTTAGCCCAGTTTATCGTAATCCCACAGTACGCAGCAAGTTTGGTCCAATCTGTGATAAAGAGAATTTTCTTCTGTGCTTGTATCTTCTGTCTTTGTTAGTATGGAATCGCCCATATCTAGCACTCTTGATAAATAATCTGCGTTTAGTTTCAGAGATGAAATAAATACTCGTACAATGTATTTTGGCGTTTGGCAAATAAAAAAATGTTCGCATACAGAAACGAAGCAGATATTCGATGATTTCATACCGATATCAAACTCATACCTGTGCTCCACATGAAAAGATTGATTTCGCGGTAGCATCAAAATCACACCATATTTTAAGCTAACAGCTATTAGCTTGTTGCTGAAAACCCATTTCAAATTAAAGCAGATTGCTGTTTTGGTCTTATTCATTTTCAGCCGTATTAAACAAAATACTCAATTTGCTGCTAATTCACAAAAAACTTAAATGTGAATCAAAAGTTAATTCACGAATTAAAGTTTCTTATTAATAAAAAATAAATGTCCATACAATAGCTTATTTACGGTAGGTAACAATTTGGTCCGGTTATTGGACTAATGCTTTTTTTAAAAGGTAACTTCCTGCATGTCCGTATCCAACATAACATTTGGTTCAAAGATTCACTAAAAAATGTTTTCAGTTATATTTCAACTTAATTACTCCTTAATTCGCCAAGTTCGGTGAATTAGTTAATTGCATGTTTATTAGTAACATTTTTCATTTAACTCATTGATTAAAGATAATTCACCTTAAATTTGCTTTTATTAATACGGCTGTTTATCTTTTAAGTCCTTTTCCATTTATAAATTGAACGTCAGCCCCATTGTTAGGTAAGTGTATTTTTTGTATTACTTCCAAATTTTGCTCACCATATTTCTATTTTTAGCCTCTAACTATCCTGCCAGATAATTTTTGATATATCATAACTTTCGATTTTTTGACGTTCAACCCACTGGTGTGCAGTACTCTAAAAGTTTGTTTATCATCATCCGTAGTGAACTCGGAGATTTTGCCAGTATGACTATGTCATCTGCGTACATTATAACTTTGATTTTCGAGCTAAGCAACGGCGGAATTTGAATCTGTGAATCCTTGATTAGATGCTCACTGCGCACTAACCATTAAACCACTGGGACGGTTATGTTCCCTTTAATCCTACAAGAATGCAATAATGATTCATCCTAACCTATGACATCCGAAAATTCGATGATAGAGACCGCGCCCAACAATTTTACATGCGTCATTAAGTACCACAGCCTTCAATGTTATATGTATTAGGTACTTATTTTATACTGCGGGATACCTATTCAATTTGGACAGCAAAAAGCAATTAAATGTCTTATTTCGTATTGTGTCCGGTTTCATTGTGTGAGCGATTTTAAGAAAAAATACCCAACCTCACTGTCATGATGCAGTGGAACTACCAAGATCCTAATCTAAATGTGTCTTAATATACCAGATTATTATAAATTAATTCGTGTTACACAAACCCAAGCCATGCGCATAAATTCTAGTTGCTCCAATTATTTCAGCAATAAAGGAAAACAATTTGTCAGATTTCTACGCCTAATAACTAAGCTGTTTGTTTTTAGAAGCTGAAAGGAGGACTGGTTCTTAAGCTGTATGTACTTTTTAAAACGAATTTTATGTACCCGTGCGTTTCCGTACTCTAATACCTCAATGACTAATCACAAAACCTTTTCCCGCGTGTGGGGATTCCTCTAACCTGATTGAAAAGGTTTTGCCTCCAAGCCAAACTTCATTGAACTAATCAATCTTCATAAAGAGTTGCCGCTTCAAACATTATTTATATTTATTCAATGGTCAAAGAGATCAAAGATTACATAAAAAACAGAAAGACATAAGCAAAATTATGAATGAAAAACAATTGGAAAACAGTCTGGTAAAAACCAGAATACTCGTAGCTTGGTTCAACCAAGTCACCATTCCAAGAAATCATTTTTTGTTTATTCCATCTGCACTTTTCGGCGCGATCTTATAAAAACTTACGTCGGAGTAAGATATACGTCATTTTGGAATCACCTATTGAAACCTTCGGTTATTTGTTTAAAGACTATTTTTTTGAAGTACCTATACACACGGATAACGGTTCAAGATGCTTGCACTTACGAAACGTAAGGAATTTGTTTATAACATTTTTGAAAGAAATAATTTTGATTGTCTTTGTTTTGTTTTGATTTGTGTGAAAGTGAAAGCTTCAATAATTACGTTAATAAGAAAACGAAAACCACTTTCTTTATAAGTTAAATCTAAGACAATGTTTTGGTCCAGCGTCAACAAAGTTGATTGTGATTGAGTGATGAAACCAAATTCAATTAAAGAAGTGTCAGTGATAAACAAATGTGAATTTGTCAAAAATGCGTTAGTTTTTTTATTTGGTTTGAAAATACCGTGCAGGTCGTTTTGTAGATCAAGTGGATAAAGTTAACCAGTTAGCATTAGTGATAACGACACGCTCTGATTTGATTTAATTGACTTTTAATTAACGATCTATTTTTTATGTTTTATATTTGAATTATGAATCATTGAAATACGAAATCGTTGGTAAACTTATTTCAATGGGATTGTTACTAGAACAGGGGTTTTTTTTTATGGGAAGGGGTATGAAGAAGGAACAAATTCGTTTGAAATGTGTATTTTTCTTTGCTGTACCTACTTAAATTATACGAAACATGATGGAATAACTGCAAAGTGCACTTCAAGTTTACTGTGAGGTACTTTATGACGTCGAAACATAATATTAACATTGTGGCTAAACCTCTTATTCTCAGCGACCCTTGGGCCATATTTGTCATCATATTATAGGTACTAATAGTTTATTCGAAAGTCGTATATTCTCAGACCTCGGATCCAAACGGATGGACGAAATTCTTTTAAATTTCCGAGTTTTTGGGCTTATATCTCGCGGCAATTTGTATACCCCATTCTAAATGTATAAAATTTGATACATTGTTTGTAGCATGCCTTAAAATTGGTCTTAGACCCTTAATTAGAATACAAAAGTGACAACATTGTGCCAATGTTATGTTGGGAACTAGGGGCGAGCCACAGTGGCAACTTCGATACAGGAGGATGCAGAAGGGCAACTGAAGAGGACGCGGCATGCTTGTGGTTGCTCGGCTCTGCTCGTCGGACGGGGGTAGTTCTTGACCCCTCACCATATACCACCTGCTCAACAAACGTTTTGTTCATGCCAAAAGGTTGTGAAAAGAGAAAAAAAGGAAAGAAAACTACTCTACGTAGCCACGAACGGACGAAAAAAAGATAGGATAGTAAAAATAAAGGAAAAGAAAATGTCTAAGGACATAGGCCGATACCCAAGAGAGAGAAGGGAAGGAGCACCCGAACTAATCTAGCTAACCTAAGTTAAAGCTAACCTAACCTAAAATTAAAAGCTAAGCCCTAAAATTTATCTAAACTAACTTAAAACTACACTCAAACTATCTTACCCTAACCGCAACTCACTTTACCTAAGTCTCTCTTTAATACCGGATTCGTTATGAGCCCGAAACATGCCAGATGTTCTTGGCAAGGGTTGGACATCCCACCCTTGTGTCTTTCGACACAACCTTAGCTATAACTCTGGCCGATGTTGTGAGTGATAGCCCCTTAAAAGTATGTATGAATATTACTGATTACCACCTAAAGCAATGTTAATTTAGCCAGTTCCTTTGTCCAATCACCAATTTTCGCCTTTAAATTTGAGCTAGAATCTTGGAACATATGTACCTACTCTCTAGATACCAACAAGTGTTGAGGGTTGTGTTCTGTATAAAATATGTAGACAATTCATTTTTTTACCAATTCATCAATTCATCACCAACATCCACTTTTTGTGGTAGATTTTGACAAAAACATGTTAGCGCTGAAATTCTTGAAAAAAAGGGAAAAACAATATCTGCTTTGGTGTTTTTACTTGGGGTGAGGGTTGGAAAACGGCATATTCAGTATCTCCTTAACGGCTCCATATATTTGGTATTTTATCTTATACCAACATTGAGGAAAAAATAGCGTTGATACTAAACTTCTTCTTCTTCCACTTTAATGGCGAGGCTATGATCAGGATTAAAAGGATCAAAACGAACCCTCTTACTTTACTACATACGACCTGTATGATCCATTAGTTTTGAGATCTGCTCCTTCTTTTACGATTTCAAAACGTGCATGTCCTTGTTTTTGATTGTTGTTTGATCTTCCATTTACGACAACAGTGAACACCAGTCTTGTCAACTCACGGAATTGTATGCACACTTGCGGAAAAGCTTAAAAATGTTTAATATGGTTTTTACTAGGCTGACCGGAATGTTAAAATTATCTAGATGTGATTTCTGCCCTTAATTGCATTGTACGAGAAACACCTTTTTTTTGATGCGTTGCACTGATATTTTTAGCCCGTACATGCACGGGTTATAATAATTATAATAAATTTTTTATAATGCAATAGGAAAACTCTACTTATAAAAGCAAGGTTTTCGTTCGTCCCAATCGAGCACTTTATTTAAAATCGAGTCGCATATCTCAGGTGGCTTTTGTTCTTCTGTATCTTCTTTCTATATCGGTGTATACGATCTTGGTAAGAGGAATCATAACTCTCTCACATGTTGCATCACATTTTCAAGAGCTTTCGTATATTTCATATATCCTTTCGGATTTCTGGTAAACGATCGTGAAATAGGGTAACATTTTGTATGGAGTTTCTACGATGACCTATCTCAGTAGATGTTACGTTAAAAAATAATTTACGAACCCGTTCAGCTGTTCCGGTTATGTTGCCAAATTTGAAATAGAGCCAACATGTTTTAAAAGATCCCCAACAATGATAAGTGTTCCTTAAATTCTTCAATCACACAAGTTTTGTTCTCTTCTACGTCAGAATTTAAGGCGCTACTATATCCCCGTAAGCAGAACAATATTGCGAGCAAAGTTTTTCAAGAATCTTGGACAAGAAATGCGTGCGATAATTTCAACCAAACGTTTGCAGCAACATTGGCAACATTCCCCATAAAATTTTCATTACGCTCTTGAAGGCCGAGTTCCAAAAGAATGGATATTATAACAAAATTATCTGCGGCAAACCTACCGCATAAGTAAGCGAGCAATACGATGAAAAACTGCATTTGTCCAGCCCGTCCCAAAAAAAGGCGAATCTTCTTCTCACTCCACCTACCGAAAAATTGCACTTTCTTCCCAGCTAATGAAATATTTTGACTTAACTCCCGAAAACTTCTTAATGACCGGCAGTATTGAGTTAGCAGCAACAGGACCACTGGTAATTTGATGAAATATCTAACCTAAAAGTGGAACCAGTAAGATCGCTGCGCTTAATATTTCAAAAGCATTTAACAGAGTTTGGCATCAAGCTCTCTTGTCGAAAATGCCTGCTTTTGGAATCGATGATACTCTTCTTCAATGGATTAGAAACTACCTTTCGGACCGTTCAATTGAAGTTGCGTTGAACGGTTACAATTATGCAACTTACCAAATAAATGCTGGTTTTTCCCAGGCTCCGTTTTGTCCCCCGACCCTCTTTCTCATTTTTATAAACTATCTCCTGTCAGTTACTTCTAATCCAATCCATTCTATCGCTGACGACAGTACTTACCCTCAATTTCTCATTTATTCGTTTCTTGGGTCAGCTCCTCATCTTGGGGTGTGGAACTGGAACGGCGGTGTATGTTAAGCTCATTAAATTACGATCTCGACAGCATAACTCAATGGGGTACAACCAAAGGAGTAGAATTTTATGCTTCCAAAACGCAATGCTGTCATTAAATCAAAATCTTAATACTTTGCCATTATCCATGAATGGCACTTGCATCTCTGAAACCGAACGGCTTTCAATTCTCGGCATGTGTGTTAATGACAACTTCCGTTGGAATAACCTCATATTCGATGCCGCCAAGGACGCTCGAAATGTCTTGGCTTTACTTAAGACATACTATTTTAAGGCGTTTATTCGCCCCACGCTTAAGTACAACGCTCATATCTGGCCGGTGCTCCAATCACATATTGGGAGCTAATCGACAGAATACAAAAACATGCGATTAAACTTATTGGCGATCGAGATATCGCGAAAATGGCGACTCTCTCAGTCATCGTCGTAATGTCTCCTGCCTATCGCTGTTTTATCGATATTTCCACTAGAAGTGCTCAAGCGTAATAGCCAGCTGCACTCCAGCCTTTCAACCGCTATACCCGCCATGCCAGGAGTGCGCATCAGTTTACTATTAAGACTGTTTTCGGACGTACAGTGAAATACAAAGAATTCATCCTTAGCCGTACAACACGAATGGGGAATGCTTTTCCCCGCTCATTCGAATATCACTTCTGTCGATGTGTGAGTATTGAAGGAGCTTCCGCACGTGTATCGCTGTACCACTGCCTTGGACTAAATTTGTTCTGTCTGTCCGTATAAGGTTATAGTTTTGAAAATAGAAGTAGTGCCTATCGTTAAGTTTCGTTTCGCTTAGAAAGAGAACGTCTGATTTATGATCCCCTGTAAAACGCAATAAGTCACCGCACCTTTTAATGGAAATTATGGAATTCACATTAAGAACAGCTATTTTAAGAGATCCCCCATTTTATTTATTTATTTATTCCATTAATGGTAACAAGACATCAGATGGTTCAGAAGAGCATTAATCTTCTCCGATAATGGGTCCATATTTTTTGTTGTCAATTTGTTTAATGTCCACACCTTTTTAATGCCTAGCTTACCCACTGACGACATCAGCGGATACATATATTTGTTGAGAAATAGAGTTTCTTATTTATAATACATTGCATTGATTACGTTCTGTAGCATTTAAAGAAAATATTTAAAGTCGATTGTTCACTTTAAAACCCATACAAATTGCTTTAATTGTATTCAAAAAATTTAAATTTAATTTAATTTAATTTATTTATTATTAATCATCACTATAACAAGGTTACAATAAGACTGCTGATTAAGAAATATAAAGTGATTATACGAGTAATAAATTCATTATCATTCTTAAACTTTAAAGTTAGTGTTGAATGATCGCAAGATAATATTTCGTATGTAAAAAAAAAAAAAAAAAAAAAAATAACTGATATGGGGTACCATCAGTTGTTCTTATGCTAAGTATGAAATCGAAAAAAAGCAATTTGATTGAAAGCAATATAAGTCAGAGAAGAATCTTTTTGCATTTTTATTAAGATGTTACTTTCATAAGTAGTTCCAAGTTATAAGGGCTCACAGTAAAAAGCCAGTCTTTAAGAGAATTCAAAAATAAATGGGAATTGAGATTAGAACGTATGGATAAGGGAAGTTTATTAAAAATTCTACGCGAGAAAACTAAATAAAAGTTCATAAAATGCGTTTTGTGCGCGAATGGGACGTCAACCAGTGACAGGTTATTAATACGTAAGCTATATATCGAAGATTTTATAGAAGGAACATTACCACTTTTTTTGAAGAACTCTTTTAGTACTTTGAACACATACAGATTTCTCAGTAAAATATTCGAAGGTTAATAAAGAGAGGCCAACTTTCCGTATAACGATTCTTACCACACATAATTCGAACTATATGCTTTTGGGAAATCAATAGCCACCTTAAAGTATTTAAATATGTACCTCCCCAGCTAACGATTCCATATTGAAGTTTCGACTGACCTAATCCATAATAGAGCATTGAAAGAACTCTTTGCGAGCTTTGTATGGTTTTAAAAGATACATTTTGCGAGTTATCAGTGACATATACGATTTTAAGTATTGGACGTGAACCTTCCAATTTAGTTTGTTGTCAATGTATACACCGAGATATTTGAATGAATCAACTGATTCAACTTTAAAGCAACTGTTTGAACAGTGATTATTAGCTTTGAAATTGTTTTTCCCACAGGTATGTAGTGGTAAGCAAAACTGTTGACACAGGCATGAGTGAAAAATGAACTCAAATTTTTCTGAAGCATCATGTGATAGATTAAAGTAGATTAATTTCGTTTTTTCACTGATAATGAGTTTGTGGACGTTAAACCAGACGCGAAGTATATGAAAATCGAAACTAACCTTTGCAACGCATTCATGAAGCGATAGATCAGTATACGTGAAAGCGATGTCGTCTGCAAATGCACTTCGATTGCCGTAAAAGTTTTGGAAGAAAAGAGAGTTAATGTAGATAAGGAACAGTATAGGACCTAGCACGGATCCTTGTGGAAAGCCGTTTTTAAGCTTAAGTGGATCGCTGTAACAGCGACTGATTACCACCCTTTGCTCTCTTTCCAACAAATATGACTTTAGCCATTCATATGTCATCCCTCTAAGGCCAGCTTGTACAGCTTACGCAATAACATTTGCAGATCTACCATATCGAATGCTTTGGTCTTATCAATGAAAAGAGCCATAGTTGATTGACTTTCGTTAACTCCATTAAATAAATCGATGCGAGATGATACCTAATGAGCTATCGCGCAAATCCTATAGTCTTGACGATGGGGTTCCGATGTATCGTGAGTTATGTTAAGTAAAAAATGAGTCTCGAAACGACAGCCATTTTAAAAGTTACACGAAGCAAACCAGCGTCAAAACGATATCGTCAGATGATTATCGTCTTACGTAAGGAGACCCAGTTAACATACATAAAGCGCCAACAAAATCTTTATTTTTCTTGATATATAAAGCTATGTCAATAACTGCTATTGGACTGAATACCTTCATCAGCGGCTTAGTTACTTCAGTGATATGTAGGATATCAAGAGTGACCCATGTAATCTTTCACAAAGATCTTGAAATTTAAATAAATATGTAGACTCATGCATTTTGAAGCTGAAATCGTTGTTTTTCAAATTTTAAAAACTGGACAAGCACGAACATTTTATTTCCGGCCATAGGCTTTTGCTTTTCGAATAAGCAGTATTTTAAATATATATGAAATTTAAGCGCAATTACATAAATACAGGTTGTTCCTTAGGCATCATCTAAACACAGACTTATTGCTCCGACGTCATCTGGACGCTTTATTGGCAGTTATTCTTTTACAATAGGTACTTTCGCGTACTTTATCTGTAGAAAAATAAAAACTGTCAAATCTCCAAAATCGAGAGAGAATCCTCTCATTTCAAAGAAAAGTACGCGAACGCTTTTGTGTAAAAAGATGAAAAACGTCAAAGTTTGGCTTGAAAAGAAGCAACCGCTGTTTTTTTTTTTGCTGCAAACTCATAGGATTTCATCATTTTTTTACGAGCTGAAATTCTGTGTGAAGAAAAATGAACCAAAGTACATTTTTCTTTCGTTCATCTTTTTACCATTTTCTCAGTACGCGAACACGTTTGTGTAGTTTGCACGAAAGTTTATATAAATTTACGTTTGCACATTAGTTCGCGAATAGACCTAATATCGGATTATCAGATTTCTTAGAATCAGTAAATGTGTGAGTTCGAACCCAGGCACTAAGGGCAGCAATGTCCCACTCAACCCAGAAACATAATGCCAACGCACTCGGTTCTGACTTCAGCCTTTCAATAATGCTTGATACGATTTCAGTCCAGCCGTTTCCGAGTTATGAATGATAATGGGAAATTAACAAGATCACACTATTTCACTCGACAGTCAAAGACGTTGTCATGCGAAAACATTTACGTTCGTGCAGCTTACCCTTTATTTTACAACAGAAATTACTGCAAAGGCCATTAACGAATTCACTTCTTGACTTCTTTACAGTGGCATGCGCAACACTTTTTGGAATTGGACTATTAGTAAATACTGCAGCATATGTGCACCATTCACATTATGGCTGTTTTAACCGATGCGGAGTGGGGTTTCCCAGATTGCAGAACATAAATACATTTGATGACTTCATTGTAAGAAAACTGTTGACCGCGAATCTTTAGCAAACAAACAAATTTCATTTATTTATTTTAGGTACAAGCCTGCAGAAAATACGCCAATGAACAGGAACGATATATGCGCAAGGAAATTTTTATAAGTAAAATGAATTTTATCGATATCAGCAACAAAGCTTACGAACTGGGCTTATCGCAATTTCAATTGGACATAAATCCATTCGCTGATCGTACCAAACAGGAATATGGAAGGTTGCTCGGTTCGAAACTCTCAGTAAGAGGAGAGTAAGTACATACATTTTCCAAAGCAAACATCAGTGCATTAAGGCTTATCCTTTTCTTTACAGGCAACGTGTTGGAAAACATAGAAACTACGTAAAAAAGAATACCCTTAAAAACCTGCCCGATCATTTCGATTGGCGACAATTTGGTGGTGTTACGTCACCCAAATTCCAAGGAGAAGACTGTCAAAGTTGTTGGTCGTTTGCTGTCGTTGGAGCCTTGGAGGGACACCTTTTCAGAAAAACTGGGTTCCTCGTACCACTTTCAGCCCAAGACTTGGTAGATTGTGCCGAAGAGGAAGGCAACATGGGTTGTGAGGGGGGTTTCCAGGAATACGGCTTTGAGTACATCATTGAAAATGGAATTCCTCTGGAAGCAAGGTATCCGTACTCACAAATGGAGAATCCACGATGTCATCACAATGAAACAGGTTCAAATGTTAAAATTCGTGATTACGCCAGCATCAAGCCGGGTGACGAGGAACGAATGAAGGAAGTTATTGCCACTCTGGGGCCAATAGCGTGCTCGATAAATGCAGGACTCGATTCTTTTCAGTTATATAAAAGCGGAATCTATACCGATGAGGAGTGCAATAAAGAAGAAGTCAACCATTCAGTGGTTGTCGTCGGCTATGGTGTGGAAAATGAACAAGAATATTGGATAATAAAAAACTCCTATTCTGAAAATTGGGGCGAGAATGGATTTATGAAGCTGCCCCGGAATCGAAATAGCTTTTGTGGTATAGCTTCAGAGTGCAGCTATCCAATACTGTGATGATCGTGATCGTAAGACGCTAGTTACTTAAGTATTTATATTCGACAAAAAAAAATCATTTTAAGTTATTTTTCACGTAATAAAATTATTTCTTATCATAGTTAGTCTTGTTACGACACTGTATTTTTAAAGGCGATTGTAAGGGAATACAAATTTTGTCTCATAGTTTGTAACATGCCTTATTAGGGGTTTTCCGTTTTTAGATCATAGCAGAGCACTGAACAGAGCGTGAGCACGTTGTGAATGCTCAGAACCGAGCGTGCTCAGAGCGTTCTGATATGTTTATGAAACATACTTGAGCACCTAGATATCATTATGTTAAGCCATCATGCTTAGTTTTAAAATCAAAAGTATTTCATTAAATTGTTTAACATTTTACGCCCGTGCAGGGACGGGGAAAGAATATCACAACAGCGCCCCCCCAAAAAAAATCCTGTTTTGAATCGACCATTTCGTTCAAATCCCTTTTGAACGAGAAGGGTTTTTTTTGTGCTTGAAGTTTGTAGCGTGCAGAGTATATCCATATAATGAGTAGGGACACTCTCGACGTTTTCTTTGTCAGTTTTTATCAGCAAGTACGTCTATGTCACAGAATTTAAGTAAAATAATGTTATATAATTATATCAAGATAAATGTTTGATTTTAAAAGTATGAAGAATCTCTTTGTTAAGTCATGCGCCCTCTGTAGTCCGTTGATTGCTTATAAAATGTAAAGAGCAACAACTTCACGAAAAGTGGGAACCCTTTTGGTAAAAGGAGGGAGATCTTGCTGTTTCTTCCGGCGAACGATTGTGAAAGGTGGCCATTGTTGGTGTTGGTATGAAAAGAAGAAAATAAAGAAAAATTGATAGAAAATAATCGTGGTTAATTGTTTTAATCTTGTGGAGGTTTAAACCTCAGATGTGGGGTCTAGCCTGAAAATAAAATATTAAAACAGTGCGAAAACATAGTGAAAAAAATATTATAATAATGAACACGCGTGTAACAAAGAAGACGATGGTGGACGCCCTCACAGTAGCTGGAGTCGAGTTCCCAACGACTACCACACTCGCGCAACTGCGACCTTTATACAACGACTCGCCAGTGATCCGCCGTCCGAATGATGACGACAGTCATTCCAGCGAAGCAGAACACGAACATGAAGACCCTGCCGCAGAAACTCTTGAAGGCCAAACCAATGCAGAACATCCAGGCACGCGGAATTCAACTGAACAAGGAGTCTCCGAAGAAGTACGACAATTGGAGGCGCAGTTAAATATCTTGCGAATGCGTCGCGATGTAATGCTGCTGCAAGAACAAATTAGCAGGATGGGAGGCAGCATAATGCAATCGACAGACAGTCGCAGCCAAAATCTCTATCCCCGAAGCCGAAATGAATACATTCATAATCGATGGATTTGATGATGACAGTGCTAACATCACTCTAATCAAAGATGTTGAAACATACGCCGAACTGCTGTCCGAATTGAATAGATACCAGGAGAAAAGAACCATGCAATTGGCACGCGCCAAAACAGCCGCAACCAAATCAGCCGCAGTCATATACAAGCGTCCGCCGTAAACACCGTAAAAGCAAATGAGCTTTCCGAAGTCCGCTGTTACAACTGCTCCCAATTCGGTCACTACAAAAGCAGTTGCACAAAACCAATCAGACCAGCAAACGCTTGCTTCATCTGTAGCGAAGTAGGTCACTTCCATCAGAACTGTCCAAAGGCGCAGAGGAAAATCAGAGGATTGTTGCTACCGTAAATAAGGGACCTGCCGAGTATTCCGATAGTGATGAAGAAGTAGCTGGCGCCATCAGCGCCATGCAAACGGTAAGTGTTGCCTTCATTGTTGATAAAAGCGAACGCATGGAATCTGTGAATTATTTTTCTCTATTTGATACCGGCAGCGCTATTAGCTTCATTCGTCGTAATACCATCCCAATCAATGTCCGTGTATCTAACGAGTTAAAGCCGACGAAGTACGTGGGGATTGGTCGAGTCAAGTTAGTATATTGTTACGGTACGATTCAATGTCATGTTAGATTCCAAAATGAAATGAAAAACGCATCTCTTTTAGTTCTCCCGGACAATATGATGACAACGCCTTTGATTTTGGGACGCGACTTTTTAAAGAAATTTGACATTGAATTGTATAAAACACGAAAGTTGAAAGCGACTGCTTGTGAAAAAACTGAACTGAAGTCAAATAAAAATTTATTTTCTAAACATTCATGGCCACGTGCGTTCGATTTTAATATTTTAATCGAAGTAGTTAGTGATTGTAGTGGGTGCAGCTTCCAACAGCATTGTCGATTTAAATACAGATACTGTGTCAGATCTGTTGGTCAGTGTCAATACAAGCCAAAATGAAGGTCCGATTCCGCCGTCAGATGTTGTTTCGCAGGTGCACATTCCCGACATTTTTTCAATTGAAGTTGACGATCCGCCGCCCGCAGTAGATATTTGTCCTGGTTTAGAAAAGTGTCAAGGCGATGCGCTTAAAGGAGTTATTGATCGCGTCTATGTAAATCCGACAGATGTTCAGCATAGACCACATGATTATAAAATTAAGATTCGCCTAACAGATCATACACCATTTCATTGTTCACCGAAACCGTTATCGGTTTTTGAACGAAAGAAAGTTCGCGAGAAGGTGCAGGAGTTGTTAGATAGAAATATAATTCGTTACAGTAAGTCCCCGTATGCTTCCGCGGTTGTACTCACAAAGAAAAAGAATGGTGAACTACGTATGTGTATTGATTATCGCGCACTGAATAAAAAGACGATTCGAGATAATTTTCCATTGCCGTTATTTGAAGACTGTATCGCGTTTATGGGAGGAAAGCGTTGGTTTACATTACTTGATTTGAAAGACGGTTTCAATAAAGTCGGTGTAGAAGCTGGTTCTGCTCAATTTACTTCTTTTGTAACACCAGAGGGGCAGTACGAATATTTGCAAATGCCGTTCGGATTGAAGAATGCCGCTTCTGATTTTCAACGTTTTGTACATGAAGTGTTTCGGGACCTGATAGAGGCAGATCAAGTCATCATCTACCTCGATGATATAGCTATAGCCACTAATGACTTTGAATCGCATTTGACAATTCTTGAGGAAGTGTTGCGTCGGCTTTACGAAAAGGGACTCGAGCTGAAGCTGTCAAAGTGCAAGTTTGGCTACGATGAAATCGACTATCTCGGTTATTTGGTCAATTCAGACGGCATTCGACCTACAGATGCTCACATTCGCTGCAGCAGTATTCTGTGCCGAAGAATCCAAAACAGCTACAAACCTGCGTTGGATTGTTCTCATATTTCCGTCGCTTTGTTCCATCTTTTTCGAGAGTGGCGAGGCCACTCCTCGAATTATTGCGTAAGGATGCTAGGTTTGATTTTGACATATCATGTATAAAGGCGTTTGAAGAACTGCGCAGTAAACTAGTGTCGGCACCCGTGTTAGCGGTTTACAACCCAGAAAAGGAAACCGAGCTGCATTGTGACGCAAGTAGTCAGGGGTATGGCTCTACACTTATGCAACGCCAGGGCGATGGATGGTAAGTTTCACCCAGTCGCCTTTTTCTCTAAGTCCACAACCGCTGCCGAAGGCAAGTACCATAGCTTTGAGCTAGAGACTTTAGCAATTGTCTACTCACTGCGGTGTTTTCGGGTATATCTGGAGGGAATACCGTTCAAAATAATAACTCATTGTAACTCGCTTACACTTACTTTAAGTAAGAAACAGGTCAATCCAAGGATTGCTAGATGGGCTTTAGAGCTCGAAAACTACGATTACGTGATACAACATAGAGGTGGTTCATCGATGGGCCATGTTGATGCCCTCAGTCGATGCCATGTAGTTGCCGCTATTGATGCTGACGAAGTGGATTTCTTAATACAAGTAGCACAGAACCGAGACTCGGAAATAAAAAGTCTAAAGGAAAAGTTAGTGGTGGACGTTCTTAAGCATTATGAATTGCATGATGGTCTTGTTTTCCGAAAAACTAGTACAGATCAATTATTGCTATACGTTCCAAATGAAATGCAAAATAATGTTTTGCGAATGGTGCACGAGAAGATTGGTCATTTAGTGGTTGGCAAGTGTTACAGCCAAATTCGAAAGAATTACTGGTTTCCTTCAATGAAGGACAAAGTAGACCGCTTCATTAAAAATTGTATAAAGTGCATAATGTACTCGAAACCGGCCCGGTCGAACGACCACAATATTTATAGCATTCCAAAGAAGTCAATCCCGTTTGACACAATTCACATGGATCACTTTGGACCATTGCCGTCATTGGCCTCTAAGCGTAAACACGTTTTAGTAGTCATCGATGCTTTTATAAAAATGGTACGTTTATACTCAGTTAACTCGACAAGTACAAAGGAGGTCTGTGCTTCGATGGACAAATATTTTAGCTACTATAGCCGACCAAGGCGCATCATCACAGATCGCGGTTCTTGCTTCACTTCGTTAGAATTCAGTAATTACTTGCTTAGGCATAATATCGAACATATTAAAGTTGCTGTAGCATCTCCGCAGGCCAATGGCCAGGTCGAGAGGGTAAATCGCGTGATAAAAGCAATGTTGAGTAAAATAAGTGAGCCAGTAAGTCATGCGGATTGGGCAAACAAGTTAACAGAAGTTGAATATGCTATAAATAATACGATACATAGCTCAACAAAAGATACCCCAAGCAAGTTACTCTTCGGGGTAGAACAACGGGGCAAGGTAATCGACGAACTGAGTGAATATCTGAGTGACAAGTTCAATTGCGGTGGCGGACGTAATTTAGAAGATATTCGGGCAAAGGCTTTATGCTCTATAAAGCTATCGCAGCTTCGTAATGAAGAATACTTTTTGAGGCACAGTATACCTGCTAAGACATATTCAGTGGGTGATTTTGTAGTTATTAGGCACGTTGATACCTCCGTCGGAACAAACAAGAAATTTATTCAAAAATATCGGGGACCATATATCATTCATAAAGTTTTACCGAATGACCGGTATGTAATTAAAGACATCGATAATTGCCAATTGACACAGCTACCATATGACAATGTTGTGGAAGCTGTACGCATACGTAAATGGTCAACACCAACTGACGATTCGAGTGCTACGGTCGCTGACAGTGATGGGCAACACGTCACCAGCTAGGTATCTATAAATATTAGAGGAGCGATTACTCGTAGTTTAGTTTAAATTTTGTATGTTTGCTTTTATGATCGAGGTCGATCATAGTGTCAGATTGACCGAGTTGTAATATAATTATATCAAATAACGATAAATGTTTGAAATTAAAAGTATGAAGAATCTCTTTGTTAAGTCATGCGCCCTCTGTAGTCCGTTGATTGCTTAAAAAATGTAAAGAGCAACAACTTCACGAAAAGTGGGAACCCTTTTGGTAAAAGGAGGGAAATCTTGCTGTTTCTTCCGGCGAACGATTGTGAAAGGTGGCCATTGTTGGTGTTGGTATGAAAAGAAGAAAATAAAGAAAAATTGACAGAAAATAATCGTGGTTAATTGTTTTAATCTTGTGGAGGTTTAAAATAATGAAGGTACTTATCAATTGCTTGTTTATTAAAACGTAATTTATATTTTTCGATTTTCTCAAAAACTAGAAGACATAAAACCATTCGGTATTTTGTGTTCGGTTCACAATTGATAGTAAAATTGACCACGAAAAGTCAATTGAGCACTTCATTTCACAATTTTGAAAAAAATTGTACTAAACTTTTTTTTTTTAATTTTTTTATCAAAATTTTGAGTTTGCACGCGAATTTTTCAAAAACTATTGCCATAAATAATTTAATTTAAATTTAGAATTATAGAACAGATTTCTGTCTTTCAAAACCGTTATAGAACTTTATTGTAAGTGTTGCCATTGTTTTTTTAATAATTTTTTTTCAATTCAAGCCCTTTTTTCTATAATTGCCCCTACCTCCTAAACGGGGCTAGATAGACCCCCCTCCCATAGTAAAAAATGCTTGTTTTTGACCCTTCTATAGAAAACCGTTATCAATTTTTGGCGCCCTAGTTATCGTACTCTCCCCCAAAAATAAATAATGGGACCATGCACGTGTCGAAACGTTAACAAAATAGCAGCTTCAAAAACACATGGATCACACAAATGCAAGACCACCAGCATTTGAGTGGACTCATTGATCGGAGAGGCCAGGGCCCTGTTTACGAATCGCGAGGCGAGAGTCTCGACTAACGATATTGCCTTACCGATACCTATGACCCATGCATATTACAACTAACGAGAACAGCGAAATGAAAATGTTGCCATTATAATTGCAAATAAGGCACAATATTCCATCATTTTGAACCGCATCCACCTTCACGTTTAATAAAAAATGTCAAAAATAAACGAAAACATAAAGTGAAATGATCAAAGATTTGTTACAAATTTGTTTAAAAATGCAAAAACACAACGATTATTGTTTAAATATTGCTGGAGAATAATCCATTGCTAAGAATAATTGATAATCTTGGTTCGAAAAAGCAAGTTAGCCGTGCTTGTGTTCCAATAAGCCCTTTCAAACGCCTTGTACGAGTATATATATTAAAATAAACAGCGCAATACCAATAAACATTGTTTTTGATATTTTTAAATTCAAACAAGCGAATGTGTTACCTTTTTATTTTAATAAATTGTTTGTACCAAATATTTGAAAATAAAATAATTTTATTAAAAATCAAAGTAACGAAAAGTATTCAAGAAAACTGTTTCCTTCACTGTCACTTGCCTTCTGTTTTTACATAACGACAGCTGAAATGGTGTGGTTAGGCTAACGATACCTGCCGACGACCTCGTAACTTGTAATTGCTCTTCGGCAGGGACGGTAGTCAGGCAACAAGAAACGTTCGTAATCAGGGCCCTGCAAATATTCATTTGGGTTAAACCGGCGAACGTAACATTCGGAACAGTAGGGATGCAGTAAAGTGGGTGGACTATGATCATAGCTTCAGCGTTAAGGCAGACGAATTCCGGTGAGGAGATGGCAGAGCGACAATTAAAGTGCTTATCACTTGAGGATAAATTGTTTTTAAATAGTAACCAGAAAAATGCGCGAAGAAGAAGAACGACATTGCTGCACAATTTTGTATTCCCTTAAATACGAGTACATTATCAATCATTTTGAAAACAAAGAGTTCTCTTTTGGAGAAAATACAAGGTCATGTTGGGAGTAGAAAAATAAAGAGGCTCGCAACCTGTCACTATGATGATATGGATGAAGCTATTCTAAAATGGGTAACAGCTAAATTTTGTTCTCATGTGGTTTCGTATTTTTTGGAACTCTGGGCTTCTAAAACCCCAATTTAGTTCCCGGTCACTTGAGATTAGAGTTAGGGAAGTTCCACTGTAACTTCTAGATACGCCAATTTCAAAAGCGAACGCTCATAGCACAAACTGTAACCCAAAGCAAAGTCTGCGTCAATCAAGAACGTTCTGACTTCAGTTCTCATTCCGAAGACCCGAATCAAAGTTTTGCCGCGAGAAAGCCATATTTTGTTTGCGTGAAGAAGTACAAAATTATGCATACTACGCATGTCATCGAATTCGATTGCTGCCAACAAAATGGACAAAGTTCCGTGAAGTTTCATCAGCGAAACATTGACTAGTCTTTATGATTTTTTACGATCTTTCCACAAAGCACTCGTATATGCTTTGCGGAGTACACGTTGGAAAACCCCGCCCTAGAGAGTATAATTATGTGCCATATGTTAGCTTCATTTCCAGGAATTTTGTTGCCTTAAAATTGGTAACGGACATGACTGGATCGACTATTTTTAGGGGTCCACGACTAATATTAAGGCATGTTACTAACTATGAGTCAAAATCAATCCAACCTAAGGAAATGTTTGTTATATTATATAAATATACACTCGATAGCAAATAAACCGAACCACCCGCTACGTTCAAGCTCTGATTCGATTTTCTTTTAAAGTATAACACATACAACTAAAAAAGTGGTGCCTACAGAAAGTGCTTTTCATGTCAATTAAAATGATTAAAAATTTATTCTTAAGTACCGTTAACTCACATTGTAATCAAGCAAGAAACACAATGCTAACAATTTGCTTTGTTTTGTCTAGATTTCGCGATTACCGTTCTTTTTTCTACAATGTGGTTAGTCAGTTTCTGTTATAAGTTTTTTTAGATTTAGTCCAGTGTTTGCACAGCCGCATTTTGCGTTTCTTTTAAGTTGTTAATAATGGATACGACACCTCAGGAAGCAGCTCAAGCTGTAGCACTACTTCAAGCAGGCCTTGCGCAACGTGAGGTCGCTCGAAGACTTCAAATTAGCAGATCTTCGGTGCAACGAGTTTACTGAAGATACCGGGAGACTGGGACATTCGATCGACGTCCAGGTACGGGCAGACCTGGGGCTACATCAGCAGCAGATTATCGGTTTATTAAACTTACTGTTCTGCGTAATCGCCGCAGTTCAAGTCCAACAAAGTCTGCGGGACGAACACCAAGTGTTCATAAGTTCAGATACCGTCAGAAGGAGACTTTTTGAAGAGAACCTGACTAGAAAGAGAGCTGCAACAGGCCCAGCATTAACCGTAGCCCACCGTCGAGCACTCCTTGAATTTGCTCGAGAGCATAGGGATTGGACGTTGGAGCAGTGGGGTAATGTACTCTTTACTGATGAGTCCAGGGTGAGCCTACATGTAAGTGATCGACGTCAGAGAGTATATAGTCGCGTTGGTGAACGATATTCTCAATGTTGCATCGAGGAAACTGTTGCTTATGGAGGAGGATCTGTAATGGTCTGTGGCGGCATCTCCTAAACCGCACATACAGCTTTAGTTTTCATCGAACCAATGGGCCACGTGGATTGACTTCTCATCGCTACATTCTGAAATCCTCGCAGACCATGTGTTACCTTTCGGAGGATATATCGGGCAGGATATGCTGTTAATGCAAGATAACGCAAGGCCTCATGCTGCATATGTGGTGACCAGTATCTACGTTACGTCGGCATTCGTACGATGGACTGGGCAGCTCGAAGCCCGGACTTGAATCCGATAGAAAATTTATGTGATGAACTGAAAAGTCGGGTTCGAGCCCGGATACCTGCTGCAACAAGGCTTCCAGAGCTGCGAATCACACTTGAAGAGGAGTGGAATGATATTCCTCAAGATTTCATCGTCAGGCTCGTGAGGTCGATGAATGCAAGGATGCTGGCACTTATCCAAGCAAGAGGATTCAATACCAGATATTGAGCAAAATTTTTTTTTTTAATTTTTCTTTGTTATTGGATTACATTTTTTTTTTATTTTATGATTACATCAATTAACACAACTGGAAAACGACTCTTTTTTGTATAACCTTAAATAAACACTGAATTAATTGAATAAACCCAATGAGTTTCCATTCATTTTATTCAATATACGAGGGCGGGTCAATAAGTCCGTGACTTTTGGAATAAAACACAGATTTTTTGATAATTTTTTTTTTTTATTTTCCACCGTAGTCTCCCTTGAGCTCTATAAACTTTGTCCAACGCTTCTCCAATTTTTTTTATCCCTTCCAAAAAAAATGATTTGTCGAGGTCCTCAAAATAGGCCTTTATTTGCGAGATGACTTCATCATTGGAGTCAAATCTTTTTCCACCAAGCCATTTCTTCAGGTTTGGGAACAAGAAGTAGTCGCTCGGAGTCAAATCTGGAGAATAGGGTGAATGAGGGAGCAATTCATAGCCCAATTCATGGTTTTTTGCCATGGCAACTGCACATGTGTGCACCCTTGCATTGTCTTGGTGGAAAAGAACTTTTTTCTTGGCCAAATGAGGTCGGTTTTTTTCAAATCGTCATTGAATCGGTCCAATAAGTTGGCATAATATTCCCCATTGATTGTTCTTCCCTTTTGAAGGTAGTCAATGTGGATTATCCCGCGTGCATACCAAAAAACAGTCGCCATAACTTTATTGGCTGACAAACCCACCTTGGCCTTCTTTGGCGCCGATTCACCCTTAGAAACCCACTGTTTTGACTGTTGTTTGGTCTCTGGTGTGTTGTGATGGATCCATGTTTCGTCCATGGTTACAAAACGGTGCTAAAACTCCTCCATATTGCGATTAAACAACGCCAAACCTTCCTGTGAAGTTGTTACACGATTGCGTTTGTGGTCGACTGTGAGCAAACGCGGCACCCATCTTGCGGAAAGCTTTCTCATGCCCAAGTGATCATTCAAAATTGAAACCACTGAGCCATGCGAGATCCCTACGGCTTCCACAACCTCTCGCACTTTCAATCTTCGGTCGGCCAACACCATATCGTGAATTTTTTCGATTGTTTCGGGTGTAGAGACCTCAACTGGGTGTCCAGGACGTTCGGCATCTTCAGTGCTTGTACGGCCACAACGAAATTCAGTAAACCACTTTTTTACCATTGAAATCGATGGTGCAGAGTCCCCATAGTATTTTTCAAGCTTAGCCTTGGTCTCGGTAATGGTTTTTTTTTCGCAAGAAATAATGCTGAATAAGCACACGAAATTCACTTTTTTCCATTTTCTCCTCAAATTAGTGAGTAGTCTGATAAAAATAGCTGTCAAACACAAACTAACTGACGCAGCAAGTTTAAATTTTGACAGGAGTCAACTGACAGATGCCTGTTGACAGGAGCAGTGTTGCCGTTTCAGTAAAGAGGTCAGAAATTCAAAAAGTCACGGACTTATTGACCCGCCCTCGTATAACGCATTTCCTGTTGGTAATACTTTTTTAGTTGTATGTTTTATACTTTAAAAGAAAATCGAATCAGAGTTTGAACGGAACGGGTGGCCCGGTTTATTTGCTCTCGAGTGTATATATGTTATTTTTCCAAACAGTCATTCTAGACCCTAGAAATAGTTGGCTACATATATATAAGTATACCGTATTCTAAGAGTTACTATATTTGTGATCAGCATTTTAGATCTATACATGTCCGTCCGTCCATCCGTCCGTCCGTCGGCAAAAATGAGGTCTTCAAACTCGAGCTAGAAAGCTAAAATTTTAACCATATACTCTCTAGGGACTCGAAATAATCAAATTTAAGAATTTTTAAAATCCGTCCACTGGCCTACAATCTCAAAAAAACAAACATCGAAAAAATCGAATTTTGAGCTACAGAGCTGAAATGTTTAATATATTATCTTTAGGCCCTCAAAAAAGATTGGGGCGGAACATTTTTAAAATCCGCCCACTGACACGCCCACAAATCAATAAAATAGTTTTATCGAAAAATCAAAGTTTGAGCTAGGAAGCTGAAAATTGTAATATATACTCTTCATGCTCATGTTTAAAGATTTTTCAAATCCTCTTACTGACACGCCCTGAATTTAAAAAAAAACTTTCCTCGAAAAATCAAAGGTTGAGCTAGGAAGCTCTCTAGAGGCCCTTAATGCTAATGTGCAAATATTTTTAAAATCCCCACTGACACGCTACTTTTTAAGAAACCCGTTTTATTGAAGAAATCATTCGCAAAGTACATATGTAGTGAAAATCGTTTTGAACAATTCCTTTATATAAAATTTTCTGCCATACCCACTTTTAGCAGATGATTTTTTACAAAAACTTTTTTTTCAATAAAATCCTTTGAATGTTGTATAACAAAATGTGAAGATCCTTCTAAACAATTCTCGCATACTTCGATATTTTTCACGCCAACTTAATGAGGATGATAGGAATAGGAATAGGTTATCCAACAGCTCGCCCAAGCGGACTGTAACCTTATCCTATGTTTTTTTCATTATTTTTGATTTTCAATCAGAGCCAGGCCTTGGGATAAAAAAGTATCTTCATTGTTGGATCTCCGAACTGAAGATGCATTGGAAATGTTTATGAAGAGCTTTGGTGCTGGTGGAAGAACATTGTATTAACAATGTGTTAAAAAAGGTTAATGACATTCTGCTATATATGCCAAAAGAAATTAGTCCAATTAGCACCGCTAGCCTTATGCGGCCGTGTTTGCAAATCAAAGTGCAAAAAGAAAGTTTTTCGTATTTTTACAGAAGTAGCGGGAGCGGCGATACGCAAACAACTTGATCGTGTGCAGGGAATCAATTCAATGAAAACCAAGAGCGTGGTGCCTTAATGAATCGAAAACTGATAGCATACATTTAAATAAAACCTCGCTTTAAGTGAAGTTTGACTTCACACTAGTAAAAAGGAAACTTTAAATTAAAATACCTATCTAACCTTTATTTTTATTTTAATAATTGGTTTGGTTTTTAAATGTTGGTATTGAATTGCGATTAATAAAATAAAAATACAAAAAAAATGAGAGCCGTTTTTATTGCTGTGGTGTTGGAAGTACAAAAGAAAAGATATGCAGAATTTCTAATACATTAGACATCGCAGAATCTGAGAAAGTAATTAGAATTACCAATTAAAAATCAAGTATCTTAATGTTTATTATTAAATTTAGATATTATAAGGTAAGTAAAGACGCCTTCCAAATGTAGCTGGACATTGTTGCCGCCGCATCTAAAAAAAAACGTCTATTACATACACACTGCAGTTGGCTGCAATTCAGAGTTATTCTGCGGGAGGTTACTTTCAATGTATGAAAAGATGCTGATAATGCTATGGACCAAAGCGCAGCGTCTAAGAATATGACGCAAGTACTGAACGTTTTAGAGATCTAAATTTTGACAGATCCCTTTGAATCTCCATAAAAGCTAGAAGTATTGGCTCCCGCGCAGTTGTTTATGCTGTCCCTTGTTTAAATACATTATTTACATTAAATTATATTAAACAAAATAATATTATATTATCATTCACTCAAACTTGAGAACGCAAAGCTCACACTATCTAGATCTGACCGAATTGAAATCTTCTTTAAATCTTTAAATTTGAAAAAAAAAAAAATGAAATCGATATCGATAAAAGTGCGCGAAAAATGATAACGGTTTTTTGTAGAGGGGTAAATACAAGCATTATATACTATTGGACAGGGAGGGGGGTGTCTATCTCCCTAAAACCAACCGGCACACTTAGAATTAAATTTTATTTTAATGGCCAGCAATCTGTCCGTTAATATATTTTTTAGTTATTGGTATGAATAGTTTTTGAAAAAAAAATGTTTGAAACTCAACATTTTGAAAAAAAAAAAATAAAAAAACTATAGTTTGAGAAAATTGAGAATTACGAAAAGTCCTTTTTATTAAATTTTTATTTTTTGACCATCACGTAAATATGGCGGGAGTACCGTAGATTAGGCGGCAAAAAAGAATAAAGGATTCTTATTGAGGGGTCAAATGCAAGCATATGTTATTCGGCCCTAGCGAGGTATCCGTCGGGACGGAAACTTCTCCGATCTGATTAGAATCGGAGAATTTAGGCTTCGAATATCTGTTCGGAAGAATACCTCGAAGCAAAAATTCCCCGATTCTTATCAGATCGGAGAATTTTCCGTTCCGACGGATACTTCGCTGGGGCCGATTATATTTTATTTCCTTCCGCTGGAAGGGGTAACAAATATTTGAAAACAACGGAAACACTTCCAGTAAAATACTGTAAGATCCGAAATCTGTTTTTTTTATTATATCCGCGCGAACTACGAGTTTGGACCTCGCGGAAAATAAAAAATAAAAAATTAATTGAATGACTGAACAACCGCAGACGGCCCTAAGACATTGTCTCTCCAAAACCCGAATCTTTTCCATAAAACTAGGCGCTATATTAATCGACAATGGACAGCCTTAGCTATGATTGGCCTTATAAGGGCCACTTAGCAAATGACCTTCACTCTGGACTCAAGTTGACTGCTATGAAACCTCCTTGTCAGAGCATAAGCCTTCTTGGCCCAGCAAGACAAGCTGATCGAAATACAGATAGTGGTCGAGCCAGCTATCCAGATATCTAACTACGCTTCTCATTGCCAATGGCTGCCCATTTTGTCCAATATCTAATGGCCAATTCCTTAAATTTTTTCTGGTATCCCTAGAGGCCCCAGCCAATGGTGTTCTGAACAAGATTGTCTTCTGAAAGTTGATTTTTAACTTCCAGTCGTCGCAATATCCCTTGATTTGATCGCAGTCACCCTGCAAAAGAATGTTAATAACATTGATTTTAGGACCGGATCTGTATGCCACCAAATCATCGGCATACGCTATAGCATGTCTGAGTGAACCCCCCAGATCACTCGTGTAAATGTTAAACAGGATCGGAGAACTCACCTTAGCAGGGGGCTGTAAACCGATTTTAATTTCAAAGACTCTGATCGACGTTGCCACATTTGACAACGAACTTCTTTCCCATAAGCATATTATAAATTACATATAACAAAGGTTTGTGCATCCCCCACCTGGTCAAGTTGTAGAAAAGCCCCTCTAGCCATACGGTGTCGAAAGCCCTCTCAAAATCAACCAGACAAGCATCAATGCATAGGTTCTTGCATTTATTCTACTGAATGTCGGAAACCAATTTCGACTCGGCATGAATACTGTCATGCCCGGCCCTGAAACCAAACTGGTTATCCGAAATTATGTTATTGTCCTTGACCCACTTCAACAGGGCTCTATTGACAACCTTTTCAAAGACTTTACTAATATTCGGAAGCAGACCAATCGACCGGTGATTGGCAGGGTTCATCCCATCTTTACCCTTTTTCGGGATTGGGTGTACCACAGCTACCTTCCAATGCGCCGGATAATGTGCATTATTTAGCGCATTGTTAAACAGCGTGGTGAAAATATCTACAGCATCTAGAGGCAGATGTCTCAATACAGCGTTTACGATACCATCCGCACCCGCCGACTTTTTATTCTTTAGTGATCATCTTTCGACACGAACAAGTGCGATGCATCTCGGCCATTGGCGACAACTGTATTAGCATGCTTTTCATCATTGAATACGGTGAATCCGTTATTTTCAGATCGCTAATTCTCAAGTTCGGTGGGCAGATAGAAGTGGTTCACCAGAACTCTATACACGGCCTCGAAACAAGCGCCCAGTAAATTCACTTCCTCCGGTGCGTCCTCCACCACGAAAAATCGTCGTTTGAAGCCACACTTTGTGGGCCTATTCCAGCAGTCAGTATTGTCTGTCTGTTCTCTGGTGTCTGATGGGGGATTCGAACACAAGGAATATCATTGTGATCCTTATTCCTGAACAACTTATTTATCTGTAAAGCTCAATACACCACTTTCTTAATTTGAGTTAATTTAAATCTGGTTATATCGCTTCCGTCACTTAACTAGCAGTCCTATAAAAAAAAAACCGAACGCCAGCTTGTAGTTGTCCCAACTTGTTCGTATATTAAATCAAAGATCCGTTACCACGTTATAATATTTATTTTAATTCCTAGTTCTTAACTCGTGCAACACAAAATTCAAACTAAACTTATTCTAAACTAGTATGCAGCAGGTAGCCACATATCCGATGACCAATCCGCTGAGTCACCTAAATCTATGCCGCGAGTGTATCCGGTATTCAGTTGTTGCACCCGATCGTTTTGTTATGGCAAACTGAATATCATGGGAAAGTGCTGATGCATCTAAAACTGTTCGTCTGGGTTTAGGTATGCGCGTGTTTGATGGTGTTAACTTCTCCCTTCTGAAAATCTACGTCCCGTAGATCCGGTTACTATGGCTGGTCAGCGACTCGATTCTGGTTGTCAACCGGACGCGATCCTTGTGGGTCAAGATTTTTATCTTGGAATCTTTGACTCAGCATTGAAACTCCGTAATGGATTAGAATCAGGATGAAAAAACTCGTGTCTGTAATTGAAGAAATGTTCGTTTTATTACCTAGCCGTTCGATATTTTTGACGCTCAGGCTATGCACATATCCCGGATCAATCCTATAACCTTTAGTGGTGATATTTGACATCGCTGGAGGAGGAAAAGCTTGAAGATGGCTAAATATAGAGCTTATAAACGTCCTGTCTTTGAGCTGGATTGTTTCGTTGCTTAACTGGATGATGTAGGTACTTGATAAAGACGTTGAAATATTATTTGATACTAAAGTGCGATTTAAGTTTGTCAAGTAGATTGTGTCATCTTTAACAAGTTCGATGACCTCGTTGTTGTTTGAATGAAGGTACATGCTGCCTGTCCACCCTTTAGGAGCATAGATACGCAGTCGTCTTTTGGAATTCTCCTTAGTGCCTCTTCTCTGCACACCGTCGAATGACATATGAATAAGCACTTGCCAACTAAGCCATACGTTTCCTTATGGTTAATAAACATCGTGTCAAATCCAAATTGATTTGTTTCCCCTCAAAATTCGATGGCCTAGTCAGCAACATATTGTAGTCTTCATGTTTTACCTTGGGAGTTGAGAGAACGTATAAGAGGATTGAATTATTAGTGTAGATCGATGGTGTTCCGTGCTATGGCTTCGATTTCAATCTCGTAAGGTAGAGTTTCGAGTTCGCTAATTATTCTACTTATTTCTTCTCCATCTAGAATGTTCGTATTGACCACTCCATTTTTTGCCATTTGGCAAGCTCTTACAATTTCGTTTATTACTTCTTTCAGGATCAAAACCTCGTTTAAAAAGCCCTGCTCGTAATGTCCTTCCATTTTGTCTTTAATCCCCATGTTGATCCGATCGATGACCTGGTTAATGTGTTGAGTGAAGTTATCCATGCTTCTGAATAGTTCATCGTTAATTTTGTATTTTTCCTGGCTTTGAAGAATGTTGTTCCAGTCAGTTGCATCAGTATTTGTTTTGTGCCTTGTAGTCGTAGATTTCGAAACTCTGGACGGTCGTCATCAGCAAGCAAATCTTAATTCTATGGCTACAAAGGTTAATAAATTACTATAATTTAGAAATAACGTACAATATGCACACTTTTTCCATCATACGTGTGTAGTGTGTATGAATACAATTTAATTTGTTTTAAGCCTATTGTTATATTTACATATTAGTGAATAGATTTATATTCGCTATCTATGTGTGCAATGTTCCCTTCAATTTTTAATGAGGCAAAATTGAAATTCATTATGTATATGTAAGAAGATTCTGCGTTCCCCCTTATTATACCCTATTCTAAGGGTATATTAATTTTGACGCATAGTTTGTAACATACCTTAATATTGCCCGTAGACCCCTAAAAGTTACTATATTTATGATCAGCATCGATAGTAATGTCGATCTAGCCATGACCGTCCGTCCGTCCGTCGGCAAAAATTAGGCCTTTAAACTGAGCCTAGAGAGCTGAAATTTTAACCATATACTCTCTAGGGTCCCGAAATAATCAAGTTTACGAATTTTTGAAATCCGCCCACAGACACTCCCACAAACTCAAAAAAACAAAATTTTGGAAAAAAATCGAATTTTGAGCTAGAACGCTGAAATATATATGATCTATGGCTCCTAAAACTGCTCGGGATAAAAAAATTTTCAAAATCCGCCCACTGACACGCCCACAAATAAATAAAACAATTTTATTGAAAAACCAAAATTTGAGCTAGGGAGCTGAAATTTATAATATATACTCTCTAGGGGCCCTTTATGCTCATGTGTTAATTTTTTTTAAATCCGCCTACTGACACGCCCACGATTAAATAAAACAATTTTATTGAAACACCCAAGTTTGAGCTAGGGAGCGTTTTTTTTCGATAAAATCCTTTAAATGTTATATAACAAAATATGTAGGGCGTTCTTAACAATTCAACCATACTTAGACTTTTGTCAGGCCCACTTATGAGGGATAGGAATAAGAATAGGGTATCCAACAGTTCGCCCAAGCGGATTGTAGCCCGTCCCTATGTTTCTATTTATATATTATTTTGCATTTTTGATGTGATTTCGATGGACCTTTCGTCCATTAGAGCTGACCACTGTCACTTTATTGGCCCTTGCCACAATTTCTTTGCAGTAGAGTAGAGGCTTATTTTCCCTTGCATTTTCTTATATGCGGTATAAATAATGTCACCTTTTTTAAATTTTTTAGGTGATAGTTTCTTTGCATTGAGATGGTTATTACTTGATTTTTGTTTCTTTTCAATGTCTCCCCTTAATGCGTGATTTACCCTAGCACGAAAGTTAACCTGATAATTAATTCTCGCGGTTCTATTGAAAATTACATCGGATGGTTTCTTCTTAGTGACAGAATGTACGGTGTTATTGTATCTGTCAACGGCTATATGCACCAAATCTTTTGTTGCCAGGTCCCTATACTCCACTTTCAGGCATCTGTAAATATCTAAGACCGTGGAGTGTAGTCGTTCCACTTGCCCATTTACATCACTGCGGTTAAAGGGTGTTAAATTTAGTTTTATCCCTAGCATTAAAATGAAATTGTGTATGATAGGGCTGAGAATACTTCGTTCTTTCTCGGTAACCAATATCTTGGGGACTTTAAGGTAGTGTCAATTTTGGTTATTTTGTCTTGTAGGTAAAGCGAAGAATTATTCCTGATTTTTCAGTCGTCGTCTAGCTTTCAAAGCGAGAACATCGAATAAGACCTAGTCGTATTGTTGACACGTGCCTTTTTCTGACAACAACACGTTATCTTTTTCTCACTCTTTTTCTCTTTTCCGCGCACCATAGTATAATCCAAACTCGTGTGTAAAAAACAAATATACCACATCTATTGTTCAATCTTGAATAAGGAATGGGCCCGGGGACGGGCTCGAGGAAAAAACCCCCAGGCTATTACGACAGTTTATCAGAAAACATGTCGCTTGAGCCTAGGGCAAAAAAAAATAAACATGGTTTCGAGGACTTTCCTGAGCTACCATCAAACCAAATCATAAAAAACCCAAAGTTCATTGTCATCGCTCCAAAGAACGCTGAAACTCCACTCTCATCTGTGAGTATTTTTATGCTAAGAAAATCTATCGATTCAATAAGTACCTATTACGAAAGCATTTCTCTGTTGAGAGATGGTAGTATACTTATCCTGGTAAAATCTCAACAAATTGCCGATAAATTCCTTAAAATAACAAATCTCGCCAACCAAGTCCCTGTTATTGTTACTCTTCACAAGCAACTTAACTCGTCCAAGGGCATAGTTTATGCACCCTGGCTGATTAATGTGGCCGAATCCGAGATTGTAACAGAAATGAAAAGTCAAGCTGTGTGTGATGTGTTCAAATTCTCCAAAAAAATTGATGATAAATATCAGCCTACAGGTCTAATGCTCTTCACTTTTGACCTGTACCAAGTTCCCCAAACCGTCGAGATTGGATGGTACAAGGCAAAGGTGAAGGAGTACATTCCATCTCCGATGAGATGTCGAAATTGCCAGTTATTGGGCCACACGACTAAACGTTGCACAAAAGAAAAAACATGCGAGCACTGCAATCTTCCACCCCACGTTCCATCTGAGTGTACCCGTTTGATGTGCGCGAACTGCCTCGATAGTCATTCGTCATCATCAAAAACCTGTCCTAAATATATTCAAAGCAAAAATATTCTTGCAATTAAAACTAAAAATAAATGTAGCATGGCAGAAGCCAGGCGAACATACAACCAACAAAACCCCGAACAAAATAACTCAAATAATATACCTTATGCAGTAAGAGCAAGACAAGCAATAACTAACACTGAAACTTCTACAACCGCCACCACCCCCCTCCCTAGCAAATCGTCACCTGTCATCGAAAACCTAAATCGTACTCTTGCAGCTAAAAACCAACTGGCAAAACCAGCTCCCTCTTCTATTCAATCATCTATAAGCATTGAACCAACTACAGCATCTCTCTCCAGCATGCCATCTCCCTCTAAAAAGACAGCCCATTCTTCTTCTCATTCAATCTCTCCATTAACATCCCTTTCACAATCTATCACACCATCTCTCTCACAAAAAAACACTCTTTCTTCTACTTCATTCACCCCTTCCACCTCCGCCTACAAGCACGAAAAACAGAACAATATGACAAAAGAACACAACACACAACTAGACTCAAAAACCACTCTAAATAACCCACTCCAAACCAATACTCTTTCGAGTTACACAACACTCATTTCTAAGACTGCTGATTCTGTTAATCAGAACGCAGTTAATACAAATTCCTTCCTCAATCAAGATGAACAATTATAAAAATACTCCATCAACCTCCAAAACTCAGCCGGTGCTTTCGTCTGCTGAGGGGAGATCAAATCCATCCACTCAAGGTTGGGATTGCACTCTCCTCCGCAGAAGCAAGCACCGGCTTAATCGCCCTAACGACTTCTATAACAACCACTCTAAAACACATGAATCATCCTATCTTAAAATTATGCAATGGAACATTCAAGGTTTCCTAAACAACTACGACGAACTGAACCTACTTATCAAAGAATTTAATTCCGATGTGATCTCTCTCCAAGAGACCCACTGCGCCTTTCAAACAGACCCAGTAGTGCCTAAAGCATATGCTGGATACTTCAATAACTTTACACACAACAACACATCCAAACAAGGAGTTGGTATTCTTATAAAAAAGAATATCCCTCACAAGCTGTTACAAATAAATTCAAACATACTTTCCATAGCAGTTGAAATCCAATCAAATATTAAAATAGCAGTTATCGGTATTTATATTTTACCTGATCAGGCTTTTACATTTAGGGAACTAGTCAGTATCATTGACCAAGTAGATACCCCCTTTATATTAACGGGGGATGTTAATTCGTGGAGTACGCTTTGGGGTTCACCCTCAACCAATAAACGAGGTTCAAATAATAGAGGACTTTATTATTAAATCCAATCTTTCAATACTGAATGATGGATCTCCTACACACTTCTCAACACATAGCACACTTACACATGTTGATATAACATGCTGTACGCCAGAACTTTTATTAAAAACATCATGGTGTGCCCTTAAAGATTTGTACAACAGCGACCACTTCCCAATTTTCACTTCTATCGAACTGAGCAGTCAACAAAAACCACAGTCACACATTCCAAGGTATAAAATCGAAAGCGCAGACTGGGATAAATTTAAAAACAATATTGAACAAGGGTTACCGGAAAACACCCTGTGTGTAAATAAAAAAGCAGCAAGGATCCTTAAATGGATTCGTAATGCTGCTAACAATTCTATTCCCCAAACTTCACCCACATCTCTTAAAAGAGCTGTGCCATGGTGGAATAAAGAGCTTGCTGAGCTTAGAGCCGAAAAGATCACCACTTGGCGGTCTTTTAAAAAAAGACCCAACCAGGTCAACTTATTAGCCTATAAGAAAGCAAATGCTCGGTTTAGAAGACTGATGAAAATGAGTAAACTAAAATGCTTCGAAGAGTTCACTTCAACAATAAACCCCAACCCCCCGATCAGTAATGTCTGGCAAAATATTAAAACCTTAACTGGTTGTCCAAGAAATACCTTCACTAAAACGATCAAAACAACGACTGGGTCAGTTACCTCCTCTGAAGATATGTGCAATGCTTTTGCTGAAACATGGTCTCTGCAGTCAAAAGGCTCAAACTTTTCATCTGTGTTTAACATAGACAAGAGTGAATCTCTAATCGCACCCACACAGCCTGCACAAAATACAGCCGCTAAACGTATTGAAACCAGCATAACCCTGCTAGAGCTAGAAAGCAGCTTAAGCAAGGCCAAAGGCAAAACCCCTGGCCGCGATAGAATCCCATATCCCATGCTCAAAAACCTCCCAGGTAGTGCTAAACTAAAACTCCTTGATCTTTATAACGATATATTAAACACTGGGACCATTCCACAAAGCTGGAAAACAGCATCTGTTGTACCCATTCTAAAGCCTAAAAAAGATATTGATTCCATTGACAGTTACCGCCCCATATCCCTGCTACCATGTATCTCTAAAGTCTTAGAGAAAATTATTGCCAATCGAATTTTGTGGTTCACCGAATCTAAAAAGCTTCTTAGTATCAATCAAGTTGCATTCAAACCAAAAAAAGGATGCATGGATGTCCTTCTTCATCTGGACTACGTTATTTCCAATACTCTATCTGCTCGAAACCACGTCTCCATCCTTGCACTTGACTTCGAAAAGGCATTCGACCGAATAGGTATTCATCTCGTTTTGAGCAAATTGAAACTATGGGGAATCGGACCCAAAATCTATGAATATATAAAAGCCTTTTTAACAAACAGAAAATTCTCGGTAAAAATTAAAACATCTTTCTCAAAAATAGTCCCATCCGACAACGGCATTCCTCAGGGATCACCGCTTTCTGTGATCTTATTTTCAATTGCTTTCGAAGAATTAAACATAATTATATCTAAATACAAAGTTCTAGACCATTGTGTCTATGCAGATGATGCATATATTCTTTGTAAACACAATGACCTAGAAAAGTCTAAAATTTTGCTCTCAAATCTCCTCAGAGAAATTAACGACTGGTCTACTACTTCTGGACCAAAACTTTCACTAAGCAAATGCAAAATTCTTCATGTATGTAGAAAGAAACATTGTCCTAATATCAATCTAGAAATCAATAATATAAATATAGAAAATGTTGCGAATTTAAACATACTTGGATTACTTTTTAACAATAAATACAACTGGAAAAATCATTGTAACAATTTGAAAAAGTCACTAGCAGCTAGACTTAGTATTGTAAAGTATCTTTCATCCAAAAAGAGTAAGGTTCATATTAACTCTCTTTGCTATGTTACAAAAATGTTAGTTCTAAGTAAAATAGATTATGGCCTCGCGCTATACGGATCCTGTCCTAAAACAACTAAAAACGTCTTTAAGCCAACGTACCACCAAGCAGCAAGGAGGAGTATTTTCGCTTTCCCAACAACA
The DNA here is from genome assembly GCA_949715645.1 of Portevinia maculata. Classification (NCBI taxonomy): domain Eukaryota; kingdom Metazoa; phylum Arthropoda; class Insecta; order Diptera; family Syrphidae; genus Portevinia; species Portevinia maculata. The sequence goes on along the minus strand of OX454525.1, from coordinate 152,793,654 downwards.
CCAATAAAAAACATTCTGGCCGAAGCTGGACTTCCAACAGTTGAAGAGCGTTATCTTAAAGTCAGTGCCTCACTTCTGCCTAAGTTAACTTTTCAAACCGGATCAGTGATCGACAAAGATACTATGCAAGCCCTATCTCACAGACGAAAAAGACGCATTCCTTCCGCAATAAGCACCATTTTGGACCTGGGTAAAAAAATGGAAATCCCTTTGAAGCGCCACCCCAAACATTCGTCGTCTCAGCCACCCTGGCTTCTAGATAGCAGCTCCATACTTCTCAGCTCGTTTGACCTAAAAAAACAAAATACCAACGCAGTTATTTATAAACAAATGTTTATTGAAACATCATCGAAACTCTCCAATAGTGGTTGGAATTTCGTATTCACAGATGGTTCGAAAAATGACCATAACACCACATTTGCAGTCGTCTCAAAACAAGGCAAAACACTGATACAAGGTATTCTGACAAACATTACATCTATCTTTACTGCAGAAGCTGTCGCAATATTCGAAGCCATAAAAAAATGCTCCAACACATCAGGCAAATGGGCGATCTGTTCCGATTCCCTCTCAGTCCTGAAATCCATTATGAACCCGTCTCACAATTCCGTAATTATATCCAGAATAAGAGACATCATAATTACAAAACCATCTAAACTAAAGCTTATATGGACTCCTGGACATGTTGGAATTCAGGGTAATGAACTAGCTGATAAAGCTGCCAGGGAAACTCATGTTACCCCGGCCTTTACCTTCGACCAATACTCCCAACGTGATTTGCAAAGGTCAATACACAACAAAGTACTTGCAATGGAAATCGACGAATGGAAAGAATACCACCACCATTACACAACGATCAATCCAAACAAAACTCATACAATATACCCGACACAAAGCCCAAAAGGATTGATAACTAACTTTATCCGGCTTCGGCTAGGCCACACATGTCTTACACACCAACATCTTCTCAAAAAAGAATCACCACCTACTTGTCCTACCTGCCAAAGCAACCTTACCATCAGCCACCTGCTCGGTCCTTGTATCCTCTCCTCTAATGCAATATTTAAAAAAATCAATATAAAACCAAATATTATAGAATTATTAAAAGAACCTACTCCATCCAATATGTTAACTATTAACAAAATATTACATTTACTTAAAATTAAGCTATAATCTATAATAATTTTACCTTAGAGCCGATAGTATTTCGCTGCTAGTGCTCCTATCAATTAGTTATTAATAGTGTATTTTAATATGTTATTGATAAGAAAAAATAAATAAATAAAATATTCCTGATTTGGAAGAGCTTGGCGAATTTTGAAAGCTTGTCTATACAGCTAATAAATTTTTCGTTTTGGACTTCCACAATATCCATATGGAGTATTTCACACGGGTTTGATGGTATGTATGGCTTTTGGCTGCGGCTCGGAATTGGTAGGGTGCCTATCATATTTGTTCGCCAAGCAGATTTCACGTGTCCTAGTATACTTCGTAATTAACCTATTCATCCTAGGGAAGTAATATCGTTCTAGAAGCTGTAGCTTATTTTCCCTAGCAGTTCTATGTGCCCTTCTATGCTTTTCGCTAATCAGGTGCCATACCCTTTCCTCTTTTTTGACTTCCTCCTCTATTCTCTGGGTAATGCGAATTTTATAGCTAACGAAATTATTGAGATAGATTCCCTGCAACATGTACGCTTCTGGTATTTTGATACCGTTAACCAAGTACGAAATTAGCTTTGCCTTAAGTATTCGTACCACCTTTGGTTCATCTAAACTTGGTTTAGCGACGTAATGTCGAGAATAGCCGAGATGAGGCTCTTTATATATTTCCAGACCCTTATCTGCTTTTACAATTATTTGGTTTCGGAACACATTGAGAGGCACTTTGACGTGTGCGATTAAATCCGAACCGTCTTGTGCCGCACTGTGAATGGTTTCGCTGGTTTTGTCTGTTGAACCTTCCGATTCCATGGCTGACTCCGTTGAGTAACGCGACTCCGCGCCGGCCGCGACAACTCCCGCGAGTGAGTTATTTTCACTGACCGTATCAGTCACAGACCCATGCTCCACATTATTCGAACTTGGTGCTGTCACAGGCCTAGCTGTGTCAGACAAGTGCTTTATCTGCGTTTTGAGTCTCGAGAGAACATCTGCCATGAGATTCGATTTACCCAGTTAGTAAACCAACTCTCAGTTATACTCCGCGATGCGCGCCATCCAGCTCTTCAGCTTCGCGTTGTAATTGCGATTTCCTAAGGCGTATGTTAAGGGTTGGTGATCGGTGAAGATTTTAATTTTCTTTGCGCCGTAAAGGTACGCCCGTAAATTATCGAGGGCCCAGACAATCGCCAGCATCTCCTTCTCATTTGATTCAAAGAACGAAATATATATGAGATTGGTCTGTGATTACCAGGTTCACCCTGAGACAGAATTGCTCCTATTGCAAAGTCGGAGGCGTCGGTTGAAAGGCTAAAGGGGTTTTTGAAGTCAGGGAAACTCAGAACCTCTAAAGAAGTCAATAAAGTCTTAAGGTGGCTAAAAGCTCTTGTTTATTTCTCATTACAGGTTTTGGACTGGATGGCTTAGACTTGGGAGTTTACCCCTCTCGTAAGATTGGTTAGGGGTTTGGCCACATTAGCGTAGTCGCGGATAAATTGCCTGTAATAGCATGTAAATCCTAAAAACGATTTTAGTTTCTTGAGATTTGTAGGAGGTAGAAGATCTTTAATATCTGGGACTTTTGTAATACCTGGCCGAATGCCCCCGCGGTGTTTTGATGTAACCTGGGAAACCGACTTGTTTTTTCATAAAATGGTTTTTTTCTAAATTTACCTTGAGATTTACTTCTTGCAGTCTGGCCAAGATGGTTTTCAATATTTCTAAAGTGACTCTCCTCGAGTCGAGATGATGACGTCTATATACACATAGCAGATTTTGGCTATGAATTCCTTCAAGACGTCATCGATCATAGGCTGGAATATAGCGGGTGCATTTTTTAATCTTCATATACTTCATGGTGGAAAATGCTGTCTTGTGAATCTCTGATGGCTTCATCGAAAATTGGTGGAGCTATCGTGGAATTAATATCAGGTATAGCGTATGCATCGGATATAGTTACGGCGTTCAGGCGCTTATAATTAATTACCATATTGTATTTTTTCTCGCCTGGAGGCTTTGGTTTTTTGGGTACCACCCATATGAGTTGTATGGGATCTTAGAAGGTCTAATGATTCCCTCTTTCAGAAGTTCAGCGATCTCTCTATCAACTTCCTTTCTGAGTGGCGCTGGATAAGGGTAGCTTTTTGTGTATATTGGTTCATTGGTGCTTGTCGTGATTTCAGCAAGTACTGTGGTCTTATCTGTTTCATGGTTGGTGATGGGAGAAAAAAAGGGAATTATATTTTTTTTTATAATACAATGCAACTTGGACTGGGTTTCGTCCAGTAGATTCTCGTCAAGGAGAATATTGACCTCCTTAGATAGTTCTTCTCTTAGAGGAATAACAATATTAGGAAATAGTCTTCAAACATTCGTTTTCCTGTCGATTGCGCCTCTAGTTCCTTTAACGTATCGTCTCCGATGATACCGTTAAAAGAGACTAGACCCGGCAAGACGTTGAATGTAAGAAGAGTATCATTGCCGGCATGCTCGAAGAATCTTCCGGTAATGCACTTATAAGTTTGAATTTTCCCAGCTGCTGAATGCACTAAAAACGGCTTTTGGAGGCGCGTGTTTTTTTTTTGGAAACGGACGGACCAATGAAATTCTTGTTTGCCCCGTGTCGACAAGGAATTTCGGCGTGGTTCCATCCCTCATGCAGTACCCTATATATGGTACGCTGGATGTCCGCCTGACATAAAAGTTATCTCGTCTTCCAGATTTTCGTTCACTGCCTCGACACATCTGTCGGCTTCATTCGTGGATTCAGGCAAGTCTTCCTTGAAAGATTGCAGGTTAAACATGCTCTGCTGTTTCCGAGGGTAGTTCTCGGACCATGCCCGCCTTTTAAACGGTATGTTGTCCTGTGGTCGGTTCATGTACTAACATTACTAACATTGATCCACCTCCATCCTTTCGTGTCACTTTGGGCCAATCGACCTTGGGGGGATATCATTCTCGCGATAGGGGGTGGAATGTGGTTGTTGATTGAACCGGCTAAAACTAGGCGGTAACAAGTTAGGCCTTATGTTTTGTTTAAATATTTGGTTTATCGGGCGGATATCGTATTTGACGTTGACGTGTATCGTATAGTTGCGATACTTGAGATTCTGAATCTTCAAGCATGCTGAATAAGCTTTTCGGAGAGTTCTAGGTTTCTGGATGATTAGCATCTTCGAAATTTCGCCGTTAAGACCTCGAATAAAGACGTCCAAGGCCTTGTTTTGGTAGGTTTCCACGAGAGCCATCACCGTTTCCTAACTAAAGGTCTCTGTCTTTATTTTGTTGATCATTAGCGACAGTTGATGGTTAACTGCTTCATAAATTTCGTCAAGCTGGAGATTTCTTTGAGATAATTGGTTGAGCTGGTTCTCCGAAGTTCGCATGTCTCTCTTGTCTGAATAATGCAGCGAGAGACATTGCTTGATTGTCTCCCAATCGTCGTGTAAGATGTTATACGAAATAAGGGCTGCTTCAGCAGTGCCCCTGATCTTTTGCCTAATGTGCTGAATTATAGCACGATACAGGGGTTGTCTCTATTGGTCCGGACTCACATTTGTGAGATCATTTTGGTTTATTTGATGATAATGATTATTACTTTATTTTTTCCCGTCGCAGTTATTTATGTTTTTTCGTATTCTTTTTTTTCGTAATTACCGCCGAGGTTTCGAGGACTTTAACTTTATAACGAGGTAAGCTGTCGACTATTAATATCATAAAACTAATTTAATTGCCTTTAATGCTAATATAATTTTAAAATGTACTTTGTCCGACTTTAAATGGATCCCAATCAAACTATTGAATTTATGACTTCGAAACTGTGCAACCTTATCATTCGTCGTATGTGAGAACTGAGACTCCCAAAGATAATTTTAAATTCATCGCAGTGGAAATATTTCCTACCGATTTCAAAGTTTATGGACAGTGGCTATATAAGTATGTACCTTCATATTGGTATGTATTATATCTGCGAACTTTTCGATGTTTCGTTGGGTGGATAAGTGAAGGTGGGTCTGTGAGTCAAGAGAGGCGAGATTGTTAAGAATAACACTAAATGCGAAATGAGGGTTATTCTTCTTTATCGGCGCTGTATTGATCTGGATTAAAGCTGTCTTACTTTACATCATCGTTACTGGTCCCCATGTAAGTTTCGCTGGTAGAACCTCAAAAAGTATCGACATGCCTTCCGGTTTGGGATCATTACGTCACTGAGCTGAATCTAATGGTGGCGCAGTTGCATTTTGTTTGATCCAGGAGTGTATTTATCTGCCTCTTTTCTTATTTTCATGATTCCAACACGCGCATGAATTTATTTTTAATTGTAGTTTGATGTTCCTTTTACGACAACGGTGAACTCCAGTCGCTTGGTGGCACTGTCGAAATATTTTTCTCCCGACCCGACGGGCATATCTTTTCCATCTCCCAGATTTCCGCCCTTATATTAACTCTTTATGGCAAGCGCTGTTTATTGACGATCGCTGCACTTATGTTCTTAGAACGTCGTTTAATTGAACTTATTCGTTAAAAACAGTTTTATGAAAGAAATCAAAAAGTCCTACCAGTATGTAAATAAAATGCAAAACTGGCCGTACGCTAACTTTCTCGCTTTTATAAGAATTGCTCTCGAATCACATTTTTTCATTAGCTATTTTCAATACTCGTAAAAGCAGAAAAAAAGAATCGTTACAATGTAGATTACCTACATGTAGATAGCTATGTTTGATTTGTCATAATTTCATTTGTGAATAGGTAAGTTAAAAACCATTTTGAAATTTTATTTTATACATTTCGGCAAAGGCTGTAAGTGGGTAATAAAAGTATATTCGCATTTTATAGCGGTATGACGTATGAGTAAGCACAACATTCAACATGCATAATGATGTTTAATATATGCCGTTTAAAAAAAATATCTGTGCCCTCAGGTGCAAACAATTTGAAACAAGAATACCATCAGGTTTATTTTGCAGTCATAAGATTTGTACAATATTTTTATCAAAGATATGTGCTCGACACTGATACAAATCATATGACTGCAAAATAAAACCTGATGGTATTCTTTTTATACCCTATTCTAAGGGTATATTAATTTTGACGCATAGTTTGTAACATACCTCAATATTGCCCGTAGACCCCTAAAAGTTATTATATTTATGATCAGCATCGATAGTACTGTCGATCTAGCCAAGTCCGTCCGTCGGCAAAAATTAGGCCTTTAAACTGGGCCTGGAGAGCTGAAATTTTAACCATATACTCTCTAGGGTCCCGGAATAATCAAGTTTACGAATTTTTGAAATCCGCCCACAGACACGCCCACAAACTCAAAAAAACTGATTTTTTAAAAAAATCGAATTTTGAGCTAGAAAGCTGAAATTTTGTATATATGATATATGACTCCTAAAACTACGCGGGAGATAAAATTTTCAAAATCCGCCCCATTACACGCCTACAATTAAATAAAACAATTTTATTGAAAATGCAAAATTTGAGCTAGGGAGCTGAAATTTATAATATATACTCTATAGACTATAGGTGCCTTTCAAGCTCATGTGTAAATATTTTCAAAATCCGCCTACTGACACGCAAGCAATTTAAAAAAAACCTTTTTTTGAAAATCCAAAGTTTGAGCTAGGAAGCTGAAATTTATAATATATATTCTCTAGGAGGCCCTTTATGCTCATGTGTAAATATTTTCAAAATCCGCCTACTGACACGCCCACAATTTAAAAAAAATCTTTTTTTGAAAAACCAAAGTTTGAGCTAGGGAGCGTTTTTTTTACAAAAGCTTCTTTTTTTTTTTGGTAAAATCACTTAAATGTTATATAACAAAATATGTAGAGCGTTCTTAACAATTCAACCATACTTAGACTTTTGTCACGCCTACTTATGAGGGATAGGAATAAGAATAGGGTATACAACAGTTCGCCCAAGCGGACTGTGGCCCGTCCCTATGTTTGAAAATTATTTGCACCTGACGGCACAGATTTTTTTCTTAAACGGCATTAAATTAAGCGGATTTATAGACCTTATTTCCAGTTGATGCATACATAACGGTAGTTGACTTTGTGATTGCGATCTTATGAATGGTTTTCGATTTGTCTATTTGAAGAAAATACAATGACGTAATTTCATGTGTCTACATATAGTAATAAGTTTTAACATTTATTTAAAAAAGTTGAGTATGCAAATTTGTCCTTAATCTTTGTAATAGCTCAAATCTCAAACTTCTTTAAAATCTCATTACCCGTTTTTAAGAAATTGACGTATTACGGAAATACCGTTGTTTTAGTCTTTTGGAAAAAACTGATTATTCCATTTTCTTACCTTCACTCTAAGTATTTAAAACACCACCACAGATCAATATCGTTTAAGCGCTTTTTAAGAAAAATAGATTTTTTTTTAAAACGCTTATGCGAATTAAAAACCCTGCAAACATCAATCATATAGTTTCCTAAAGCACCGTTAATCGAGTCTTCTGACACTCATTCAAAGTTTTCAAGACATCAAATTTAATCAAAAATGTTAGAGGCATTTTTGAAAAAATTGACATTTTACAAAATTCAAAAAACTGTTATATGAATAAAAAGCTTAACAAAAAGTATGTAAACATTTTTAATAACGAATTCCTTCCAAGTGGTAGTACAAGGTGGCGCAAAAGTTGTCAGGTGGCGCAAAAGTTGTCACCCGATGTTCTTTCGCTGTAATTTTTTTTATGAATGAAAAACTTTGGTTCTGCTTTTGGATTATGTTAATTGGTGTCTTAAGTTTTTTCTGTATCAGTTAACTTCAAAAATATCAAAGTAGAATTTACATTTGCCGCCATTTGCAAAAATCATGCTTCTTCTGATAGGAAGATGACTTTTGCGCCACCTTGTATTAGCCAGTGTGTGAATTTCCTTCGAAATAACTTGACCGTAAATTGACGTTTTTAGATAGTATAATAATTTTTGCAAAATACCGTTATTGGACAAATTTTCGCGAACACAGAGTACGCATTTTTTACGCTCACCTGTATTATTTTATAATTGAAAACTTATAAAAATCGTTAGAGCAATTTTAAAAAAATTGGTTTTGGAAAAAAACATTTATATGGTAGGTAGTAGGTACCGTTATTTTAATTGATTTAATTGATAGACTAAAAAAAACCCGCGGTTATAAGCCTAGAAACCCCAAATACGAAGTTCGAAGAAAATCTGTCCACCCATTGTGGCTGGAGCCTCGATGACAGACCGCCAGACGGACCGACGCGAGGAACGGAAATTCGGAAAACACGTTTATGGATTTCCATATAGTCGTAAAATCATACCTTATACTCAGTTGGAGTTCGAAATTTTACCACAATTGCAATATCTTTCTCTTAAGTATACCTAAGTATGTGGGTGGCAACGGTGTGTGTGTCTGCTTGTGACCCGTGCGGTGCAGGTTCAATCCCCATTGGGAACTACAACGTTCGCCACCCATTAATCGAGAGAAACGTATGACACATTGTTTTCTCCAACCTCTACACTAAAGAGAGGATTTGTGGCTGGAAGTACAATGGACCGTTACCGAGTCTGAGTGCTCAGGGATTCGGATTTAATTTTTTAAATTAAAAAAAAAAACAAACAAAAAAATAAAAAAAATACTATACGTGAAAGTTAAAAACGTAGACAATAATAAAAATATTTAAAATATGCCCATTTTTTGTGGGCGTTTATAGCCAAATTAAATATCCTCGAGTACCTCGCAAACTTTTTCAACAATCAGGAAAATATATTGACAATAAAACAGGAGTTTAACCAAAAAAAGTGTAAAAGCCTTCTTGAGCCATTTTTTTCAAGAATCATTTCTCGTTGCGAGACAAAAACTGTAGCTCTATGGTCGAGACGTACATAAATCATTCTTTCATGCGGGACTAGAAGTACGACACTAAAAAGATACCGTTGTGAATGCAAAAGGAAAGGAGTTTATGGAGTTCTGTGAAGACAACGGTTTAATAATTTTAAATGGAAGAACCAAAGGTGACGAAGAAGGCAACTTCACATTTATCAATAATAGGGGAAATTCAGTGAATGATATTTGTGCTATATCGCAAGATCTCTTAATGTGTGTGGAAAAATTCAATGTAGAAGAAGAGATATGGTCGGATCATCTGCCCATAAAATTGACCCTTACAAATATTGGTAGGTACCACAATAAGGTCAAATAACTTTAACCTATTACCAAAATTATTGTGAAATAACCGGAAAAAGGCTGAGTATCAAAATAATCTGAATTGCAACTTGCATAACTTAAAACTTCAGAAGGAAATAATTGAAATTAAAGACCTAACACAATTAATTAAGAGCTCAACAAAACAACAGGCTAATACCTCAAAGCTTCTTAAACCAATAAAACAAATGATACACTTATGAGTGTGACGCAGCCAGAAAGAAAAGTTATAAACTTCTCAACACTTTTCGCAAAACAGAAAACCAGGAGGCGAAAGAAAACTATTTAAAAGAATACAATCTAGTCTGCAGAAGGCGTAAAACTGAGTATTACACTCAACTTGACCTTAAAATTAGCAGAGTAAAAGACAGCAAGGGGTGATGGAAATTGGCAAAAGAAATACGTAACCAAGATCAACAAATGTTCCCTCAAATTTCCGCTTCTGAGTTTAGAGCATATTACAGTTCACTCCTTAACCCAAATGAAACAGCAAACTCTATTATCTACGCGCCGAATTTTATTGAAGATCAAGCATTGGACAGGGCTATCACTACAGATGATATTTTAAACATTCTGAAAAGAGTAAAACTAAATAAGGCACCAGGGGAAGACAGGATTACCTATGAATTCTTCATAAATGCAACAGAAGAGTTCCTGGAACAACTTGCAATTGGCTTCAATAGGATTCTGCATGAATGCAAAATAAAAGAAGCTTTCAATAAAACAATAATCTTATCCTATCTTTAAAAAAGGGGATATAAATCTTTCCTTCATGAAGGAAAGTATATGCTTTTTTTGTTGATTTGAAAGCAGCATTTGACAAAATCTCAAGAAAATTACTTATATATACTACATGGAATGGGAGTCTTGACTTAATTTGTTAATTTATTAGTAGCTATATACGCTAATACGCAATCTGCAGTCTGGACCGGAAAAGAACTCTCCGAATACTTTGATACAGTTTTTGGAGTCAAGCAAGGATGCTTACTATCACCGTTGCTCTTTGCGCTGTATATAAATGATTTACACGAATCTTTAGAAGGAGGGCTCTATATTGACTCGATTAACATAAGGTTGCTTCTGTATGCAGATGATATGGTCATGCTGGCGGATAATGTCAATGTTTTACAGAAGATGATAACGCGCCTGGAGACTTACTGCAAACAATGGGAACTGGAAGTTAACCTATCTAAATCAGAGATTATGGGGGAAGGCTATCTTGTCAAGAAAATTGGAAACTTAATGGAGAGCAAATACGAATAGTTTCTAACTATACATACTTAGGGGTTGTATTAACACCGAAGATGTCGTTTTCAAAGCATGTAGAGAAGAGAAACAGTTCGGCCAAGAACAGCATAAACTCGACATGGCAGTGCTTCATATCAAAAAGAAACATCAGTCTAGCAGCAAAGTGGAAATTGTTTCAGGCAGTTTGCAGAGCAATCCAAACTTATGGCGCACAGGTCTGGGGTTTCGGTATGTTTCAAGAAGTAGATAAACTTCAACGCTATTTTTTGAAACGAATTTTAAAACTACCCGCATTCACTCCAAACTACGCATTGTCATTAGAGACGGGAACAGAAGACGGACACTATTATACTCTTGATTTACATCTCCGATATATAACAAAAGCAATGTTCGAGTACAGTGAAAGAAGACTACCAAATCAACTTACAAAAATGCTCTTGAGGAAGAAATTGTTCTGGGTAAGAGAGGTAAACCATCTTGGACATAGGTTCGGACTGCATTGGGATGAGGGCGAAACTTCTCGAAGTGAATGGATCAAAAAAAAACGTTGATCTAATGCGGATGCTGAAATTAGAAACCCATCAACAAAATATAAGAAGGGCTTCGGAAAGCAGTACACGAGTATATAAACATCTAGATTATTCAAGAGGACCAATCTACATCACCGACGGGCTCGAATTTAGCAAGATCACTTGGATTTTTAAGGCAAGATGTGACCTAATTAATCTAAACGGAAATAGGTTTGGACAGAACGAAACTTCATTGTGTACTGTATGCAACTTGAGGGAAGAAGAGAACGTCCGTCACTTTTTAGGCAGATGTCCAGGTCTAAGAGAATTCCGTTTAAGGGTCTTTGGGAGAACCAGCTTAACATACGATGAAGTTATCCGTATACTAAATGGAGAGAACTGCCACGATTTCGATAACCTGAACAATTACATCACTGTAGCATTACCATACAGAAATGAACTAGTGAGAGAATTCAACCAATAAAAGTTTTCTTAAAAATTCAGCATTTGTTAAAATTAATTTAAATTTAACTACTCGACAGACGACTTTTGTCATTGTCGTAAGTTTTGTATTTTGAACATAATAATTGAATACAAAATTAGATTTAAAAAATGTAACTTTAAACTTTTTGTTAATATGTTGAAATAAAAACATTTTACTACTACTACTACTGATCGAGATTTTGAGGAATTTTGGCAAATGGCGTCAATTTCGAAAAGACAATGGCTGCTGGATTCAAGACCGGAACGCAGGCTCTCCGAAACAGCGACGGGTGTATTCTTTCGATTTCAAATATTGCAACGAAAATTTAGGCAGCATTTCGACAAAATGACTTTTATAGCATAAATGTAAGAAGAAAATATTTAAACCAGCATAAGCGTCAACACTAGGTGTCGGAACTACGGTTTTGAAAACAGTTACACTGATCTTCCTTCTCAGAAAAAAAATGAGTCTGCTTTAGACCACATGAATGAAGTAAAACTTCTTTTGCTCCATGTATATGTGTATATATATATATAAATATATAAAATAAAAAAAATAAAAATTAATATTTTTGAATATATTTTTTATATTTATTCATTCATTTCATTATTTTCATTATTTTCATTATCATATACATCAGTAATTACTGTGGTTGATTGTCAGACCGAGACAATAGGCTTATGGTATGAGAAATAAGATACATATTGTTACATCCAGGCTAGGATTCGAAAAGATAAAACGTATTTCTATTAAATTAATCTTTATTAGTTCTCTTTCAATATCTTTTACTTCTTGATTATTATTCTAATAATTTACTTATTTAATCCAACAATTCACTTTCACAATTAATCACTTTAAATAAACAATCACTTCAATACTTCCACTTTTTCTCTATACTTTTCACTACTGTCACCTATCGCTATAACTATCCCACAGCTACTCAAACTGCTTTTCAAATGCTGACAAATATCGGTAATATGGTTCTCTACTAGATGGCGCTGCAAGTTAACCAATTGATGCTGAATGTCACAGTTTTAGCAAACATGCAACAACATGTTTTCGAATGAAAATTAGAAAGATATGTAGAGAAAACTGCATCGATTGTTGTTCCATGTCTTGTGGTAGGCTTATTTCGGTTATTATTCGTTTGTAGTTCTAATTTATCTTTTAGACAAATTACCAAGAGTTGTCCATCTTCGGATGCGAAATTAACATTGAATCTAGCTAAAATTAGTGGCAACGTGTGATAGTTTTCTCCTAATTCTTCAGAGCCTACTCGGCCGTAAATCATAAGCCTTTTATATAAAAACTTTATAATATTATTAACTGTGTTATTGGGCGAAATGTAAACAACTACCATTATGATGTTTGTTCCATCGTCCAAAACACAGTGAGCAACACATGTATCACCAATTGATGACTGAGATATATATATATTTCATGCACTGGCTATGAGAGGAAGAGAGAAAGAAAATGTGTGCTCGTACCTCTCTCTCTTGCCCCTACAGTAATATACGAAACGTAACTGTCTCTCTTTCTATCTTCACTAACTTATATTTCCCTCCCTCGCCCGATCACACTTCCATAACGCATTCACCAGCTTACTCCCCGAGTCAAGCGTGCTTAAAGAAGTTTTACTTGAAAATAATATTTTTATTTTTCCTTCAGAAGCTCATAGAGTAGAACTTCGGTACCTGAAAAAGTTGGAACATTTGACTTTTTCTTACAATTGTCAATTAGTGCCTTAGTGAAACGTAAATGCGCTATTCCTTTAAACAAATGTTTGCCACTATGCAATTCTTCCGGAAAAATAGTTTCAATTGCCACATCCTCTACCGATCGAACCCATTCTCGGTGTTTGTAAGGAATAGTTACCCCAAACGCCACAGTATTGGATTTCCGTGGCGCTGATTTCAAATGGGAGTTTATGTATTTTTCGTATTTTAATTCGAGGGCTATCTGTACGAAAAAAGACGAACTAATGAACTGCGATTCATGGTCACAGTGACTTTACTCACTTCAGGTAAATTCCATCTGTCGGCAACTGTTTTAGATATAGCTTTCACCTACTTTGGATCGGTTCGGATAGATGATAAGAGCTTAGTATTGCCCTCTATTGAGAAAAGAGATTTAAACTCTTCCTTCGTCATATCCTTTTCACTTCCGCTTCCAAGGGTGTTTACCCATTCCACGAACCTTTCTGCCGACTAAATATTATGGGTTGTAACAAAAGAGTGTATGATACGAAACGTAACTATCTCTCTTTGTATTTTCACTAACTATATTTCTCCTTCAACTTCTGTTTGCCTACACATCCGTTACGCATTCACCAGCTTACTCCCCAAGTCAAGCGTGCGTAAAGAAGTCTTACTTCAAAAAATCGAATGAGACCCTTGGTTTCAGCCAGAGAATAAAAGGTTTCCAGATTGATAACGGTCAGATAAGGAACCTTTCTGCTCCTCCAGTTTTACAATCTTCCAATTGTGAGTCGGAAGTGAATTTTAAGGGCTGCTCAGTCTTAAGACTTCTTAACCCCGAATTCAAAATCGGCATGGAATGTCCTTTCTCGCAAGAACCTCGAGCATAGCCCCAGGTCACACCTCTCCAAGCCTACTAATTGCAGACTTGCGGGGGTCCTGCGATCTTTGCTCTTTTCATGCGATGGATTTAACGTGGCCTTGATGCCAGCCGCCATCAAATGATAACGGAGGGGGTGCTGGATTGACTCTCATAGAGAACGCATAGTTGCCGCGAGCGCTAGCTTGACATCCCCCCACCTCTCATTTAAGTCAATGCCACTACGGCCAATAACCACAAGAACTTTCTTGTCTCTAAGGACCTCGCTAAAACCTGTGAGATTTGGCGGTGGGAGAGTTGTCGGTGTTTTGCACACTCTCGCACTCGGGAACTGAAATATTTCCGCCGACCTTTGGCGTTTAGACGTAAGGAGAATTTGACAAAATTAATATAGGCAGTCATTTCGGGCTCGTTTGAACTTTTTTCGGCTATAATCAGATGGGTTGGCCTTATACCTATTTTAACCGGATAGCCTCTTTGCAGCTCGAGTCACACCACGCGTTTGCCTTCTGCTTAAAACTTATTATATATCCTGTAAGGAATGAAAGATTTCATGCCCAGGTGAATAATGTTTGTAACCATATCAACAGCAGCATCCACGAGGAAGTACAGTGACCAGTTAAAACTCTTAAAGAAACCATTTAGTTTTTACTGCCATACGGTTCTTTTAGGAGTGTTTTCCTTAACTATTTAGTTTGAGTACCATCAATTCGCTGATATGATACAATGGTCTGACGAAGCTAGGGCGTTAAAACGTTGATAGCATATTTATCAGGGTGAGAGGTAAGAAACAGATCCAGCGTGTCGGCTCATTAACAAGCTGAGTCAGATTATTTACCTCAGCAAAGATCTCAACGTACCTTTCTTTTTGTGTTTTCTGAACGGAATATCGAAGCCATCTTAAATAATATATGTATATTGAAATCGCCCGCAATGACGATTGCAGTAGGAGGATGAAGGACCGACAAAACTATGTATATGCATTTAAGATTATTAACAGTTTTTTGACAAGTTTTCCTATCTTCCACGTAAAACCTCACTCTTCCGAGCATCCCCTCATTAACCTTCTGCTACTATCGGTTTTGCCAATATGCAGGCACACATTTAAAGCCATTAAAATATGGGTTTCCCCCCTATTTGCATAAGTTCTACCGATAAAGTCTTGCAGCAAAATAAAAATAAAAATGTAATTAGAGAAAGCTGATAATTATGACCTTAAGTTTGCTAGCAATTCACACTCCAGAATAAGCGCGATATCTCCCAGTTTCTACTACACAACTTATTCTAGATTTCGTGTGTTTACCTTAATATTTATCATACCTCACGTTGGCAGATTAGATTTGTAGAACTCTTCCTCGCAAATATAAAAGCAGGTGGATGGTATCTAATAGATACAAGTGTTATCCAAGTCGTGTAGTGAGGCAACAACATCCGGATTACAATGAAGGCATATCTGAGAATATTTTTGCTGTTCGCAATCATTGCAGTTTGTTCATCGAATAGTGTTTCAGACAGCGAGTGGATAAGTTACAAAAATACAGTAAAAGCTGAATTAAAAAAAATTGTGTCTAAAATTATTTAACTTATTTATAGAATAATAAACAATACCCCAACACTGCTGCCGAAAATACTGCACGTTACTACTACGCCGTCAATATTGGAAGAATTAATTCTCACAACGACCGGTTCAGTCGGAATCAAGAATCCTACGCTCTTGGACCCAACAAATACACCGATCTAAGATTTGTGGAGTTCGCTGCACTATTTCCACTTACCCAAGAGATTCCTTCAAATGCAGAAGCATACACGTTACCCCCTATGACCACACAGGCAACGTTTTCATATCTCGAGTTATTCAATATTTCGGTGCCGGATCAGGGAATTGCTTGCAATAGTGGTTGGGCATATGCTGCTGCAACAGCTTTAACGATTTGGAATGGCCTTCTCACTGGAAATCCGAACCCAGACGCCCTTTCCGCGCAGAATTTTATTGACTGCGCTGGCGGCAGCAAAACATGTAGCGCCCAGGTGCCACAGGTGGCATTTGACTATCTAACTCAGCATATGCAAAGGGTATATCCTGAAAGTGATTATCCTAATAACAATCAGCTTATTGCCCAAGGAATGTGTATTTTACCGGCCAGTCAGTTGAATGGAGTTATGTTGAGTAGCTATTCGACAATTGCGAATGGAAATGATGTTGACCTCAAGTCGATTGTCAACAATGCAGCACCAGTGAACATCAAATTTAATCCGGGAACATTTGAGTTCATGCACTATAAGGAGGGTTTGTTCACTCAGCCAGCTCCTACACAAACTGCTTCGCATTATATGACAGTTGTCGGTTTTGGTACTGATGTTCCTTCAGCAAAGGATTACTGGATCGTGCAAAACTCTTTCGGTGAAGGTTGGGGCGAAAACGGTCTCATAAGAATTCAAACAGACGCTGCTAAACCGATCACGAATTCGGCAATTTTCCCATTGTCATAATCAAAAGTCGCGAAAGCGACTCTAATCATCACGAAGATTAGAGTTCATGAATAAAGTAATGTAATATTTAATATAAATTTATGGCTTTATTATTGGCGCAGGGGCTACGTTATTGTTGCATTGAGCGAGAGGTTCGAAGCTCACACAGGAACACCTAAAATTTATTCGATAACCCACCTCTTGCGAAAGTCTGACAAATATCAAAGAATACAACTGTCATAAGAAGCTTTTCAAAATCAGCGTAAATATGTAGGTCCTTTTCATTCGTAGCAAAGATGTAACTTCGAACAGCCTATTGTCTGCAGAAGCTAGCTATAGGCGCTGTCTGAGCTATTAATGTCGGAATAACCAATGTAGTTGATTTTTATTGACACGTTTTTGAAAAGT
Source organism: Portevinia maculata (assembly GCA_949715645.1). NCBI lineage: Eukaryota > Metazoa > Arthropoda > Insecta > Diptera > Syrphidae > Portevinia > Portevinia maculata. The sequence goes on along the minus strand of OX454525.1, from coordinate 152,776,612 downwards.
GATGCGAATAGTCAGCTTTATTTAAACAGCTAGATTCAACAAAAATAAGGATATGTTTGATTTTTAAGCTAGCCTTAATTGTTATATCAACATCAAACATTGTACGAGTGGAATAATAGGAAAGGAACAACAAAGTCAGAAATATTTTTAAGGGAAACTAAGATTCATTCAGTATAAAAGCATAAGAAGAATCTTATGATGGACAGATGATGCTACTTTTAAAAAAATACCCACCAAAGAATTATATCAGCGTTAAAAAAAGTTGTTTTGGAAGGCCTAGGGTATCCTACAGTTTGTACTTTTTATATATATTTTACAAATCACAATTTTACTTTTTCCAACTTTTACCGTTCCAATGTTTTCTTGTTTCGTGTGGAGTCTAATTGCCTCCTTTAACCGCTCAGCTAAAGGTTAAAAGATACTCTTATTCAAAAAGGAAAACACACGTCTCAGCCTTATAAAATGTTCGGTTTTAATGTATATCATTGCTGTTTAATACAGAGTTTATATAATCTATGTTATGTACATAATGTTCAAAAACATAATGTAATGTGAACGTAATTCATATGAAAAGTACCATTTTTATACCCTATTCTAAGGGTATATTAATTTTGACGCATAGTTTGTAACATACCTTAGTATTGCCCGTAGACCCCTAAAAGTTACTATATTTATGATCAGCATCGATAGTAATGTCGATCTAGCCATGTCCGTCCGTCCGTCCGTCCTTCGGCAAAAATTAGGCCTTTAAACTGGGCCTAGAGAGCTGAAATTTTAACCATATACTCTCTAGGGTCCCGAAATAATCAAGTTTACACATTTTTGAAATCCGCCCACAACAAGCAACAAACTCAAAAAAACAATTTTTTCGAAAAATTCGAATTTTGAGCCAGAAAACTGAAATTTTTTATATATGATCTATGCCTCCTAAAACTGCTCGGGAGATAAAATTTTCAAAATCCGCCCACTGACACGCCCACAATTAAATAAAACAATTTTATTGAAAAACCAAAATTTGAGCTAGGAAGCTGAAATTTATAATATACAGTGATCCCCGGATAAGTGACCCTCGCTTAATTGCGTTGCTCGCTTAATTCATCCGAAAACTGAGCAAACAAAGCATTCCGTAAGAAATGTACACAACATTTCCCGTTTAAATGCGTCCCGCTTAAATACGTTACCCTGTTAATTGCGCTACAAAATGTAAAGCTTCTCATTAACGTCATACAAAATCTCCCGGTTAATTGAACACACACAACAAAAGCATTTAAAACATGTTGTGCTTACAGCTTTAATAAGATCAAAGACACTTGTCACATCAATTGTCAAACTGACATAACATTATGTTTAGAGTGCGCCAAAATAATCACAGTTTCGTGCCTGTGCCGTGGATTGATTTAGAAATATCTACAGGATTGTATGAATAAATTTAACATTTGTGTTGCAAATTCTTGCAAGCGTTTCGTTAACATATTTTTCAGGCATGAACACACAAAAAAACACTTCACTTTCACTTAAGCAAAAGCTGCGAATAATTGCTGACGCTACGGAAAGCAATAAAAATGAATTGTGTGCCAAATATGGATGCTCCAGATCAACGTTGAATCGAGTTCTACAAAATCAAGAAATCATTCTTGAAAAGTCGAAGACTTGCAATTTGACAAGCAAAGGATTAAGAAGTGGGGCCTGTCCTGCAGTTGAACGGACAATTACAGTTTGGTTTAAAGGGATGGGTCCATACTAATATTTTGTGATATTACCTAATACTAATATATTAGTTTACAAATATTATAATATTTAAACCGATATAAAAATATCACAAATATTTCTGAGTCTGTCAGTCTCAGTATGTAGTAGTAGTAGTAGTAGACTCGGTACATACACATGCTAAGTACATGCAATGTGGCCTTATTTGATAAGACAATATTTTTTTTAACAAAAGTTGCTTTTACTTCATATTGCGTGTTTTGTATGAATGTAATTTTCCTTTCTAAAAATAAAATTTATTTACTTAAATTTGTTTTAGTTTTTTTTATTTACATTTAGAAACATTAATTTTTTAACCTTATCAGGTTTAAGCCGAGCTCTTCTGTCCGATATAAGTTCACAATACTTAGAAAAAATACGTTCACAGGGAACTGATGTGGCAATGAAGCAGCAGTGTTGCTGAAAAACTTTACTCAGGTTCGGATACGCATAACGCTGATTCCACCACCATTCGTTGGGACTATTTTGTCTAGGAACTATTTTATCGTTGAGGTATCTTTGAAGTTCAGCAATGGCTTCTGCCCTTGACGATTGCACTGGTTGTATGTCCGCAATGATGGTGTCGATATCATCCCAGATCGAAACATAAGCTTCTGCCGACCTTTCATCCGTAAATGCAACTTCTGGTGCTGCTTCCCTTTGTTGTTCACTAACAGCAAGATTCCTCTTTATTGCATCTATTGTTTTAATTGTCAACTCAATTACTTTTTTTTTACAGTCTCAGCCGCTGATTTCTCTTTGAAAAAATGCAACTTAAACCTTGGGTCCAGGAGGGTGCATATTCCAAATGTTCCACTATGTTCTATATTGAGAAACCGCTTGCATAATCCGTCCTTTATCTTGATGCCAACTTGTAATGCGCTATTTTGAAGTGTGATGTCGTTGCAAATCTTTTTATCGTAGATTTGGGTCAGAATTTTGTTAAATATGATAACGAGGCTGCCTGTGAGGTAATGTTTTCCGCTTATTTGTTCAGTGACATCTTTTAGGGGCTTCAGAACTTTACATAGCTGATTGCACAGCAACCATTCATCCGAATTAATGTTTTAAAGTGAAAAATTACTGGTGCTATCGAGTAAAGCTATTGTGGCAGTAAGAGCTTCCTTTAATTGAACCGCTCTTTAAAGCATATCAAATGTTGAGTTCCATCGTGTTGCTACATCAATAATTAATTTTTTTGGCGAACTATATTTGTTTGAATTTGGTGTCTGACGAGTTTTTCGGTTGCTGTTGTACTTCTTTTGAAATGGCTTACTATGCTTCTTTTTTCGTGAGAAATTGTTCTACTTCCGAAATTCCTAAGGCATTTTTGGCTATTAAGTCAATCGTGTGCGCAAAACAGCCGAAATTCCTAAGCTGCAAGTCTTTGATGGAGTTTTGTACATTCGGAGCATTATCTGCTACAACCAGTCGCACTTTTCCTTGTAAATTCCACTGACTTATTACTCCTTGTAAGTCTTGCTTGATGTTAAAAGCTGTGTGTGGTCCTTCCAAAATCTTTTTTTTTTTTTTTTTTTTTCTTATAGAGTTTCTAATATTACTCCCAAGCCATAGTAATATTATCGTTACTCTCAGCAAGCTGAGAGTTACCTATCCTGGTTAAAAGCACGAGACTTGGAACCAGAACTAGGCTCGGACGAATAATAGAGGTAGGTGGAAAATCGTACATGCGACTCTTTCTCACTTAAGATAAGAAAACAAAAACCACCTCCCTTCGAAACCTGCATACTACAACTAGGTTATTCCTATCTAGTAGTTTTATTTAAACTGTAAATTACGCGTTTGGCAGGCAGCTTCCCAGTGGAGGCACCTGCTAATACCGCCATAAGCACGCGGTTACATCTTATTGCGCTAATTCAAATGGTTTTATCCTTTGTAATCGGCGCACTAGGTTAGTATCGTCTCGAATTTTTAGCATGGTGATATTGCAATGACCGTGAAGGCGTGTCTGTTGTTTGCAGGCAAAATGTTTTATTTCATCTTCGACGGTAGCCATAGTTAGGTCTCTGTGGATATCAGTGTTTCTGATAAACCATGGTGCATTTACTATTTTTCTTAGCACTTTGTTTTGAAAAGTTTGTAAAATGTTGATATTACTGGATTTGGTACAACCCCAAAGTTGTATACCGTATGTCCAAACCGGTTTTAGTACTTGCTTGTATAAAAGCAGCTTGTTCTGCATGCTGAGTTGGGAAAATCTACCAAGCAGCCAGTGCATTTGTTTACATCGAATGGCGAGCTCTTCGCGTTTCTTCTTGACGTGCGGTTTCCATTTTAATTTCGCATCGAGTGTCATACCCAAATATTTTGCCTCGTTTGCGTACGGAATTCGTACCGAATCAATGAAAATGGGTAAGTTGTCTACCTTTTTATAAGTAAAATTCACGTGCGTTGATTTGGCCTCGTTGAGAGCAATACGCCAAGTCTTTGTCCAATCACAAATTTTGTCAATAGAACGTTGGAGTTTATTAGTTGCTGATTCAACGGTATTACTGACCGCTAATATAGCTGTATCGTCTGCAAATGTGGCTACTGTTGTGCCTTCTTCTTGAGGAATATCACTAGTGTATATTAGAAATAGGATCGGTCCAAGAACGCTTCCTTGGGGAACTCCTGCCGCGATTTCTTTAAATTCAGAGTAATCATTTCCGTGTTTTACACGAAAGAGTCTGTCTGATAAGTAACAACTAAGGATATCAGATAACTGTTTCGGAAAAGCTTGTCTTAGCTTATGTTTCAACCCTGTATGCCATACTTTATCAAAGGCCTGAGAGACGTCGAGAAAAACACTAGAACATATTTTTTTCTCCTCTAGGGCTTTTTCAATTACATTGGTTATTCTGTAAACCTGGTCGATTGTAGAGTGCTTAATCCTGAATCCGAATTGGTGGTCAGGTATTAATCGACGTTCTTCGATAATCGGATGTAGGCGCTTTAACAAAAGTTTTTCGAATACCTTCGACATTATCGGTAAGAGAGATATTGGCCTATATGATTTTTTGTCATTTAGTGGTTTACCGGGCTTTGGAACCATTATAACTTCAGCTACCTTCCATTGTCGTGGAACGTACAATAACCTGAACGATGCATTTATAAGATATGCAAACTTTATTAAAGCTTTCCTAGGTAACTCTTTAAGGACCTGTCCTGTGATTAAGTCATATCCAGGAGCTTTGCTTAATTTTAGTTTCTCTATTTCGAAGCGTAGTTCGGCTAGCGATACACTTTTTATTCTATAATTGTCAGGTGCCACGGTTAGGACAGGAAATTCGAGCAACGCTTGACCATCAAATGGTTTAAATGTTTCTTCCAAATGTTCTGCAAATATTTCGGCTTTTTCCTTGTCACTCTTCGCCCATTCTCCATTGATTTTCCTGATGGGTGGCGCTTGCGTTTTTGGTTTTTTAATGCCTTTCATGGCTTTCCAGAGCGAGTAATTTGTACTTTTATCCGCAGTTAGGCTTCCAAGATATGTAGAAATTTGACGATTTTTAAAGTCTCGAATTTCTCTCTTAAGTTTACTACAAAGGTAGTTAAGAGTGGTTTTATCCTGTGGAGCGCGAGATTGTTGCCATCTTTTGCGCGCTCCCCTTTTCTTCTTTAACAATTGCGTGATTTCCAAGGGATATGTTATTTCGCAATTTGTGGTTATTTTCCGTTTATGGGGAGTATTTTTCCAGGCTGAGCATTGTATGACGTTAATAAATTGATCGACTTCGTCTTCAAGTTCGTGGGGTGTTCGAAGAGACACTTTGAGATCGATTTTACTTTCACAGTATTTTTTAAAGGATTCCTAGTTTGTTTTCATGTTAGTTAGTCTGGGCGGACCTTCTTTTTTTGTAGACAGCCGTTAATTGTCAAAATGACCGGTGAATGATCAGAAGAAAGATCGAAGCATTCCTCAACTACAATAGAGTTTCCCGACAAACCTTTCGTGATGAAGAAATCGATGAGGTCTGGTGTTTTTGCCGTATCCGAGGGCCAGTATGTCGGTTTACCTGAGGAATGAAAGTCTACCCCCAATTCCATACCGGCTTCGTAAAGAACTCTACCTTTTACTGAAATGCATCTCGATCCCCAGAAGGTATGTTTTGCGTTAAAGTCACCTCCGATGACGAAATTTCGTCCAAGTGAGTCAAAGATACTTATAAAATCGCTTCTTTCCATCGTTGCACGTGGGGGGCAATAGATAGCTGCAAAATCATATTTTATGTGTTTAATTTTTACGCTCACCGTGCATAATTGCAGTTTGTCAAGCTCGATTGTTCCACTGACTGAGTGTTCAATGGTATTTTTGATCAACAAGGATGCCCCGCCTCTCGCCCTTTCCGAAGGGTGATATGCGTGATAGGCAATGTATCCTCGAATGTTTGTGCTGGTTTCTTTCGTCAGATGAGTTTCCGAAATCAAACAAATATCAATTTCATATTTATGAATGAATATCTCGAGCTCGTCCATCTTATGCAGAAGGCCGTTCGCATTCCATGTCACTAATTTAACTAAATCCGTCATATTTATATTATTGCACGTGTACTTCGAAATTGATTTTCGAGCTTGTCGAGTTTTTCAAATATACGTTTATTAATTTGGCTCTGTTCTTCTAGCCTGGCAAGAATTGCAGAGAAAACTTGGGAGACTGGATCAGATGTTTTATTTGTTTGTTCGCGTCCTTGCAACGCAGCTTCAGCGTATGTTTGTGGAACAGCTTTCGGTGACTTTTTTCTAAACAATTTTCCTTCTCTTGGGTGTTGTGTTTTGACCATTTCTTTAGCCTTTTTTCGTCCTTCATTGGTTTTATTGTTGCCCCTTTCAGGTTTGTTATTGGTTTTATTTGCGATTGGTAGCGTAGTTTTCTTTATTTTGTCGCGCCTATTTTGAAGTTCCTTAGCCACTTCGCATCCGCGATAATTTGCCGGATGTTTTCCATTGCAATTTATGCATGTTGGTAGGTCTTGTCTACTTAGAGCGCATTCCTTCGATAAATGTTTACCGGCACATTTTACGCAACGCGGCTCTTTTTGGCAATACGTGTGCGTGTGATTGTAGCCTTGGCAACGCTTACACTGAGGAATCTGACGAGTCCTTTGGCGCATCGGTTCAATTTTAACCACTATGTTTAGGATAGTTTTAATGTTGTATATTTTTTCCATGTTTTCAGACTTTTCGAAACTAAGCATGAATAGCGGAAGTCCGCGTTTGACAAAATCTGACACTGCAAAAGTGTGGATTGGGTATCAAAATGGTCGTCTATGTAATGGGCAGTTACTGCAAGATAGCCTTCTTGTGCTCGAATGTCCAGCAATCGATAGTAAGACAAGCTGCTTTGACTTCATCAAATCGCGCTTTTACTTCGTTTTCGCATTTTTGGTACTAAGCATTCAACATAATATTTGATATACTCGTATGTTTTCTACTCGGCAGCTTGTATGCAGGATTAAGTACAGAAACAAATTTTCTGAAGCAGGCATCCTCAACCGTTGAGAAAGGCAAGAAACTTTTACTAAATAATAACATCAGCGCATCATCAATTTGCTTTCGTTGGGCTGGTGTTATCTTCTTATTATTTGAAAATTGAGTCAAAGTTGACTGGAAAAGACTTTTCGATGAAGACGGTTGGTCGCTCAAGATTTCTTCTGTAAAATGTATGCTCTGGACATTTGAAAAAGAACAGGATGCAACCTCATTAGAAGCTGTCATTGATGGAGCAGGTGGTTCATCAGTTGCGGCGTTCGATGAAGGTTCGGTAACGACTCTCTTTGCCAGCCGTGTCTGAGATGGGTGGATAGTCATCAAATGCTTATTTTGTAGATGTTTCGTCAAATTTGAAACGGTGGCCTTAAAACTTAATTTAGAATGGCATATTGAATATTTTGCCATTTTATTTTGTTCGGAGTCTACCTTGAAGTAATTCCAAATTTCACTCACTCGTGTACGCTTCATTTTAAATTCTGTAGGTTTATTTCGTTGTTGTACTTTCCGAATATTGCGATATTGACAGCACTATGCACTTTTCCTTAAGCAAAACAATACTATTATCGCCAAGGTCTGTATTAAAAGAAATCTACACAGGAAATAAACTGGATTTTCTTAAAACGCGCTTTTAAGGGAAAATTTGCTTACAAAATTTCTACCTGATTAATAAGAAATGTCGAAGTTTATTTTTCTTATATTTGCTTTTATTACCTATTAGGTACTACTACATCCTAATATGCATATTATACTTGTTGTATTGTAATGCACTATGGATTTCAGCACTTACAACCCTAACGCCAAATAGTTGGTTTCGATATTGTGTAAGTGTTAGAAAGGTTTCTTTTGTACTCTTTTATTATAATGTTACGCATATCTTCCGATTAGCATTTGCAGTATACCTATCATAATTAAGGGTGGCGACGGTGTAGAGGTTAGTGTGTTGGCTTGTGACCCGTGCGGTGCAGGTTCAATCCCCATGGGAAACAACAACATACGCCACCCATTCACGCCTCTATACCAATAGGAGGATTTCTGCCTGGTAGTACAATGGACCGTTACCGAGTCTGAGTGCTCTGGGATTTGGATTTCCTTTTTTTATAAAAAAAAAAAAAAAAAAAAAAAAAAAATACCTATCATAAAATGTACTTACGAGTAAATTGTTTGTTTATTATGGTGTAACGCCACACTCAATCCTCTTTTCATTACTTTCTAAGAATGAAAAACTACAATATGGTTACATTTTATTAAGGATTTATGAATGAATTTTGTCGTTTATTAAGGTGTTGCGATACCTACACCTAATCCCTTCCTAATCTTTCTAGGAAAAAGATTGTGTTGCGTAAGAAAAGTTAAAAACTAAATCTTTTAATTAAAATTCTAAATGGTATTAGCATTAAGTTTCCACCATCTCAGCATCATTCCTAACAACTGCCAATGTCATAAATAGTTTTATTGCTTTAACCTAAATGTTCATATGGAATACCAGTCAAATCAATACTCTGCTTTGCTCGATTATTGTTTATTTTTGTCAACCTCAACCGCATATTTGTGCAACATTTTTTCCTTATTTTGTGGTCACTCACACTGAAAACATAATAGTTTGTTTTATGTATGAACCTACTCCTAATCATTTCCTATTTAATAAAAAAAAATCCGCCTAGCCCTTTGCAGTGTAAGTCCAAATGAAATATTATCAACATAATTATACCCTATTCTAGGGGTATATTAATTTTGACGCATAGTTTGTAACATACCTTAATATTGCCCGTAGACCCCTAAAAGTTACTATATTTATGATCAGCATCGATAGTAATGTCGATCTAGCCATGTCCGTCCGTCCGTCCGTCCGTCCGTCCGTCCGTCCGTCCGTCTGTCCGTCGGCAAAAATTAGGCCTTTAAACTGGACCTAGAGAGCTGAAATTTTAACCATATACTCTCTAGGGTCCCGAAATAATCAAGTTTAAGAATTTTTGAAATCCGCCCACAGACACGCCCACAAACTCAAAAAAACAAAATTTTGGAAAAAATCGAATTTTGAGCTAGAGAGCTGAAATTTTTTATATATGATCTTTGGCCCATAAAACTGCTTGGGACATAAAATTTTCAAAATCCGCCCACTGACACGCCCACAATTAAATAAAACAAATTTTGGGAAAAATTGAATTTTGAGCTAGAAAGCTGAAATTTTTTATATATGATCTTTGGCCCATAAAACTGCTTGGGACATAAAATTTTCAAAATCCGCCCACTGACACGCCCACAATTAAATAAAATATTTTTTTTGAAAAACCAAAATTTGAGCTAGGGAGCTGAAATTTTTAATATATACTCTCTAGGGGCCCTTTATGCTCATGTGTAAATATTTTCAAAATCCGCCTACTGACACGCCCACAATTATTTTTATTTTATTTTTGAAAGTCCAAAGTTTGAGCTAGGGAGCTGAAATTTATAGTATATACTCTCTAGGTGCCCTTTATGCTCATACTTAAATTTTTTTTAAATCCGCCTACTGACACGCCCACAATTAAATAAAACAATTTTATTGAAAAACCAAAGTTTGAGCTAGGGAGCGTTTTTATTTACAAAAGCTTAGTTTTTTCGATAAAGTCCTTTAAATTTTTGTCACGCCCACTTATGAGATATAGGAATAAGAATAGGGTATCCAACAGTTCGCCCAAGCGGACTGTAGCCCGCCCCTATGTTTTTTAATTACTTTTATTCTAGGGAAGTCAGTGAATACAAATAAAATCCTTTCCTTTTTCCATAAAAAAACGCATCATTCATTTCTCATGTTTACCTTACCATTCACCACCAGTCAAAGGTCGAACATATTTTGTACCTAGCCATCATACGCATATCTACACAAAAATGTATGCATGAATATGTGCGCCTACCTGGGACGCATTTTTTTTTTTGTACATATTACGTACAGTTGCGAATACTAATATAATATATTATATTAGGATCAGTGATGAATCCTAATATTTTTTGTATTAGGTACAGTTGCGAATACTAATATAATATATTATATTAGGATCAGTGATGAATCCATATATTTTTTGTAATAGGTACGTATTTGAATACGTTTTGTACCTATTAGGATCAGGGCCGGACGAAGTTTATATTTGTGACTAAGAGCTCAATTTTGTATGGAGTACTTATAGAGTTGTTTTGGGTGTGACGCATTTACATAGTGGAAAATGTACATAGAGTACAATGTACATAGAGAATGGAGTAGTGAGTAGTGATAGTGACTAGACTAGTGAGTTTGAAGAATGGGTTTAATTGGTGTGTACATGTATGTATGTGCATGCCTATATCGTAGCAGGGAGATGGGATTGGACAGTGGGAAAGAAAGGTAATCAAACTCGAAGTTGTGGAGTTGTAGACAATGCCAGGCTTTTTTGATCAGAGACGTTTATAAATTAAATGAATGAAATGTTCATGTGCAAAAGCAAATCTAAAATGTGGCGGGAAAAAATTGTAATTCTGTTTTATATGGGACAAAGTTTATATTTTTGAATGAATACCTGAGTACTATAATATCTACAAGTATCATATTAGTGATGTGGAATATGTGGAAATATTAGTAATATCTTAATGAATGCTAATATATCGGTCACAACCCTAGGTTTAACCAAATGTTTGCAATCAAAATGAAAAAAGACTTTAATCCAACCGCAGGGTGGTTGTGGCGTTGGCAAAAACGAGAAGGAATTTCATTGAAAAAGATACATGGAGAAGGTTCCTCTGCTGATGTAGGAGGTGCCGAAGATTTTCATTCGCATTTCTCTCCAATTTAATTAAAAACTATGCACCCAAAGACATTTTCAATGCCGATGAAAGCGGTCTTTTTTTTATAAAGCCTTGCCGACATCATCTCTAAGCCGAAAAGGACGTCAAATAAGTGGTTTTAAAGTACCGGAAAAACGTTTGACAATACTTTTTATTTGTAATGCTACCGGAGATTTTAAGAAGGCCACTGTTATCGGAAAATCAAAGAATCCACGGTGCTTTACAAACAAGATCCTACCACTGAAATACTACTCCTATAAAAAGCATTTATGACGCAGTTGCTCTGGAAAAAAATTTTAGTTTCATTAGATGAAGAGATGTTAAGTCAAAATCGAAATATTATTCTATTCGTGGACAATGCGACATCTCACCAGACAACGACGACTTTACGAAATATTAATGTACAGTTTAACACAACTTCAATTATACAATTAATTTTTCGTTAATAAAATATTTATTTGCATTAATTGGCTTAATTTTATAATGCGTATAGCTATGAAGTGAAGATGCTAATAAAAATGATTTATTGCGTTTTCAATGTAATAAAGCAGGGTTTTCCTTATTGCGTCGACAATGCAGTTAAGAGGGATTCTCGTAATTGCGTTCCTCGGATAAATGCGATGAAAATTGTACATTTTCCCCGACGCAACAATCCGGGGATTACTGTATACTCTCTAGGGGCCCTTTAAGCTCATGTGTAAATATTTTCAAAAACCGCCTACTGACACGCCCACAATTTAAAATCAACTTTTTTTTTGAAATCCAAAGTTTGAGCTAGGGAGCTGAAATTTATAATATATACTCTCTAGGGGCGCTTTATGCTCATGTGTTAATTTTTTTAAATCCGCCTACTGACACGCTCACATTTAAATAAAACAATTTTATTGAAAAACCAAAGTTTGAGCTAGGGAGCGTTTTTTTTACAAAAGCTTCGTTTTTTTCCGTTGAAATCCTTTAAATGTTATATAACAAAATATGTAGAGCGTTCTTTACAATTCAACCATACTTAGACTTTTGTCACCCCCATTTATGAGGGATAGGAATAACAGGGTAGCCAACAGTTCGCCTAAGCGGACTGTAGCCCGTCCCTATGTATTTATTTATTTTTAAGAAACAATACAAAAATTATAATGCTATAGGGTGATAAGTCAAATAATCGCCATGCTGCTTTAAAATAACTAAACAGTAGGAGAGAGTTATTTTGGTTTGTATCTCTGTTGTACTAAAACAAATAAAGTTTTTTTCATTTTGTTTCTCTGTTGTATTAGAACAAATGAAAATTGTAAGTGTTTTATTTCGTGATGTTTCTGTTTATTTTAAGTTTTTTTGCACAAAACTTAAAAAAAAAACTTGTTCAAAGTTAGGTTTGTGTTCTTTTATCCTTTTATAATTATAAATAAAAATCATAGTCTATTTATACAATCGCCAACAGATAGAGATAACTACTTGACACAAAGCATAATACCGCTCAGACGGTGGCTGAAGTTGTTTCCATTTCGTAGTATGCGAAAATCTGAAGAATGAAGAAGTACCTACATAGTAATGAAATCATTTGGACACTTTTATTCGTAAAATTGAGACATCTCGAGAGTTGCGGGTGGCAACAGCTGCAGTAGTAGTGTATTCGCTTACACAGATAAATAAGTTGTTCAGGAGGAAAGATCACAATGATATTCCTTGTGTTCGAATCTCCCAGACAGCAGAGAACAGACAGACAATACTGACTGCTGGAATAAGTCCAGAAAGTGTCGCTTCAAACGACGATTTTTTCGTGGTCGAGGACCCACAGGAGAAAGTGGATTTGCTGGGCGCTTGTTTCGAGGCCGTGTATACGGTGAACAATCCTGTTCGCCGTAACCACGACATTGAGAATAGGGCTCTGGTGAGCCACTTCTATCTGCGCACCGAACTTGAGAATTGGCGATCTGAGAATAACGGATTCACCGTGTTCACTGATGAAAACCATGCTAATGCAGTTGTCGCCAATGGCCGAGATGCATCGCACTTGTTCGTGTCGAAGGATGATCTTCTGTGCATCTTCGAGTCACTAAAAAATAAAAAGTCGGCGGGGATGGATGGTGTCCCAAACGTCGTATTGAGACACCTGCCTTTGGAGGCTGTAGATATTTTCACCACGCTGTTTAACAATGCGCTGAATAATGCACATTATCCGGCGCATTGGAAGGTAGCTGTGGTACACCCTATCCCGAAAAAATGTAAAGATAGGACGAACCCTGCCAATCTCCGGTCAATTAGCTTGCTTCCGAATATTAGCAAGGTCTTTGAAAAAGTTGTCAATAGAGCCCTGTTAAAGTGGGTCGAGGACTATAACATAATCCCGGACAACCAGTTTGGTTTCAGGGCGAGGCATGACACTATTCATGCCGCGTCGAAGCTGGTTTCCGACATTCAGTGGAATAAATGCAAGAACCAATGCACGGGTGCTTGTCTGGTTGATTTTGAAAAGGCTTTCGACACCGTATGGTTAGAGGGACTTTTCTACAAGTGGACCAGGCGGGGGATGCACAAACCTTTGCTATATGTAATTTATAATATGCTTATGGGAAAGAAGTTCGTTGTCAAATGTGGCAACGTGACTTCGAGCAGAGTCTTTGAAATTAAAAACGGTTTACAGCAGGGGGCGGTCAATTCTCCGATCCTGTTTAACATTTACACGAGTGATCTGGTGGGTTCACTCAGACATGCTATAGCGTATGCCGACGATTTGGTGGCATACAGATCAGGTCCTAAAATCGAGGTTATTAATATCCTTTTGCAGCGTGACTTCGATCAAATTATGCGATATTGCGACGACTGGAAGTTGAAAATCAACTTTCAGAAGACAGAAACAATCTTGTTCAGAACTCCATTGGCTGGGGCCTCTAGGGATACCAGAAAAAACTGGAAGAAATTGGCCATTATTGGACAAAATGGGCAGCCATTGGCGGTCAGAAGCGTAGTTAGATATCTAGGTATCTGGCTTGACCAGTATCTGTATTTCGATAGACATATAGTTGCTTGTCTTGCTGGGGCCAAGAAGGCTTATGCTCTGACAAGGAGACTGTTTCATAGCAGTCAACTTGACTCTAGAGTGAAGGTCATTTGCTACGTGGCCCTTATAAGGCCGATCATCGCTTATGGTTGTCCATTGTGGTTTAATATAGCGCCTAGTTATATGGAAAAGATTCGGGTTTTGGAGAGACAATGTCTTAGGACCTGTCTCCGGTTGTTCCGAACGCCTGAATCCAACTATATAAAATACTATCCCAACAAGGTCCTATACGATGGGGCTCAGTTGAATAGGATTGACAATTTCCTCATTAAGGTCACTCGAAGGCACGTTGCAAGGGCGATGGCCAGCGACAATAGTCTGATATTTGGGGCTTACTACCCCAATGAAATGTACATAGAGAGTACGCTCCGGTCTGGCTTTATCCCGCCAGAGGCATTTATCCATATTGATGCAAAAGGGCTGGTACAGACGAGGGATGGTATTCCGGTCTTATACCATCGCTACCGCAGCGCGAGAGATAAGCGGCTCCTCCATGACGGGGACGTCGCCAATGCTCATGAGCTCCTCCGTTTTAGTACCGCAATATCGGAGAGGGATAGATTCGACACGGAAAAGCAATTCGCCGAATTTTGGTGGCTTGTTGAGGGGGGAGGGGTCAACATGCCCTCCCAGGACGGTGCGTTACTCTAGGTAACATCCTCTTAGCTTATAAGTTAGATTAAGTTAGCTAGGGCGTTTTTGGGAGAGGCCGGGCTCGCCAACGTGTGGTGGTGCTTCCGGGAGTTGGCTGACGCTGTAAGGCTTCAGTCGGCTCACGGCGGCGCGTGTGCACGTTGACGACTGCCAGGCACCCGGAAAGCAATTAGAATTTTGACCACTTGTTGCGCAAGGCAACGAGTGTTCAGAATCCTAAATATAGTTAGAATATGTTAGGTAGTTTAAGTAAGTAGAATAGGTAGTTGGTAATTTGTTTTATATAAAAATATAAAATTTAAATAATGATGCCGAGTTTTATTTAATTTTCTCGAGGAACACATATGTAAGATTAGTTCGTAAAATAGTTTTTAGGCCGAAAGGCAATAATTATAAGATATAGTTAAGTTTAGGGCGTCCGCATAAGGATCAATAATCTAGAATAAGTATCCTGTTAATTTTAAGTTAGATTTAATAATTTTTGTCTAGTATGTAAGTTGATATAAGCTAATAATTAATAAAAATGAATTTAAAAGTAAAAGTAAAAAAGTGTATTCGCTTACTGAATGGAAGGTCGTGCGTTCGAATCCCGCCCAAGTCCATTACTTTGTAGCGAATACATGAAATAATAATCTCCCTAAGCTTCTTAGACACCACCCGTGGAGAAAAACCCTACAACTGCACCGAAACACTTCTTTCCAATCTCTCTATTCTTTTTAATAGTAAGTAGCACCGAAAAGCATGCAAACACAAATGCTTACGCTGTGTTACGGGTACTGTAACAACAGAAAAAATCCCTTTAGCGTAAGCAAATTATAAAAAAAAAAAAAAAATCAATAATCGCCCATCACTAGTATGTACATAGGTACTTAATTGTTCGTATAGGAATTGTATTTTAAGCACAATACATATATTGCTCGCGTTGCCCAAGTAAAATGTATACTTCATGTGATAAACGTAGGCTGAACGAAATAAGAAATAAAAGCTCGATATTTTATCAATCTAATCCACCATTATCGCCGTTAATAAAAAAAACCACATATTATTAAATTTACATTAACACCATATATATTATATGGTGCCCTAAAGGTATTTTCTGACTGACCATACGGTTGCTTTATTGGGTATAATTTTAATAACGACTAAACACTACCAGCTGATAAGATTCAATATAAAAGCAAATCATCTCAATTCGCCTCTTTAGTTTCATTTGACACAATGTTTCGCTTAGTTGTTTTGTTAGTCGCGCTTGTAACGCTCACATCATCCGCCTCCATCCCCACTCTAGGTGACTCTATTGCTTCTCCGTTCAATACTCGCATTATCGGCGGAACTGTCAGTCACATATCGAAACATCCCCAAATGATTTCGTTACGATACAAGTCTTGTGATACCTGCGCATTTGACCATAGCTGTGCCGGAAGCATCGTAGCTGGCAAATTCATTGTAACTACTGCTCATTGCGTTATCAAAAAAGCTGTAAATCGGCTGCATGTAGTTGCCGGCTCAAATAAACGCAACGGAGGTGATGGATCGATGGTGCCAGTTGAGAAGGTCATCGTCCACGAGGACTACATGAATTCCACCGCTTATGACAATAATATTGCTATCCTTGTATTGGCGGTCGGGCTGCCGCTGAATACTCACACCATCAAGGCGATTGCATTGGCCGACAAGGAACCAGCAAAAGGAGTTGTATGCAGTATTACTGGTTGGGGCACAACTTCAGAAGGAGGTGACTTATCACCAGTTCTGCGAGAAGCTAATGTCCTGATTGTGTCTAACGATGTTTGTGATGAAAAATATCAATCCAATGGAAGGATAACCAAAAATATGCTGTGTGCAGGTTTAAGCGAAGGTGGTACTGATGCATGCCAACAAGATTCTGGTGGTCCTTTACTTGTGAATAATCAACTGGCTGGAATTGTGTCATGGGGTGAAGGTTGCGCCAGGCCAGACAAACCAGGAGTCTATACAAACGTGCATTTTTTGAGGCCGTGGATCGAGAATGTTATCAAAGCTAACTCATAAGCGATAAGTGTTTCAAAATAGAAATAAATAAAATAAATAAACGTATGTACATTGATTATCGCAATTAGTTTTCTTTATTGATACCTGCATACCCAGGTTATACCCGCGAATCTGGGTATCCGAATTTTCCAGGTACCGAAATATCCATATTGATCATTTTTATTGATTCTCCATTTAAGCTTAGATCCTAGACAAAAGTGAATAAATATCAGTAAGGATTCCTTATTTTATCACACTGGCGCTTAGGTGAGCCCTCTACCCTTGACTGTGGCCGTTTTCGAAATAGTCGTATGCAGAAAATATGCGTTTGCAGAAAGTTTTTAAAAGGAAAATGCAAAAGCAAAGTTTTTAAAACGCGAACATTAATTAACTGCATTAGCATTGTGTACGATAATACAGTTTGTGCAACTCAATGTCATCTGCGTTGCAGACGTGCATTATTAAATATTTACTGTGAAATTAAAGTATGTAATTTGCTTTTTATCCACATCATTAGATTTTCAATATTCGAGTTCCATTTTAGTACATAGTTAAGAATATCACAACAGCGCACCCAGATAAACAGCGCTTGCCGTAAAAGGCGACTAAAGGGGAAAATCACATTTAGGCAATTTAAACATATAGGTGAGCCTAGCGATACATTGAACATCGTAAAGCTGTCCCGCAAGTGTGCATGTAAGTCCGTGGGTTGACATGATTGGAGATCACCGGTGTTGTAAAAGAGAGATCAAACAGGAAATAATAGCAGCATGTAGGTGTCGATCTCGTTTAAACTAAAGCACTATGGAAATGTACGGTAATAGAAAACGCACTACCCCGCCAGGCACTACTTATCATGGTACTGGGACGAGCAGAAATGGTCGGGTCAGATCTATTCGGTTCCCGGGGGATAGGAAAGTAATGCTTAAGCTTAGGCGAAATCTAAGGGTTGGGAGTTGGAACGTTGGAATTCGAGTGGATTAGAAGGTGAGTCGAATATGTGTTCAAGAAACGAAATGGCGAAACACCGCAAATCTGGTGCATTTCGTGGACGTTAGGACAAAAGCTTTCAAGATGTTCTACTACGGGACGAAACTAGGTAAGAACGGAATCGGTATCACTATTATCCTTGCGGCATCCTTGCTACTTGACCATTTCAAAGTCCAGTGACCGTTTGATTCCTTTCAAACTGGTGATGCAGGGCGTTGAATATTGTCAGTACATATGCTCACCAAATTAGATGTGAGCAGAGAGGAAAGATGCATTCTGGCTATATTTTCATCCCAAAAGAAGGTGGTGAATTGAACGGACATGTCGGAAAGTCAAATGAAGACTACTGCCATGGATGATTGGGATACGGATCAAGAACTCTTCGGGTGAAGATATTCTAAGCATGTGCAGGTCATACGGCCTTATCGTCCAAAATACCATCTTCGTTAAACAAAGCCGGCACCTAGTCAATTACAGCAGCGTCGGAAATGAAACCAAGATTGATTACCATTTTATAATACGTTTCATGAAGCGTTGGGTTAAAGATTGCAAAGTGGTCCTAGAATAGGCAATCGCCGATCAACAGCGCCTATTCCTGACAGACATTTTTATGGGTGGCGGGGACGAACAGAACTAAATAAACAAGTGTCTGCGAGAATCAAATACTACAATCTGGACAAAGAGACCGGCGAAGGATTTATTGCAAGCAAATATGCAAAATTGTTTCCATCACATCATCAACGAAGTGGAGTCAATATATCAGAGTTCAGAGCACAAGATATATGGAATTCCCTAGAACAACCTCGCTTGGATAGAGTCAAATGAAAAGGACAACGCGACAAAGAAACATGGTGGTGGAGAGATGAAGCTAAATCAGTGATTAGTGACAAGAAAGCGGCATTCTATGCTTGATCAAAGTGCTACAGTAATAATGGAGATGAAAAAGCCCGCCTCGAATTGGAATACAGACTTTGCAAGAGGCTCGCAAAGAAAAAGTGCTCTCAAATTAAAGCAAAGTGTATGGATGGTCTGTATCGGGAGCTACAAGAAATGTCTTCTTCGGCTGCTGATAGAAACCAGGCTGTCCACGAACTCCGACAAACCAGCTTGAACAACGGCGCAGTCATTTTCAAAATTCTCGCTCAAGGGAGGAATGCCTAGGAAATCCGTTAGCCAAAGTTCATCAACAATGCGCAAGGGCTGCTTCTTGTGGATGACAAAAAAATACTGCACAGGTGGCAGCAGTATTGTGAAGGACTTCTTAATGATCAATTTCCTCGGATATATTTTCCGAGAGCCGTTCCTTAGAATGATGAAGTACACCACATTACTGTCGAAGAAGTTAGGAAGGCGGTCAAAGACTCCAAAAAGCGAAAAGCCGGACGAGATACCATCTGAGTTTTGGAAAAAGATGGGAGGCATCGTTTCTAATTGGCTCATGATTCTCATCTCCAAACTATTGTGCTACGATCCAATGCTTAGCCAATGGAGGGAACGTTTTCTTCTTCCTTTGTACAAATTGAAAGGTGATACGCGAGACTGTGACAATTACCGTTCAATCAAAGCTGATGTCGCACACCATGACGATCGTTGAACCGATGCAAAGTATAAGGATCATGATGGAAAAACATCGTGATTCCTTAAAGAATTTGCATTATGGTGTTGGCTGATTTTTAAAAAGCCTTTAATAGATAGCCAAGGGATCTGTTGCGGGTTGCGCTAAGACAACGAGGAGTTCCAAAAACCTACGTACAGGTGATCATGGACATGTATGAGGGAATACAAAGATGTCCCGCTAGTGTCACCGAGGAGTTCGCAATCAAAGTCGTTGTACACCAGGGAAGCGTCTTAAGTCCCTTGATATATATATAACAGTCCTTGACCATCGGCTTGAAGGAAAAGGTACGGACCCCAAATAGCATCAGTTATTCTTTGCTGACGATTGAGCTATCATTAGTGAGGATCAAATGTCCCTTCAACGAGCACTTGATGTATAGGTGAAAGTTTTGGAGGGGAATCGGTATCGTATTAGTCCAAGGATAACAGCACACTTACACTGTCCGTTCTCTTATCCACTCCGACCTTTTCCAGACATTTATGTGAATGAACATTTTACACTAAATTCAAACACAAAGACACAAATCGTGAATTACCCCATGCCTACAAATTTAAAGAAGGTTGATTCTTTTCTTGGATTAAGCTCTTACTTCGGACGATTCGTAAGTTCATATTGAAGGAAATCGAGACCTTTATATATCTTATGTGTGGCGACGGTGTAGAGGTTAGTGTGTTGGCTTGTGACTCGTGCGGTGCAGGTTCAATCCCCATGGGGAACAACAACATACGCCACCCGATCTCCAGCCTCTACACCAAAATGAGGACTTCTGCGTGGTAGTACAATGGAAAGTTACCGAGTCTGAGTGCTCTGAGACTGAGCTGCATTCCGACGCAAGCTCCCCCTTTCGCAGAGACAGGACGATAACAAATTGCATCCAGTAGCTGACTTCTAAGAGTATGTAATTCGGGATATTTATAATACTGTCAGATAACGAAGATGCCAACCATTGATTGAAACACTATGGCGGCCAAAGGTATTTGAGCTAACATATGAGCTGTTACTGCCATTGCGTAGGCGTGGCCAGATATGATTTTTTTAGTCGAGGTCACCGCATGTGGTATTGAAAAGCTTAGTTAACCCACTCATTCTACTATTATTAATCCAGTGTTTTTGAAAAATTGACCTGTACCTTTACAAATACGAGGTATGTGCCGAGAACTCACTTAATCACAGATTTTAATTAGAAATAAGAGTTGTGGAGTGGGAAAAGTGGATATTTGTGGAGATAGCCGAAATACAGCCGAAATACGAGCGCGCACGGTTCGCCGAACAAACAAAACATATAAAGTAAATTTGGAGAAAATTGTATGTACTTTCATTTTGAATATGAAGTTTACCTACACACAAAAAGTTGAGCTGTAAGCCAAAAATCGCCAATAAATTAGATTTTGTACCCTTGCATTTTTTTAATATTTTGCCACGAAATTTTTAAAGTAAACCTCAGATTCGGATTCAGCACCCTAACAACATAAAAAAATACCCCAAAATTTTCTTTGTTAAAACACAATTTGACTGGATTCTTAAATAGGTCTAACGGCAATTTAGCCATGGTATTTCCGTCGGGTAAGTTAAATATAGTCCGTCTGAAGAGCAAAGTATAACATATACAAATTTCTAAAATAACAAACAATTTTTATAAATCAAGGTTTTAACAACGGTTTGAACAACATAAAAAACAGTAATATTGTAAATAGTAAGAATGAACAAATGACATACAAATAAATCATGCTATTGTCAAGTAATTTTGTAATTTTTGTTTACCTTCCTGGCATCGCCCACACAGGTAAACGCAATGCCAGACTACACCGCATTCGTTTCGTACCACCATAGCATCGAAGGATTAGGGAAAGGCTAGGGCGAACTGTTGGATACCCTATTCCTATTCCAATCTCTAATTAAGGGCGTGACAAAAATCTAAGTAAAGGATTTTATTGAAAAAACAGAGTTTTTGAAAAGAAATAACGCCCCTTAATAGTGGGCATGGCAGAAAACTGTATGTAAATTAATTGTTCAAAACGACTTTAACTACATACTTTGCTAATGATTTCTTCAATAAAACTGTTACTTTAAAGAAGTGGGCGTGTCTGTGGGCGGATTTTAAAAATATTGACACATGACCTTTAAGGGTTTCTAGAGAGCATATATTCCAAATTTCAGCTTTCCAGCTCAAACTTTAATTTTTCAATAAAATTGTTTTTTTTTAATTGGCGTGTCAGATTTAAAAAAATGTTAACTTCCGAGCATTTTGGTCCCTTAAAGCCCATAAATTAAGAATTCCACCTTTCCCGCACGTTTTTTTTTATAGATTATGGGTTAAAATTTCAACTTTCTAGCTCCAGTTTAAAGGCCTAATTTTTGTCGACGGGCTTATATGACCAGGACAAAATTAAATACTATCGATGCAGATCACGAATATAGTAATTTTTATGAGTCTACGGGCAATATTAAAACATGTTACAAACTATGAATCAAAATTAAAACCTATATATAATGAGCCTAGCTAAAATCACGTGCCAAAAACGTTGCTTGCTCTTTGACTAAATATTTTTATGAAAGAAAAATGTTCGACAATGATCGAAATTTTATGACTGCAAAATACACTTGATGGTATTCCTGTTTGATATTTCCTGCACATAATAGATGTCACATTTTTATATCAATGTGATGGCATAGATTCTGTAGTGGCTGGGGCTTGCCTCATAATACTGGAGTGAGGGTGGCACGTTCTTGTAGCCTAGCTTGAACTCGCCGGTTGGGCGGGGATCTTTCACTCACTATTCACCACACAAAATAAATACATCTTTTAACGTGCGTTTTTACGTTTTCGTATACTCACTCTTCTCTTTTTGGTAGCTTATGGTGGTATGCTACCCTGTGTGGTCCCTCTCGCACAAAATGCACCGCTCCGTTACCATCCATGTATCCACTTTCTGTTTAGGATGGTCCCTAATACCTAAACATCTTCCTACACCAGCTTACCAAATATACCACCCACTATTCGCCGTTGTTGTCACTAACCCCTTTTAAAGATTCATCGTATAAAAATAAAAAAAAATACGTTTAACTTGTTATTCTTCAAACACATGATTTATTTTTATTATATAAATACGATTAATTTTTATTTGCAATCTACAAAAATTCATATCAAATGTTAATTTTTATTTGCAACTCTGGTTTAAGATACTAATAGAACTAAAAGTTCTTGAATATAAAAAAAAATGCAAAGTAATCTTTACGTACCTCCTTCGGTCGGCAGCTGTTGTGCGCACAATAACTGGAACGGGCTTCTCTTGAAAAATAAAAAAAAAAATTAACTACCAAGAACCTTTGGTTTCGACATTTTAAATTGTAAATAAAGCAGTTTTTGAAGTATGACCAAATGAAATTAAGCTACTATAATTTTCAATTGAAAAGGAAAGCAAACTAAACAACCAGGGAAATCCTCGCTATGAAAAGTGTACACATTGTAGACATGAACAATTTAATAAAAAATGAAATCCTTATTCTTTGTGAAAAAGTAAACACAACTAGTAAAACTAATGGCAACAACATCTATTGTTGAGTGACACCTGATTCACGTAAATATCATTGATCGGGCTAAACGGTTTTTTTTTGTTATTTCAGCAAATGTATTTCCCGCGCACCACTGATAGCGGTCTCCATGTATTGGTTCTTGAACACAAACAGTTACGGAGCAGCTTCCCGGGGTATATATGTACCATCGATGGCGTGATGACGCTGCTAGGTACCCATACAGGAGGTCCGGATAGCCGTTATACACAATATTTTATTTTTGATTGCTCGATTATACATAAGCTAACACTGTCGCACCTTTTTTTATATATGTTTTTTTTTTTCTTTGGACCGGTGGTATATTATATACGTCAACGGTCGTCGTGATCGTTCATGGAAGTTAAAGCTCTTGGGCCTCACCTTCCTGAATTACTGAATTATTAATATTTCAATTTTTTATTTGTTACACACGACGGTATGCACGTGGGTTTGACCAGCGATAACTCGTTTTTTCCCGAAACTTCAGACATCCAACGTAATTTTGAGTCTTATTTCTATCCGCGAAACACTGATTTTTGTTATTTCTTTTATATATATATTTTTTTTTTGTTTTTCTCAAATTAAAATCTGCTTAATAAGTTCGTTCGAAAAGCATTTTTTTTTTTGAGAGCAGTGCCACGGTTAGACCTCTTCATCACACGGCTACCACAAAAAACTGACCAACTCACCAAAAACCGAGAGCGAGCCAAGAACGGAAATCGCCGCTTTCCCATCATGGTGGCAGAAGTCATCATGGCCCACGCTGTAAGCGAGACTCGCCGTGGGCTTCGTTCAAAGGGTTTTTTTATTTCGATGGTTAACATCGATATTGCCGTGCATAAAACATTGCAGAACCCAGAAACAAATTAAAATAAAAAAATTATTTTCAGGGTGACCACTACAATGTCTTTTCTTTACTTGGCCAAACGTAGAAGGATTCACACACCATTAACTGTAAGAAAAAAATATTTTTTTTTCGAAATCTGAGTAAGCAGATTTCTTTCAAATATTTTTGTCAGGTTATATGTCAAGTTTCTTTGAATTAAGTCGAACGTTTTTAATATATTTTGGGTTTCCTAAAGTACCGTTAATCGAGTCTTTTGGGGAAAAACTGAGTTAGCTCTCTTATGAAACTCAACTCAAGTATTCAAGAGATTCTAATTAACCCAAATCGATACACCTTTTTTGGAGAAATTTTCAAAAATTCAAAAAAAAAAATTCAACAAGTTCGTCGCAAATGGTAAATTTAGTCGGCCCTTTCCCGTTTTTGATATATAAGCATATTTTGTGAGGTTCCGTTATCAACTATTTTCGCAAAAAACTTACGCCATTTTCTTACGCTCACGTGTATTTTTTTATATTTCATAAAGCGGCCAAGTGCGAGTCGGACTCGCCCATGAAGGGTTCCGTAGCAACAAGTAACATCATATAAAAGTTCTTGTAGTTCGTTTGTTGCGGATGTTGCCTACATATACGCAGTTGTTCATTCTTAACAACCATTTTTTTTTTAAATCATTTCGAACGATGTGTTCGCGTACCCGGAAATCACAATTACGACAAAAATGAGCAAGTCTGAATGTGACTGCAGTAAAAACATCGCCAAACCATCCCTGCTCACTATTTTTACACTGAACTTATATTCCCTAAGAACAGGAAGTGAAGTGAACACGCTCCCTGATAGCCGTTGTAGGGGAGAGCGTAGAATTTTTGCTGAGGCATGCTCTCTTCTCGGATGGCAATTGTGGAGTACAGACGGTGGTCTCCAAAGTAAATCGGTCAATTAAAATTTTAATTGCATTTAAACAAATCTCTTTGAAAAAAAAAATAGTAAAAGTATAAATCTTAATTCAATATAAGATTCATCGTAAATCAAACGTAAAAATTAAAATAACTGTCCGCCAAATACAAACTAGCTCAAAAGCGTATTCCGGTAACGTTACCAGCCATCCCACAACACAATCATACCAATCGCAATCTTATTAATCCGCTCCCCAATCCCAACACACATAATTAATATTTGTGGATTAAAAAAGGTATTGATTTGTGAGCGAGCATTGCTAGCAACAGTGCAGAGATCGGTTCAAGTTCGGGTGAATGCTGCTTATCACCTCCATTGTGAGAATTCGAACGCCGCCTTACCACCCTCCATTTATTCCCATCTTCATCACGCTCCAGGCGAGAGAGAGAGACCCAATTCAAACCATCATCGGGTTCATCAGCGATCTCCCAACACAACACCAGCGTCAACGTGTAGCCGAGCAGATAGCCGAAAAGATTACATTACCCATGTCCCATGACAAGTGCAGCAAGTAATTGCACTCAGTGACTCAGCAGCTAGCAGTAGTGTTACTATGGTTTGCTTTTATTCTTAAATCTATTATTTTTTTATTATTCTTTCGATATATTTTGTTTGTGTATAAGACTAGAAAGAAGGAAAATATTGCACGAAACATAAATTAAACTAAACATATTTAAAGAACTAAGGTATGGAAAATAATAATAACAGAATATAAAAGGTATTTATATTGCAATCGTTTAAACATCTAAATACGTGTATAAAAGGTACTAAAGTTACACAAAAAAAAAAAAAATTCTTTCCTAAAGGAAAATGAAAGAAACATCGTAGGGGACTTGTGATCACAACTTCCAGCAACGACGTATATGAAAGCAGAATCGGAATATTGGTTTCAAGAAATAAAAGACAAAAAAGGATTGAACCAAGTAAGTCATTAATTTGTCCATAACTTTCTATTCATAAACGAATTTTGATCTTGTTGCTCGTGTTATCGAGCAGAAAAAGTGCTATAAATTCCTAATACATTAATTGTCATGCCATAGAGAAAAATTAAATTGATTAAAAAAACTAGACGAACACCTAGATATTGCTTAAGAATAGTTGAATGGTTAATACATATTATTGAACTGAATTGAATTGAATTGGTAGACGATATAAACGTATTAAATAAAAGCGAAAACTTATTCCAGTCATACATAAAACTAATCAAACTTTAAGAATTAAAAGATACATTAACTGAAATTGCAAACCTAATGCTGACACTGTCTTGTTACGTATATATATATTTATGTCAGTTAAGCTAACGTTAGTATATATATTTTTTTTTCTAATAAAGTGAATATTATAACGTAATGACCGTTCAGTGAGTTATTTTTATGGGGTTGGATATGGTCGAGATCTTTCTTATAGGATGTGTTGATTAGTGTATCTTCCAAGATATATCCGAATAGGGACAGCGCATTAAAATATAGGTGTAAGTGTTGTCATGGCGTTGTCTTTGACGAATACGGAGGGAACAAGTACACCTAAGCAACATTTCATCCGAGTTGCTAGCCACATAAGCGAACTACATTTCTACTACTTCAAAAGGGAATTGTATACCTAGTATGAATTTATTTTCCAAAGTAAACCCTTGACATGAGTGAGTGATCTTCTGTTGTTGTGTTTGGTTTGAAGGGCCAAGAACCACCCCATTATCCGACGAGCTTAGTTGAGCCATGCCGCCAGCATGTCAAGGTATGCCCTATGACAACCAAACGAAACACAAGCAGCAACACGTTGTAACTTTGAACGGTTTACGCATAAGGTTTATATGTTTATGAAATTAAATGCTTTTTTTTTATATTTGAGTTGATTGAATGAAAGGTAAATTGCGGTTTACGATTTATGACATATTAAAAAAAACTACTTACTAGATCTCGTTCAAACCAATTTTCGGTGGAAGTTTGCATGGTAATGTATAGGTACATCATATATTTTTTTGGTTTTATCATATCATTCCCTTATTTTAGATGTTACAGTGGGACACACAGTTTACCAATTTGGAAGTTTCTCTCGCGCAAACTATTTAGTTTAGAAAAAAATGATATTAGAAACCTCAATATCATTTTTGAGGACCTATCCATAGATACCCCACACGTATGGGTTTGATGAAAAAAAATTTTGAGTTTTAGTTCTAAGTATGGGAAACCCCCAAAATTTATTGTTTTGTTTCTATATCTGTGTGAAAATCTTAATGCGGTTCACAGAATACATCTACTTACCAAGTTTCAACAGTATCACCCCTATCACAGAATCCGTCGTATTCGGAATTCCGTTACGAAGGATCCAAAATTTCGTGGTAACAAACACATAAATGTCAAAATCTTAATTAATTAGGATTCAGTCAAACCATTTTCCAAGAATCTCAAAATTTGTAGCAAATATTTCCACTATGATGGATTCTGTAAGAATATCTTTTTTAGTTCGTAGCAAAATTCCGAATCCGACGGATTCTGTGATAAGGGGGTATAGCTCTTATAGTTTCGGAAAAAAGTGGCTGTGACATGCCCGGACAGACAGACAGACAGACAGACAGAGATGACGATTCTATATGGGTTCCCCTTTTGGCTACGGAACCCTAAAAACGATCAAAATCGTTGTTATCCATTTTTTTGTTGAACAAGCTAGGTTAAAGGCTTACCTATGTCCTCATGTGCCGTTAATGCCTCATATCTTATTATTTAATTTTTTGTATTTTGCCGCTGCATATGTGCCCGTAAACTCGGATATCAACCGTAATAAATCAAGAGCACTAATCTCAATCGCATACCTAACAGTTTTATTGCTATTGTTACATCCAGGCTAGGATTCGAAAAGATAAAACGTAATTCTATTTAATTAATCTTTATTAGTTCTCTTTCAATGTCTTTTACTTCTTGATTATTATTCTAATAATTCACTTATTTAAT
The DNA here is from genome assembly GCA_949715645.1 of Portevinia maculata. Taxonomy (NCBI): domain Eukaryota; kingdom Metazoa; phylum Arthropoda; class Insecta; order Diptera; family Syrphidae; genus Portevinia; species Portevinia maculata. The sequence goes on along the minus strand of OX454525.1, from coordinate 152,748,956 downwards.
TCAACAATTCACTTTCACAATTAATCACTTCTCTTATTCAATATTCTCTATACTTTTCACTACTGTCATCTATCGCCCTTCTTTATCGCGGTTCACAACTCGAATGTCTTGGGTGCTCCTGCGACATCTATTTATATCTCCTAGTGACACCTCTCGAAATTTCCAGATTCGTTGAGAAGGTTCGTTAAGTTCAGAAGGTTCGAGAACAACATACCAAGTTATACCACAGCTACTCAAACTGCTATTCCAATGCTGCCAAAATCGGTAATATGGCCACTTTCTACTAGATGGCGTAGTTGACTAATTAATGACACAGTTCAAGCAAACATGCAACAATATCCCCCTCTTAAACTTGTTCGTCCCGAACAAGCACGTCAATATTTTCCCCATGGTAGCGATGGAGACGATCCACATGGACAACTTTTAGCTTGCCTCTTCCTCGCTGGATCCGGTAGACAACATCGTTGATGCGCTTCACTATCTTATAGGGTCCTTCCCAATCCTGCTGTAGTTTAGGTGACATACCTTTTCGGCGATGAGGGTTGTATAGCCATACCAGATCTCCTTCCTGGAATCCTGTGGTGGTCGCTTTTGTATCGTACCTCGTCTTCATGCGGTCGCTGGATATCCGAATCTTATCTCTAGTTTTCCGATGAATGTTTCTGATGATTTCTCTGAGATCCGCAACATAATCATCTTCATTCGTTGCTTCATCAGTCGGAGATCCAAACATCAATTCACTAGGTAACCGGATGGTTCGACCAAAAAGGATTTCGGATGGAGTATGTCCTGTTGTGTTATGAACTGCGCTTCGATAAGCTAATAGGAACATGGGGATGTGCTTGTCCCAGTCCCGCTGGCAGTCGCCAACAACCTTAGAAAGGTGTTCGTTTAAGGTTCTATTGAAGCGTTCCACCATTCCGTCCGATTGTGGATGAAGCGGGGTTGTTCTTGTCTTCTTAATCCCTAGTAGCTGGCATACTCCTTGAAAGATCTTGGACTCGAAGTTGCGACCTTGGTCCGAGTGCAATTCCATTGGTACGCCAAATCTGCTTACCCAGTTGTGGACAATCTGCTCTACCACGGTTTTAGCTTCTTGGTTAGGTATAGCAAAGGCTTCAGGCCATTTAGTGAAGTAGTCCATCACTACGAGGATATAGCGGTTTCCACTGTTGGTTTCTGGAAACGGTCCTGCGATGTCAACTGCAATCCTTTCAAAGGGCGCTCCAACGTTGTATTGATGCATCTTGCCTTGCATTTTTACTCTCGGGCCTTTACTGGCTGCGCAAGCGGCGCATTTTCGGCACCAGTTTTCGACATCGTCTCTTGCGTGGATCCAGTAAAAGTGTTCTCGCACTTTTTCGAGTGTCTTATTTACTCCCAAGTGACCTCCGGACACTCCATCATGTAGTTCCCTAAGTACTTCGTTGACTTTCGATCTGGGTACCACAAGTTGCATCACGGCTGATGTTCCATCCGAACTTTCCCATTTTCTTTTCAAAATGCCATCCTGGACATGAAGTGAATCCCATTGTGCCAAGTATGCCTTCAATTCCGGACTCCTATTGGAGATCTGCTGCCAGTCCGGCTTGCCCTCATGTTCCTTCCAGGCGAGAATCGGCTCGATATCCGGATCTTCCTGTTGAGCATTCCGGATCTCCCGTGCACTCCAGCCGCTAATGGGCTCAGCTCTCAACCGTTGGACTGACACTTTATCTTTTTCCTCCTGGCGTACGCAATGTTTACAATCAGCCTTGCAGGGTCGCCGGGAGAGGGCATCTGCGTTGGAGTGAAGAGTTCCCTTTCGGTGCTGTATCTCGTAGTCATACATCTGCAGCCGCTCAATCCACCTCGCGACTTGTCCTTCAGGGTTCTTAAACTGCAGCAGCCACTTTAGAGACGCATGATCTGTACGCAGGATGAATTTCTGCCCATATAAGTACTTGTGGAAGTGCTTTGTTGCCAGGATCAAAGCCAGGAGTTCCCGCCTGGTCACGCAATAATTCCTCTCCGGCTTGGATAGCACTTTACTGAAGTAGGAAACTACTCTCTCTTGGCCATCATGGATCTGCGAAAGAACGGCTCCGATCCCAACATTACTAGCGTCGGCATCAACAATAAATGTCTTTCCTGGAGTAGGGTACGCTAGAATTGAAGCATCACACAGTTGGTGTTTGAGACTCTTGAAACTCGCTTCGCATTCACCTGACCATTTAAATGGTTTTCCCTTTTCCGTCAGTTGATGCAAGCTCTTTGCGATCCTTGCGAAGTCCTTCACAAACCGTCTGTAGTAAGTTGCAAGTCCCAGGAAGCTTCTCAGTTGGTGTTTGTCTTTGGGAACGGGCCAATTTTTCACCGCATCGACCTTCTCTGGGTCAGTCCTTACTCCTTCGGACGAGATGATGTGCCCCAGATATTTTACCTCAGATCTAAAGAGATCACACTTTTTCGGGTTAAGCTTTAATTGTGCACTTCGTAGTCTCTGGAACACTTCCTTCAAGTTATCTCGATGTTCTTCAAACGTTTTTCCAACCACGATGACATCGTCCAAGTAGACCAAACACGTTTTCCATGTTAGCCCCAACAAAACACGCTCCATTAGTCGCTCAAAGGTTGCCGGCGCGTTACACAGTCCAAATGGCATTACTGTGAATTGCCAGAGCCCGTTTCCTGCTGTGAAAGCTGTTTTCTCACGGTCTTTCGGATGTATTTGCACTTGCCAGTAGCCACTCTTCAGATCTAGAGTGGAAAACCATCGAGCTCCGGACAGTGTATCCAGCGTATCGTCAATCCTTGGTAGAGGGTAGCTATCCTTTTTAGTGACATTATTCAGTTGGCGATAGTCTACACAGAACCGAGTGCTGCCATCTTTCTTTTTGACTAGGAGAATTGGAGATGCCCATGGGCTTTTAGAGCATTCGATTACTCCTTCCTTCTCCATCGTTGACACCATCTCTGCAACCTCTGTCTGCTTAGCCAATGGTAATCGTCTGGGAGGCTGACGAATCGGTCTCGCATCTCCAGTGTCTATCCGGTGTTGTACAAGGTGTGTTCGGCCATACTCGCAGTCCCGCGAAGCGAATATATCAGCAAGCTCGTTGATGAGGTTCCCTGCCAAGGCTTGCTGCTCCTGATTCAGATCGCAGTGCTGGAATAAAGTTCTTTTGACCTCAGTCATTCCCATTGGTGAACGAGGCTTCGCAACACCTTCCTGTGATAGTTTCGTGATGGCCGTAACCGGTACACACTTTCCAACCACCTCACCTTGCTTCAATTTGACGCTTTTGTGTTCCGCATTAAGAACTCGTACGGGAACCATATTGTTCTTCGGCTCGACAAGCATTTTTCCAACCACGCAATTTCGGCAGTGGTTGTCTTCTGGCTCGACTAGAAAGAATCGGTGGGCCCCAGAATCACCTTCCAGCTTTGTCCAAATCAGTGTCTCTGAAGAAGGTGGTAGGACCTCGTCCTTACTAATGACTGTCCTCAGGGATGCGACGTTCTCGTTCCCGTACACCATCGGAATTTCTACGTTTCGATACTTGAGTACTTGCATACCAATGTCCAATACTACATCATGCGCCTTCATGAAATCGATTCCAATGATGCATTCGTCACATATATCGGCTACTAGGAAAGCGTGGGAGAATACTAATCCTGCCAAATTTATTGTTAGTATGACCTCTCCATACACTTTCGCTGTCGCTCCTGTTGCTGTTTTCAGACAGTAATTGCTGGTGTTGTGCAGCCAAGACTGACGGACGATGTCCCTCCTTATGATGGAAGCGGTGGCACCGGTGTCGATGGTTGCCACGCACTTATTTTGTCCGATATAGGCTTCCACTGTTAGACTCTGGTTTCCTCGTTTGGTTTGGGAGACTTGAATTGTGGTCCTGGGGTCGTCGATTCCGGAAACCAACTTCTGCCCCACGAAGCTGGTCCTTACACGTTTCCCGACTGCTGGTTATGCGAAGCTATATCTGCAGGATGGTTGTTATCCCTGCCAGATGCTTCTTCGTTGCCCCTCCTAGGCCCGCAATGCGGACAACTGCCTCGTCTGGGTGGAGCTCTGCACTGTCTCTGTAGGTGCCCTATTTTGTTGCAGTTCCAGCAGCGCATTTGACCTCTGTTATCTCTGCTCCGGTCTACGATGTCTGCTCTTTGACATGAACATTCAACGGCTGTCATTTCCCTTACGCGGTGGAACACATGCGATGCCTGATCAGCAGCTTGCATTGTCAAGGCAAATGCTAGGGCCTCAGCGAGAGTTCTCTTTCCAGCCATTCTTACGACCATTTGCAGTTGTCTATCTTCAATGGCTTGGATAAACGCCTCCACAGCCATTTCATTGATGAGAACCTCACCAGCATTAGAATATGACAAATGTGCCAGACGTTCGATATCTGCTTGCAGCTGTTGAAGTGTTTCCCCCCGCTTCTGGACTCTACTGCGTAGCTGGACCCTGTACACTTGCTGCATATGCTCATCACCGAAGCGCATCTCTATAGCCTTGACCAGGGCGTCGTAGTCGTGTTGCTTCTCTTCTGAGACGGTTTGGAGTAACTCCGCAGCTGTACCTCTTAGTGCGAGCGTTAGCGCAATCGACTTTTCCTCGTTGTCCCAGCTGTTCGCCATTGCAGCTGCTTCAAACTGTTTCTTATAAATTGGCCATGATGTTTGACCGTCGAAAACAGGAGGCTGCATCTCTTTCCTTCTCGGGCAGTCCGCAGAATTTTCTCGAGCCTTCTGCTTCTTCACTTTCTCGAGCTCTCTAGCCAAGTTTTCGAAGTTTGTTTCATGCTTGCAAAACGTCTGATGGATTTCGTCGAATTTGGTTTCAACCTTCTCGAACTTTTGGTCAATTTCTTCAAGTTTTCCTTCAAGAACATTTTTAAAATCGTCCACAGCGCTCTTTTGGGCGGCAACTATGGAATTCTTTTGTTCTTCCAATTTGGAATCTAGAGAATTCTTCTGTTCATCAAATTTAGAGTCCATACAGTCGAATTTCTGATCGAACTTGGCCAGAAGTAGTTCCATCATAGCAGTCATATCAACGGCTGTACTTACTTGTTCTTCTGCTACGTCGAACAAAACGGACTTGGGATTTTCTCCTTCGTTTTCAACAGCTTCCTGCAGTCGAAGCACCAGATCACTTTTTCCTCCAGCTGTGGAGAGATTCCGCTTTTCTAGTTCAGCTTTTAACTGCGGTATACTGAGCTGAAGCAATTTCAATGTGCGGCCCATTATTGTTTTCCTTTTTTTTAACTAATTCACTTCACTTTAATTTCACACTGAATACGTTTTATCCCACTTCTGACACCAATGTTACATCCAGGCTAGGATTCGAAAAGATAAAACGTAATTCTATTTAATTAATCTTTATTAGTTCTCTTTCAATGTCTTTTACTTCTTGATTATTATTCTAATAATTCACTTATTTAATTCAACAATTCACTTTCACAATTAATCACTTTAAATAAACAATCACTTCTCTTATTCAATATTCTCTATACTTTTCACTACTGTCATCTATCGCCCTTCTTTATCGCGGTTCACAACTCGAATGTCTTGGGTGCTCCTGCGACATCTATTTATATCTCCTAGTGACACCTCTCGAAATTTCCAGATTCGTTGAGAAGGTTCGTTAAGTTCAGAAGGTTCGAGAACAACATACCAAGTTATACCACAGCTACTCAAACTGCTATTCCAATGCAGCCAAAATCGGTAATATGGCCACTTTCTACTAGATGGCGTAGTTGACTAATTAATGACACAGTTCAAGCAAACATGCAACACTATTTTATAATGCCAACATCAAACGCTCACCCAATTTCTGTTTTCAAGTTCAAAAATAAACTAAGTTAGTAGCTATATCTGTTGTGGTAGTGTAGTAAAGCCGGTCCCCTACTGTACATACTTAGTGGTGCTTTGCAAATGGATTTTTTACTGCAAGCGATGCGTAACACCTAGAGATGTTCTGTAAAAGGAATTTGGAAAAGAATCTCAAATATATTTTTAAATAAATAAAAACTGAAAAAGCCGAATTCCCTACACAAAGTTTCCTAATTTCGAATATCTATTAAATTTATAGTTTCTCTAAGAACAAAAATATTTAAATAACTAATATATCTCTGCTACTCCTAATTTTATTTCACTGTTACATAGGCTAACAGGATAAAAAACATAATATAGGTATAACTATATATAGTACTTGTAGGAATTTGGAACGCATTTGCTGTAGTCAACTGATTTAGATCCAACTGTTAATGCCACATTTTACAATTTGTGATCGATCCTTTCTGTCGAGGACCACTTGTCGTTGAATGCCCCTACGCCTGCGGGTTGCATGATGTGGGTAGTGTTTGGAGGGACTGAGTATAGAATGATTTGATTATTGGAGCAAAGCCATTGCCAGATGAAAATTAAGCGAATTGGCATTTACGTCTATTAAAAAATGTATAAGTCACGGAACCATTTTCGAATGCTCTCTTTAAAAAGCATCACTATATTTTCTGTACTACATCCAGAAGTTCGCTTGGCTTTGGAGATGCTGTATTTCTTACACTTGCGCTTAATTGTGTCTAAGATAAGTTATTGACATTTCAAAGGCTAAAAGATTGGTAGTAACAGTAAAATGACAAATTCGAACACTAGTGTTCGGGATGGAAACTCACAGAAATTTGTTTTCCTATATCCGGGCAGTAAGAAAATAAACGTATTTTTATGTTTATCAAGAAACAAATAAAGGTTTATTCCACTGCCCCACCTCATTCGAACGTCTGACAAACATCCAAGAGTATTAAATTGTCATGAGAAAGCTTCTCAAATTTGCCGTTCGGATGCGGCGTAAAATTGTAGGTCCCCTCCAGTTCGCGTGAAAGTGGTTGGAGAGCTAGGTTCAGGCCCTGTATGGGCCGTTTATTCCTAATATGTATGTATGTATGTTTGTCGAAACAATTTTCAAGTAAATATGTGTAGAATTTTATTATTATTACATTAAAAGTGAAGAATTCACATTAATTGTCATCTAGTTTGGATTAAAATTCATTGATGGTAGTTAGTTTATTAAAGAGGCAGATGATAAGCACGCCAACAATTTTGCATTTGTAGAATTTAAAAATCTTAAAATAAAGCAGTTTAAACGGCTTTTTTTCGAAAAGTGTTCGACTACTGGAGCTCTTGGATGTTTGTCAGACGTTCGCAAGAGGTGAGGCAGTGGAAAAAACGTTTAGATGTGACTTGGCAGCGGCGGGATTTGAATCTGAGACCACTAGATAAGAAGTCCAACACACTATCCTCTGCGCTACTGCGCTAACAATATAGATATCAGTAAAAAGAAATTAGTAGTAGAGGAATTGAAACAGAAAGTATGCATGTTTTTTTCAAAGCGGTCTGCTAGTAATAATATAAATAAAAAATAATAAAGGAGAGAGTTAAATTATCGCGAAACGCGTATACTAAAAAATAAACGCGGGCCGAAGCCCGCGCGAACACCAACCGTTCGCTAATTTAAAACACGACAAGTTATATCTAAATATTCGATTTATTCAGCGAGCTCCGAACTATACAATCTCAGAATTAAGACTAACTTAATAACTACAATTCCTCTGGATAGCTCTGTTCCCAACATCAGAACTGCTGACTCCTCTATTCCGGTAATCGCACGCGCATCCGTTGATTCGCGCATGCAGGTAATCCGATTCCATGCACTGTGATCGTGAGAACTGTGCATGAAAGTGTCAATTCAGCGAATACCGTATGATTCGCTGGCATGCACCTGACTCGTGTATCGTGTTAACTCCTCCCCGTTTAAAGATCTACGTCCCGTAGATCATATGTGACGTCAGAGGTCGATGGCCAAGTTTGTCCCGGCGGGGGCTCTTGGGGCCTATGAATCATTCCGTCGGGTACAGGATCAGTTCCCCTACCGAAAGATTGTATGGATGGGAGCTTCAGGTCCAGGTTGATCTTTCGCCATATGGTCCATGCCACAATCATAACCAATAGGACAATTGATACGTCCATGATGGAAGTTACCATGACATGACTGGTAAGATTCTTCAGTCGCTCTATGTTCTTAATACATTCAGTTGGCCCTTATAGTTTGTCACGCATACCATATCTTCCTTGACTAGTTCAACTACTTCCCTTGAATTCGAACGGGAGGTACATGCAGTATGTCCCCCCTTCAAGAGTCTGACCACACAGCTGTCCTCTTCCAATTTTTTCAGTGATTTTTCGTCGCATATTACCAGGCTATTGATGAAGAGGCATTTTCCAATAATGCCAAATGTCTCCCGGTGGTTAACCAACATCCTGTCAAATTCCAAGTCGATCTGTAATCCGTTGGTGATTGCTGCCCTCGTAAAAAGCAAGTTGAATTCCTCGTCCTTTACTTTCGGCATTGAAAGGACATAGAGTAATAATGACCCGATCGTGTAGATAGACGGAGACCCGTACTCTATGGCTTCGATTTCATTAACGTATGGTAGTGTTTCGATTTCGCTAATGATCCTGCCGACCTCCTCCCGATCTAAAAGGTTTGTGTTTATCAGGTCGCTTTTTGCCATTTGACAGGCTCGCACCATTTCATCGACCTTGTCCTTTATAATCATGATCTCATTCAAAATGTCTTGTTCGTATCTTCCAACTGTGGATGCCTGGACTTCGTTTTTAAATTGGTCTATCATCCAGTTGACCTTCTTTGTAGTCTCGTTCATGGTACCGAAAAGTTCACTATTGATTTTGTATTGTTGGTTGTTGTTGCTGATAATGTCCTGTTCACTTGAGAGGACTTTATTCCAATCCGCTGCGTCAGGGTTTCCGGCAATCCATTTCCAGGCCGATCCTATCCAATTGATTGACCTAGGGCTTCGATCCTTTTTGCCTTTGAGCCGGATCAGCTTTTGGCTGATTTCCTTGATGTATAACTCGATAGTTGTTTTCTTCTCCGGGCTTCTAAAACCCTCCAGACTTATTGACACGTTGACTGTCTCCATCAGGCTATCGAATTGTGTCAGGTCGATCACGTGCACCAGTTTGAAGTGCCCGTCGATGATCCAGCCTTTGCCTTCTTTGATCGTGACCATTGGCGATTGGTAGTTAAAAATCTGATAACCATAGGAGGTAGCTAGGAAAATAAGTCTGAAAAATTCGATGTTTCAAGTAAAACTAAAAGTGCTGTGATGTGTTGGTGGGAACTTGAATCTTAAAGATTTTATTTTACATATAATCTATTTTAAATTTCTAGAATTAAATCAAGTAATAAAATTTCTTAAACCTAATTTTAAATTTTAATTTCACTGATTTTACAATTTAAAACAACGCTATCAATTTGATAGTAATCTAATTCTAAGCGCATAAGCGCTTAGCATGTGTGCGCTTTCTAGTGTGGTTTGTGTCAAATTTATATCTTAATTAACGCTTCAACCAATTAAGTACGGTTTTAGTGAGCACTGGTGTGCTTGGCGCTTGCTTTAGTTTACTTTATGTATATAACCTTTTATTCTTGCGTAAAATGCGTGATTAATTCAACGCTTCTTTAGCTTAATATGGTTTCGACAAACATATGCAAGCTGTACGTATGTGCATCTTTAGAGCGTGCTTTATGTGTGTGATATCGTTTGTGCTTAGAATTTGTGCTTTGGTATTTAATGTAACGTGTGTGGATTTAAAATACATTATGTGCGTGTTATATTTGTGCGTTCAATATTGTGCTCCCTTTGGCACAGTGTGTGTTACACCATTGCCTTTTTTTTTTTTTTTGAATTAATAGTTTTTTTTTACTAGTTAATGACAATCTTAGCAAAGTAATGTTACGTCCTTGGTGTGTGCTTAACATGGCTTTTGTGGACTCTACGTCCAGTGCTTGTGACTATTGTGACTTCATTATTCTTGGCCACTGTTTCCTTTCGGAATAAGGGTTTATTCTTTGCTCGAATCCCCTTATAGGCCGTGTATACTATGTCACCTCATTTATAAATTACCGGTTTTACCTTTTTTTTATTTAACCTAACGTTAGTCATATTTTGTTTTCTTTGTATCTCACCCCTCAATTCATTGTTCACCCTTGTGCGAAATTCTAGCAATTTCTGGTAATTTATCCGCTGGGTTCTATTGAAAAATATGTCAGAGGGTTTTCTCCTGGTCACAGAATGAATGGTGTTATTAGATCTATCCACTGCGATGTTTAATAGTTCTTTAAGACGCAGGCCCTTAAGTTCCGCTTTCAAGTATCGGTAGAATTCTATTATGGTCGAATGAAACCTCTCGACCTGACCGTTTACCTCGCTACGGTAGACTGGCGTCAGATAATGTTTGATTCGTAAAATTTTGATAAAATTCTGAATTATTGGACTCAGGAAACTGCGCTCATTATCAGTCACCAACAATTTTGGGACTGTGAAATAATGGAGTATCCTGGTGATCTTGTTCCTGAGGTAAAGGGATGATCTATTTTTGACGTGGAATATTTTTCCAAACTTAGAGAATTTGTCGATGCAGGTTATAAATTTCTCACCCTGTATCTTCATTATATCCATGTGCAGGATTTCACATGCATATGTTGGCACTGGAGTAGGTTGGAATTCCGGTTTGTTTGGGTGCCTGTCATATTTATTTAGCTTACAGATTTCACAGGATTCTGTGTATTTCTTAACTAAATTCATCATGCTAGGGAAATAGTATTTTTCGAGAAGTTGTTCTCTATTTTCCCTGGGGTTCCTATGTGCTCTCTTATGTTCTTCTATAATGAGGTGGCACTTCCTATCCTCGTCTCTCACGTCTTCAACAAATCTCTGCGTGACACGCAACTTGTAATTGCTAAAGTTTTCAAGAAACACCTGCTGGAGTAAGGCTAAGTGAGACTCCGGTATTTTGATGCCATTAATAACATTGGGTCTCAATTTCGCTTTCGGAGGTCAATCAGACCCTGTTTGTTCTGATTTTTTATTGCGAAGTAGTGTCGGGTGAAGCCAGGATGAGGTTCCTCCAGGATCTCGACATCCTTACCTATTTTGACGAAAATTTGGTTGCGACAGACATTAATTGGGGCTTCAACGTGAGGGATAAGGTCGGAGTTATCTTCATCCGCACTGTGGACAGTACCAATCGAGGATTGTTCCTCACTTGCAGTCTCAGTGGAATGCGTTTTCTCTGCACCACTGTCGGGGAAGGCACCCAGCGGCTCCGCGCGAGAATCGCTGTTCTCGCTAGCTGTTTCTGTTTGAGAATCTTGGTTTTCGCTTGCCGTGTCTGTAGGAGAGTCGTTATTGGCGTCGTTCACACTTCGTGCTGGTTCGGCCTGTTCCGAATCAGACAAGTAGTTGACTTCAGTTCTAAGACGCGATAAAGCATCCGCTACTAGATTGGATTTGCCGGGTTTGTACACTAGCTCGTAGTTATACTCCTCAATACGAGATTTCCAGCGTTTTAATTTCGCATTAAAATTCCTGTTGCTTAAGGCAAACGTTAAGGGCTGGTGGTCGGTGTGTATTTTGACCTTTTTGGCTCCGTAAAGGTATGACCTCAGATTGTCAAGAGCCCATACGATGGCCAACATCTCTTTTTCATTTGTCGCATAATTCTCTTCGGTTTTATTGAGAGACCGCGAGATATATGCTATTGGCCTGTCGGCATTGGGTTCACCTTGCGACAGGACTGCTCCTATCGCATAATTCGACGCATCGGTAGTGAGATTGAAAGGTTTTTCAAAGTCAGGGAACGACAAAATTTCGGATGACGTCAGCAGCGTCTTAAAATCGTTGAAGGCCTGCAACGCTTCCTCGTTTAGTGTGATTGGGACTCTCCTAGACTCATTTGCCTTGATCTGGGCGTTACTCCCACGAGTGAGGTTAGTAAGTGGCTTGGCAACCTTCGCATAGTCGCGAATAAATTTTCTATAGTATGACGTGAGGCCTAGGAAACTTTTCAGCTCTTTAAGATTTTCTGGAGGAAGGATCTTTTCGATGGCTATTACCTTTTTGGGATCGGCTTTTATGCCATCACGGGTAATGACATACCCGAGGAATTCCACTTCTGTCTTCATGAAATGGGTTTTCTCAAGGTTAACCTTCAGGTTGGCCTCCTGCAACTTTGAGAAGATCGTGTCGACATTCTTGAGGTGGTCGTCCTCGTTCTTCCCAAAAACTATGACATCATCGATGTATACATAGCAAATTTTCCCTATGTATTCTTTGAGTACGTCATCGATCATCCTCTGGAAAATCGCAGGGGCGTTCTTCAATCCGAAGGGCAACCTCACGAATTCGTATTTTCCATTCATCGTCGAGAAGGCAGTTTTCGGTATGTCGCAGGTTTTCATCGCGATTTGATGAAAGCCCGAAGTCAGATCAAGGGTTGTGAAGTATGCTGCCTTGCCCAGACTGGCAAGAGTGGTGGTTATGTCTGGGATCGGGTATGTATCCGATATAGTGACCGCGTTAAGCCTCTTGTAGTCGATCACCATCCGATACTGTTTTTCCCCTGACGGTTTCGGTTTCTTGGGAACCACCCATATCGGTGAATTGTAGGGGCTCCTTGAAGGTCGTATAATACCTCCGGCCAAGAGATCTTTTATTTCTCTCTCTACCACATCCCTTATACAGGCCGGGTACGGGTAACTTTTGCTATAGACTGGTTCATCCGTACTCGTTCGGATTTCCGCTCTTACCGTCGTTTTAACAGCCTCGACTAGGTTAATAGGGCCAACGAGGGAATCGTATCTGTTAATTAGGGAATGTAGCTTGACTCTGATATTTTCATTCAAGTCTTCGCTTAACGTTATGTTTACTTCCCTGGACACCTTGGCTTTCAGTGGGATCGTTATATTTGGTTTTAGTTTAAGCGTATTTTCCTTGCGGTCAATGACCGCTTCAAGTTCTTTCAGGGTATCGTCCCCTATGATCCCATAGAAAGAGGCAAGACCAGGCAAGACATAAAAGGTGAATAATGTGTTATTTCCCAATTTTTGGAAAAACCTACCGCAGAGCTTTTGCTCTATTTTTATGTTTCCACCTGCTGAATTAATATAAAAAGGGCGAACAAGTTGAGTCAAGGGGGATGTATTTTTTGTAACAACGGACGGGCTAAGGAAGTTTTTGTTGGCACCCGTGTCAACGAGAAAGTTGAGGGTGAGCCCGTCCCTCGTCAGATACTCTAAATATGGAACGCTGGATGGCCGTCCTCCATAAAATTTACTTCGTCTTGGACTTCCTCCTCCGCTACCTGATCATAGTCAGATTCCTCGTGCAAATGGTATACCCTCTGTTGTTTTTGGGCATACCTTTCCGAATTTGCTTTCCTCTTAAAAGGATTGGAACCGCGGGGGCGGTTCATATAATTAACGTTTTTAGTTTGGATCGACTGGTCTACCTCCATTTGTTCATGGGGTTTGGAAGCAGTCGGCCTGAAGGGTGGATCACTTCCAGCATGCGGGGCAAAGTGATGCGCTTTTTGCCTCCATTGATTAGACGTGCGAGGAGAGGATCTCTTCGGTAGAAGAGGCGGTCTACACTCATCGCCGAATGTTTGGTTTATCGGAGCCGTTATGGTGTTATGTGCGGAATGGTTATGAATCGCATGACTGCGAAAATTGAGATTCTGCATCTCTAGGCATGCCGAATAGGCTTCTGGCAGAGTCCTCGGTCTTTGTACGATTAGTATTCTAGAGAGGTCGCCGTTAAGGCCGCGGATGAAAACATCCAGGGCGCGATTTCGGTATGTTTCCACGAGCGCGGTAACCGTTTCCTGACTGAACGTCTCAGTCTTGATCTTATTGATCATCAGCGAAAGCTGATCATTTACCGCCGCGTAGAACGCGTTCAATTTTGTATTTTTCTGGGACAGTTGATTCAGCTGATGCTCGAGGGTCCGCATATCTCTCTTGTCTGCATAGTGCAGAAAGAGACATTGTTTGATTGCCTGTCAGTCATCGTCAAATATATTGTACGATACTAGGGCAGCATCCGCAGGACCTCTTATTTTTTTCCTAATGTGTTCCAAAATAGCCCTATATAAAGGCTTTGCCCTAACGATTTCAAAATCCTTGAGGATACCCTCCACTACGTGCACCCATGTCACGTACTGCGTTGGGTTTCCGTCAAAGATTTGCAGTTCTTTAACGCAATCTGGTAATTTGAATATTTCCCTTAAATCCGCCTCGGTTCTCCGGGCACAAAGCTCAACCGGCTCTTCAGTGGTTGGACGTTGCGTTATTTGCCCATCCTCCAGAGTCTTTAGACGACCCTCAAAGCTTTTCAGCTGCGCGAGGATGGCGTTCACCGCTCCGGTCAATTCCGTTAAAGATTTAGTAACAGCGTCCATTACAAGGGGAAATTCGATAAAAAAGAAAAGTACCTTACCTTGGAACTAGTGACAGTTGTCAATATATATCTTTAATATATTTTTCCTTTTTTTATCACACCAAGCACGCACTCACAAGCACAATAAATTCTTAAATTTATTTATCGATAATACAATCTTATCTTTTATATTGGAGGAGATTCTTCTTCCTCTTAATAAGCTTTAGCTTTTACACGACTTGGGAGGTGTCTTTCTCCCCTTTTATGCACTTACTAACACTTTTGATCACAACACACGTATATTCTTTTTTCCTCTTTTTTCTTTTAGAAAAAATGGTTTTCGTTTTCTAAGCACAATCTTTTTTCTTTAAAACAGCTTTTATTAAAAAAAAATTTTTATGTATGTTTTTCCTTAATCCTTACGTTAGGATTGCGACGTTCATGTTATTTTCGGTATTCGTCCGGTGGGAATTCGTTGAAACGTTTACGTTCGCGTTCGCTAAGGAAAGAAAAGCAAATGATTAGTTCGCATTCTTTTATTGGGTACAGCTCTTTCGGAAGGATCGTGTTCTCCGTTTTAGAAGCGAACGTTTATAATTGTAGGCATCCTACTAAGGCACGATTTGCTTCACACGAATCCTTTTGATTCTTTCGTGATCTCCAATCTTGTTCTCATGGGTACGATGAAAGCTTTTCGAGTATCGTTCTATAAACACTGTGTTCTCATGGGTACAGTGATTTGCGTTCAATGGAACGTATAGATCTCGAATCCTGGTTAGAGGATAAAGCTATCACCGGAAAAAAGAAGAATGTCGTCTACAGAGCCGTCCCTGCTCGGGCGCCAGTTAAATTATCGCGAAACGCGTATACTAAAAAATAAACGCGGGCCGAAGCCCGCGCGAACACAAACCGTTCGATAATTTAAAACAAGACAAGTTATATCTAAATATTCGATTTATTCAGCGAGCTCCGAACTATACAATCTCAGAATTAAGACTAACTTAATAACTACAATATCTTCCTCTGGATAGCTCTGTTCCCAACATCAGAACTGCTGACTCCTCTATTCCGGTAATCGCACGCGCATCCGTTGAGTCGCGCATGCAGGTAATCCGATTCCATGCACTGTGATCGTGAGAACAAGTCTGTGCATGAAAGTGTCAACTCAGCGAATACCGTATGATTCGCTGGCATGCACCTGACTCGTGTATCGTGTTAACTGAGAGTAGGCAAAAACTCAATAAAGTCAATATTATGTTCATCTCCTTATTCATTATTAATATTGTTTATTTAGTTTATTTTTGTTTTACTATTTCCAAAACTCAATGATAATATCTAATATTTCAAAGTATGGATTGCTACCAGAACAAATTGCATAAATCTTGTCTCTTTCATGCCAAACGTATCAATACCTTCCTCTTGCAATTTTAATTCAAAAGTACCTATAAACCCTGTCGGAAAACATTCAACCCGTGTAGCGTTTGATATAGTAATTCATCCTACATTTGATCATTTTCGCGAGTTGTGGTTTTACTTTTAGTTTGTGAAATTTAAATTATAAAGTTTTCTAAAATTCGAAAAACTTTTTGAGTGATTCTCTCTAACCCGTATTATTATTTTTGCCACATATAGTTTGTTTCGTCTAACTTTGGCCGTCTAACCAATCTTTTGTCTCACTTCCCCCGGTGAGTTCATTTTTTGTATATGTTCTGCCAACATAGAAGCAATTGAGACTACTCGATTTATTTCGTGCTTTCTTTATACTACATTTAACTGTCCGCATCGCTGAGTGATATTGTTTACCACGTTCAACTGCTGCCTATCGTACCTGGACTTACATTGGTGATCCTACTCCCCCTCACGTGTGAGTACTATTAGTGTATGTTCTGCCGATTCAGCAAATAGATTCTACCCATTTGCATTTTGTTTTGGTTTTTACTCATTGCATGTTCAAACCATCACACTACATCACCGACTGCTGCCATAACCAAATATTGCAACCATCACCTAATAATCTGCCATCTATTGATTTTTTTGCTAATCATGAATGTTTCTGAGTGCTATGTATGCAAAAAAACATCTAACGATGTCAAACTTTCTTGCGCAATATGCCTAGATAATGTGCATGCAAAATGCTGAAATACCAAAGGGAAAGACATTGATAAGATCGTTTCAACACCAGGCCTCTGCTTTTACTGCGATAAACATCGAAATATATCAACTGATGTCTTGCACTGGAAGACAATAAAATTACAGAAAATCTTCAAAAATTTATGTGACATGTTTACTGAAGTTCAAGAGCTACTTGTTTTCGATCCGGAAAATAAACAAAAAATGATGGAGGGTTTTAATAATATTGATCGTCTGCTACACAATCAACAGCCTATCAGTGAGCACCAGAAGCTTATAGTGGCCCAGCAGATTGAATTAAAAGAATCGCAACAACAGCTACACCTAATACAACAGGAAATAATTAAACAACAACAACTACTTAAACCACTTCCAAAACAACCACAGAAACAGCAAAGAATACTTCAACCACAACAACAACTACTCACATTAGAACAGCCACAGCAACATAATCACTACGAACTTGATCTAACTCGAACAACTGAACTCAACCTGGATAATCAACACAAACAGGCACCTAGAAAACAACAACCTAGGCAACAGCATCCTAATCATAAACATCCTACAATCAATACGGACGATATTCAGACAGCATATACTTCACAGCCGCATGACCTTTCAGCTCATCCTGATACTGATTTACATGGCACGACAGCACCTACGAGGACTTTGCGATCCAATTCTACCACAACCAGTGACATCCCTAATGTGGTTTTTTCTGAGGACACTTCCAATATCTCAGAACCCGCTATAAATCTGGTAGTCGTTAGAAGACCATCTCGTAAGTCGATATTTATTTCAAGACTCGACGCAGCAACTAACGTTGATGATGTGCTAAATTACATTAAGCATAAAATACCTTCGTCTTCGACCGATACGAGTTTATCCTGCTTTAAATACTCGTTTAATGAGCCACGAAGTATCGCATCATTTAAACTGCTAGTGTCTGAAAATAACTTTAAACAACTTGTATCAAAAGACTTCTGGCCGGAAGGGATTCTTGTGCACGAATTTGTCCAACGGGTGAAAAATGCGAATTCGGATATTCCTTCACCACGACCTAACGTTTCCAGACCTGATCCTGCATCTTTATTAACACATCCAAAAAACGATTAAGTGAACCTGAACCTCCAAGAACTATATGTAACTACTCACTGTACTATCAAAATGTTGGTGGTATGAGATCTAAAATTAATAAGTTATTTGTATCATCATCATCATTAGTCTACGATTTATTAATATTTACTGAAACTTGGTTAACTAGTAGTCATTTTACCTCAGAACTTTTAAATACTAAGTACTTTAATGTTTTTCGTAAAGATCGGTGTCTACACACCACAGGATTAATGAGAGGAGGTGGTGTTTTAATAGCAGTTCGCAATACTTACTCATGTAGCCAACTCGAACTGCCATCGAATAACTTAATTCCTCCACCTAATTATGACATAGACCAGCTAATTGTAAAAATTTCATTTGAAGGCAACTTTGACCTTTTTGTTATTGTAAGCTATCTACCGCCTCGTAGTCCCATAGAATTGTTTAATCTCCATTTAAATAATGTGCGTTATATTTTTGAGAACTTAACGAACTCGCAACATGTTTTATTCATCGGTGACTTTAATTTGGGAAATATCAGTTGGAATTTTGATGATGATGATAACCACTTTGTACCATTTAACGTATCAACGGATATTGAAGTATTATTCACGGACTTTTTCAGTCAATATGACTGTATTCAAATTAACCATATTACTAACAGCTTAAATCGTATGCTTGATCTCGTATTTGTTGACAAAGAGTTTGTTGTTAAAATCGACGTTCCTGCTTCTCCCATCTTTGATCATTCTTTGCACCATAGTGCTATTATGGCTGAATTTTCAGCACTACATTACCAATTAACATCCAAGTGTATTCAAGTATATAATGATTATGATAAGGCTGACTTCGATGCAATGAGCATTTTTCTACAAAATGTATCTTGGGATTCCGTTTTATCATCTCATGACTTAAATGTGATGTATGAATCCTTTTTTTCAGTTCTTCAGAATGTAATTAGTCTCTATGTGCCCAAAAAGCATATAAACCGTAACTCGAACCCTCCCTGGTTTAACAAGAGGTTAACAAATCTAAAAAATAAAAAGAATAAGGCTTACAAACGTTTCAGATCAAACATAGCTAATCCGTTACTTAAGTCATGGTATCTGCATTGCGAACGTGAATATAATATCTTAAATAAGTTTCTATATCAATCATATATTATTTCCGCAGAAACTAATCTAAAGTCCAATAGTAAGTATTTTTGGAAGTTTATAAACTCCAAGAGAAAGACAAATGGTCTCCCTAATCTTATGTTCTACTTAGACTCCTCATCTGATGATAAAAAAACCTTGTGCAACTTCTTCGCTTCTTTTTTTAAGTCTGTCTATTCCCCAGTTAATGTCGCTATCTTCAACATCTCAAATGTCCACCCAATTATTGACATTACTGATGTTAGTATCTACAGGACTGATGTTGAGGAAGCTCTACTTAGTCTTACAGCTAGTAAAAATGAGGGCCCCGATGGGATTGCCCCCATTGTTTTAAAAAATTGCGCTAGAATTCTCTCTAAACCTCTATGTATTATCTTCAGAAAGTCTATTGCCTCCGGTATGTTTCTGAATGCTTGGAAACTTTCGCATATAATACCAATCCATAAATCTGGTCCTAAGCAGAAGGTCTGCAATTATAGGCCTATATGCAAGATATCTGCAATCCCCAAATTATTTGAGAAGATTGTTTGCAATAAAATCACATTTTCAATCCGGACTGTGGTATCGGATCACCAACACGGGTTTATATCTGGTAGATCCACTACTACTAACTTAGCTCTTTTTTGCAATTTCGTTATAAAAAATTTCAGTCGTGGCTATCAAACGGATGCGATTTTTACTGATTTCGCGAAAGCCTTCGACAAAGTCTGTCATAGCACACTTGTTCAAAAATTATGTACTCTTGGATTTTCCTCCAATATTTTGTTATGGATGGAATCTTATTTAATGAATCGCACTCAGTTAGTAAAAATTGATGATATTCTTTCAGTGCCTATAAAGGTAACATCGGGGGTTCCACAAGGCAGTCACCTAGGACCTCTTTTATTCCTCTTATTTATTAATGATCTACCCAGTGTGATAAAACATTCCGAATGTCTACTGTTTGCGGACGACCTTAAATTATTTCGTTCAATAAATTCTGAATATGACTGTGAATTACTGCAAGCCGATGTTGCTGCGGTTGTTGAGTGGTGTGACCTGAACAATCTATTTTTGAATATTTCAAAATGCCAGTGCTTCACTCTTACTAGATCGAAGGTACCTATTCCGTATAGATACTCCATAAAATCCACACAACTTGAAAGAGTGTATTCTAAGAAAGACTTAGGCATTATTCTGGACTCGCGCCTTACATTCAAAGACCACATTGATTACATTATCTCCAAAGCCAACTCCATGTTAGGCTTCGTCAAACGTAATTCTAAGGACTTTACTGATCCTTACACTCTAAAATCCCTCTACATATCTTTAGTCAGACCCCACCTCGAATATTGCAGTGTAATATGGAACCCGCATTACGACATTTACTGTAAAAGGATTGAAAGGGTCCAAAGAAATTTTACTAGGTTCGTAATATTCAAGTTAAATTGGAGAATTGACACACCTATTTATGAAACTAGATGTTCTTTGATTAACTTGAACTCCCTTCGTATTCGACGTAAATATTTCTCTGTCATGTTTATAAGAGATTTAATTCATTATCAAATACAGTGTCCTGAATTGCTTAGTATGATCAATTTCCCTCTGTGCTCTCGTCGTCTTCGCAGTTACTTTAACTTTCGTGAAAATCTTCTTACTACCAATTTTTCTCGTAATGAACCTATTGCCCGCTGCATCAAAGAAGCAAACTCTATAATGACGTCTATCGATTTGTTCAGGAGTTGTAGCAGGTTGGATTTTAAAAACAATCTTCTTCTAACTTTAAGACAGACTTAGTTTAGTTTAATTGCACTATTGAAATCTTATTGCTTATTGTTATCTCTTTTTCTTTATTTATTTCTTTTTTTTTTTTTTTTTTTTTTTTATCTTTTTCGTCTATATGTTTATGAATTATCTATTAATATTCAACAAATCATATTGTTATTAGTCTGTAAGAGAAATGTACTCTATTGATGAAATAAATAAATTAAATTAAAATCTTTCTCAAGAAATTCCCAAATCAATTTCATTTCAAAAAAGGACACGGTTGAACCGTGTTCAGTGTTTTTTTTTCCAGATCATATTGAGATCAATACGCGCCGAAACAAAAAAAAATGTTTACGAATCCGGTAGGAAGTTTACACATTACGAGAGTGATTCATTCATTCTTTACCATGCTAGTCATCGCTTCCTTTCGACTATGCCCTTTGCATAATGCCTTTTTTGGTAACACGGCGATCTCATAGGAACCAATCGTTTGCCATCTCACTTTCTTTTACAGTTCTTCTTTTAGGGTTTACCAGGAAGTTGAAAAAGCAGGCCTTCCTTTACCCCTTCCAAGGAAGAACTTTTTTAATAGGTTACCAATAAGGAGTAAAAGCCGGCCTTACTATTAAACTCACAGGAAAGGGAAATAGTAATAAAAGCTAGTATATTGCAATGGTAGCACACATATCAAAAGCACACACCGATTTTCTGTGAAGCTTCTTAGGGCACTTTTTACCCTTAGATATTTGTCAGACGTTTCGCAAGAGATAAAATGATGCAAAATCTTGTTACTAAACTGATTTAAACCTGGGATTCCTCGGTTAGTAGGCCAATGCACTAACCACTGAGACAGCGAGCGTATGTTTGTATTCACTAATAATATAACAACTTAATGCAATCAACGCTTGCCATCTCGCTACCTTAAGCTGGCCTTCTTTCAGGGACCACCAAGAAATTGTACATGGAAGCAAATGAAGAGAAATACTTTTTAACCAAAGCAACGCAGACAGTACAAAATCTTCAAGTAAGCCGTCGTGCACCTACCGCCAGGATTGTCGCTCAAGGCTCAAAGAAGGTTCCTGAAAATCAATCTGTTATGCCGAAAAGAAGAAGGGACAGGACACCAAAGGGCGATGAAATGAACGCTCAGGAAAGCAGTCAGTGTCCAGTTCCAAAACGGAAAAAGGCGATGATAGCAGAAAGACGGCAAGAGAAAAGGAAATAAGAACCCTGCATAGTCCGAGTAAGCTGAAGTCAAAGGTACAAGGGAGGCGAACACCAGCACAAGCAAGAGAAGAGGAGCACAACTGGAACTAAATAAGAGCACGCACCAGAAAACGTAAGAAACCGAAACGCCCCGATATACTGGTAGTATATAAATGTTTACGAAGGTTAAGAGCGACCCTGAACTTAAGGAGCTTGACAAATATTAGAAGAACAGCGAAGGGAGACCTGCTTATAGAGCTTAATAAATCACCCGACTCCCATTTTTCCAAATTTCAAAACATGGTTGAAAAAGATCTAGTACAACAAGCAGAGGTGAAAACGCTGACACATGAAGTACTAATCAAGGTTAAAGACCTCAAGACAACCAAGGAGAAAATTCCCAACGCCATTAGGAAAAAAAATTTGAGAGCCTTTGCTGTACACCGTATATAGTACTCAAATCGATCAACAAAGCCTATATGGAGAAATGCAAACGGCAAAAGTTAGCCTCTCCGTGGAAGCAGCGAATAAACTGCTTGCAATAGGAAAAGTGTGTTAGAATAATGAAATACATTGGCAACCCTAATTCATTATACACATCTATGTACTTCTATTACTCTTTATTTACATACATATTCATCTTTGTTTACTTTCTAGTTTTAGTTCAATAAAAGCGTTCATTACATTGAGACGGACTCCTCATTTAATTCTTTGTTCTAGTTTTAACGTTTGGAACTCTATTGAGCTAACAAAGGTTATGGGCCCAGTCCACGCGGAATTTTAAAATCGTAGTAATTTGGTTTTAGTTAATTTTGTCCACTTTACAAAATATATTATTAGTGGTTCAATATCTTAACAAGTACGCAAGAGCTTAAAATTAATTTAACAAAAAAAAAATGTCTGGTTCAGCGATGCAAATCGATAAACTTGATGGTGATAATTTTACATCTTGGTCTGTCCAGATGAGAAGCTTGCTGATCACATTGGATTATTGGAGTGTTGTAGTTGAAAAAATTGAGGTTGGTATATCTGCTACGGAGAAAACTGCATGGGACAGAATGGATGCCAAAGCATTGGCAATAATAACGCTTTGTGTAAAACCTTCGGAGTTAATACATCTAAAGGGATGTAACACGTCAAACGCAGCGTGAAAAAAATTAAATGAAACCTATAATGGAAAGGGGCCTGCCAGAGAGGTTAATTTATTTAAACAGTTGGTTCGATTCCAGTTTAAATTTGGGCAAAAGTTCACCGGCCAAATAAACGATTTTGCTCAATAGTCGATGTAACTGAAATTGATGTTCAGATTCCCGGAGATCTACTGAGCATTCTATTGTTGTGTAGTTTGCCAGATGAAATGGAAAATTTTGTTGTTGCCATAGAGACCCGCGATGACCTACCATCGGTAAGTCAATTAAAGATTAAGATCTTGGAGGAAGTACATCGTCGTGGAGAAAGGGTTGAATCAAACGAGCAAGTGTTTGCGATTAAAAATCATAGAGAGCAGAGGAACAAAAACCAGCAAGGTGGACAGCATGCATGGGGAAGCGATAAACGAGCCAGGAAAAATGTCAAATGCTATGCTTGCGGGATGAGAGGGCATAAAAAGTCGCAGTGCAGAAGTAAAAACAATAGACAGGCACATGCGGCACAGCGCATGTAATCGAAAAAAAAATACAACTACAACCAGAGGATTTTAGATAGCGGTGCATCTTCCCACATGTGCTGTGAAAAGAGGTTATTTTCGTCATTGACAAGTCATGTGCAAAAGGTTTTTATGGCATCGGGTGATAACGTTAAAGCTAACGGAGTAGGCAACGTGACATTAAAATCAGATTATGCTGACATTACATTGACCAACGTACCGTGCGTACCAGAACTCAATTCTAATTTTTTATCAGTTAGTAAAATAATAAAAAATGGAAATCGTGTTCAGTTCACCGATAATAAGGCTTTTGTTAATACCAAGGAAAACAAATTAATTTGTGTAGCCTGTTTGCAGGATGGAATATAATCGATGAAGATCAAGGCAGATAAGGAAAGCGTTTTAAGTGCCACTCAGGAAGATGCATCGAAGTTATGGCATAAACGCTTCGGTCACCTTAACATGGGAGATTTATATAAGTTGTCACAGAAAGAAATGGTTCGCGGTATGAGTATCAATAAACCAAATAATCTTGCATGCGTCACATGTGCATTATGCAAAATATGTACAAAACCATTTATTAACTATAATGCATTGTTTACTTCCAGTGTGCTTGATCTAGTTCATACCGACATATGAGGCCCTATGCGAATTGCATCTCAAGGTGGATCCGTTTTCTTCATCACCTTTGACTTTTCAAGGTACACAACCACGTACTTTCTGCAGCGAAAATCTGATGCACTGAAAATATTTAAGGAGTTTGTTTCAACTTCAGAAAAACAAACTGAAGAATAGGTAAAATGTATTCGCAGTGACAATTGGCGAGAATATGTCAACGGCGAGGTTGATAGGTATTTAAAATCTATCGGGATAGTCCATCAAAAGTCTGTATGTTAGACACCACAGCAAAACGGCGTCGCTGAAAGTTCAAACAGAACGCTCGTTGAGATGGCACGATGTATGTTGGAGGAATCCAAATTACCACAATACTTATGGTCAGAGGCTGTAAATACTGCAACATATATACGAAACCGTTCACCTACTAAAGCCTTAACGAACAAAACACCATATGAGTGTTGGTTTGAGAGCATTTGGGTGTGATGCTGTTGCGCTAATTAAGAAGCCAAGCCAATCTAAGCTACATCTGAACTGCGAGATGTTATCTTTTGTTGGTTATGCAAATCATACGAAGGAATATAGACTGTACAATAAGCATCTTAGAAAAATAACTATATCTAGTGACGCCATATTTTTTGAAAAGGGATTCTCACAAGCTGAATGTGGAATGTGATGCTAATAGTTTAACGCAGAATGTAGTACAAACCTCTTTTTTTGATACAGATGATCAAAGAGACGTGACTACTATAGATGTTACGGTAGCTCTAGATCCAATTTCAGTCGAAGAATCGTTACAGGGTAGTAATGCTACGAAATGGCGACAGGCCACGCAGCAGGAATACCATTCGTTGGTCGGAAACAAAACATGGGATCTTGTCAGTGAACCGAACGAAAAAAATATTGTCGGATGCTGATGGGTTTTTACAACGAAAAGGAATGATCTTGAAGAGTATAAGGCACGTTTAGTAGCTCAGGGATGTTTCCAGAAACAAAACGTGGATTATTTCGAACATAACGGTAGTTAGACATCCTACAATTCGCTTAATTTTGGCGCTAGGTGTGCAGAACAAACTTCTAATAAACCACATTGATATTGCGGCTACTTACCTTAACGGAAATTTAGAAAACGAAGTCTACATGCGTCAGACGGAGGGGTTTATAGATCAGCGTCAACCAGAAAAAGTTTTTAAATTAAATAAATCCTTGTATGGACTCAAACAAGCTGGAAGGGCTGGAATAAGAAAATTAACGAGGTATTGATAGGCATTGGTTTCATTAGGTGCAAACCAGATGGTTGTGTATATGTATTTCGAAAAGGAAGCGAAATTAATATAATTGCATTATATGTCGATGACATAATAATAACATGTTCATCAGAAGCAACTATGCACAGTGTTGTAGAGAATTTGAATAGACACATGAAGACCGTTGATCGTGGACCGATAAAATTTTATCTTGAAATGGAGATTGAAAGGGATGGCTTGCGAGGAAGTGTAACCATTCATCAGAAACGATATATAGAGGATTTGCTGTCTTACTGGGGAATGAAAAATTGCAAACCTGCATTTATATCACTTGCGCTGGGAACAGTATTGGGAAAGTGTGCCAAGCAGGACTGTATGGGAACAAACATCAAGGAATATCAATCACTTATGGGTGTACTCAACTATTTGGTAACTATATCCAGACCTGGCATTACCCATGTTGCTTCGAAGCTATCGCAGTTCAGTTCCCATCCACATCAGGATCACTTTATGGCAGCTAAGCACATACTTCGATATTTGCGAAACGAAGCTAAGGTTTGTTTGACTTACAAAAATAATAATGGTTTAATTTGCTATACAGATAGTGATTGGGGTTCGGATTCAACTGACCCCAAGTCATATAGCGGTCACGTTGCTTACTTCGGCGGTGGTCCTGTTGCCTGGGAATCCAAGAAGCAAAACGTTATAGCGCTTAGCACGATGGAAGCTGAGTATATCGCCATGTGCCAAGGTTCAAAGGAGATCGTATTTCAACGAAGCTTGCTGGCGGAAATGGGATTTTCGCAACATATAGATGACCCAACTACCATCTATTGTGACAACCAGGGTGCTAGTTTTTTTGCTAAAGATGATATAACACATAAACGTAGTAAGCATATTGATACCAAATATCATTATTCAAAAGAAAAGTGTTCGCATAATGAAATATCATTTATTTATATACCAAGTAATAATAACGTTTCTGATATTTTCACATAATATTGAAATAAAAGTAAACACATGGATTTCTTTAAAGAATTATTTAAGAATTAATATTATGTTTTTATAATTATGAATTTTGGTTGAGGTGAGGTTTGTTAGAATAATGAAATACATTGGCAACCCTTATTCATTATACACATCTATGTATACCTCTATTACTCTTTATTTACATACATATTCCTCTTTGTTAACTTTCTAGTTTTAGTTCAATAAAAGCGTTCATTACATTGAGACGCGCTCCTCATTTAATTCTTTGTTCTAGTTTTGACGTTTGGAACTCTATTGAGCTAACAAAGTGCGTATTGGGTGGGTGAACTGACGCATAGGTACATGAGAATTTGAGACTACAGGACGCACGAGGATACTACATTGGCTGTGGACGCTACAGCAAAAGCTGCGATTTGGACCTGCGGTGAACTCGTGTTCGAAGAAATACAAGTAAGAACAAACATTGGTTTTTCTCGGCAAAAATAAGAGGAACCCACATCAAAGCTGTTACGCTCCACGTAGCTGTACGACAGAAGAATTTGAAAAATTCCTAGATAGGCTAGTTGCTGATGCAAGATGCCGAGGTGTGATTGTAATAGCTGGTGTTTTCAAGGCGTAGGCCACGGATTGGGCATGCCCAAGAACAAACAGAAGGGGAAGTAACCTGTTAGAAACCTTCGTAGCCTTAGAAGTAGTGCTACTGAACCAGGGTAACGAAAACACCATTGACAAAAATGGTGTAGGATCAATCATCGACCTCACATTAATAAGCAGCTCTTTAGCCCAAAGGAAAACGTGGAAAATGAGCACTCGGCTTAAGGAAGGCCAGCTCTACAGTCGACGCCATAAACATCGTAATCAACACTGCACATAAAGCTGTAGAAGGCACAAGGTGGAAATGAGGAGCTAAGCGATACTGCTCCGTTTTATCTTTATATAAATAATGCTTTCAATTCTGCAAATTGGATATATATATTGGAAACACTTCGGAATATGAGGTTACCGGACTTTATTATCAACGTAGTCACGGACTTCTACCGGTAGAGTACCTTTATCTATGGCACCGATGAAGGTGCAAAGGAAAACGCTGTCACTGGACGAGTGCCACAGGGCTCGGTTCTGCGCCCTCTCCTGTGGAACGTTATGTACGATGAAATTCTTCGGCGATCTAAGGCGATATGTTTTGCCAACGACATACCCATTGCAGTAGTAAAACTGCTGGAAGAATTAGTACAAATCAGCAACGACACCATCCGTTTTATCCGTCGCTGGCTAGAAACCGTTTCCCTTAATTTAGCTGGACACAAAACAGAAGCGGTACTGATCGGCAGCCGAAAATAAGAGGTAAGCGGGCATGAGATAACATCTTTATTGGTCGTCAAATACCTAGTTAATATGATTGACTCCAGGCTCTCTGCAGTAAGCAAATAAAAAGGCAGCGTCAGTTAATAATGCGCTCTCAAGAATTATGCCAATTATTGGAGGGAAAAGAGAGAGAGTCGTAGGCTACTATTAGGTAGGGTGGTCACGTCTGTAATACTGTATGGAACATGCATTGAGAGTATGCAGCGCTTTTCGCACAACCTCAGCTGATGCAGTCTGTGTCATTGCAAGAATGACACCAATAGACATACTGGTCAAAGATTTCCAGAGAAAATATGATACTAGCCGTTAGTAGGGTAAAGTAGTGCCGGAAGACAAGACAATAAGGAGTTTTAGAGAATGGCAGCAGCGTTGGAACCCTTCAACTAAAGTCCGATAAACCTATCTTCTTATAACGAATATTCATACATGGATAAGGCAAAAGTATGGAGTAGTAGACTTCTACCTGACGCAGGTTTTAACCGAACATGGCTGTTTCCGATCATATCTTTATCACAGACACAGAAGAGGATGTGAAGCACGCGTTTTTTAGTGCCCACGGTTCCACACCCAACGGAAGGTACTGATAGAAGCACTAGAAGGAACACTTACACAAGAAAATCTAGTGGAACACATGCTTGATACCAGCACAAAGTGGAATGCAGTATGCAATTTTTCTTAAAGCAAGTAGTGTAGTATTGAAAGTATTGAAGTATTGTATGTAGTAGTATTGAAACGCCTGTAACAGGCAAGAAGGCGAATAGAAGAAAGGCAACATCTACGTAGTTAGTACTTGTAGAGAGAAAGATAGAGTCTACGGCTAAAACCCCCCACGACGAAATGCCAAACGATGGTACCGTGGGGAACAGGGGTTGGAGGCAGAGCTGGTTTTAGTTCAAGTTAAATTCCAACACAAAGGCTTTAGATGCTTTCCACCTTTAAAAAAAATACATCTTCTTAAAATCATTTTTAAAACATATTGCGAACCTTGAAATTTTAAAATATTTATTTATTTATTTATTTATTTACGTCTAACAAATACAATTTTTTTCATAGACTACATTAACAAGAAATTATCTATACATAAGTACAATTACATTTAGTAAAAAATTTATATTACATAATTCTGTTATAACATTACACTAAGTTCATAATAAGGTTTTTATAGTACGTTCTGTTCATGTTAAAATCAATTAAATTATCATACGAATTGTAGTAAAGACATGCTGACGATATTGGTTCATTTTGGCCATAATTTATATAATGTCTGGAAACATAAAAGAAGTCTTGGTCTCTGGGACGTATAGTGCGAGATGGAGCATAAACATAAAACAAGGATAGCAGGTAAGGACAATCAATATGGCCGGTTAATACATCCTGCGCAAATAAAACCGCGTAATAAATCCGTCTTTTTTTGAATGGCTTTAAGCCTAATAAGAGGCATCTAGCTTCATAATTTGGCAAGTCGCCTTTCCAAGCCATCTTACGAAGAGCAAATTTGGTAAACCGTCTTTGCACACTTTCAATGCGAATACCATTACTTTGGCAGTGGGGATTCCATACAATGCAGCAATATTCTAGCCTTGATCGTATCAAGGAATTGTACAATGATTTTAATGTGTATGGGTCTTTAAACTCCTTGGTATTTCGACACATAAAACCAAATAAACAATTAGATCGTGAGATAATATAATCATTGTGCATGGCAAAATTTAGCTTGCAATCGAAGATTACACCAAGATCCTTATGACTGTCCACTCTTTTCAGGAACGCGCTTTGAACAGAAAATTGGAAATGGATAGGCGAAGCACTTTTCGAAAATGTAAGAACTGCGCAGTTGCTCATATTTAAATGCAAACCATTAAGTAAACACCAGCTCGCTATATTATTTACATCTTCTTGAAGATCGTGAGCATCTGATAAAGAACTTATTGATTTAAATAACTTTAAATCATCAGCATACAACAGACATTTGGATTGTTGAACAAAAGAAGGAAAGTCATTTATGAAAAGCAAGAAAAGATGGGGCCGAGATGACTGCCCTGAGGAACACCAGAAAAGTTATGAATAACTTTTGACACGGAAGAACCAATCTTAACGTACTGTTTGCGATCGATCAAATAGCTACGAATCCATTTTAAAATATTCGAATGAAATCCGAACCTTTCAAGTTTGCCCAATAAAACTGAATGCTGCACACGATCAAAAGCCTTCGCGAAATCAGTGAATATTGTGTCAACTTGCAGACGTAATTCCATATTACAAAGGCAATAATTTGTAAGAATGATCAAATTTGTAGCAGTAGACCTTCCATTAACAAAACCGTGTTGATATTCCGAGATATGATTGCGTAAAATTGCGTACAGTTTATTTTTAATAATAGCTTAAAATACTTTTGGAATAAGCTGAAGCTTAGCAATGGGTCTGTAGTTATCTACCTGGTTTTTACTACCAGCTTTATATATGGGAGTTATAAAAGATGTTTTCCAACACTCTAAAAACTCACCACTCGCCAACGATTTATTGAAGATTATGCATAGAGGTTTAGCTAAACTAACCTTGCACGATTTGAGAAATATTGGTGGCAAATTATCAGGAGCGATTTTCGGGCTTAGTTCCAAAGTCGATAGTAACGAAAGAATTTCATCTTCTGTTACAGAGAAAAAACCTAAGTCTATACATGACGCATCTAAAGTAGTTGCGACATAACCAGGACAGTCATTCACAAAGTTCGATTGAAAATAAGAAGCAAACATATTACATATTTGCTCCAAACTATCAGCAGTAACCCCATCATAGACCATACTAATGGGAATTCCAAAAGATTTTCTCTTGTCATTGATAAAGGACCAAAAGGATTTCGAATTTTGTTTTATTTTTGATTCGAGTGTCCAAATATATTGAATGTAAATGAACTTCTTCAGAAATTCATATTCAGACCTTAGTTGACGAAATTTGCCCTGCATAGATGGATCTGACTTGCTCTTCTTATACATTTTCAGCATTGCATTCTTTAGTCTCGACAAACTTTTATTAAACCAGATGGGTTTATTGTTCAACTTTTTATGCTGTAAATTACGATTTTCATTTTCATACCAATTACAATAACTTCCCTAATAAAATATTAATAAACATAAAAGCGAAAATATTAACATTAAACGTGTGCCTCGTATAATAACAAGTTGGCCCTTTAGAGAGACTGCTTGTACAGCGTGTTTTTTACAGAGGCATACAACTTTTTTTAAAAATAAAACACAACAAATTTATTGGAATGACTACATTTTGGCTTTATTAGCTCACAAATTTCATGGCATTTAATGTTTAAAAATCATTTCTGACATATGGCCTCCGCGACCAATCGTTGCTGGTTTACAGAGTTGTGAATGAATGCATTACTTTGGTACTGCATTCAGATAAGTCTTAGTCATATGACTGAAAAAGTTGAATGTAACAAGTCAAAAAGTACTGCATTCTTTTAACTTACAGTCAATTGACTGCTTTTTTTAACTGCCCATTCACAATCTTCAAAATGACTGCTGAATGTTGTTTTGCAGTTAAATTCTTTAAGTAAGTTAATAGACTTACATAATAAGTCTTTAAGTTCATTTAACTGCAGTACTAACTTAACTGCTTTTTTTACAACTCTACTGGTTTATCAGCATAGAGCAGACATTTGACGTACCCCCACAAAAAGTAGTCCAAATGTGTTAAATCACACAAAGGAGGTGGCCAACTCACAGGTCCACCAAACGTTTGGCTCAACAAAGTCATGAGTGCACGCGTTGTATGGCATGTTGTGCCATCTTGTTGGAACCATTTCTCTTCCAAATGATTTCCAATGATATGAGAAATAAAAAAATCGCGAATCATTTGCCCGTAGCGTTCGCCATTCACGGTAATTTTGGCACCGGTTTCGGATTTAAAGACAAATGGGCCAATGACGCCTTCGACGTGTAAACCAGACCGTGATTTTTTCTAGATGTAATGGAAACCAAGAGCCTCGTGAGGATTGTGCTCACTCCAAAAACGACAATTCCGCTTGTCCACAAACCCGTGGAGCCAGAAATAAGCCTCATCGCTCAAGATGATTTGACGATAAAAATCTGGTTCAACTTCTTGATTCTCAGCCCATTCACAGAACACACGACGCAATTCATAATCCGCTGGCTTTAATTGTTGCACCAGTTGCATCTTATATGGATGTACGCCAAGATCGTTCCTCAAAATTTTCCAAGTAGTGGACGGGTAGATTCCGAGTTGCTGAGAACGGCGTTGGATCGATAAAATCGGGTCCGCTCTCACACTTACGTTTACAGCGACGATGGCTTCTTCTGTATACTCGGTACGGGCTCGATTCGGATGAATATAATCACAAAAAAGTGGTCTGGGTGCGACCCGCAAGGTCCACACGACTAACGTTCCAGTGGGATCAATATGATTTATGCGATTGATGGGAAATTTTGAAATGTGGTTAACCATAAGATATGGTTAAGAATTATTTAATATTAAAAAATCCTCTTTAATATTGTTCATGGAATTTAAATGTTGTTAATAACAGCGAAGTGTGATATATATAAATGCAACCATTGTTATGAGCACGGAGACCTGTAAATTAATACGAAATAACGAGCACAATGTAATAATGATTTGCTCAATGACAAATGACAATAAATAGTACAAATAAAGGCAAATTATTTTAGTTAGTTATTTACTAACAAAAAACGGCTCGACCGATTTCGCTGGAAACTTAATCAGTTTTGAGTTACGTAATTACGCTTCGAATAAACACGGTCCTATGTCAATGTCATCTTTGGTTCTCGAGATAATCGTGGCGAAAGATAATTTCGAACGCACATACGTACATACACACAAACAGACATCTCTATAAAAACGTTGGATTTGGATTCTGGTGACCTTGAAACGTGAAGATATGTCAAAATCCGCGATTCACAAAATCGTCCCCATTACAAGAACTTCCACTGGGAAGTTAATAAAAAACATGGTCATGAATCGATTAATAGTATTGCGTATTAGGTGCTGTGATGGACGATTCTGCGCACCTTAAAGAAATGCTCTATAAGTTTGGCGAATAGGGTGCGAATTTTGAAAATAAATTTCCACGATTAGTAAGCGTTGTTCTGGTGCAAGTCTTTCCATGGTGATTTGCCAAAGAATACTGAAAAAAAAGTCCAACAAACTTTATTAGTATGACAGATAGTTTGACAGTTATCCCTATCAGAAATTGTATACCTCTATAAAAAAAAACACCCTATATTAATAGGTACTTTTACTACCACATTCTATAACATATTTGTGGACGCAGTGCCTGAGCCAATAAGTAAGAGAGTAGTTTAAAAGTAGGTACTTTCTGGTCTCAACGACAACTTTATTACCATGTTCCTCTTCTTAATCCAATAAGCATTTTGTTCTCTGTTACAATTACATCCTTGTTTTATATACTTTTCTATTAAAAGAAACATAAGCCAACAGCCAAGTAAGCATTAAGCCCAGTATCTTGCTGTCGCTTAATTTTAGCTCCCAAACAAAAATGTCTACAAAAGGCGTCCTTTTTAAGCTCAGACCAGTGAGTTGTCAGAAAAGATCCGTGTTTTTTTTCAGCTCAGAGCGCTTGGAGCGCTCTACTTGTGTTTCTTTTTTTGCTCAGAGCGCGATCCGACCGCACTCCGTGCGCTCTGAATAAAACGACCGGGTAGTTGGAGTAAGAAGCTGTCAAGCTAGCGCGGCCAGATATACACTGAAAGGTGGGAAAATAAAGGGAGTTCAGGGCCCTCATCACGTAACTTTGCGGACGATTGTCGTCCATGCGATTGCACTGAACGCTATCGTCAATAGTTTGATTCACGAAACACAATCGTTCTCGTGTCGTCCATCGCTCTCATTTGGCTACAGTTTGAGAAACACTGAAAACAACATCTAATTGTGAGAAACGTCAGAAAGGAAGAAAACTGACTGCTGATATTCGTTTATAGCTGCTGTTTTTTTTATTTGTATTAATATTCTTACTTCATTGAAATGTAAGTAAACTCTTAATGAACAATAACAAATAAATAGTGAAACAAAACTTTAGGTCTGTAACGCCATCGCAGATGCAGATTTTGGTGGAATTTATGGGGGAACACCCGGACGTGTCCAGAAATTACGTGCCTAAAAGCGCACAAGGAAAGCAAGGTTTGAATAGGCTTTGAACGAATTTGGCTGCAGTTTTAAATGCTGATGGTCTGCCCACAAAAAACGTCACTGCTTAGAGAAACGTAAGTAGATTTACTAAGATTTACCAAATTTAAATCGTTTCATTAACTACATATTTTGTTTTAAAGGTTTGGACTGACTTGAAGTACAGAGCAAAAAAAAATGCAGCCAGAATTTGCTCTCGGTTAAGAAGACGGGTGGAGGGCCATCTGAAGAAGTCCCCATTTCTCCAATGGAAGAGCGGGTTATTGAGATGACCTCGCTCCGTGCTGCAGTGGCTGCGAGTAGCAATTCCAATTGCTACGGGGCTCAACCACAAGACATTGTGGAGGATTTGGAAGAAACGCTGCTGGAAGAAGTCGCTGAAAGTCCAGACGTTTTATCAATTGTGTACCAGCGGTAGGTTGCATTGAAAAAATAATTGATATGTATACTAATTATAATTAAGTTCATCTCATTTACGTAGGTACTCCAGATCGCCAACACTAACGACAGCATACATGGGTTCTTCCACATTAAAGCGGCGGTAGGTTGCATTAATTTTATAATTTCTTTATATACCTACTCATTATATCTCATTTACGTATTCTAGATCGCCAACACCAACAACAGCATACATGGGTCCTTCGACATCATCAAAGCGGCGGTAGGTTGCATTTATAAAATAATTTCTTTTTATACTAATTAGATTTCATTTAGGTACTCTAGTTCGCCAACTCTAAGCAAACCCTCCACCTCAAAGCGGCACAGGAGAAAAACATTTTTTGCAAATATTTAACTTTCTAAAAACAAATATGAAATTACAGCGATTTATAAATGCAAGACGATAGATAATTAGCTATCGTGCAATCACTGGCTACGAGACGATCGTATTTGACAGCATTCC
Source organism: Portevinia maculata (assembly GCA_949715645.1). Classification (NCBI taxonomy): domain Eukaryota; kingdom Metazoa; phylum Arthropoda; class Insecta; order Diptera; family Syrphidae; genus Portevinia; species Portevinia maculata. The sequence goes on along the minus strand of OX454525.1, from coordinate 152,714,370 downwards.
ATCTTACGTGAAGCAAAAAACAAATCGTTAAGTCGATATCTTTCAGACGACAGACGTTTTTATGCGTACGTGAAGCATAGCTATCGTTATCTATATCGAAAACTATATCGACAGCCTTAGGCTAATTGCACATACACCAATTTTGAACGGCCAGTACAAAATCGGCCGACATTTTACCGGTCTAACAATCAGTTGCTTTGTTGTCGTGATCGTGACACGAGGTTATTATTTAATAATAATGAATCCTAAACGAGTTGTTGCTATGCGGTTATTGCATCGCCGTATTAAGCACCGTAGGATTAAGCGCAAGTACTGGATTCATCCTATCAATCAAAGCAGAGAACACACGGGAACATTCTACACTCTTTTTGAAGAACTAAGGCGTGATGGTAGTAAGTTTTTCAACTTCTTCAGAATGTCCTTTGACAAACTCCACGAGAAGTTGAAAAATGAAATCCAACATCAGAATACTAAAATGAGAAATTCTACATATTCCTTCATTAAAAAGGCTTGCTATAACACAGAGGTAAGTAGTTAGTCAATATAAAATAATTCATTGCTTTCTATCAATAAAATATAGACCTTTTTATTAATGTTCCCAATGTACTAAATATTACTAAATAAATATAGCCATAAGATGCTTACCACAATGAAACAAGAAGTCCAAACAATTCTGATATTGTGTCAAACCATGTTTTTTATGGTTGAAATCACTTTACAACAACCCAAGATTTTGCGAGTTTGAGCTACCATTCAATAAAGTCTAGAGAACAAATAAACACACAAGTTATTTTTTCAAAATTAATTTCATTTTATTGTACATTTTACCTTAAAAATGTATACATGAAATGTAAATGAAAAAATGAATGCAAGTCAATGTTTGCAATATTCTTTGTCATGTGAATGAAAATTTAACCAACTTGAAATTAAGAAAAGTCATCTGAATACTTATGCTCCAAAACCTCAAAATCGGTTTTGAGAGCGCTGCAAACTTCACTCCATGCATCCCTGGTAAGTCATGTCTTTAAATTTATCCAAGGTTTTATCCCACAAAACAGGTCTTGCCTCCACTAATAAAATAGGGACATCATTGTCATTTAAATCACCCATTGCACTTTAATTAAAACACACTACCAAAACTAGTTTTAAACGTAGTATGTACCTACAATTTCACACACTGAATGAAGCGAGAGCAGTCGAATGGAATGGTCGGCAAAAAATCGGTGCGTGCGCAAGCGTGTATTTAATCACGTACGCCACTACTTCCCGATACTGCCGGCGATACAGTGGCAGTGGACGGCTGCTCACCGGAATTAGGCTAATTGCACACACACCGATTTTGGACGGCCGATTTTATACCGGTCGTCCAAATTCCAATAGTGAACCACATGTGGGAACGGGGCCTGGCACACACGTCGACCGCTGATCGGTGCCGTCAAAATGCCGGTGAGCAGTCGTCCACTTCAATGTATCGCCGGCAGTATCGGGATCGGGAAGTACGCCACGTACGTGATTTAAAGACAGGAATCTTACCAGGGATGCATGGAGGGAAGTTTGCTGCGCTCTCAAAAACGATTTTGAGGTTTTGGAGGATAAGGAAAAACACGCATTTGGTAAGTAGTTTCCCGTATGTGATGTTTTATTCGTTTTGATCTCTTGTTTACAATACACGGCTTATTAAACACATTAAATATTAATAGCATATCAAAGAATATTAAAGAATACGGTGAAAATGTACCCAACAATCCCAACAATAGAATTTCTCATTTTAGTATTCTGATGTTGGATTTCATTTTTCAACTTCTCGTGGAGTTCGTCGAAAGGATACAATAGACATTCTGAAGAAGTTGAAAAACTTACTACCAGCACGCCTTAGTTCTTCAAAAAGAGTGTAGAATGTTCCCGTGTGTTCTCTGCTTTGATTGATAGGATGAATCCAGTACTTGCGCTTAATCCTACGACGCTTAATACGGCGATGCAATAACCACATAGCAACAACTCGTTTAGGATTCATTATTATTAAACAATAACCTCGTGTCACGATCACGACAACAAAGCAACTGATTGTTAGACCGGTAAAAATCCGGTGAGTGTGCTAGCACCCTGCTACCGGTAAAATGTCGGCCGATTTTATACTGGTCGTTCAAAATCGGTGTGTGTGCAATTAGCCTTACGTGATGAGGGCCCATACTGCTCTCATACTGCTCTCAATCTTAACTAAAATTATTACTTTTATATGGATGGGCCGCACAAAATGTAACTCGAGTTTAACAAAAGTATATGTTATACGTTGTACACAGCAAAAGTCTCCCTCTTTTTATCTCGCAAAATAAATGTCCGGCACATCAAATCGGCGCTAAATGTTTGACATTATGGAAACAGTATCCTGAAACAATAACCGTTTCTTCGATGGATATTGAATATCTCGATGAATACCTCGAAGAAACAGTACAGCAGGGAAAATATGCTAGAAAAACAAGATTTACCTGCATGGAGAAGAGGAAATTGGTTGAGTTGTTGGAGGAACGTCCAGCCATTTGGAATTTGGAAAACAAAGAGCACTGCAATATTGAAGCAGTATCTATTTGACCCTTTTGTATTCCTTTTTTGGAAATATGGAGTTTCTCTTGTTGGTATTTTGATTGTGAAATACCTTGTTTGTTATTGATTTATTTTTTGCGAATTATTGTTTTTTGTGGATACACTTTTATATTTATTTATGCTTGCATCTCGTCGCTGTGACGTATACCATATACGGTGTTATCACAATTCACTTCAAAATAAATAAAAAAAATATTTAAAAGAAACGCAAAGAATCATGCTCATTTTGGTAATTATGGTCACGTAATTTTATATGCACCCTTGATAACGTGGATCTTGTTAACAGATAATATGGTCACTTGTATGCACAATGCGGTCTAATCTTACCTTAACAACATCACATGTCAATTGTCAAAATCAAAGCCCCAATAATGTCCCGTTCCATTGATATTAAAAAAAAAACAGTTTCTCTGATTTTTATCTTTAAATCTTGTGTGCTGTTTTTGATTCCCCATCATCATGGCGTTGGTCTGTTCGACCCCTAACAAAATAAAAAGACACCCACCAACTCGTAAAATGGTCGATACAGCCATAACTTCTATTAATGGTGGCAACGGGTGCTCCTATTCTGCTATAAAAAAATTTATTTCAACCACATACGAGGTGAAAATTGAAAGAATGTCATATCACTTAAAACAATATATCCAGGAATCCGTGGAACGTGGTAAACTGATCCGAATGACTGGGGTTGGTATGAATGGATCATTTCGCTTATCAGCTGCTGCCAAACGAGATCCCAACAAATTTCTTAAAAAGCTCACTGGTTCCCAGCAGTTCAGGTTCAGGAAACCTAAGAATGCTGGAAAACTAGTCCCCTACACAAGACGGCGGACTTCATTGACTGAAAGATCATATGTTCAAAGGCGTTGGTTGGGAAGGACACCAAAGCCCAGGTTGGCAAAGAGCAGGACCCAGTACAATTTTAATTCCAACTCCGACTTCGAAAGTGATACCGATAGTGATTTCCCAACAACATCTTATCATACGAAAATGACATCAACTAAAATGTAAAAAAAGTAATTTATTTTTTTGTTTATTGTTTAAAGAAATGTTTTATTGTGATATGTAGCTATTTTTTGTGTTCGTTTTGTTTGTGTCAATGTGAAAATAAAATGTTTGATGTCTTTGAATTTGATTTAAATTTTTTTTTTTTTTTAAAAAACATGTCGTGGGTAGGACGAGAAACTGTTAATTAATTTTGCATCGATTTTCTTTGCAAATCGTAGTCCACTTTACATATGACAAACAAGATTATGGAAATAAAAATTTAGACCTGTTATAACTGGGTATTCACTGATACTAGCCTATCGGCTTATTACAACATCGATAAACAAGGACAACAAACGATCCAATTTCATGTTTAACTGGACATACTTATTGATGATCTGCATTGATTTCCTAACTGGTTGACGTAAATCTGCAGAATTTCTAGCGATAATTACCATGTACATTGGATAGATCATAGATTACATTTACACGTGAAAGGGCTGATTATGATTTGGCTCAAGAATTGTCAAACATTCGTCGAATATGGCAAGAACATTAAAGATTTGGTTCGTAGCTGCTGGCATCATATTTGACAGAGAAGATGATGTTTGAAGGATAACTCTTGGCAACACAATTTGAACAAAAAAGGCGGAGCAGATTTACCTCATTATCTGATGGATGTCATCATGACAAGTTTCAGATAAGAACAACATTTTATATACTCGTATACTCGTAACTCGTAGGTACATAGTAGATATTATGTAATATGTGTACCTCAATATTGGTCTCATGATGAGCGTAAAAATACTTAGATAAATGCATGAATATAAGGGACCCCTTTGGAAAGGATTCATTTGACTTGACACTGCAGCAACGTTTTTTTACTATAATTTGTACGTGTAAAAGGGATTTTTAGCACACTTATGGTTGTAACTCATGTGCAGCAGGGACGCACGCAGTAATGCATGATTCAACGCACATGAAACACATGTGCACGTAGATAGATGTTATATTATTTGTTGGCTTTGATGGAACTTTGGGATAGGTTATGGCATAGTGCAAGGAGGCCGTATCATTCATCAAAGAAAAGGGGCATTCATTCATAATCGGTATCAAAAATCATATTACGTACATATTGCGATTGCATTATGTTACACAATTAAATATAAGCAGAATTTTTTCATTTGGTTTCTCACAAACAACTGATTTGGGCAGTTTGGACAGCGAAATGTAATTGATTAACGTATTCTTTTTGATACTTTAACGACACAAACTCTGCATAACTTATGTTTTGGATACTGTTATATGAATACGGATTTTTGCATAAAGGCTGGAGCAATAGTTAAACATTGCATAAGTAGATATAGATATGCAACCGTTTAGATATGTTAAAGCAAATTCTATTGAAGAATGCTCTAAGTTGTTTGCGTCGATGGGTGTGTGGAGTAGGTAGGGAACTGGCACTAGCGGTTGGGCACTTCAACTCCAAAAATTAGTAATAATTACTGTAGTTTATATTCTTTTTTATAATATCCACGGTTGAAATATCCCACCTTCAGAATATCCTTTTTTATGAGTTGAAGAGGTGTCCAGAGTTTTAATTTTTGTGAGTCTATCCCAGGAAAATATCATCCAGCAAAATTTTCTCTGCAAACAAATCTCCCCTGATCCCATGATAGAACCTGGGTGGATCGCTTAGCTGGTTAAAGGGCTTACAACTCTGATAGTAAGGTTGTAGGTACAATAAAGAATGTTTATATGTAGGCACCCATATGCACAAAATTTAAAGTATTGAACTTCATCAAGCGCATGGTTAGGCATATTATCACATTTTAAAGAAGTACACATTTTTTATCATATCCCAGAAATAATAGAAGTTTTGTAGGTAGGTAGGTAGAGTCGCCTAATTGCGGCCCCCTCCAGTGGCCGGCCACCTATCAGAAAATTATTTGTAACTAGTGAATTCATATTCTCTCTTCTGAGCGTTTGCTTTTAAATTGTTCTCTTAAACCTCTTTCTCATTCTGTCAAAATTGTGATTGCGTCTGTTCAGCCACTTTCGATAAATTAACACATTTGCGTAGCGTTGTTAGTCCGGGAAGGTATTTTTGTGATTTAATATCAAAATCGTTAGTGAAATTGCTGTCGAAATTAGTGTTTAGAGAGCAAATTTTGTGGGTAACTGTTTTCAAGTGTTGTTTTTATTTAAAAAATATACTATTTTTCATTAAAAACTGCTTTTTAATGTCAAAAATTGTTGTATTTATTCTTGATTTTAAGGGGGCCGGAAATAGGATACAAAAATGCACGTGGTTGCCTATTGTCGGCCGGCCCCGGCCGGAGATAGGCAACTCGATTTTTATACTTTTTTTAAATGAGTAATGCAAAATGATAAATAAAGCTACTCTGATCATTGTGGAGCAAAAAAAAAACGTTTAAATTCAAAAGTTTCCAGTGTCCGGCCCCCCTTTTTAAAATAAATTCTTGGTGACCGGATATAGGACACACGCGTCCTAACTCCGGCCCCTTGTTTTATTTTAGGGTTAACACAAATGTTTATAAGGTTACCAGTTTTTGATCCTTAAATAGATATTTAAAAATTGTCTTAAGCGACTTAGAATGACCCGGACAAATGAGAAGGCGCAAGCTAAGAAGCGTGTCATAACATATAAAGACACGGATTTAAAGCAAGCTTTATTTAAAATCCGGCAAAACACACTGCCAATCAGAGCAGCAGGAAGAAGGATCAAGATCCCAAGGACGACTCTTCAGCATCGAGTCCACAACAGGGCCGCGGATAACCTTGGGAAATTTGGTCCCTGCCCTGTGCTCTCTGCAGAGGAAGATCAATAACTAAAGAAATGGCTTGTGAATCTAGCTAAATGTGGCTTTCCACAAACCTCTAAAAACCGTTTGAGAACGGTGCAAGCTATTCTCCAAAAAGAAGGACGCAAAACTTCTTTTAAAAACAACAAACCCGGTAAGAAATGGTACTATAGTTTCATGCGACGCCATCCCGATCTAAGCCTGCGAACCGCTGAAACTGAAGAGCTTAAGGAATTCCTAGCCCAAGAAGATGCTTTAGACATTCTTGAGGATTCCCCATTTTTAACGCAGATGAAACAGGATTCAGCATGGCTCCAAAAAGTGGCAATGTAATTGCCCCAAAAGGAATCAAAAATTTATATGAAATAAAGGCAGCAAAGGAAAAAGAAAATTTGACTGTGCTGATGACTTTCTCAGCAGATGAAAGAACACTCCCTCCTATGGTTGTGTTGACATACAAGAGATCGCCCAGTTGGCTGAAATTAGTCCAGAATAAAAAGCCTGACTGGGTTTTTGGCAAAACAGACAGTGGATGGATGCGGGCAGAAACATTTCTTCAGTATGTGAAAGATGGTCTGAACGTTTGGATTTCAAACAGTAATGTTCAATGTCCAGTTTTATTTTTTGTTGACGGACACGGTTTTCACATGTCACTTGAGCTTAGTGACTTCTACAGCAGCAACAACATACGAGTAATATTGTATGCACTTCCTCCACATCCACCCACATCCTGCAACCGGCGGATGTAGGTGCCTTTAAAGCCGCCGAAGAGGAAAAAAGAAAGCTTGCTCGACAAAAAACTAAAGAAGGAAAGTCTATTAAAGCCGCCGAAGTTCAAAAAAGAAAGCTTGAAAGACAAAAAAGAAGTGAATTGAAAAAGAACTCAACAAAACGAAAAAAAATTGTGCCAAAATGTGCTTCATGCAATGAAGATGTCCTTACGGACGCAGAAGAAGAAGGGCTAAAGAATTTAGGGTGTGACAAATGCGAAAACTGGTTCCATATTAAATCCACCAATTTATCAACCATGCCTTTTGCAGATGCTGAGGTCAAAGATTTTATATGTTCAAAATGTGATATTTAAGCGTCCAAAATGTGATATGAAACTTCAGTTCTAAAAAAACTTTATTGTACTCGTATTAAAAAGTACCTACAATTTATCTATATTATTTTTTAAAAATGATCTGAACTGAATTAAATTTAAGGATTTTTTTTGTTTTTTATTGTTTGAGACACAGGAATGGAAAAACTAATTTATTTTTTTTATTTTTAAGTTTTTTTTTTATGTTCGATATATATAAATTATCATTTCTTAACCTTCAAATAATAAAACATTATTTTAACAAATATTAAAAACAAATTTTTAATGCTTTGAAAAAAATGTTTGTATTAAAAAATACTTACTATTTATCTAAGATATGATTTTTAAAAAATGTTCTGAACTGAATTAAATTTAAGGATTTTTTGATTTTGTGTTTTAATGTTTGAGTTAGAAAATTGGAAAAAATAATTTATTTATTTTTTGTATTTTTTTTTTAATTATATAAAATAATTTTTTCTTAACTTTTCAATAATAAAACCTTTCAATAAAAATTATTACAGAAATAATGCCCTTTATTTACTGGCTGGCCGAAGATGGGACACCAGCTGGCCGGAAATAGGGAACAAGGGGCCGGCCACTGGAAAAATTGACTTTTTTTATAAAAATCTAAACAAATAATTTTTTGGTAAAAATAATCGACTTTTTTTTTCTTTCACCGATGAACAAATTAATAGAGAATAATTTATTTCATGAATTATTCGAAAATGTTAGTATTTGTGGTTACAGTGCTATATTTTATGAAAAAAAATCCTTAGGGGGCCGGCCACTGGCGACTCTACCCTATAGAGTGAAATCTTACTTGAGCGGACATCAATGGTGCGAGATTTGGTTCGCCTAAGGCAGTTGTCCATTTCAGGAAAATAAAAGAAATTACCCATCTTTAAGCTAAGAATAAGTCTTCATTTTCACTTATTTATATACACGAAAAGATGGTATATTATTTGTTTGTTTTGATGAAAAATTAGGGTAGGTTTTGTCAAGGAGGTGTATATCAGAGTTTATCTACATACTTACAGTGACTAGGGACGCTCCTCTTTTGTTTACGATTTTAAGTACCGCTATGTTTCACATACATGAGAAATAGACGTCTATAAGAGTTTTATTAATTGTTAAATGCAATGGTAATCCTGTGACGGACAGAAATGCTCGGGTCGAAAACACCGGAAATCGGGCGCGTTTCTTGGACGTTAGGACAAAAGCTTTCAAGATGTTCTACTACCGGACTTTTGTTTGTCGGCGGCGATTTGAAGGGTAATGTCGGTTAGTCAAACGAAGACTATGAGAACTACCATGGAGGACTGTGATACGTCACCAGGAAGGGGGTGAAGGTATCCTAAGCATGTGCTAGTCATAAGGTCTGGTGTCAAAAAAACTTTATGGAGCTGAATTTCTAAATGTGAATTTCGTACTTTTTCACGTAAACGGATTCAGTCTCCCCCCCCCCCCCCCCCCCGACGTTACTTTTTGAACAAACAACCCATTATTACCGTTCTAACCATTCGCGACCTAGGTGTTCTGTGTGACAGAGAGCTTATTGACACATATTGACGATATAATCAATAAAGCTAACCAGCCCTTGGTTTCGTCAAACGGTGGTCTAAAGAATTTACCAATCCCTACGTGACAAAATCCCTTTACATAACCTACGTCCGCCTTCTCCTAGAGTACGCTAGCCAAGTGTGTATTACCGGGTCCACATTACAAGAATTGAAAGCATTCAACGTCGATTTCTCCGTTTTGCTCTTCGTGGGCTCCCGTGGAATAATAACCTTATCCTACCACCATATCAGGAACGCCTTAATTTAATAAACCTTCAGACCCTTGAAAAATGAAGAGATGTGGCTGACATTCTGTACACATCCTCTTCTCACTGGCTTCGTTGATTGTTCCTATCTTTTGAATTGTAGTGTAAATTCAGAAACGTCAAACATTTGCGCAGTGATGCGGCATCACTGCTTATTTGCGATGCTGATGCGATGCACAGTTTAAGCTGATGCGTTGCTGATTGAATATGGCGTTTGAGTTTTACAACGCATTGTTTAAATCAAACATTTAAATGGAAATTTTGCTAATCAAAGTTTTAGTCGATAACTTTGATCGTAAAGACGATAAATTTAGTTTTAATATGTGTGAAGCAAGAAGAAAGAGGGACTATTAGGGATTGGGGACTATTTCAAAGTTCTAGAAGAATATCCAGACGATGTATTTCAAAATCATTTTAGAATGTGCCGCTCCACCTACGATGTAAGTTCACTAATGATTTAACTTTTCTAAATGAAAACCAAACCATGTTTCTAGAATTTGCGAAAATCATTAAATCCTTTTTGGATACCTTCTTATAGTATCTCTATCTATCAATTAAAATGTTTGTTTACTTACTTTTCTTTCTCTTCCGACAATTTTATACCCTATTCTAAGGGTATATTAATTTTGACGCAAAGTTTGTAACATACCTTAATATTGCCCGTAGACCCCTAAAAGTTACTATATTTATGATCAGCATCGATAGTAATGTCGATCTAGCCATGTCCGTCCGTCCGTCCGTCGGCACAAATTAGGCCTTTAAACTGGGCCTAGAGAGCTGAAATTTTAACCATATACTCTCTAGGGTCCCGAAATAATCAAGTTTATGAATTTTTGAAATCCGCCCACAGACACGCCCACAAACTCAAAAAAACAAAATTTTGGAAAAAATCGAATTTTGAGCTAGAAAGCTGAAATTTTTTTTATATGATCTATGACTCCTAAAACTGCTCGGGATATAAAATTTTCAAAATCCGCCCACTGACACGCCCACAAATAAATAAAACATTTTTATTGAAAAACCAAAATTTGAGCTAGGGAGCTGAAATTTATAATATATACTCTCTAGGGGCCCTTTAAGCTCATGTGTAAATATTTTCAAAATCCGCCTACTGACACGCCCACAATTTAAAAAACCTTTTTTTGAAAATCTAAAGTTTGAGCTAGGGAGCTGAAATTTATAATATATACTCTCTAGATGGCCCCTTATGCTAATGTGTAAATATTTTCAAAATCCGCCCACTGACACGCCCACAATTTAAAAAAAAAACTTTTTTTGAAAATTCAAAGTTTGAGCTAGGGAGCGGAAATCTATAATATATACTATCTAGGGGCCCTTTATGCTGTGTTAATTTTTTTTTAAATCCGCCTACTGACACGCCCACAATTAAATAAAACAATTTTATTGAAACACCCAAGTTTGCGCTAGGGAGCGTTTTTTTCGATAAAATCCTTTAAATGTCATATAACAAAATATGAGCGTTCTTAACAATTCAACCATACTTAGACTTTTGTCACGCCCACTTATGAGGGATAGGAATAGGAATAGGGTATCCAACAGTTCGCCCAAGCGGACTGTAGCCCGTCCCTATGTTTCTTGCTTTTTTTCCGGCGAATCAACAGCGCATCAGGTATTTGTGTGATGCTTTTTTTTCGTTATGTTTGCGCATCAGTTTGATCAACTTTGCAATAATGAACACTTGACGTTGAAAGTGATGCCAATAGTTGCGTTAATGAACATTTTGCAAAGCATCATGAGCATCATGATGCCAGTGATGCGTTACTGAATTTACACGTATTGCCTTTAGCACTAACCCTCGGAATTTAAGATCCCCTCCTCTATTCTACCTCCCCACCCGTCGCACGTCGTACGACTTGAACGAGCCGATATCCCGTATGTTGCAGGTCAATTCTAACCACCTCCTCTTTGATTTTAATCGCTGCACCTCTTCCACCCCTCACCATCCACATATAGCTGTAAGGCTTAGTGTAATTAGTTTTTAAGACCTAAAGTTTGTATTAAGCTGAATAAATGGGGGTATATGCCCCTATCAAAATTGAAAAATTGAAAATTATCGTTCTCAAACAAAGCCGTCAACTGGTCACTTACAGCAGCGGCGGAAACGAAACCCAGATTGATTGCCATTTGGTATCACGTTGCATGAAGGATCGGGTTAAAGATTGCAAAGTGATCCTGGAAGAGGCAATCGCCCAACAAAACCGCCTCCTCCTGATAGAAATTTTTTTTGGCGGCGGAGACGAACAGAACTAAACAAACAAAAGTAGCTGTGTTTCTTTGCACGCGGATATAGGGATAATTTGAAATTTGCATGTAAAATACAACAACAACTTATCCTATATACGCTAACTTTAGCGGGGATAGCTATCGCAGCTAAGTCAGTTAGCGGGGATAAACAGTGCTTCCAAAACCCATTTTCTTCGTTTCTGATGAACCGATGCGATGAATTTTTCAGGACAACCCACATTAACAGATTTGCTAAATTCAATTACCTTTATAATGAAGTTTGAAAAAATAATAATAATAAAATCACGAACAAAATATTCGGATGTGTTAGTGGTCGGAGGGAGTGGTCTTGAATTTTTTTTAATTTGGTAAGGATAAAATAGAGTCAAGAAGGTACCTACAAGTTCAGTTAAGTAAATGCTTAGGTCGAATTTCCGAACTTGCTTTAGAAAAGAAAGACTTTATTCATACCGAACTGAAACAATTTGTAAATGTTTTTTACTATACTGCAGCCTTTTACTCCAAGCAACTGCTAGTTCTTATTCATAGATACGACCCATTGGCCGTAAACTTGGTTGAATTTTTGGCTGTACTCATAATCATGTACTCATGTTAATATTTCGTTACACATGTAACGTAATATGTGATTATGTTCGTTGATTTGATATTTTCCAGATAAAATATTTACACGGCATGACAAAATATAGTAGAAAGAAATGAGGACAAGGCCGCCTGTGGAAACCTCGGTGATTTGCATGCACCATTGCGGGACAGCTTTAAGATGTTAAATGTGTCTCTGGGCTCACATGGATAATTAAAATGCATAGATGTGATTTCCCCCTTAGTACCTATACTTTTACGACAAGCGCTGTTTGGAGGGCGTTGTAGTGATTGTCAAAGCTGGTCCCTGCATGGGCAGATGTACTCCTCCGCCTATTTCTAGCATTTCCATTCTCCCAGAAGAAACTCTCATTTCTTGCTCTTCATTCAACGTGCTATTAGGCTTCGAGCTATTACATCTTCAAATTCTTTAGGAACGGCAGACGTTCGCCCAGCTCCAATTGTCTTGAGAAGTAATTTTTTGGCATTTTAAAAATAAATCTATATATATAAAATTCACAATTTGTGTGTGTGTGCGCTATAGTCTCGAAAACTATGCAGACAACCCTCTTGAGTGCTAAATGCAATTTATTCTAAGGAAGGTTTATAGAGTGATGCAACCCCCTGCCGATAGATGGCGCTGGCATTTTATCATCGCGTGGAATTTTACGTTCATATAAGAAACAGCAATTTTTCAATTTTTGTATAAACATAAGAGGAGTAAATGATATAATAAGAAGAAAAATCCAAAGGTAAAGAAGATCATAAACATGAACACTTGACGTTGAAAGTGATGCCAATAGTTGCGTTAATGAACATTTTGCAAAGCATCATGAGCATCATGATGCCAGTGATGCGTTACTGAATTTACACGTATTGCCTTTAGCACTAACCCTCGGAATTTAAGATCCCCTCCTCTATTCTACCTCCCCACCCGTCGCACGTCGTACGACTTGAACGAGCCGATATCCCGTATGTTGCAGGTCAATTCTAACCACCTCCTCTTTGATTTTAATCGCTGCACCTCTTCCACCCCTCACCATCCACATATAGCTGTAAGGCTTAGTGTAATTAGTTTTTAAGACCTAAAGTTTGTATTAAGCTGAATAAATGGGGGTATATGCCCCTATCAAAATTGAAAAATTGAAAATTATCGTTCTCAAACAAAGCCGTCAACTGGTCACTTACAGCAGCGGCGGAAACGAAACCCAGATTGATTGCCATTTGGTATCACGTTGCATGAAGGATCGGGTTAAAGATTGCAAAGTGATCCTGGAAGAGGCAATCGCCCAACAAAACCGCCTCCTCCTGATAGAAATTTTTTTTGGCGGCGGAGACGAACAGAACTAAACAAACAAAAGTAGCTGTGTTTCTTTGCACGCGGATATAGGGATAATTTGAAATTTGCATGTAAAATACAACAACAACTTATCCTATATACGCTAACTTTAGCGGGGATAGCTATCGCAGCTAAGTCAGTTAGCGGGGATAAACAGTGCTTCCAAAACCCATTTTCTTCGTTTCTGATGAACCGATGCGATGAATTTTTCAGGACAACCCACATTAACAGATTTGCTAAATTCAATTACCTTTATAATGAAGTTTGAAAAAATAATAATAATAAAATCACGAACAAAATATTCGGATGTGTTAGTGGTCGGAGGGAGTGGTCTTGAATTTTTTTTAATTTGGTAAGGATAAAATAGAGTCAAGAAGGTACCTACAAGTTCAGTTAAGTAAATGCTTAGGTCGAATTTCCGAACTTGCTTTAGAAAAGAAAGACTTTATTCATACCGAACTGAAACAATTTGTAAATGTTTTTTACTATACTGCAGCCTTTTACTCCAAGCAACTGCTAGTTCTTATTCATAGATACGACCCATTGGCCGTAAACTTGGTTGAATTTTTGGCTGTACTCATAATCATGTACTCATGTTAATATTTCGTTACACATGTAACGTAATATGTGATTATGTTCGTTGATTTGATATTTTCCAGATAAAATATTTACACGGCATGACAAAATATAGTAGAAAGAAATGAGGACAAGGCCGCCTGTGGAAACCTCGGTGATTTGCATGCACCATTGCGGGACAGCTTTAAGATGTTAAATGTGTCTCTGGGCTCACATGGATAATTAAAATGCATAGATGTGATTTCCCCCTTAGTACCTATACTTTTACGACAAGCGCTGTTTGGAGGGCGTTGTAGTGATTGTCAAAGCTGGTCCCTGCATGGGCAGATGTACTCCTCCGCCTATTTCTAGCATTTCCATTCTCCCAGAAGAAACTCTCATTTCTTGCTCTTCATTCAACGTGCTATTAGGCTTCGAGCTATTACATCTTCAAATTCTTTAGGAACGGCAGACGTTCGCCCAGCTCCAATTGTCTTGAGAAGTAATTTTTTGGCATTTTAAAAATAAATCTATATATATAAAATTCACAATTTGTGTGTGTGTGCGCTATAGTCTCGAAAACTATGCAGACAACCCTCTTGAGTGCTAAATGCAATTTATTCTAAGGAAGGTTTATAGAGTGATGCAACCCCCTGCCGATAGATGGCGCTGGCATTTTATCATCGCGTGGAATTTTACGTTCATATAAGAAACAGCAATTTTTCAATTTTTGTATAAACATAAGAGGAGTAAATGATATAATAAGAAGAAAAATCCAAAGGTAAAGAAGATCATAAACATGAAAAAATTTGCAATATTTGCATGATTTTTTATTAACAATGAAGCAACAGGGTTTGTTAAACTTTACACGCACATAGACATGCTGTGATTATTGTTCGATTCAATAAAATTGACTTGCGTTGCCGTTATTTACATACACAGTTGTTATTGTGTGTTTTTATTGGTTTGATTTTCATTTTGCCAATGATATTGAAGCAACAATTATTAGCGGTAAAAGCAAAGGAGAAGATGTGCTCATTCCAAGAATTCCGATGATACCCACCGCTCTAACGTTCAATTCCAAGCGATTGCAATTTCCTGTTCGCCTAGCCTTTGCGATTACAATCAATATAGCTCAAGGACAATCGCTTGCTGTTGCGGGATTGAATCTTGAGAATCCATGTTTTTCCGTGGCCAGCTATATGTTGCTTGCTCCAGAGTTGGAACGCCGAAAAAATTGTTAATTTTCGCACCAAATGGAAAAACCAAGAACATTGTATATCGCATTAAAGTAACTATTTACAATAAAAATTTTCATTGTCATTGATAAAATAAACTCAGTTTTTTCAATCTAGAAATAAAATACTTTATTCATTCTTTCTTGGGCGTAACAACAGTCTTATATGTATATAAAACGCATTTTGCTTGCTTGCTGTTGCTTTGCTCTTTCGTGTTTACAACATATTAAGTGTTACACTTTCCAAATTTGTCCTTCATACTGTGACTTGCTAGTAAGTAGATAAGAAATATTTTTTAGTAGGTATTGTACTTTTTTGCGAAAAATTATAGGTCAACATTTGCCAATATGCGTCCAGGATTAAAAATATCGCTTGCATGGGAGTTCTTCCAGAAGACAGGCAATGGTGTTCGTTGCAATATATGCCAGCGGTTGAAATTTTTAGGCAACACGTCTAACTTAAATGACCATTTACGCTGTAAACATCCAAGCTATTCAACAGCAAATGATGGGGGACCTCCAACAACAGTACATGTCACACAATCAGTGCCTATGACAACGGAAGAATCGGAAGCACCAGCCACTTCATCGTCAATAGGTGTAGTTCCAAAGTACAAAAGAACGGTGCAGTCAAATTTATTTGCGACTGATAAACGTTCAGAACTTTCGTCATCTGAATCACAGAGCATTGACGATTCTATTATAAAAATGATAGCGACAGACCTGCAGCCACTTTCGATTGTGGAAAACGCAGGGTTTCTAGAGTAGGTACTCGCGGAAAATGCAGCCCTTATATCGAGTTCCCAATCGGAAACTTTTGTCGAACACCATGTTACCAGCAAAGTATTCGGAAGTTTGCAAACGACTGGAGGCAATAGTGCAAAACGTAATTACAACAGATATTTGGATATCGGATAGCAACAGCGCGCGTTCTTGACTGTAACCATCCATTTCATAATGTATTCAGCAAATCTTGCAACAAGAGAGGTTCCTGAAAAATATACTGCGAATAATATAGCAGCCGCTTTGTTAAATATTATTGAGCAAAAACGCGTTGGGCTCCTCCTACCTCCAGAGGTGTTGTGGAAACGGAGCAAAGTGTATAAAGGCTGTCACATATGAAGAGGCCTTATTATAAGCACTAACCGAATATCCAATGTAAATCATGCAGATCCCTCTAAAATCGTTGTCAAGCTCCTTGTTTGCATTTCACTTAGCCAAAAGCGAGTTCATGTAAGCAACAAATCAAGGCAGCGATTTCTTGACGACTTTCTTCGACTTTCGACCATCTGCTGCCGCAAAGAATGTTAGCTTCACGTCGGGCAGTTCAGGTTGGTTGGTTTCAAGATTTGCTCAATGCTCCCGTCATTTTTTTTTGCCGCATCAACTTCACATCGAAGAATTGAGAAGACGAATTTCTACAACTGAGTGGCGCTGTATGGGGGCAGAATAACCACCAACCGATCGATGGGGAAGTCTTGGAAAATTTGAACGTGCACTCGAATCGTGTTTCCAACTTACAAGTCAGCACATCAAAGGCCACATTCACCAGCTTGTCCTCCCCTTCGGCATTCAGGTCTCGGTATGGGGCCAGATGAAGCGGGTATATATATATTTTAAGGTACAGTTCTAGTTGAACCACGCCGAGATGCTAGGACGAATAGAATATCCTCGTTAAATTCATCACCGACTTCATTGATAGCATCTTCACCTTCACTTTCCTTATTATCTATAAATAAACATATGTGTAAAACCTTTAGTCCACATTATTTTATTTGCAGCACCTTCCAATAAAAAAAAAAATTTTGTTGCGTTTTTTCAGTGTCTTTATAAAAAAAAATCAATTATCTACTCAATTAAAAACCTATCACTGATCTTGACATTTGCTTCGTATTTGCTTTGTATTTTGTTTTGTTGTGACGTTTCGACGTCATCGGACCGGAGCAACACGCATTGCGATATCTTGTTAAGTTGTATCATGGGTTTCGTAAGAACCCAATACTTATTCTACTTTTCGTCCAGCACTCGGAACCATAAAGCAGGACTGGCAGGATTAAGGTTCGATAGAGCATGCATTTTGTTCTTCGAGTGAGGAGTTTTGAGCCCAATTGTTTCGCTAAACCGAAGTAGCAGCGGTTTCCTCATGTAAATCTCCGCCAGATTTCCACTAAGTTGTCATTCGTGGACTCCTAGGTTGATGAACTCCTTAACAACCTCGAAGTTATTGCTATCAACAGTGTCGTTTTGTCCTAGGCGGTGGCCAGATGTCTGTTTATTTGTTGATCATGTACTTGGTTTTGTCATCTTTTACTTCAAGACCAATCAATTTCAAAATTCTCTTAAATCACAAACAAGAGAGAAAATTTACTCAAAATATAGGCATTTGAATATTTTAAAACTTCAAACATCAGTTCGTGGCTTTCGCTGTGATAAATGTGTTCTGTAGCCCGTTAAAGTATTGGTTCTAAAATTATTGCTGCGTCTGTTAAAATTTTCCGTGGCTGTTGCTGTTCAGTGCTGATGTGTTTCTGCCAAAGTGCACAATTTGGAAAATTCACCACTGTAGAATGATGCCCGAAAGCGAACGTTTACATTTTAATACTGACTTGGCATCACTATCACTTGAATCTGACACACAACGAACAAGGAACAACATAAAAGCAGAAAGAAAAACAGAAGATAAAATAAAACAGAGTCAGAAGTGGTCAGAATCAGAAGCACAGACTACCTATCAGAAGGTTTCATCCTTGTCAACGTCGAACAATTATTTATTCGCACTTAAAAATTTGTTGTCGTCAGTAGTCATTCTCTTGGTGAAAGTTTCAACTTAAAATAGTTTTTCTTACATAGATCTAGAATTAAGTCTTTTATTATAGTGAAGATTTGGTAAGTTTGATAACGGTTATCTCCATGTTTATTTTTTCTATAACTTTCTGCGCTGTTGCGGTTCTGAGAAATAAGTATGTATCTCGGTTTCAGTTCAGTGCCTATTGTCTTGTTTAAAAACAATATTGCGTCATATAATTTGTGCGTAACTATATTTTAATTCAAGAGAATCTTAGCATAATTAATTAGGTAGGTGGGACTGGTCTTTGTTTGAAAATATTGTTTTTATTTTATTTTTTGATGACAATGCATTTTCTTGGTTAATATTAAGTACATTATGTACATACCTGCGTGTGTCATTGTACCAGGTAGTATTTAATTTTATATTTGGTTGGGGTGGGCCCTTTCCCCTTTGTGATGGTCTTTCCAAAAATCACTACTTGTTTTTGTTAAATTAAAATCATCTTTTTTTTTATTTTAGTTTAAGCTATTGACTGTGCACCGCTTCCGCTTGTACTCCATTATCTTTTGTGAAAGTTGTGCGGTAAAATTCAAAGCGCCCGTTAATTCAGCATTAAAACACAAGTTTACAGCAAAAGGTCATAATGATGCTAACTTACAGTGGTATGCAAAAGTTTTGGTGACAACCAACTGTGCGCTGTAAGTTTTTACTGGCATCTTAAGTTGATCAATTTTATTGAAATTTGAACGATATCAAATTTATTTTAATTCCTGAATGTGTGATATGTCTTATGCCCTCTTGGGATAATCTGCATTTACCCATAAAGCGCTTGATTAACTGTTATTTAAAAAATCGAATGAATTTTGCGTAGAAAGCTGACCATTTCTTCGATTTTTTTTCAATATAGGTATTCCACTAATATGGCAAAAAATGTTAACTACTTCTGTCTCACACTTTATGAAATTCATACTGGTCATTGTGGGGTTCGCCAGTTAGACCTCAATAAACATCAACAGGGTTTCGGATCACTTCTTTACTCAAGTCAATCAAATGCTCATGCTATTGCATCTGTATAATTCCGGTCTGTCTATATTTTAATTATTTCTAAACGGTTCGTATTAGTTTTCTTCCTTAATGGCGGCCTCACCGCATCAGGATTATCCCAGTTAACTGCATCCCTACTGGTCCGCATGTAGGGTTCGCCGGTTCGATCTCAGAAATGAACGTCAGTCCTCCTGATTTTGAATCACTTGCTGTATTTGTGTGATCCAGGAGTTTTTAGGCCTGCCTTTCTTTTGGACATGACCGTACCAACTGAGCCGGTCGCGCAACATTTTCTTCGAGATAGGTTCTTTGACGTGAAGGCTTCCTCGGATCTTGGAAGGACTTATTCGACCAATCTCTGCTACTCCTTTCATACGAAGCATCTTCATCTCAGCTGCAGTTGATTGGCTTTGATACTTTTTGTTAAGCTGTCCAACATTGTCCTATGTGAGACCGGGCGCACAACTGCGGTGTAGAGCCTTCCTTTAAGCTTAAGGGATTTTGTTCGGTCACAGAAGATGATCAAATTTTCCTGTCACTTCAAGTTCGTTCGTAATCCTATGGTGGTAAATAAACACAAACATGCCGCACATTACATGCTAAAATGTACGTCGATTAGCGCTTACAAACTCTTCCTCAGTATATTGGGTCAAGCGGTGTATGCTACGGCGCTCCTATCAAAAACTGTAAAGCTCTGGCGTGTGGGAACCTTTAGCTGTAAAGATTTTATTTGTTAAATTCTGAAAGCTGGTAACTGTTTAATTTTATTTTCTGACGTTGAGATGATAAGATTCTTTTAAAATGTTAAGAAAGACGAGAATATGTTAATAACACTGTGTTTTCAGCTGCTTCATCTTCTTCAAGACATAGCCGGCACTCTAAGTAGCCCACTACTTTCATTTTGGTAAAGTATCATAACCCGTTGCGACCTCTAAGATAACCAACTAAGTTTTTTTTATATCATGACATATTCAAGAGCCAAATGGCTCGCTTGGTCGGGGATGTTCTCCTCATAAGAGATACCTTTCATATTTTTTCACTTTTTTATAGATGCAATTGCTGCTGAGTGAGCCGAAGGGTTCGGAACTTAACTGAAATTTTTGAACCCTTCCTACTCAGTTCGTCGGCATTTTCATTACTTTCATCACTTATGGGCCGGAACCATAGATAGTTTGGTTTATCTTCCTTAAGCAGTGTGTGAACGCTGGTAAATTATGAATGACTGATTTGGCGCAATGGTATGTGAGCTAAGGGCAATCCAAAGGAAGATAAAAAGGCTCGTCGACATACCAGACGCCTTTCCGATACTCAAGCGTTGTTACAAGTTTTCTCCTTTCGGTTGGTCTACATATTGCAAAATATGTGCATGGTTTTGCTTTTCAAATTATTTTACGAGTGCTGGTCTGGACAGTAATTTAATCTTTCGTAAAGACGCTCGTTTGATTGGAAAATTATTCACAGTATCAATGGCACGGTAATTGTGTAAAATTGGGCCTGCTGGCATAGAGTTTTCCCACAATTTCTTCGTATATTCTAATGCCCATATTAATTAACAGTAGCAGCCTTATTTATTAAATCCCTTAACCTTCTCTAAAGGGTTTCGTAGTTAAACATTGTGTAAGCAAAGCATTTACCCAAGCTTTAAGAAACACCACTTCACTGAAACTTGGATTTATAAACGATTTTTCTCTATGTGTTTTAACTAGATTTGTGTCGAAGGGTTCGGAACTTAACTGAAATTGTTGAACCCTTCCTACTCAGTTCGTCGGCATTTTCATTACTTTCATCACTTATGGGCCGGAACCATAGATAGTTTGGTTTATCTTCCTTAAGCAGTGTGTGAACGCTGGTAAATTATGAATGACTGATTTGGCGCAATGGTATGTGACCTAAAGGCAATCCAAAGGAAGATAAAAAGGCTCGTCGACATACCAGACGCCTATCCGCGTTGTTACAAGTTTTCTCCTTTCGGTTGGTCTACATATTGCAAAATATGTGCATGGTTTTGCTTTTCAAATTATTTTACGAGTGCTGGTCTGGACAGTAATTTAATCTTTCGTAAAGACGCTCGTTTGATTGGAAAATTATTCACAGTATCAATGGCACGGTAATTGTGTAAAATTGGGCCTGCTGGCATAGAGTTTTCCCACAATTTCTTCGTATATTCTAATGCCCATATTAATTAACAGTAGCAGCCTTATTTATTAAATCCCTTAACCTTCTCTAAAGGGTTTCGTAGTTAAACATTGTGCAAGCAAAGCATTTACCCAAGCTTTAAGAAACTCCACTTCACTGAAACTTAGATTTATAAACGATTTTTCTCTATGTGTTTTAACTAGATTTGTGTCTCGATAAGTGAAGAAACTGATGTTGTAGAATCTCAGCGTTATGGAGGAAATTTTTCCGATGCATTTATCAGACCATTTCCAAGTGCAACATGATGCGTTAAACAAAAAAACTGCATACACGGCAAATGTCTGCCGAAGCCCTCAACAAGAAAATGTTGCGAATTATTTTAAGTGAAATGGAACAGTGGAAAGTTTAGTTAAAGGAAATTAAATTATGTTTGTTTAACGGGCTGTAGGTCTTAATTTAAAAATACTCTTTTTTTGTATTTTAAATTATATATTTTGTCCAATATTTCGACTTTCTTCGAAAGTCATCTTCAGGGAACAACTTATTGTACAACATAAATAATTACATTTCACAACAAATTTTTTGGTATGACGAACATAAAACATAAAGTTATTAAAAATTAAATTAAAAAAAAATTGTAAAGTGTATTTATTTGGTATTTAGAAAGAAAATAACGACAAGTGGTCAACAAGAGCCACACTTTCCATTACTTTAATATACCTCGATACCATTGAATACGTTTATATATAAGGCTGTAAAAGTTTTAAACTCAATTTATGGTTATAAACATATTTTTTGGGACGACTTGGAGGTATAAAACAGCTTTCGCATGTCTTAATATTCTGCGTTATCAATTTTTTTAAAAATCCGTTCTAAAATTCGGAAAAAATGAATTCTTTATTATTTTCCCATATTACAAAACAAATTAAATTTGAATTTGACAATGAAAAACGGAGGCCTGTCATTTCATTTTACTACGTTTAGTAGACCAGCATTTAAATTTCAATTGTAAAACAGTAAAGTTCAGAATGAAAATCCAGATGCATTACTGTCGAGATACGGCCACAACACTTTGTTAAGATGACAGAAAAAAATGTCTAACCCTTACACGGTTGACGGGCCCGATAAGATGATCAACTAAAATAGTCACGTAGACGATCTCGCAACTTGATCACTTTCGGACTTTATTGTTGTCAGCAATGGTGCTCTTAAAACAACACACCCGTTTTTGATTGAGGCATAGTGAAACAAGAATCCAGTAAACGTTTAAAAGGCAGTCAGCCTGAGCTCACTGTCCAATGTAAATAAATAAAAGATTGTAGTCAAAATCAGCAATTTTATATGAATTGTGTGTTAAGTGTCTAACTTTGTTTATTTCCTGTTTAGCATTTGTGTAAAGTAAATTGAGGATTGATATCCGTAATATGCATGGCAATCCATGAACTATCGCTTTCACACAAGAGTACTTCGTGTGAAAAAAGTGGAACACTTTTTATTCTACTTCTAGTTATACTCGGGAAGATGTGGCATAACACTAAGCATGTATAATAACCTCAAATTTTTCTTTATAACATCTACGACGATGAACTTGGTGATATGTACATCTATAAGCTATTAACTTCATCTACTGGTTGACCAATCGTTTATATCCACCCGGCTTGTACACATCAAAATGCTTTTGCCTTCCCGGATAAAAACTTTGTGAACGCCACTGAAATATTCAATTATTTCACAAAGACTAATGATACATCTTCGTGATAACCTTGAAAAGGTCTGGGCATGCTGGACAAAGTTAGCATAACTAAAACAAAGAAACTTGTTATATCAATTCACTTGACGTAAAACGTCTGGGACCTACATTCAGAATCAGAAAATTGTTCCTAATTTTTTGGGGTTACGTGTCATTCATTGGTCATATGTACATACAATATGTACATTAGGGTGGAGCACGGATGTATGAAAATTTTTTTTTTTGTGATTCGGAATTCTAATAGGGGGGGATTGGTGCGTTATGCTAAAAGAAAAATAAATGTTGTTTTTTGATTAGATTGGTAAAGATCTTCTGCCTCCGCACTGACTTGAAAAATCAAAATTTGGTACAACATTTTAGTAAACAGATGTGACTGAAAACAATATAAAAGTAAATAAATAGATAAAAGTGCGTAAAATATACTATTGATAATTAGAATTTTAATTCAATATAAACAAAAAATAAATTCATTCGTAACAATAAACATTATTTTTTTTATAATTAAGATGCTTTAAAATCTTGTTTTGTCTCAAATTTAGGCATTGTCTTCCGTGATTCTATTTTGGCATTTATTGCGCCTAGTCGGCCCTTTTTGGTGTACTGAGAAGTGGCAGCTTCCGTTGTTATCTTTACAGCTCGTTCAACAGGTTTGGTATAGTACGGGAGCCTTAAAAAGAAAACTTCACTTTCACCACCAGATTCCACGATGCTCCGAATGTCTTGGTCACACAAATTTTGCATAATCGGTGGGTCAGAAACCTTTTCTTGCCAATTTATTAAATCGATATACGTTGATGCATTGAAGTTAATAAGCGGCACTTCAAACAGCCTGGGTGTTGAAGACCGAGGCATATTACGTGCTTTTAATATGCGCCGAGCTGCCACTTCTCTTATATGTTTATTGTTATCTGTTACCATAGGAAGAAGAATGTTTTCAGGATGCGCAAAATAACCATTCCGCTGAATGACAGGATCGATTACGTTCTTAAGTTATCTGGAAGATATCTGGAGGCCATAACTATGTTAAAAAGATGGTGTGTACCATCCTTGCACGATGGTTTATTTTTGATGGAGAACCAAGATGGCCCGTGTGAGCCAACGCACATGAGACATTTTGCCTTGAGATTTATTTGACAGATCTTGTAGGAACTCACCTGATAAAACCGCTGACACAATCTTGTGCAAGTACTGTTGATCTGTACTTAAATCTTTAGCCATTTCTGGTAGAACATTCCCTTCAATACTTCGAAATGTTTTAACAGGTAATTGTTCACAGGTTTCAAGTGCTTTTCCCAAAGGTCCAGTGTAAGAGTTAGGTACATCCGTCAAGATGTCCAAATAAGTGTCTTAAGGGTAGTTCATTCATGTGTAGTAAGCATATTATAAATTGAAGTGGTTTTTGAAGTTCTGTCTAAAGTAGTCTTATAATACCGCTGTACTTTTCTGTATTCACATTTGTACCGTCACAACCGATAGCCATAAGATGATGTTGAGAAATTTCTTCATCTGATAGAAAACTTCATATTGAAATTTGTACTCCTTTGGCCGAACCAGTCTTAGGAACTACATATCCCATGTATATACGAGTAGACCCTGACTCTTGCAGTAAAGAGATGTGCTCTTCAACAATTTTAGTTTTGTAGATTTTTTATGGTTTTGTCTTTCCGTCCATCAAAGTATAATGCAAATAATTCTGCAGAAGTCTTTTCGTTCAATAACTTCTCTCTGGTTTTAGTTTTCTCTCTTCGTATTTTATGTCTGTCGATGACCCCGACTTCAGACCCAATATCAAATGAAACAGACGACGCTATCGCTGCTGCTGCTATATCTGATACTCCATACCTATCACATGTCTTCGATAATGTAGGAAAATCAACGCTTGAGGAAATTATTCTTTTCTTCTCAGGAATGTGTTTTTCTTTGGGCTGAATGAAGTTATCCGTACTTTTGGAACTTTCAGGCGCCGACGATGAGGATGTCAAAGAAGAACTAATCTCCAAAACAGCAGGGGTAGCAGTATTTATAGCAGTTTGGTATTTCTCTCGAGTCTGTTTTCTTCCCAAACTCTTTCGCAGCCTTTTAGTGACAGTAACATCAATTCCACCGATTGCCATACTTCGAACATTTCTTTGGTCAACTAAAAAAGCTTGTTCTTGTTTCGGAACCTTTTTATCTTTGGTTCAGGAAGGTGCAGTGATTGAATTCATTGCATTTGCATGCCGTTATATCAAAAAGGAACTTACCACTTCGCTAAAAACTTTCTAATTTTTCTGGGGAGAGTCTCTTGACGGTTTTTAGTAAATTCTTGTATTTTAAATGATATGCTTTCAACATCTGTATGATACTGGTTTTTGTAACCTAATTCTATTTTGGATGAATTTTATAGCATACCTACTCACTTGATTACGAACAGGTAGATTTTTCGTTTAATTTGTTTTTTAGAAGAGTTTCAATGTGTTTGCGGAGGCAGTTATCGTTACCTAAATCGAATAATATTTTGCATTTATATATTTAAGCCTATAAGGCACCTTTTTTTTTACTATTAGATACCAATTAACAAAAAAAAAATTCGCTCCACCCTTTTTTTTTTTTTTTTTTTTTATAATAAGCGCGCACTAAAGGGATTTGTTGGGACCCTTATAATGTATTAGCTACACAGCGCGGGCGTTAAGGAAATTAGGGTGAGAGGAAAAGGAGAGATGCCGATGCACGTTGGTTTTGAATGTCTGTAGGTTATAATGTGTAGGAAAAATGGAGCGGGGAAGAGCATTCCACATTCGTGTTGTACGGCTGAGGAAAGATTCTTTGAACTTCACTGTACGTCCGAACACAGGCTTGAGGGTGAACTGATGAGCATTCCCTGCATGGCGGGTATTGCGGTTGAAATGTTCAAGGGGAGGAATGCAACTGGCTATTTCGTTTGAGCACTTATGGTGGAAATAACGATAAAATAACGACAGGCAGAAGACATTACGACGATGACTAAGAGAGTCAATCGATCTCGCGATGTCTCGGTCGCCAATGAGTTTTATCGCGCGTTTTTGGATCCTGTCAAGTAGCTCCAAATAAGTTATTGGTGCACCGGACCAGATATGAGCGTTGTACTCGAGTTTCGGGCGAATAAACGCCTTATAAATTGTAGCCAGATCAGAAGGGGTGAAATATTTCTTACAACGCTTAAGGAAGCCTAGACATTTCGCGGCGTTCTTGGCGACATCGAATATGTGGTCATTCCAACGAAGGTTGTCATTAACACACATACCGAGAATGGAAAGTCTTTCGGTTTCAGCGATGTAAGTGCCATTCATAGATAATGGCAGTGTGTGTGGGTTTTGCTTTAATGACAGGAGACAGCATTGAGTTTTGGAAGCAATAAATTCCACTCTATTGGTTTTACCCCACTGAGTTATGCTGTTAAGATCGGAATTTAATGAGCTTAACATACGTTGCCGTTCCAGTTCCACACCCGAAGATGAGGGGCGTGACCCAAGAAACGAATATGAGAAGCTGAGGGTACTGTCATCAGCAAAGGAATGGATTGGATTAGAAGTAACAGACAGTAGATCATTTATAAAAATGATAAAGAGAGTCCGGGACAGAACAGAGCCTTGGGGGACACCAGCATTTATTTGGTGAGTTGCAGACTTGAAACCGTCCAAAACAACTTGAATTGAACGGTCCGAAAGGTAATTTCTAATCCATTGAAGAAGAGTATCATCGATTCCAAATGCACGCATTTTCGACAAGAGAGCTTGGTGCCAAACTCTGTCAAATGCTTTTGAAATATCAAGCGCAACGATCTTACTTTCACCACCTTGGTGAAGAGATTGGTTCCACTTTTCGGTTAGATATGTCATCAAATCACCAGTGGACCTGTTGCTGCGAAAACCATACTGCCGGTCATTAAGAAGTTTTCGCGATTCAAGATATTTCATTAGCTGACGGTTTATCAGCGTTTCCATGACCTTAGAAAGAAGAGACGTAAGTGCAATTGGTCGGTAGGAGGAGGGAGAAGAAGATTCGCCTTTTTTTGGTACAGGCTGGACAAATGCTGTTTTCCATCTTCCCGGGAAGAGTCCTGAAGAATAGGACAGATGGAAAAGCTTACGCAATGGTTTTGCCAGCGAAGAAGAACACCTCTTCAGAACGATAGGGGAAATACCATCTGGACCAGCGGATTTGTGAACGTCAAGTTCTACAAGTACTCTAGCCACTGTACGAGTGCGAAAGTGGATTGGTTCCATAGAGAATTCTACGCGCTCGAGTACAGGGGGAGACAAAGCACAATCTGGGAGCGTTGAGCTGACTGCAAAGTGAGCAGCAAGCAGATTGGCCTTATCTGTAGAGCTGACAGCTGGAATGTCGTTGTAAATGAGTGTCGGGATAGATGACGAGGCCGAATTCTTGATGTTTTTAACAAATGACCAAAAGTTTTTACTACCAGTGGGACGTTGTAGTATTTTTTGCCTCAACTTTTGGTCATAGGAGAATTTGACACGATTAATGTGGGCATTGCAGTCATTTCTGGCTCGTTTAAACTTTTTACGGCTTTCCTCAGATGGGTTGGCTTTGAATAACCGAAAACTTACCTCTTTTAACATATATGTACATCAATGTACATCAAAGAAGAAAAGTTTGTTTTTTGTGTATTTAGGCTCGACTGGCGAGGAGAAGGCTGAAAACAAAGCGTCTGGGACCTACATTTATATAGGTATTTGTAATCAGAAGAATTAGTTTGCTTTTTTGATTTTTTGATCTATCACTCATGTGGTTATACCTCTGACATCAAAAATTGATTTTCTGTCTGCGAAGGCGAAAGTAAAACGCCTGTGACTAAAGTTTCTACAATCAGTGTGCAATTCTCTATTATTATGTATGAATGCAAGTGGTTCCTACCTCCGATACGAAAATCGGAAAAATTGCCTCTGGGAATTCCTTAATTTTGAAAGCGGTCAGGGAAATATTGTTGAATATTGGCCGATGTTCGGTCCGGAAACCGATGGCTGATGTGTATATTTCAAATGAATTAAATTAAAAATAGTTTCAAAAAGGTGCCGCTAAATTTTGTTTGTTTGTTTTGTTTGTATGTTCTTACAGAGAGCTTGTAGACGGCACACTGCGAAGAGGTGCCACTAACTAAAATAAAAACCAAAGCAAAAACATATTCAAATGAGTTTTAATATTTTTAGGAATTTCACTTAGCGATTTAAACTATTTTTTCACAAAAGTAATATATATTGTTTCTTCTGTTTTTTCGTTTATTAAAAATAAATTGTTTAGTTTTGCTCTATATTTATGTGAAATTTGCCAATGAGAATACCAATTGTCGTTTCTTCTTTTGCTGAAGAGTATAGTTAATATGACTCGTTTTTTCCTTAAATACATTATATGTATAATAATTATTGTTGTTGCTTTTGTTATGTTTGCACTGGGACACGAGTGAAGCCACTGGATAATCCATGTAAAATTTACATATCAGTGAATTGGGGGTCTCTTATTTCTATTCCTGAGTTTGTAAATCTGTCATGAGTTGTAGCTCTTTCTTCTGGAGTTTTCAGTTGGAAACAAGCAACACATTAACATATTTAATTTTTAGGCTAAGTGTCGTTGTATTAATGAAACGTGAAACGCAGATTTCATGGCTGACACAAATATGGCGGAATATGATATTGTTTGTGGCTCCCCAAAAATTGTATAAATAAACAATAAGAGTATTCATGCAATGTCGTAAAACCATTGTGTTTATGTCACAAATCGTAGACGCATGTAGGCACGTGAATAAATAATATGTATCAGTGTTCTAGTTCAACATATTTTTTCAACAAGTAAGGAAAAGAAGAATTGCAAAAGCAAAAATGATCAAATAGTTTGTTTAGGACAATGCGCCAGCAATTTTTAGCTGGTCGCACAAAAAAATATAAAATAATATGCGTACTGATTTTTTTGTTTGAGTCGTAAATCGTATACCCAATTATAGTAAGAACAGAGTTTTCTACAACTAAAATGGCTAGTGACAGAAAAAGGTACTCGTAGCAAGTTGTTTTTTGTTTTCTACTTGCACAATACAATTCTTGTGGCATCTGTTTTGCCATTTAATAATCTTTGTTAGAAAACTATCACACCAACAACTTGTTTGTGTTCAAGTATAAATAATCATAAAAAATGAGATCAATTTTTTGTGTATGTACAACAAAAAAATGAACCTATGCCCTGAAACTAATTATATATTTTTTTAATCTATTTCCAGATCCGCTTAAGCCATGCGCATTTTATTAGTTTTATTTGCTGTGTTTGCCGTTGCAAGCGCAGTGTCATTTGTGGATATTGTTAAAGAAGAATGGCATACGTTCAAGGTAAGAGCATGCTTTATGTAATAATATTAGGCAAACATTTTATAAATCTGTTAGGACTTGCACATCATTGAAAACAAAAAGAATGGACTGATTCATTAGTGACTCAGACCCTTTATCGTTTAAAACTCTTTCTTTATATATTTGTAGCTTTGACAGCAAGTTTAGAATATCATTTGCAACATAACGCCTACTGTCTAAAGAACCGCACCGATTGATAAGTTGTTGCGCACGACGTAGTTTCGCGTTTGTTATGACTGTTCCAGTAAATGATAAGCAACAAAGAAAGTTTTCACTAGTAGAGAGGGTCATTGCAAAACCGGTTTATCAAGAGTCATACGGCCCTGTCTTATTATGATTCCGAGATGAAAAGAATCTAGTGTCTCTAAAAAGGCCGCCTGATAGCGCTGCATTTGAAATATTCAAAACGTTCGTCAATGAATTCCGACGTAATTTGTTCCCTTTTGAGCAATGCAAATGGAAAGAGCTCATAGGAAAAATTAAATTTGCGATAATAATAAATATATTTTGCGGGCAATTAATATTGTAGGGCAACAGCTTTTTCTAATCGAAATGGTGATATGCATTGATATTATTACGAACATTTTATAGGCTAGTTCAATTTCACTTGGAAATAAAGAGTTTTAAACACAATAACAAATGGGTTTGAAAGCTGATTTAAGCAAATCCGTATTATTGAATTTAATAATTCGGTTGGTTTTTAATTAAATAATATGTATTAGAAGACCGATGGCTATTGCCCTAATGGAACCAGTTTTGTTTCTGTGGTCAATCGTGATGAGTTTGTGGTTATCAGACACTGTATGTGTTGACTCAGCGTGAAGGCAAAATGAAACCACATACATACCTACAACGTAAACATTACTGTTGAAAGGTGTGCTACCTCATCTGTGTAATAAAAATCGAATCTTCATAACAAAGCATTCGAGATTACATTAATTTGGGTTTTATTAAGGTTTTTATACGTGCTTGGGCTTTAAACTAAGATTTTGATTTTTATTTATTCTGGTGTATTTTTACTTTCCAATCGAATCTCCATACCATTGCAAAGATAAGTCATATTAATATCGAATGCGGTTTATGTGATTATTCAAACGTCTGACATGGTTGATTTATCGGGTGTTTGACATTTCACTGTTATACAAAGTATCAACGCCAAAACAATTAAACAGACAGATCAGTTTTAACTAGCTGGCATTCTATAGGCGTTTTTCTTTTTTAGCCCCGAGCGGGGAACAGAGCGGGGCCCGAGCGATCAGAGCTCGCTCCGAGCTGAACATAACCTGAGCGCTCCGAGGTAATTAAGAAACAGAATTGGGCACTGAACTGTCATTAGATAATTTTTTTTCTATTAATTTTCAAAATAGTCAGGATTGCTTCTGAAATTGGTGTTTGTCAAGGATTGTTCCATTTAAATTATAATTTCTAGTAAATAAACTATGGAAAAAGCACAAAATAATGAATGAAGTCAGCCGCGCTCAGCTTTTCGCTCGATGTGCTCGGTCATTTTTAATCGAGCTCATCGAGCGAGCCCTGAGCTAGCTCAGAGATAAAAAAGAAATACAAATTTTGTGCTCAGAGCGCTCCGAGCTAAAAAAGTAACACACTTCTTTTTTTGACAGCTCAGTGCCCCGCTCGGAGCTAAAAAAGAAAAACGCCTTATGAAGACATTAACAGTTTCCGGTAATAGTTCGAATCTACTTGGTCTGCTTAGCATAGCCCCCTGAGGATTTAAATGATTTTAATTGTTCAATTTTGGCTTCATATGGGTTAATTTAAAAAAAAGCTGCTGTGCAAATTTTCTTTTGATCTTTTCTATGTGTAGGCCAATTAGTACGATTTTCGATTCCTGATTTCGGCTTTCAGATAGGAACCTTAGATTTTCCTAAAACAACGCATAACATACATCATCGTATGATAACTGAAAGCAGACTTGTTGTTGGATATCTTGGCACGAAGCCAATTCAAGGCAAAGTTATTATCCACCGATATCCATCGGTTGGCGTTGAAAATGGTTTTAAGTGGACTATCAACAACCATCAGAAAGAACCTTGTCAGACTACTTATTGATATTTAATTCGTCTTAGAAACTGTGAAATATGCAGAAGAGCGAAGAAGCATTTTTGAACGCTATTTAGTAACCCCAGTTGCGGCAATTATATCCCCAAGCTCGTTAGGTACTCGTATGATCGCAGTCAACGTCAATCAACATACAATGAAATCACAGGCACCCTAAATCGGATATCAAGGAGAGAACCACGGAGAGGTGGCCTCCACAGCTCAACTAAGGAAACTGACATCACATGAAATAGTTCAACGTACACAACCGTTTAAGACGACTAAACGCGTAAAAGTTACCACAGGGCTCTATGAAAAAGGGAAATAATTGGAGAAGCCTTCTTTTTTTACTTTGAGTACAAGGTTATGATCTTGACTAAATGGATCATAAGCATCTCGCATTACTGCATCTCTACTGGTCCGCGTGTGGTTTTCGCTGATTTGACATCAAAATTTATCGGGAAGCCTCGCGATTTTAAATTACTTCGCCACTGATCCCAATTAAATTCTGGTGGTGTTGCATTTGTATGATCCAGGAGTTTTTCGGCTTGCCTCACTTTCGCGATTGTAAAGTAACTTGACAATTTCAACTGAGCCGTCCGCGTTATTTTTGTCTTTGAGAAAGGTTCTTTACAGTGAATGATTCCTCGGATCTTGGAACTTTTTATGCGATCAATTTTCGTTACTCCTGTGTTCTTTTTCTTCCTTAACTTCTCTACGAAGGAATCTCCTTAACAAGGTGGTGCTGTTGTTATTCGAGGATATTTTACAGCTACATCAAATGAGTATAAAATCACCTACCCATGTGCTCTTTGAAGATTTTTATGTCATTTGCATTCGACTTCGAAAAAGTTGATGAATGGGGTTGTAAATCGAGGATAAATGGGATCATATACATAATTTACTTATTTCGTCAGCCATGAATGAGTAATTGATGAACTTTAAAGTCGGTATCTTTTCCTTAAAGGTAATTACGGAATGATACTCGTACCAATATCAAGAGAATTACCTGGTATACGCCGACTTTGATTGGGAACTCCTCTGTGGCTCCAGCGGGGCATCTCTTTACTCCCTCTTACATGTGTGATCATCTGTAAGTAGGGTTTTGAAAATCCTCGTCTAAGCGTCACCCATAACACATGCCATCAAAGGCCTTTTTAAAATCACAACACCTTATGCAAGTACTTTAAGGCATTACTTTGTATTTCATCTGTGGTTGATTTACCTGCGACAACCTAGAGCTGGCCATCAGATAGCCGTATCATTTTCCGCAATCGGCCATCTAATACCCGCTCGACGATCTTCATGGTGTGTGACATCAGCTTGATAGAACGCTAATTATCACAAATCAAGCTGTTTAATCATGTTATAAAAGGCTGTAGGCGTGTGAAATTGAAAACATGATCTTTCATTTTAATTATGCTCCGCTGAATGCTCCAATCTTTCGCCACAAATTAAACCTCAACTTTTTTCCCCGCTTTTTTCAGCTTTCCCATTCCAAAAAGTACAAAAGCGAAACGGAGGAAAAGTTCCGCATGAAGATCTACATGGAGAACAAACATAAGATTGCCAAACACAATCAAAAATACGCGCAAGGTCTGGTCTCATTCAAATTGGGCGTTAACAAGTACAGCGATATGTTGCGTAACGAATTCACCAGCTTAATGAATGGATTCAATCGCAGTTTCACTGAAAATAATTCCAATGGCTTGAACCAAATTCGCAAGGATAGCGCTGTCTCTTTCATTAGCCCAGCTAATGTCAAATTGCCAAAATCGGTCGATTGGAGAAGCAAGGGAGCCGTGACACCAATCAAGGATCAAGGTAAGCAAGACCACTTTAAGTTCAATCTGAATTTATTCATTATTTGGCTGTTTTTTCAGGTCACTGTGGATCATGCTGGGCATTCTCTACCACAGGTGCATTAGAAGGACAACATTTCCGTCACACCGGAGTTTTGATGTCGCTCTCTGAACAGAATCTAGTCGATTGCTCGTCAGCCTATGGAAACAATGGTTGCAATGGTGGTCTCATGGATAACG
Organism: Portevinia maculata; assembly: GCA_949715645.1. Lineage (NCBI taxonomy): Eukaryota > Metazoa > Arthropoda > Insecta > Diptera > Syrphidae > Portevinia > Portevinia maculata. The sequence continues at coordinate 152,680,887 of OX454525.1, read as the reverse complement.
CCTTTAGTTATATTAAGGAAAACGGCGGTATCGATACCGAGATCTCCTACCCATACGAAGGAGTTGACAACTCCTGCCGCTACGACAAAAAGAAGATTGGCGCCACCGACAAGGGATTCGTCGATATTATTCAGGGTGATGAAGTGAAGATGATGGAAGCTGTCGCCACCATTGGTCCAGTGGCGGTCGCCATTGATGCTTCCCACGAATCATTCCAATTCTACAATGAGGGTGTTTACAACGAGCCGAGCTGTGATTCCGAACAACTTGATCATGGCGTCCTTGTTGTTGGTTATGGTACCGAAGAAGATGGCGCAGATTACTGGCTGGTAAAGAATTCATGGGGTACCACCTGGGGTGACAAGGGTTACATCAAGATGGCTCGTAACAAGCAAAATCAATGTGGTATTGCTACAGCCGCTAGTTACCCATTGGTGTAAGGCGGTCGAATAATATGAGTATGTTTGTAATGTTATGTGTATGCTTTGTCTCCAGAAAGACTGTTTTGTAGAAAAACAAATATAAGTAATTTCTAAATACGTTTGTGAGTTCTTTTGTTCTGTGGTGTTGGTCTATTGGTTCTGTTCTTGTACGACTTATTTCGTCGCAGCTGAGGAGATACCATTTTGTGCGATTTATCTGAACTAATTCGACGATCACAAGAGCTCTGTTAAAGAAACGATAATAGATCAGAACAGAACAGCACAAGTAAGTTTAAACTGTCAGATCAAATCAGAAGAAAAAAGTACAGCTTTGAGTCATTATGTTCTCCTCTCAGCTGTGAAATTTCAAATTGACTATTCCCCTTTGTTTTCTAGTGAACTTCAGACTTGATGTAAATTTGATAACAATTTGAACTTGTTCCAAGTTATTTTTTGGATTTTTTTTTTATAAATATGGGAATATTGGTTACATTAAACTAAAAAGTACGAAATCTCGTGCCAAACAAATAAATCAGTTGACATCGTGCTATTTGAATTTTCAAATTTGACACATTTTACTCACTTGCCTTACCGCAAAACTAGGTGCAGAAAATCTTGCGCTAAAGTGATCTGCACAGCTTAATGGAACACAAAGTGACAGAATGTCGGAACACTTTGACGCATGAATTTTACTCATGGAACAACATATCCTGTACTTTTCTGTGCAGCTCAGGTTCATTAAACGCAGCTAATTAGGGGCATAATAAGTATGCATTGTCCGTTCGAGTCGAAGCTCGATAAGAAAACCACTTGAGAACTGATTTTGGTTGGAATAGTTTGAAAGTGAAAACTGGAAACGAATGGGACCTGCCGGATGGATTCTCTTGTAAATCGTATGCGAATCAATAGAAGCTTTAATATTTTGCAGCGTGTGACAAATGTGCTTTTTATATGAGAGATTTGTTTGCTAAGTTCTCAATGATCAATTTTCGGGAATGTTTTCCTTCCAGTGATGTACATGAAAATCAAAAATGTCAAAAATGCGTTTACAGAATGTTCTTAAACGCAAACTGCTTCTTCTTTTTCCTTTAATGGGGGTGAGGCTATGATCAGAATTAAAGGGATCATAACTCTCCCACTTAACTAAAACCCGAATGGTTCGCCTGACCTCAGAAAATAACAACAGGGCTCCCAATTTTGAATCACTTCGTCACTGAGGCCAATCAAATGCTGGTGTTGCTGCATTTTTGTGATCCAGGGGTTTTTAGGCCTGCTCTTTCTCTTCTCTTTCGCGTTTGTATGGAAGCGTTGATTTGTATTGCTCGTAGGATCCCTCATTTGAACATGACAGTACCAATTGGCGCGCTCAATTTTTTCTTGTGAAAGCTTCCTCGGATCTTGGAACTTCTTATTCGATCAATCTTTGTTACTCCTGCTGTCATGCGAATCATCTTCATGTTAATTTGCCCTCATACTTTTTGTACGCTCTCCAACATGTTAACCGTATGTGAGGGCCGGTCGCATAACTTAAACGCCTACAGAAAGTGTTCGAAAACGCAAACACTACTGTATTATCATTTTTGATAATGCAGTCAGCGATAGTCATTTGTTCTGAAACGTCATCTGCGTTGGAGATGCAGCAACAAATCCGAAGTGGCGAGAAAGATTGATGGCCGAGAAATATAAATGGCGAAGTCGAGAAAAAATTTTCGGTATGAGGTTAAAGTAATTGTTTTTTTTCGACGTCGTCAGTAGATTTTCCATAATCGAGTTTGGTAAATGGTAATCGGTATTCTTTTAGAAAGAACGAATTTATTAATTACAGCGTGAATCCTACAAACCAGTTCATTTGGCCGAGCGACGGACAGGCTGTCAAAGTAGGTTTTTCTTGAATTCAGGTTATTGTCGGAGATGGTAATTCAGAGTATTATGAGCTTAGCGACTGGGACGGTTTGCTTCATACTCGTATGTCTTTCGCATGAAAGGTGCCGATGTCGTGGCCTCGCAACTCTTGTAGTTTGTATTATTGGCAACCACCGACTTCAGCGACTTTACTCACTAAGGACGAACTTCCGCTTGTAGACTTATATGGCCTTCTTTGAGATTCTTGTTTTTACTTATCGTATTATAAGCTTTTTCATATATGACGTGCGCTTTGCCAACTGATGTCGCTGCTTTGAGAGCTAGTGGAAAGGGAAATTCTTCAAGCTCAATCCGCAATTTATCACCGTTTCTGGATGAGGATGGTACAATGAGGATGAGTTCGAGAGCGCAGAAAGCTAACATGTCTTATGCGTCTCGCAATCCCGCGATCCTGCCCAAAAAAAAAATCCGCTGGTTGATTTACTCATCCAACACCACCATGAGAGAAACTTGCACATAGGGACCGCTACTGTTATTTCGGGCATTCGAGAGCACGCTTGGATAATAAGCATTCGAGGAGCAGTCGAGAGGGTGAGGTTCAATTGCTACATGTGTAAGCGTCTTAAAGCTAAGCCAGTCATGCCGTTAATGGGTCAGCTACCTTTGGCTCGTTTAGCTTTAAACTCGAGACCCTTCACTCATGTTGGGGTTGACTGTTTTGGTCCGTTGCTGGTGAAGTTCGGTCGAGAAACGGTGAAGCGATACGGCATGATTTTCACATGCTTCACTTTCCGAGCAGTACAGATTGAGCTTCTCAACAATCTCAGCTTGGACTAATGTACCATGGCTGTTAGGCGCTTCGTCATCAGGCTTCTCTAACCGAATACTTTTCTAAGTACGAAGGGATTTTATGGCGTTTCATTCCAGCTTATTCACCATGGATGGGAGGAGCCTATGAAAGGCTAATTCAATCAATAAAGAAGAGTATCGATTTTGCTCTCAGAGGCCTGGTTCCTCGTGAAGATGTATTGCCCTCTTCGAGGCTCAAGGGCAAATAAATCGCCGCCCGCTGACCCACATTCCTGTGAATCCTGAAGACCCTAGACCCCTAACGCCGAAAATGACCGATATGTAACGGCCCGGGATGTTTTTTGGAAGGAGATGCCTGCAGTAAACTCTATAGTCGCCGGTCTTAACACTTGATGGCACAGCTTACAAGACGCTGGTACACCGAGTACCTGCCTGTTATTATGAGACGATCAAAATGGTTCAAGAACACAAAACAAGAAGAAGTAGACAACATTGTTATTGTTATTTATACCCAGGACCAAATGGTACAGTTCGAATGGCTGACGTGAAATTACCTAACGGATTGATTAAATTAAAGAGATCGGTTGGAAGTCTCGCTGTGTTGGATTTGAAGTCTCCGCCCTAGATCTCAAACGGTCCCCGGAATGTCACCGAGCCCTTTAATACGTCTTTATATAAAATTTATGACAAGAAGAAAATGTTTATGCTGATTTTGAAAATGAATTGAATTTTAATTATATTAAGTACCTACTCAAGAGAATCTACCACCACCAAATGATTCTCCATTTTTGTGCTTGTGTTAGTTGGTGGTCACGAAAGGAGGACGATATGAAGATACGATATATAGAGTGAAGAAACACTGTTAGGAGTAAGCCATAACTAGGCATGTAAAACGGTAACGAGCCGTTCGGAGATAGGTGGAACAACAAAGAAAATCCTTAAAAGTCGAAAAAAGTATATTTTTTCATAATGCCGTTATAATACACACGGTATATCTGTGTTCAATGTTATTTGACTAAGAGGTCCTTGCAACAACAAAAAAGGTCCTTAAAAGTCGGAAACAGGATATTTTTCCAAAATGTCATTAGAAACCGCACGGTATATCTGTGTTCAATGTTATTTGACTAAGATGTCTTTGGAACAACATAAAAGGTACTTAAAAGTCGAAAAAGGATATTTTCCCAAAATGTTTGTTGTTCCTAGGATCTCTTATTTAAATAACATTGAACTCAGCGCAATATGCATAATAAATCCCAATAACTTATCACCATTATAGCAACATAATAAATTTTGATTTAGTTATTAGTTATTACCTAGAAATTTTAGAAAAATTTAATTTAATTTGTGTGTTTTATTGTAAATTACTTGTACTATACCTTCTGCTTTTCTTAACAGCCATTTCTTACTAATCTGTCATTTGATAAAATTGACTTAGGCTTAAAACAAAAGTAGGTAAACGAATACTTGGTGTACTCAGTATATTCACTGTACCCACTGTACTCAGTGAAGTGTGCACTGGTTTCAATGAATACCCATTTTGTGAATACCCGTTCTCAATGAGTACACTGCACTAAATGTTTGCTTGGAAATGGGTGCTCTACTCACATAGTAATCAAATATCAGGTGATTCATTCATTTTAATTTTCAAGCTGTGAGTGCAGTAATGAAGTGTACTCAAAACAAAATGAATGTCTTGAAACTGGTTTCAAGACATTCATTGCAGACCTCTAAATATACACACGCATCACCATCATCAAAAGGGGTATAAGAAAGGCAAATAATAATACAAGTGTTGAGAGCTATCCAAGATAGTTCAATCATTTCGAAACAAATATTTCGGTTAGGAATAAAGAACAATCGTAAGTGTCTCAGACAGAGACTCTTCACGCGTCGGGAGCCCATTAAGTGAGTACCAATCGAAAGGTCCCCGGTTCAAATCCTGTTGGGGTCAAGTAACTTCTAGAATTTTTTCTACTGCCCCACCTCTTGTTCTTGCGAACGTCTGACAAACACCCAAGAGTATCAATTGTCATGAGAAGCTTCTCAAATTTGCCATATCAGTCCGTCCCTCGGCAATTTTTAGGTCCTTAAACTCGAGCTAGAAAGTTTAAATTTGGAGCATATACTCTCTTGGGGCCTGAAATAATCAAGTGTAAGAATTTGTATACAAAATAAAAAAAAAAACTGATACATCGAAAAAATCGGAATTCGAGCTAGAAAGCTGACATTTAGAATTTATATCTTTCTAGGGGCCCAAAATGTTGAAGCAAGAAGATTTTTAAAATCCGCCCACTGACATGACCACTACAGTTTTACTGCAGAAATCATTGGAAATAAAAAAGTAGTTTTAAACAATTTCTCCAAACAAAGTTTTCTGATATGTCCACTTTTAAGGGCCGTTATTTTGTCGATAAAACCCCTAAAAAAACATACAAAACAGTTATGTATAACAATAGGTCTGTTCGCGAACTAACATGCAAACATAAATTTATATAAACTTTCATGCAAAACTACACAAACGCGTTCGCGTACTGAGAAAATGGTAAAAAGATGAACGAAAGAAAAATGTACTTTCGTTCATTTTTCTTCACACAGAATTTCAGCTGGTTAAAAAAATGAAAACTGTCAAATGATGAAATCCTATGAGTTTGCCAGCAAAAAAAATAGCGGTTGCTTCTTTTCAAGCCAAACTTAGACGTTTTTCATCTTTTTACACAAAAGCGTTCGCGTACTTTTCTTTGAAATGAGAGGATTCTCTCTCGATTTTACAGATTTGACAGTTTTTATTTTTCTACACATAAAGTACGCGAACGGACCTAATATATGTAGACCATATACCTACTTTGGTTTTTCCAAGCCCAGCTTTTGCGGGATAGGAAAAGGGTACCCAACATTCGCCCAGTCCACTTGAACTACCCCTCCTTGTTTTTTTATTGGTGTCCGTAAAGTAAAATCTAGACGACAAGCGTATATATAATAAATTGTCGTTGTATTTTGCATGCAAATTGGAAAATAAGAGTATGTAAGCTTTCAAATAAACAGCTAAGGTCACAAACATCATAAAGCAGTCGAAGAAGAGCAAAGAAAACGAAATAAAACTGAAGATTTAATTTTTGTCAGCGTCGAATAATAATTCAATTGAACTTAAACAAATAGGGAAAGGCTGCAGCCCGCTTTGGCGAACGCAATTCTTATTCTTATCACTCACAAAGTGGACGTGGCAACAATTTAAGAATGAAGAATGGGCGATTTGTTAAGAACGATCTAAATATATTGGTCTACAACATTTACGTACAGGATTTTATAAAAAACTTCTTTTAAAAGGGCTTGGCAGAAAACTTCATATAAAGGAATTGTTTACAACAAGTTTACCTACATACCTTGCGATGAAAAGGACTATCATTTACAATAATTTTTTCAATAAGAAGAAGAAGGTCATACGAAATAAAATAAGTTTTTTGTTAAAAAATGAAGATAGAAGCAGTAAAAAAAGCTTACCAATATGTCCTTAATTAAAAAAAATTGCCTTTTCCAATTTTTTTTATTTTTTTTTGTGTTATGCGTTTGCACTTTTACTTAAAAATTTGACCTGCAAAGGAATATCCGCAAAACAGACACAGAAATGTGAGCCATACGTGCAAGTTTAAAAAATTGGCTTGTTCGGACTTAGGGTTATTGAAAAATCGTTGTCGAAGATGGGGTGCCAATAATTTGGTAAACAATTCATCTCTGTTTCATTTAATTTCTTGTCTTTTGCTTAAAAACCATATTTATTCATCATATTTGTTGAAATTTATATACATATTCTCTCCAGGCGCCCGAAATAATCAAGTGTACGCATTTTTACACGCGCACAATCTAAAAAAAACCCGATTTATCGAACAAATCGGTGTTCCAGTTAGAAAGCTGAAATTTTGAATATATACTTTCTAGCGTCTCGAAATGCTGAAGCATATAGATTTTCAAAATCCGCCCACGGACGCAACCACTATTTAAAAAAAAACCGTTTTATTGAAGAAATTTGAAAATAAAAGTCCTTTCCTTCGCAAAGGATGTACATATGTAATGTAGTTTTACACAATTTCTCCACTTTTTAGGGGCGTTGTTTTTTTCGATAAAACCCTTAAAAAATGTACACAACATTTATTTATAACAAAACATGTGAACCATATCCTTATTAATAACTTACCCGTACTTAGATTTTCGCCACACCCAGTTTTTGGGGAATGGGAGTAGAGTGTCCAACATTTTGCACTAGTGGAGTGTAGCCTTTCCTTACTGTTTTTTTTTATTGGTGCTCGTATAGTAAAATCTATCCGATAAGTGTATAAACGATTTTATATGCAATTTGGAAAATAAGCGCATAATACGCTTGCAAGAAAACAGCCAAAGTCACAAACATCATAAAGCAGAATAAGAAGAACAAAGAACACGAAGTAAAACTGAAGTTTTCATTTTTGTTCAAATAAATTGAACTTAAAAGTTAGTGATCGTCGGTTGTGGTTCTTCTTCTTTCAGTGCAAGTTTTTTTTTTTTTTTTTATATAATTAGCGTGCGCTAAAGGGATTTTTTATTTTTCTGTAATTGTACCCGTATAGTGTTGCCACAGCGCAGGCATTTTCGTTGCTGCAAGCACCACCCAGATTTATTGCCTGTTTTTGGGTGCTGCTTATTACTGAAAGAATAGGAGGATAGGAAAGAAGTTTTTGGTGCGATAGGATTTTTTTTATCTCCTCAGGTGGCGCCTTAATTGCTTAAGGGAGATTTGATTTGTTGTGTGTATTTAATTTTACAAAGCATGGATCTGGTCGGGATTCGAACACACGACCTGCCAATCACTTTGCGAATACACTACCATCGCACCATTGCCACCTGCAATGCGCTTTCTTACATAATTCTAGTAGCGTAATGTAAGAAAATTATCCAACACTGTTTTATTACTTAAATATTCTGCGTTGGTTATTTTAAGTAAAAGCAAATTTAATTATTTAAAATATGCTTTAAATACCATATTTAAAAAAAGCACCCCAATATAATTATTAGCACTCAAACTACAATTATTGGTTTTCCTTAATCAAGAGAAAACAAGCAATTTAGGTTAACGATTTATTAGGGTACATACTGTAGTTAGGCTTTAAAAACATTTCAAAATTCATTAAATTGAGGAAAATAATATAAAAGGAAGGAAGAAAGATAATTAAACCTTTTTTTTTTTAAAAAAAAAAAAGAAATTTAAATCTTAGAGCACTAGACTCGGTTCATTGTACTGGCAGGCAGAAATCCTCCTTTTGGGGTAAATGGGTGGCGTATGTTGTTGTTCCCAATGGGGATTGAACCTGCACCGCACGGGTCACAAGCCAACAAACTAACCTCTACACCGCGCCGTGTTGTCTGGCGGAGCTGCACATGCTATCAAAAGTCGCATTGTCAAAAGCACCCTCAATATCGATGAAAATGCCCATCGCGTATTCTTTTCTGTCAAGCGCGCCCTCAATTCTACCAAGTAGATTTTGGAGCGCAGTCTTGTAGGATTTTCCGCGTTGATAGGCATGTTGCATCTGAGATAGTGGGTGCAATCGCAAATCAGTTTTGCGCACGTGACGCTCGACCAGCCTTTCCATTCTTTTCAGCAAGAAGGTTGTCAGACTGATTGGTCTGAAGCTCTTGGCGAGCGAGTAGTCATTTCTGTCAATTTTTGGTATAAATGCCACTCTAACTGTACGCCAGGGTGTTGGAATGTATGCCAGTGCTAGGACAGCGGTGAAGATTATCTTCATAGTCGGTAGCAACTGGTTTGTACATTGTTGCAGCATGGCTGGGTATATTCCGTCCGTACCAGGTGACTTGAAGCCGTCAAAAGACGCAAAGGCGTATTTAATGGCCTCGTCCGTTACCACGGCCTTCGCAATATACCAGCTACGCCGAGTTGTTTGTCTTGGCTCACTCATAGTCTCGGTAATCGGGGCTGGTTGTGAACCAATTGTAATCTGGTTACCCGGAAAGTGAGACTCCAGCAGATAACTAAGAGTTTCCGCTTTCGTCTCAGTGAAGGTGCCATCAAGTTTTCTAAGTGAGTCCAGTTTGGCTGGTTTTCCTTTTTTCAGAACTTTAACCAACCTACTAGTTTCACCCAGTGTCTCAATCTTTTCGCAGAAATTCCTATAAGAAGCACTTTTCGATACCCGAATTAGCCTCTTATATTCCTTCTGCTTTGATCCGTAGAGATTAGAGTCTGTCTCCAAATCAGTCTTGAGTGACCTATTTAGAAGCTTTCTAGCTTCCCTTGGGATTCTTTGCAGTTCCGAGCTCCACCAGGGAACCGGCGTTCTGCCAGGGGGTTCGAAACAGCTAGTAATGGCACTATTCAAGTTTTGAACAGCATCCTCTACCTTTTGCCTCGTCCTGAGTTTGGTTGGAGGATTGAGAGTTTTCCCCATTTCCTCCCTGAAGCGTATCCAGTTGGTTTTTCTTGAATTCCTCCTCTCCTGCAAAATTATGGCTTCGCATTCGATTTGGAATTCGATATATCTATGATCTGAGCGGGATGCCTCCGAAGAGACCCTCCAGTTGGTAACCGCCTTAAAGTATCTATTTGATAAAGTCAGGTCGATCACCTCCTGTCTTCTTGAAGTCACAAAAGTTGGCTGCTAGCCAGGGGGGGGGGGGGGCATGCTGCCCCCCTGCAACCCCCCTGCTTGGGGTCACTGTTTGATTTGGAGTAGGTGCAAGGGCAAATTTTTGAAAACAGCATCAAGCGAAAGTGTCATAAAGCCAAATTGGCCTTATGACGCTTTTTCACGGTGTCTTAAAAACCAAATGCTAAAATTTGGCCTTATGTCACTTTCACAATGAGGCCAAATTTAAAGACTTGGGCTTATGACGCTTGGGGTTATGTCACGGCACCATTAGTTCATATGACATCACGTCAAGTGGAGATAACAAAATCGCATGTGAAAAAACATGAATTTGAGATACAAAAAATCGCATACTTTTTAGTGCAGTTATGGTTATGTTAGCCCAAAGAGTTTGTATCTAATATCTCGTACCATAGATGCAAACATTAATATATTGAAGAAATAAGTTAACACGAGACACCTGATCTAACATTCCAAGATGAGAACAACTAGTCACCTGGGAATGACTGCGTCATCACTTTCATTAACAAACATGTTCTCACGGTACCAGGGCATGCATGCGCAGTGCATTTGATGGATATGAATATGCAACCTGAGCATATTCACATCGTGGGACCAGAGGTTTCCCAACGGCAAGCAAACATTTTTAGAGTTAGTTCTATTTGGGCCCTAGTACAGCCGGTAGTTAATTAAGCGTAGTAAAAGTAATATAGTATTTGATTGAGTTTAATAAAACTATCATGTTAAATGTGATAATTAAAACAAATATTTTATTTTATTTAATATCTTGTTTTATATTTTAATATGTAATTGTCACAACATCATCGGGCGTAGTCTACGAGTCTACGCCCGATTATGAAGCCACTGTTTCGAAACGCGTCGCGTTAGTAAAACATAAAAATAAAAAGTTTGTGACAATTACATATTAAAATATAAAAAAAGATATTAAATAAAATAAAATATTTGTTTTAAATATCACATTTAACATATAAAACACAACCGGAGACAAGAACAACAAAATGGAAAACTATCATATAAAACGGTTGTGATTGTGATTAGATTACTGTAATTCGAACAAGTGGTTGTGTCTTCGGGCACATGTTCGCGTTGTGTTTAGTATCCTCCTGAAGGATATTTGTTATTGGCGTGAAAACTGTGTTCTTTTTGCCTGAGGATCTGTGTAAAACTCAATTCGCTGTATTTGAATGCACATGACTGTTCAAATGGGATCACAGTTGGCCATTTCGGGCGTAAAGACACAAACCCTCCGCATACATATATGAACATGTTGACATCATAGAAGGCTAAGGGATGCAGTGGTGATGGTTTTTCGTGCCATTAATAAGTTTCTAGCAACGAAACTGGACTAAAACGACACCTCCCGCATATGCCAGTCTCTAAACCGACAATTGGATATTTGTAACTAATACTTCAATGTTGTCCACAAAACCAATAAATGGCATAACAAAAAACAACATACGATATTGCTGCTAAATTTGTTGTATCATTTATGATTGGATAGCCTCTCATCAGTTTGGAGGTGAGAATCATGAGCCATTTGGACCCGATGTCTCCCATCTTTTGCAGAACTCAGAGGGTATCGCGGCCAACTATTTCCGCAGTCTTTGACCGCCTTCTTCACTTCTTCGACACTAATGTTGTCTTCTTCTTCATTGTAAGGAACGGCTCTCGGAAAATATATCGGAGGAAATTGTTCAATTGGAAGTCCTTCGTAAAACTGCTGCCACCTGCGCAGCATTTTTTTTTTTTTATTTTTTTTTTTTTATTTTAAGTAGCAATATAGATTATTTCTTTTACATTTAGTAAGAACATGCTATTTTTAGAGATTTAGGATAAACATTTTCCTTTTCAACTATAAATTTAAACTAGCATATAATAATAATAAGTTGTATAATGAATTTTAATATTAATTATTCAAGGGAAAGCTACAATTAAAACCCTTATTCAACTCTTAAAAAACTAATATTGCAAAACTCCCACGTTAAGTTTATGAATTATACATTTTCAATTACATTTTTTTTGGCAAATTCATTTAGCCCAATTTCAAAGACTCTATCGAAAACATATAATAAAGTAGAAAATACATAATATGTATATATAAATTTATGGTGGAGATAAACATTTAATCAGTTCATTATCAGAGAAGGAACAATTTACATAAAATTTGTGTGTCAAATTTTCGATAAGGGAGTCCAAAAGATTGACATTGCTTTGTTCATGAAGCCTGCAAGTTGAATAGCACCATGGTAAATCAAGCATCATTTTGAGAACTTTGTTTTGACATGTTTGAAGCTTAAGTTTGTGAGTTTTGGCACAATCGTACCAAACAGGAGCACCGTATAGGAGGATAGATTGGAAAATTGATTTGTACATTAAAATTTTATTTTCTTTGCTAAGTTTAGAACTTCTACATATTAATGGGTACAAAATTCTTTTGTATAGATTTATCTTGTCAATAGTTGTAGATATATGTTTGTGAAAATTGAATTTTTTGTCTATTATAACCCCAAGATATCGACAATGTTCGGACCAGTCAATATTAACAGAGCCCATTCGAAGTTGTACATTATTTGGGAGAAAACAAGATTTTCGACGCCTAACACCTGCGCAGCATATTTTCGTCATCCACAAGAAGCAGCCCTTCATGAACTTTGGCAAACGGATTTCATGTGCATTCCTCCTTCTCTGAGTAGCAATTTTGAAAATGCTTGTGCCGCTGTTCAGCTGGTTTCTCGGATTTCGTGGACAGCCTGGAAGAAGACATTTCTTCTGACTCCCGATACAGACCCTCCACAAAGTTTGATTGAATTTGAGCGCACTTTCTCTTTGCGAACTCTTACAAAGTCTATATTAAAAATTTAATCTCCATTATTAGTGTAGCACTTTGACCAAGCTTAGGATTCATCTACCCACCACCAGGTTTCTTTGCCATGTTGATAGTGTCCTTTTGAAGCCCCTAGAAGCGATTTGGCTCTATCCAAGAAAGCTCGTTGTAGAGAATTCCACATATCTTGTACTCTGCACTCTGCATCTTCAACTTCGTTGAATTTAAGTATTTCGGACGATAAGACCGTATGACTTGCACTTGCTTATGATATCCTTAAGTGGAGAGTTCCTGGTGCCGTATCTCAGTCCTCCATGGCATTCCCCCAACAAACAAAAGTTCATTTTTTTGAGATCTATTTCGCCCCGTCTAGGTGAGAGATTTCCGCATCAATTTGTAAGCCTTGTTCTTTCTATATATATATAAACGATTTATATAGTTCGTTATGCCAGAATAATTTGCTTATTAGAAATCGTATTTGAATAAATATGACATTTTATATTTGAACTACATATTTTATAAGTCTGAATTCAAGTAACAATGTAATGTGATGAATCGATTTCGAAAAAATGGGACGAAGAGAGTAATTAACAGACTTACACAATTCCAGTCAACAAAAACTAAATTCAGTATAGGATCTACATTAGTTTTACAATTATTCATTTGAAATAAATTATGCGCTGAGAGAGAATCAATTACTAATATATCACATTCATTACTAACTTTAAAGGTTATAAGCTGATATTCTTCAATATCATATATCCAATTAATATTTGAAGGATTAAAATCTCCCAATATATTAACATGTTAGTTGTCCTAGAAAGATAAAAAGTACAATTATATGCAATCAATTGTATGCTTCAAGACTAATGTTTTTCAACATCGGTGATTCGCATAAATTACACAAATCCTTAGCGTAAAAGTAAAACTTCGGCAAAACGAAAAAACAAATGTGGAAACTCCAAGCTGCTTTCGTGCTTGTCTGATTCTTATTAAAGCAATAAAGTCTATTTTTTAACTTCGTTTTGAAAATTATATCAGGTATAGGTAACGCTCATATTTTCCATACACTGAACTAGACAATTTCTGGCTTTTGTTATGACCCTTTCCACAATAGCAGCGGGTATGTTGGCAATTTCTGCCGGTTGTTGGACGTAAGGTCTTGTATGGTCCTTGGGGGGTTGAGAGAAACATGAGATTTCAAAAATCAAAAAAAAAAAAAAATCGCAAGGGGCCAAATCGGGAAGCGGGCTGGAAACACCAAATCGCCTCTTATTGAGATGAGGAGCTCCGGGAAGTGTTCCCTTAAAACCGCCATCGATGCCCTTAAAGTGTGAGCCGTAGCTCCGCCCTGTTGGAACCAAATGTCCCTAAGCCCAATTCTTCAAGTCATGGAAAAAAAATTTAAGCGATCTTGAAGGGATATAACATAAGATCTAAAAGTAGGCCTCGATACCAAACGCAAGCTCCTCACTGCTCCAACGCAAAATGGCGACTGACTTGGAAGAAAACGCAACTTTAGCCTGAATGGCGTGTATTTCAAAAAAGGAAGTTATGTTACTGCACCATGTATAAAGTTACCGCTACGGCGCGGCGTCTATGATAGTTTGCTTAGCCAAGAAGACAATTGAATAGTATGGCTCTAAATAGATCAAAGTAAATAATGTATAAGATCCTCATTATCCGCGATTGAAAGCCCTATTTTCTATTTATGAACGGTCAAGAACGGACGTTCTACTTAAAGTGTTGTGGGGTGCGCGCTTTTATAAAGTATTACAGTCAACTGACTTAAGTCATCTTTTTCAAAAATGCATTGTTTTATTTGCAAACAAAAAATTGTCCGGAGTGATGTATCTAAAATTACTTGTGGCGATTGCAGTTGTATATTTCACTGTGCGTGTGCGAACATTAATGCTAATGACATCGAATACATGGCCGCTAGCAATATCAAATATCGTTGTGACAAGTGTACTACTCTGCGTCGAACATCGCTACAACCACAAACAATAGCTCAAACCAATGCTACAGCCATACCACTACCAGCTTTACAACAACAGCGACATCAACAACAACATGCTGAAGAGCAGGTAAAACCACGGCAAGCAAAAACAACAAGCATTATGTGCGAGCAGCGAGAGAGTTCGAGGGATCCTCTACAACTTGATCGAGCGCAAAACACTCTGTAAGGTTGAACACACACCGGATAAGGCAAAACGTTTTTTTTTGTTTCGTTTCCAAACAAGGGAACATTGTTTCTTATGAGAGCGCACACACCAAAGAAAACGAAACAAAAAACCGGTTTTTGTTTCGAAGTGTTTCGGTGGTGGTTGTCGAAAATACATGCCATTGTATACGAGCAACACACACCGAATGCAACAAAACTGTTTCGACCCAGCGTCGTTGACGATAATTGCCTACTTTATTATGGGGCAACACACACCAAATGCAACGAAACATAAAAACAAAAGAAAAACATAGGGACGGGCTACAGTCCGCTTGGGCGAACTGTTGGATACCCTATTCTTATTCCTATCCCTCATAAGTGGGCGTGACAAAAGTCTAAGTATGGTTAAATTGTTAAGAACGCTCTACATATTTTGTTATATAACATTTAAAGGATTTTATCAAAAAAAACGCTCCCTAGCTCAAACTTGGGTGTTTCAATAAAATTGTTTTATTTAATTGTGGGCGTGTCAGTAGGCGGATTTTGAAAATATTTACACATGAGCATAAAGAGCCACTAGAGAGTATATATTAAAAATTTCAGTTCCCTAGCTCAAATTTTGGTTTTTCAATAAAATTGTTTTATTTTTTGTGGGCGTGGCAGTGGGCGGATTTTGAAAATTTTATATCCCGAGCAGTTTTAGGAGTCATAGATCATATATAAAAAATTTCAGCTTCCTAGCTCAAAATTCGATTTTTTCCAAAATTTTGTTTTTTTGAGTTTGTGGGCGTGTCTGTGGGCGGATTTCAAAAATTCGTAAACTTGATTATTTCGGGACCCTAGAGAGTATATGGTTAAAATTTCAGCTCTCTAGGTCCAGTTTAAAGGCCTAATTTTTGCCGACGGACGGACGGACGGACGGACGGACGGACGGACATGGCTAGATCGACATTACTATCGATGCTGATCATAAATATAGTAACTTTTAGGGGTCTACGGGCAATATTAAGGTATGTTACAAACTATGCGTCAAAATTAATATACCCCTAGAATAGGGTATAAACAAGAAAATGAGCTTCGTTGCCGATAGCTGACCTGTTGTTTTCTGCAAAACATTGTGGGGTTTTTCTTACTTTTAGACGCATCGACTTGATTCTCGTTGTGTATAAGTTTTCACTACGTGCAGTGGTACCTGATTTATTTTTAAAATGGTTTATGGCTGGTTTTTCTGATTATTTTTGCTAATGATTACACCAAATTATGAACCTCTACAGTAACCATTCAGTCAAAAATATAAGTGTCCCTACTCATTATATGAATATACTCTGGTTTACTCTGAGCGCAAATTTTAACAAATATGGACGTAGATGGAGAAAAGTTAATTTTTTTAATTGAGGCAAGAAACCCTATCTATAATTATAAAGATAAGGAATATGCTAATAAAGTTACTATTGATAAGCTGTGGATAGAAATAGCAACTGAAATGAATTGCCAAGGTAAGTTTCATTGAATTTTAATTTTATTCATGTTTATTAATGTACATAGGTAATGTTTATGAATATTTATATACAGTATTACTTTAAATACTTGACACACTGTCTTTAAAAATCAAGTAACCAAAATTGGATGGCATACTTGTATTGCCAAGGAACTGCTCCAGTAGAGGAGTTAAAGTATTGAACATACTGATTGCGTATGTTACGTGCAGCATTTGATGGTCTTGCTCTTCCAATATTTTCATCATGTGTTCCTCCTTGAGGTACGTATTCCATAGCTTCACGCTCAACATATATTTCCTGAAGCAAGCCTTCGCGTTCACTAATCATATTATGCAAGGCGCAGGCGGCTAATGTAATAATTTGCACTTTATTGGGAGGCAGTAATATGACAGTATCAAATATACGAAATTTTTTGGTAATCATACCAAATGCGCATTCAACCACGCTTCGAGCAAAAATTGTATATAAGATTGGCACAACTTCATCGTCTGAGTCCGACCACATGTTGCACAACACTTAAAGCAAGTCACTAATTCAATTTTGTTTTATTTCAACACACACCAAATGAAGCAAGAAAACAAAACGTTTTGTTTTGTTACGTTCTGTTTCGCTTGGTGTGTGTTGAAATAAAAAATGTTTTCTTGACTATCGAATACAAAACGTTTTGCTTTATTCGGTGTGTTTTCAGCCTTAGGAGGTCAATCACAGCCGCCGTGTAGCTGCACCCTTCAACAGCTATACGACGAGATGTTATGTATAAAAAAAATAAGCAGCGAAATTCTAATCAATGCCCAGCAGTTAAATGAAGAAAATGTGTCTCTGAAATCGAAGGTTAATGAACTTGAAGGCAAATTGAGCTGGTGGGAGCAGAAGCAGTTTGACAATGCGATAGAAATTGTTGGTGTACCAGAAGTAAACAACGAAAATGCAGAAGAGTGTGCGCAAATATTTTTTTCCGAAGCATTGAACGTCTTTGTGTCTTCGGATGACATTAAAAAATGCTTTGTGAAAAGGTTCGTGAAAAGAAATAAGACAGATAATATTCTATGCATTCATCTCTCATCATCTGTTGTTAAGCAAAAAATTATGAAGAGCAAGAAAACTAGAAGGAAAAACCTAAATACAACGATATTTGGCGATACGGCGAAAAAGAGTTCCAGCATTTATATCAACATGTGCTTCACGAAATATACTCGTAGTCTATTTATGGCAGCTAAAAAGCTAAAGGTAGAAAATAAATTTAAGTATTCATGGTACAATAATTCACAAATTTTGTTAAAAAAAGTGGAGGGAGGAAAGGTTGTTGCTATAAAATCATTTGAAGATTTATCTTTAATTAAAAACGATTAAAATTATTGATTTTGTAAGCAACAACTTTCCCTCAAGTTCCATTTCTAGTTGTAATGATATCATTTTTCATGACAATTCAATTAAAGAATCTGTTTTCGTAATTCAGCAGAATATTAGAAGCCTTCGGTAAAACTTTGACTTATTAGTTGGCAATCTTGAAGCTCTTGTTAAATTGCCTGAAATTGTTTTTGTATCCGAAATTTGGATATATTCATATGAGATCAATGATTACAGTATACCTGGCTACACTTTTTACGCAAATTCCAATGATTCGTATGCTGCAGGTGGAGTGGGTGCCTTTGTGAAAGATTTGTATGATGATTGTGATATAAAGCGTTATAGTTTGTCGAGTGCTGACATCCTAAAAATCTCTTGCTCCATATGTAGTGAATCCTTTACCTTTGTTTGTGCATATAGATTTAATTCACAGTCGTTAAATGTATTTCTTGCTGAATTTTCAAATTTTTTGTGTAATATAAAAGCAAGTAATCTTGTAATTTTAGGGGACTTTAACTTGGATTTGTTAATCTCATGTCCGTATTTAGATTCGTACCTTGTACTTATGGCCGAGCATGGATTAATCTCCTTTGTTAATGACATCACAAGGCCCATAGCTGGTACCTGTATTGACCACGTATTTGGTCGTTTCTCTAAAATTCAGCCTTATCAATGTGCTACGGCAAATCTCGACCTTAATATCTCTGATCACTGTATGACTGGGATTTTGCTCCCATTCATGGCAAGAAAGGAAACCAAAAAACGTTCTCCGCGTAGTCTGATAAAAATTAATTTTGAATACCTGAATAGTTTATTGCGCTTTATTGATTGGGATGAGGTTTATGGTGAAGCTAATGCATCTATGGCTTACGATTTATTTACTAAAATTTTTACAAAACTCCATAGCCGCTTCCAGTTACGTCTCTCTGCAAAGAAGATCAGAGATTAGACTCAAACCCTGGATGAACTTTTCTCTGCTTAAACAAATTAAGCTGAAACATAAACTACGGATAAAATGTAGCAAACACCCATTAGACGAGTGTTTAAAAAATCGCTATAATCGGTTGTGCCGTAAAATTGTCAAAGAAATTCGGACGTGTAGAGAAGGTTACTACCATAACCAAATAAGAAATTCTCAAGGTGATCTTAAAAATGAATGGAAAGTGGTTGATAGTATTATTAATCGTCATTAGTAAAGTTGATACTTCTATAACACTAACCAACGATAGTGTAAATATTTCGGATCCTTCAGAAGTAGCAAACGAATTCAATAAGTTCTTTGCTTCAGTAGGACAAATATCATTTCCTAGTGATTCATCCAATTATTATTATGCTGATCCTAGAAACTGTCCTATACATAGTGTTCTATACAGAAATAGATTTTATTTTGAATCTATTTCCGGTTTTGAGATACTGAAAACTATAAATTCCCTAAACAATTCAAATTCATGTGGTAGTGATGGTATTTCGAACTTTGTCTTAAAAAAAATTGCCCTTAACATAATTGATATTTTAACACATCTTTCTAATTTGAGTGTTATAACTGGTACTTATGCTGAAGAACTGAAATGTGCCTATGTCATATCTCTTTTTAAAAAGGGTAGTCGTAAGGAAAAAAATAACTACAGACCGATCTCGCTGTTGCCTTCTATTTCAAAAGTATTTGAAAAAATATTCAAATGTAGGATTTTGAAATATCTTAATTATAAAAAGTTTTTTAGTTCGAGCCATAGATCAGGCCTTTCTACTGAGGATGCTCTTTTGGAATTTTGTTCCTTTATACACAAGGGATTAGATGACAAAAGATTTAGCAGTGGGCTTTTTGTAGATATAACCAAAGCCTTCGAAATGGTTGACCACAAAATTCTTTTAAACAAAATGTATAATGCAGGCTTCCGTGGCTGTATCTATGATTGGCTCGCTTCCTATCTGAAGGACAGAAAACAGAAGGTCAAAATAGGAATCAGTCTTAGTAACTCTAAAACCATTAATATTGGCGTTCCCCAAGGTTCTGTTCTTGGGCCTATTCTATTTTTAATTTACATTAATTCTATTTTTGAAGAACCGTTTGCTGGAGAAGTTAAGGCCTTTGCAGATGAATAGTATATATATTTATAAATCAGTTAGCCCCTTGGACTTAGTATCTGATATAAATCATGACGTTCATTTGCTAAGAACTTGGTTTGCTGGACATAAATTTTTAGTAAGTAATAAAACTAAGCTTATGTTTTTTAGCCTTAATACGGAAGTCATCCCGGATATTGATGTTATATTTCATGCACCAACCTGTCCAAAATATAACTTGCATAATAATACCTGTTCTGTTAACAATGCTAAGGTCTCTTTTGATCCGAATGCCGCTTGTAACGTCAATTGCTTTAAAATTGAAAATGTTGATTGCTTTAAATACTTAGGCGTTATAATTGACAGAAATTTCAGCTGGTCTGAGCATATCCGAAGTCTGAAGCAATATCTTCTTTCAATTATTCGTTGTTTTTATCGTCTAAGAATGTTTTGTTCTAACAGTTTGTTAAAAATAATATATTATGGGATTTTTCATTCTAAATTGCAATATGGAATAAGCTGTTGGGGGGGTGCATACCAGAATAAACTTCAGTAACTGTCTGTACTGCAAAAATGTGCAATAGGAAAAGTTTATAACTCTTCCCGGCTAGCTCATTCCATGGAGCTATTTAGGCTTACGAGAACTCTCCCATTGAAACATCTTTTTCATTTTAAGGTACTTCGAATTTTCTTTAGGAGAGGTGGGTACTTGCAAAGTCCAATATCTGACGCTTATACTTTACGAAGCAATTCTCAGTATTATGTCCCTGTTCCTCCTTTTCGCACCACAAGCTTTAGAAATTCATTTTCCATTGTCTCGTGCAAATTATTCAATCTCCCTGTTGACATACGAACCATTGTAACTCTATCCTCATTTTTGAAAAAAGTTAAACTTTGGCTTCTTGATTTCGATCATAATGAAATTGAAGTTTTGCTGCTCTAGACGGTTTAATTATTTAATTATTTATTTGTTAGTTATTTTGTGTTGTCATGAATTTGCTCTAAATGATTATTTTTTGCTTTACTAACTTTCCTTATTACTTATAATCATAATTTGTTATAATTTGCTCACCCCACATTGAATTGTTACTTGAAGTGGCATTAGCTCTATTTTTTTCTTCTTGAAATACAAATGCCACTAACTGTTCTCATTTTATTTGTAAATTAAATTTAGTATAAAATTGTATCTATATTTAATAATGAGAATAAAGAATTATAAAAAAAAACTTTAAACAAATCTTTAAAGAGCACATGCGTTGTTTAATTTATCAGCGATTTGATGTAGCTCTCTGAACTTTTGAAATTCACCCAGATAACAACTCCATAATTTGGGCAAAGAGATTCCTTCATGGATGGATTGAGGATGACGAAGAACGCAGGAGCAACAACGATTGATCCAAGACCCAGGAAGCCTTGACGTACCTATAATAACCTATCTCAAAGAAAATCAAGCTACCGGCTCAGTTTGCATCTATCTCATTAACTCGCAAATGTGTTCAAGTATTTTATAAGTGCTATGAATTTATGCTGGCATTTGCTTTTTGCTAAAATTTGTCGTACAATAATCCTTAACGTAATAATGAAAAGTTTTTGACAAAGTATTTACTTCATCGTGGCAAAGGCGCCTAGCCACATACGTGTTAAAATTTGAACATTTTAGTGCGGCGGATAGTAAAATTGGACAATGTAGCTCTCTTTTCATTCGTCTTATTTTGTGCAGTGCAAAATAAGTTAATTTCAATGAGGAATTTTTGTTTGATATACGCATTTATTAAAATATGAGTATTAGTATTATAAATTTATTAACAGGTAATAAATTACACAATTAATCCTAAATTTACGGCACTATATACCAGGGAGTCTTGCCGGACGTTATGTTAAAATACAAGAAGGTCGATGTGTGAAATTAAAAGAAATGCTCTTTCATTTCAATTATTTACCGCTAAATGCTCCAAGTTTTTGACACAAACTAAGCTTTAACTATTCATCTTCATTTTTTAGCTTTCCTATTCCAGGCAATACAAAAGCAGAAACGAAGAAAAATTCCGCCAGAAGATCTACATGCAGAACAAACATACGATTAACAAGCACAATCAAAAATACGCCAATGGTCTGGTCTCATTCAAATTGGGCGTCAATAAGTATGCCGATATGTTGAGTAACGAATTCAACAGCCTGATGAATGGCTATGGTCGTAGTTTCACTGAAAATAATTCCAATGGCCTGAACCAAGTTCGCAAGTACAGCGGCACCACTTTCAGTAGTCCAGCTAAAGTTGATCTGCCACAATTGGTCGATTGGACAGTCAGCGGATTGGTGTCATCAATGAAGGATCAAGGTACGCAAGACTACTAAACTCATTTCAAGTTGCCCTTAACTTCATAATAACATCTCTTTACAGGTTTGTGTGCATCAGGCTGGGCATTCGGTGCCACAGGTGCAATAGAAAGTCAACTCGCCCTTGCTAACCGGCCTTTGGTGCCGCTCTCTGAACAGAATCTAATCGATTGCTCGTCACCCTATGGAAACTTTGGGTGCTTTGGTGGTTCCATAGATAATGCCTTTGAATATATTATGGCTAACGATGGTATCGATACCGAGATCTCCTACCCATACGAACCACTTTTTCCCTTCAACAGATGCCGCTTCGATAAAAACACGGTTGGTGCCACCGTCAAGGGAATCGTCAATATTCCTCCTGGTGATGAAGTGAACATGATGAAAGCTATCGCTACCACTGGTCCAGTCGCGACCACCATTGATGCTTCCCATATATCATTCCAATTTTACGAGACCGGTGTTTATGTTGAAGCCCTTTGTTCTCAAACACAACTCAATCATGGTGTCCTTGTTGTTGGTTATGGTACCGACGCAAATGGCACAGATTACTGGAATGTAAAGAACTCATGGTGTACAAGCTGGGGTGTAAATAGTTACATCATGATGGCTCGTAACAACCAGAATCAGTGTGGTATTGTTACCGGCGCTAGTTACCCAGTGGTGTAATGCGATCGTATATTTGAGTATGTTTATAATGCTATGTATGTTTTGTCTCCAAAAATACTGTTTGTAAAACAAAAAATAAAAAAAACTATAAATACGTTTGTGAATTCTAATGTTATGTTGTGTTGGTCTGTTGCTATTAGTTCTTTGCTGGTACGCCTAATTTTGCCGAAACCAAGGAGATACCTTTGTATGCGTCTTATCTCAACACATTCGACGATCAAAATTAAGGGCCTTGTAAGTGTGTTTATCCGAATCAAAAATGATGTACCTACATATTACAATTTTTGAAGAAATCGAGTTGGCGATGCATTTTAATTCTCTTTTTTGAGATATGTATTTCTTTTTCTTTATTGTTTAGTTTAGTTCGAATAGCCAACTAATTTGTGGGTTTGAATCATATAACCGATGTATCTATTTCCAATACCATTTTAAATCAAAACAACTTTAGTTATAGTTTACATCAAAATAACTAATCCAATTCTAAATTTCAATATTTTTAATGTAAAAAACAAGTGTATTTTATAGGTATAAGGCGGGAAAATCAGCTGTCAAACTTTTTTAATGGCACTTACTAATAATCACAATTAGTTATTGCCGAAATGAACATATGCACACTTTAAGGAAACCGTGTACCAATAAAGAATTTAGTTTTAAGTATAGTCACAACTGAGAGAATTAAATTTAATGCACGAAAATTATGTTAAAGTCCCCAACTATACAGTCAAAAAAAGATAGTTCGAAGAATGTATTGAATGCTGTGCGAAACGAACGTGGGTAGGCACCTACTTTTCATACCCTATGCATTTATATATATTAATTTTGACGCGAAGTTTGTAATATACCTTAATATTGCAGTAGACACCTAAAAGTTACTATATTCGTGATCAGCATCGATAGTAATTGCGATCTAGCCATGACCGTCCATCCGTCTGTCCGCATACAAAAATCAGGCCTTCAAATTGGAGCTCGAAAGATCTTTATGGTATTAACATTTTGACTCATAGTTTGTAACATACCTTAATATTACTCTTAGACCCCTAAAAATTACTATAATTGTGATCAACACCGATAGTCATGTTGATTTAGCTATGTCCGTCCGTCCCTCAGCGTTTAACCCAAGCTAGAAAGTTATATACTCTCTAGGGCCCGAAATAATTAAGTATAAGAACTTTCACACGCCCAAAATGTAAAATATAAACCGATTTATCGAAAAAATCGGGATTGGAGCTAGAAAGCTGAAATTTGAAATATATATTTTCTAGAGGGCCGAAGTGCTTAAGCATATAAATTTTAAGAAAAAATTGAGGGCGTTGTTTTTTTTGGATAAAATCTTTTAAAAAAACTGAAAAGCATTATAAGAAAATATGTAGACCATATCCTTTTTAACAATTTACCCATACTTGGATTTACGGCACGTCCAGTTTTTGGGGAATAGGAATATGGTGCCCACCAGTTCGCCCAAGTGGACTGTGGCCTTTCCTTACTTTTTTTTTATAGGTGCCCGTAAAGTAAAATCTAGCGGATAAGAGTATAAACGATTAATTCTTGTGGTATTTTACAAGAGTATATACGTTTGTAAAAACACAGCTAAAGTCACAAACATCATAAAGCAGAACAAGAAAAACAAAGAAAACGAAATAAAACCGAAGGTTTCATTTTTGTCAGCGTTGACTAGTAATTCAATCGAACCTTAAATTTAGTGATCGTCGATAGTGGTTCTTCTCTTTCAGTGAAAGACATTTTAAATACTTTTCCTACAAGGTTCTAGTTTTTTTTTTTTTTTTTTTTTTTTAATAATAGAGTTTCAATATTTCTCAACCTCTATGAAGTTGGAATATACCTATCCCAGGCTTTGCCAAGGGATTAGGCTCTGTTGTGATATGTGTATTATTCAAATTTAAATCTGCAAAGCCTTATGGGCTTGTCTGCAGAAGATTATTTTTTCTGGAAGGATATTATTTTTTGTTTTTTTTTTGAGTTCTTATAGCATTTCTAATTCAGGTTTTTTTTTTGTTTTTTTTTAGATTGAGTATTTTTGCATTAAAACTGTTCACTATTTTGATAAAACTGTTTAACTTTTTTCAAAAAAATTGGTTTTTCGAAGTTGCGAAAATTCACGGGTAATTTATTAAATATTGTGAGAATCGCTACATCATATTTTCGTCGTCCGTACTCGTTACAGTATCTCGGAATAACATATCTGTCTTGGTACCTTCTTCTTGTGCTGACAGTTTGTTGTGTTGGTATCTTGAAGGTGGTGTCATTTTCGAACTGTGATACTACCTCCAGCTTATGTAGTCTTTCTATGTTAAGTAGTCTCGCCCTGCTATCGATTTGATGGCAATCAATATCATGCATGCGTAGCTTTGATCGATACACCATTTTTTGTATCCTTATAACCGTTGCTTTTAGATTTTGTTGTTGTGGGTGCGATTCAACCAGCCCAAAGTAGCATTGTCGGAGAACATCTGGTGTGCATAAGTAACTGAGATGAAATAGTGCATAAGCTGATTGCCGAAGTTTGATTGTAAGAGCGTGCAAGTGTTGGCTCCATTTCAGGTTATAGTCAACGATTACACCAAGGTATTTGCATGTTGATACATTCTCGATTGTTGTTGAGCAGTTATCCTCATTTTGTAATTTTGATTGATTTCCTGCTATGTGTAGACATTCATCGGTGTGCATTTTAATGGTGATTTTATATTTTAATACATGTGGTGGTCGTATGTGCATTACTTTTGATTTTTGTGCATTCATGATCAGTCCATGGTCATGACACCATGCTAGGATTGCGTTAAAGTCATTTTGCATCATTTTTTCCGCTGCTTCCACGTTTTTATGGCTAACTACAATGGCTGCGTCATCTACATATGCATAACCGGTGCTATGTTTCAGAATTGATAGCAAGTCATTCACATATATTATAAAAAGGAGAGGGCCTAACTTGGATCCTTGTGGTACTCCGTATTTCGCATTCTCATCTTCACTGAAGTATTCTCTGATTCGAACTTTGTACTTCCTTTCTTTTAAATAGTTTTCAAACCATGTTAGGATAGGTCCCCTTACTCCAACCTTTTCTTATTGCTTCAAAATATTTTTGTGGCATAATGTATCAAACGCCTTCTTAAAATCAATGAAAAGTGCAATTACATTGTGATTTTTTTCAAGGCTGAAATTGATTCTGTTTGTGAAATCTCCGAGTAGTCGATTAATGCTTTTCTTTTTCCTGAAACTAAATTGATTTTTTTCTAGGATCTTATATTTTTCAACGTACTCATATAACCTTTTGGCAACAACTTCTTCTAGAATCTTATCTACGGTTGAAAGGATGCATATAGGCCTATAATTCGAAATTTAATTTTTCTTTCCACTCTTATATATTGGTCGAGCGATTGATGTTTTCAGCATTGTTGGCACTGTAGATTGCTCTAAGCTCATCTTTACTATTCTCGTTATGATTGGAGCCATAACCATCGAGCATTTTTTAAGATCTTTAGGTCTTATCCCATCTATACCCGCCGACTTATTTTCATCTAATGCGTTTATAATGTTCTGTATTTCTCTGTCAGTGACTTCCTCCAAATACATTGACCGCTGAACACTATTTGATGGACCATTATAACATTTATATTCGCATTTGTGAATCGTATTGTCTATTTCGAGTGATATTTGTTTTGCAAATTTGTTTGCCAAGTTACCGAAGTTTTTCTCGCTTGCCATAGTAGTTTTTTTGAAGTGTGGGGTCAGCTGACTGTTTATATATATTATTTGATTTGAGTGCATTGAATCTTTCTCTCTGTTTACCTTTTGAGTTTTGACGCATCTCTCCATATGTTAATTTTTTTTTATTTTTTGCTTTTTCGAGAAATGCCATTTTTGTTTGTTTGCGTGTGAAGCATGTGAGATTTCGCAATTGTCTGTGTATGCGTACATTTCTTCAATATCGCTCTCATTTATTTTCATTTCTAGGGCTTCACCAATTGCACTAACAATTTCAAATGCGTTATCAGTTGCTTTCATGGGAATGTTCTTTATCTCTATATTTTTTTCGATTTGTTTTTGTTCCATTGTATTTATTTTTGTTTGAAGACTTGCTATTTGCGAGTCTTTCATTTCGTTTTGTTTTTTGTATTCGCATAATTCTTTCATTAAATTTTGGATCAGTTGATTATTTTTGGAAAGTGCATTATTTAACTCATCATACTTTGTACTGGTGAACTGTACAGTTTTTGAGTATTCTTTGAGCATTTCTTTTATTTCCTTCAGCTCGTTTTTTATGCATTGTTGATTTGGGTCGTTGATGGTGTGCGGTGCTGTGGGAGGCATTTTTGCAAATTTTGTCAGCTGTTAGTTCTCTCGGAGAATCAGCTGATCTTGATCTTTTTGATTCTTGCATTTCTTCTTGTTGTACCTGCCGTACTTTCTCCTTTCCCCAGCAGAATGTACACTCCCAAGTTTTTCTCGCTGCAGCTGACCATTTTCTCCACGTACTCAATGCAACAGAAGAGCATTCAGCATGGTAGCACCCTTTACACTTTGCGCACGTTATGTACTCCCCATCCATAGGCAATGGGTCTTCACAACGCGAACAATTGTCCATGATTGTGCCAAAAATAAAAATATGTAAAATGAAAAAGAATTCTTACCAGAAACTTTTATTATTTTTATGTATGTGTTACACTTTTTATGTGATTAAAGAGCTGGTGCTCTGCTTAATTTGTTTGTTTAGTCAAATAAACCAAATATGCCTAAAAGAATTAACTAATTGGATTTCGCTTGGATACTAGTAAAACACTTCCGCACAGTTGAGAACTCAAAACGATTCCGCAGCGTAACGTAAGGAAATTACCCAACACATTTTTATTACTTAATCAATTCTGCGTTGATTATCTTAAGTAAAAGAAAATTTAATTATTTAAAATACGCTTTAAATACCATATTGAAAAAAGCACCCTAATATAATTATTAGTACTCAAACTACAATTATTGCTTCTCTTTAAAAAAAGAAAAACAAGTAACTAAGGTAACCTATTTGTAAGGGTAGTTAGGCTTTAAAATCATTTCAAAAATTTATTAAATTTTGCAAAACAATATTAAAGAAGGAAGAAAGATAATTAAACCTTTTTTTTTTTTAAAAAAAAAAGAAATTTAAATCTAAGAGCATTTAGACTCGGTTCATTGTACTGCCAGGCAGAATTTCTCCTTTTGGTGTAGAGGCTGGAGAATGGGTGGCATATGTTGTTGTTCCCAATGGGGATTGAACCTGCACCGCACGGGCCACAAGCCAACAAACTAACCTCTACACCGTGGCCACCCTAAGATAATTATAGCTACGAAGGATGTAATTATTGGCACCCCCTGCCAATAGCTGAATCATAGTTTTTTCGGACACTATTATTGAAAAGTAAAATAATGAACATTTTAAAAAGGTTCATAAAAACATACGCAGTTTTGTTTTTGTATATGTGTTTGCAATTTCACTTAAAAATTTTAACTGAAAAGGACCGCAAACCAAAGCCACAGAAATGTGAGCCATGCATGCAAATTTAAAAAAATTGACTTGTTCGGACTTAGGTTTATTGAAAAACCGTTGTCGAATATTGGATTGCCAATAATTAGGTAAACAATTTGGGGTACCAATAATTGTAGTCATTACGCCAATTAGTTTTTTTTTGGTTATAGTGAAGATTTTTGAAGTTTGATAACGGTTGCATTCAAGTTTAATTTTTCTTTAATTTTCTATCCTGTAGGGGATATTATCAATTCAGCTGTATCTCTGTTTCAGTGCCTCCTGCCTTCTGCTTAAAAACAATATTTCGTCATCTTATTTGTGCGTCGTTGTTTTGGGAGATTTTTTTATATTTTAGTTTTCAATGACCACGCGTCGCTTATCTTGTTTTATAATTTTCTAAATATTTAGTTTTTAGTTTAATATATTTTTTTTTAAATGAAATTAATAACGTTGGAATGATACAACTATTGGTAGTGCCAATAATTTATTGTAGCTACATAGGACGTCGTTGCGCTTGGGAATTGCCAAATTCACTACTTATGTTGCGTTAAATTTAAATCAATTTTTTTTAAATTCAATTAAAATTAGTGTAGAAAAATGAGTAGCTTCCGTTGTAGCTAAGCCTATCTCTTCATGAAAAATGTATAGTAAAACTGACAACGCGGGTGGTCGGCATTGAATCATACGAGTTTATAGGAATAGGTCATAATGATTATAACTTTCAGTAGAATGCAAATGTTTTGGTGCCAACTGTACGCTTTCAGTTTTCGGTTACGTTTCTTAGTGACTTTTTCCACGACACCTACTTCTTTTCGTGAGCGCACGGAAGGAAACGTACTCGGAGTATCTTATACCAGGAATGATTGAAACTGAAATGGCTGCAATTGAGAAAATTAGTTCAGACGGGGATTTTTGGAGTGAACGTTATAAACCCTCCCACTCTCCCACATTCCTACTGGCCGGCCTGTGTGGCCCACCGGTTCGACGGATGGACGGATATGGCTAGATCGACATATCCGTCCATCCGTCTTTCAGTTATCAATTGTTTGACCTTAAAAATCAAACTAAAATTTAAAATATAACCTCTCTAAGGCCCCGAAAATCCTATACAAATCGGCAAGACGCCATCATTTTCTAAATATTAAGCAGCTGAAGTTCAATTATTCGCGTTTGCCTTGTTATTTTTAGCGGACATTTTTGAAATCTTGCTTATACTTAACCAGATTGTTTTTTTTTTTTATTTTTTGTTTTAAAAATATCAAATCTTTTTTATGGCCAAATTGTTCATCTAACGTTAGTAGTGGCTTGACTTGCTTTAATATTTCTGAATGCGTGATATAATGATAATCTGCATTCACTTATAAAGCCCTTCATTAAGTATTAAGTTAGCAAAAATCAATGAATTTTGGCATAGGAAGCTAACCGATTTTGGGAATTTCCACCAATTTGGCGAACAACTTTTTTTAAAACTAGAAAACGAATTACATAAATATCGAAAAAAAATTGGATGCGAAATTCCGAATTTTTCGGTATCGAAAGTAACGTTCTTTATAAAGTCCTAACAAGTTGTGGTTGATTGTGCTAATTTTTTAAAATTTGGCTATCGATAAATTCCAAACTTAGCTGGCTCACACACTGGGGCGGTATCCTTCTTTTCTTTTACGGCGAGGTTATGATTAGGAAAAAGAGATCAGAACCCTCCCTCTTTATGAAATCCCTACTGGTACGCCTATGGGGTTCGCGGGTTCGACCGCAATAAACCAGGGTAGGTTTCCTGGTATCGGATCGCTTCTTTATTGAGGACAATCACATGCCGGTGCTATTGAATTTGTATGATCCAGGCCTAAATATTTTTTTATGATTATCATAACTAAAACTTAGAAATTCGTAATATCAATTCATATTAGAATCTCATAAAATTCACAGTTAAAGAGAATTGCAATAGCTAGAAACGGATCAAAATGTTTATATCAATCAAAGGCACACGAAGCGATGGGCGACCATTTTTAGCTGGTCACACAAGAAAATACAGGTGTTTTGGATGGATTCGATTCTTTTAATATTATTATATTATACAAGTAGAACGGGTTTGATGCTAGACTTTGGTCACGTCTGGCACGGACTTGGCTGCGTGCAAAACGTCTTGGACTGATATTTTCATGCTCAAGAGGGCATGTTCTATGTATGTTGAAAATTTCATTACACTCATTATTAGTATTGTGGAAAATAACGCATATTCAACGCGCTGTCACACGCATTGGCTGCCACTATTTGCTGCCAGACTAATATTTTGGATACACCCTCTACTCAGGCTACACAGTATGCAAATATCTTTCGGTTACCTCTCAAACCGAAAAATTACTTCGGGCTCTTAGACTAAAAGATAATTATTGTAGCTGTAAAGGATGCCTGGCACCCCGGCCAAACATTGAATAATAGTTTTTCGCACCCAATTATTGGCACCCATTTAAAAGTAAAAAAATGAACATATGTAATATATTAACAAAATATAATTTATTGAATAATTTAAATTATTACTAGAAATAAAATAAGTTTTTGCTTAAAAATGAAGATATATAGAAGATGTAAAACAACGCTAACCAAATGATATATCCTTTACCAAAAAGATTCGATTTTCTCGCATTTATTTTTGTGTCCTGAGTGTGCGCTTTGATTTATAAACTGGAAAGGACTATCCGCAAACCAAAGACGCAGAAATGTGAGGCACTCGTGCAAAGTTAAAAAAAATGATTGTTCAGACTTAGGGATATTGAAAAAACCTTTGTGGAATGATGGGCTGCCAATAATTGAGTAAACAATTTGGGGTGCCAGTAATAAATATTTTTGTCAAACTGAAATTAATAACTGTTGAATGACACAATTATTGGCAGTCTAAAAAGCAAAAATGCTCGGAATATTTTAGAACACATATTATACCAGGAATGATTGAAACTGAAATGGCTGCAAATGAGATAATCAGTTCAGATGGGGATTTTTGGGACGAGCGGTATAAACCCTCCCACTTTACTGCATTCCTACTGGTCCACCTGTGGGGCTCGCCGGTTCGACCTTAACAGATATTTTTAGACCTCCCGGTTTCGGATCACTGCATAACTAAGGCCAATCAAATGCTGGTGATTTTGCATTTGTGTGATCTAGGAGTTTTAAGGCCTGCCTCTGTTTTTATCCCTTTTTTATAGGTATTATGATGTTGACTTTTAGTTTTTAGCATACTTTATTATTGCTTGCAGACCCCTAAAAATTACTTTTTTTTGTGATCAGCATCGAAAGTTATGTCGATCTATCCATATCCATTCACCTTGTGAAGGGAGCACACTAGCGCCCATTTAATTACTTGCATAAAACCATTTAATTAATTGCATAAAACCATTTAATTCCATTCAAACCTACTTCGATACCTGATACACCTAACCCAAGGCCATTTAGTTGACGGCATTGCTTCCAACATCAGAGTGATATGATTCCTACAACCACTTTACGAGTGAACAAAAAAACAGAAGAATCATATTACTCTGATGGCACGTTCGGTGCATGGAGGCAATGCATATTGACGAAACAGGCAAAAGGGGTTTCGCTCGTGTATGAGAATAAACATGCAAAATCAGCATAGTACGCGAGTGAACCCAGAATAATGGTCAACAGGAAATTAATATTGCGAATTAGGCGAATTACGGGATATTGAGGTATTGGGCGATCGGAGTAGGTATGCAAAATTCAATTGTAATATTTAGTACAAATACAGATAATTTTAAATAAATAAATGACTTGTACTTCAACACTCCAACTAATCGGTTTTCATTATTTGGCTATCGAGCTGTGTTTGAACTGATCGGTCTACCGTTGAAAGTTGGCACCTCACCTCTGCGTGCAGTTCCACTGCCGATAGGTTACAGCTAAGGGCGTAATAGCCGAAGCTAGAAGGTGTGCAACAGTACGTTGGCTTTAGGACCAGCCGACGTTACATGGCGATCCTGCCAGGAGTACAGTCCCTTAGAACTTCAAATAACCAGAGCTTCCGCTCTAGCCAGATATAACAAAGAAAAGCTCTATGACCAGTACAGAGCGCTTGGCATTAGCAGCCTCCTACATTAAAAAGGCTGAAGTCATTCTAAGCCCGACGTCCCAGACGGAACCCACCTTGAGTGTTGGGCCGAAGCCCCTCACGCTAGAGGAATACCGGCGCCGAACCACGCTCAAAATCAGGGAGGAACCCCTCAAACCGGTTGATACGAAACCAAAATCAACCCGGGGAGGTCGGAAAGTTCAGCTGCGGAAGGCAGTAGCCGAATTGAAAAGACTAGCGAACATCCCTGGCAAGCCCCGCGCTATTAGAGACGAATTCTTAAATAAAATCAACGAAAAAAGCAAGAAGCAGCGAACCACGAAGCAGCGGGATCGAAAGGAAACCGCCGAATTCCACCAACTCTTCGACACCGCTGCCGCTCGATTAAAAACCTGGTCCCATGGGAGGACAAACCAGCCGGGAAATTATTAATACCGGCCCCAGCTAAACTCGGCCATAACGCAAACGCCCAAGCCGCCTACCGACATGACAGCAGCAATGCTGCTAATCATCTTCCTAACGGCGCTACTAATTGGCCTCGCATATCTGGGCCTACAGCACTACCGTAGGAAAATTATCGCGGACACCATCCAACACCTGGAGAGACGACCTGCCCAGGTATAAGTATAATCAATCTAACGATATTAGGGAATGTTTCAATAAGTAATAGGTATAAAGAAACCCAATAAGGGAACATTTTTCATTTTTTGTATTAGGTTAATCCTTGTTTTAAAACGAACCAATGTAAGTTCTTGTAAGAAAAATAAATTTAAAGAAAACCCAACAAAATTTTTTGTATGTACGACAGTTCTCTACTTCACAATAAATCCAATTACCCCTGATTTCCTTTACTTCCATGAGTCTTATAAAATAGGGTCTACACTCTTTCTTTTTAGCCATCCCACCAAATGAGTTTCGGCCAACTATTAGCCGCACTCAGTACCCTCAAAAACTGCTACGAAAGCTTAAAGAAATCACCAAATAGGACCCGAACTGAAGAGAGTGTCAACACAAAATTGAACCAGATCCAAAGGTTCTGGACTTGCTTCATTAAACATTTCGAGGAGCTAAACCAGAACTCACTCTCCGAGATAGAAAGAGCGAATTTAAAAAGCATTCTATCGACTGCCACGCATTTCAAGCAGGAGTCGAAAAAAATAGTTAGGGATAGTCTAGATACAAAAACTGTTAAAAAGAAAAACGACGACACTCCCGGTACAATGACGGAAACATTTAATTACAATCTAGCCCAAAAATTGCCATCCCTCTGTTGCGACGAGGATAGCAAAAGAGCGGAAAATATTCGAGATTTCATAAATAATGTCGAATTTTACCACGACACCCTCGACGCTGCCTCAAAAGTTATCCTAGTCAGATTTTTACTGAAATGCAAAATTCAGGGAAAGGCTCTCACCGAGCTAGGAGGTGCAACACCAAGTAACTTTGCCTCCCTGAAGAAAACTCTCATAGAAAAATGTGGACCTAAGGAAACCATCGAAACCATTCAGGCAAAGCTAAGTAGAGCAAACCAAGGCAACCGTCCGTTACGAGAATTTGTAACCAATATAGAAACTCTGGTAACCAGAATGACAGAGCTCGAAGTTTCGTGCCATGGCGAACCAACTAGAGAAACTCTGGCTAAAGCTAACGACAGACGAGGGTTAGCATTTCTAAAAAAGGGGGTAAATGACCGTTTCAAAATTATTCTGGATAGCGCCCGGCATACCAACCTCGAGGACGCTATACAGCATCTGTTAGAACTAGATCAGGGTTCGACATCCCCTACCGACACAGTTAGGCACTTTAACAACAGAACTAGAAACACATACAGACAGAATTATAATAACAGCAGGAACCCACCAACTAACCCTGTTTAATAACCCAGCATACTATGGACAGAATTTCCAGAATGGAAACCAACCAAGAAATAATTATACAAATAACCGGCCTAGGTATGGGTACCCACGAGGTTACGCGCCAACTGTCAGCCAAACAAACAACCAACAAAGAAATACCAATAACTTACACAATAGGAACACCACACCCAACAGTAGAAACACACCCCCAACTAGGCACCCCAACCACAATAATACCAATAACGTCAGAAATGATCAAAGGGTACTTGCACTGGGAAACGAGAAACCCACCGAGGGACTAGCCGGCCCATCGGGGGGAAATCAATAAATCCACAAAATGCTATTTGCACTGCTGGAATCGCTAACGGCATTTATATACAACTATGGTTGAGCCACGATCAAAATATACGTTTTCTTTTAGATACCGGAGCTTCACTCTGTATAATCAAAATTAGCGCTTTAAATAAAAAGATTCCCATATGCAAAAACAATAGCACCAAGATTATCGGTGTATCAGGAGACCTAAAAACCTTAGGAACGTGTAATATAGAGATCCATTTTGGACAAATTATCATACCCTACGAATTTCACGTAGTAGCAGACACATTCCCAATTCCAGTTGAAGGCATAGTAGGTGCAAATTTTCTTACGGAGTTCTGTGCGAAGATTGATTTGGAATCATTCCTACTAAAGATCAAAGCAGACCAGCAGACGGTTTCACTACCCCTACATACCCAGCTCAACCCAAACTCTGTTTTAATAGCTCCCAGATGCGAAGCAACTTATTGTTAAGCACACAACATACAGGAGTAAGAGTATTTCATCCACAAGAGCTATGCGAGAACGTATTTATGGCAGGCTCACTATCCACTGCCATAAATGGAAAGATACCAGTTAAAATATTAAATGCGCGAGAAACGGCAGTAACTTTTAAATGGGTTGAACCTATATCCCAACCCGCCTCAGAACATTACATGCTACGTTACAACCAAACGGATAAATCAGAAAACATACGAGTAAAGAAGATATTAAGCGAAATAAATTTTGATACACTGAATAGTGAAGAACAATCAGAAATTGAAGCAATATGTTCCAAGTACCAGGACATTTTTCACGTAAATGGTGACAAACTAACGTACACCCATTTTGGAACCGCAGATATCACGCTTAAAGAAGGATCAACACCGAAATATACAAAACCGTATCGTCTACCCCATACGCTAAAGCAAGACGTGAATGAGGAAATTCGAAAAATGATAGCGGACGATATCATAGAACCATCCATTTCCCCTTGGAATTCCCCGATACTAATCGTACCCAAAAAGAAAGACCCTGTTACCGGTCTACAGAAATTCCGAATGGTAATTGATTATCGTCACGTTAACGAACGAATCGAGGATGACAAGTTCCCCCTTCCAAACATAACCGACATTTATGATATGGTAGGAGGAGCTATTTACTTTTCATGCATAGATTTAAGTCAGGGATACTACCAGATGGAACTAGACGCCAATATTAGGCCAATTACAGCATTTTCAACTGAGAATGGTCATTACCAGCTAAAACGCCTACACATGGGTTTAAAAATTTCACCCAGTAAGTTCTCAAGAATGATGTCAATAGCGATGTCAGGACTAACATACTCACGATGTTTCGTCTATCTTGATAACCTTATCATCTTCGGTAGAAGTTTACAAGACCACAATAGAAACTTGATTCAAGTTTTTGAACGTCTCAGAGAGGTAAACCTCAAAATACATCCAGGAAAATGTTCTTTCTTGCGAAAGGAAGTATTGTACCTTGGACACGTAATCTCCAAAAATGGCATTCTACCCGATAAAACTAAATCTGATGCAATGAAAAATTACCCTATCCCAACCAACGCGGATGAAGTCAGAAGATTCGTAGCTTTCGCGAACTACTATCGTAAGTTCATTCCTAATTTCGCAACCATTACCATCCCATTGAATAAGCTACTAAAAAAGAATGTCGAATTCAATTTTAATAACGATTGCGAAAGATCATTCAATATGTTAAAAGAGATCCTCACTAGTCCAAAAATTTTACAATTCCCAAATTTCAACGAGGAATTCATTTTACGCACGGACGCTTCAGGTTTCGCTTTAGGAGCTGTGTTGTCTAATTCCGACGATAGGCCAATTGCCTACGCGAGCAAAATTCTCAACAAAGCACAGAAAAACTATAGCACGATTGAGAAAGAGTTGCTTGCCATAGTGTGGGCAGTTAAGCACTATCGACCCTACCTGTTCGGAAGAAGATTTAAAATCTTAACAGACCACTGACCTTTAGTATATTTGTTCTCGTTAAAGGAACCAAGTAGTAGACTAACCAAGTTTAGACTACTGCTCGAGGAATACAATTTTTACATAGAATACTCTCCAGGCAAAGAAAATTGTACAGCAGACGCACTTAGTCGCATAGTAGTCAACTCTGACGATTTAAACAAATTATACGTATGTGTTGTAACAAGAGCTAAAGCAAAAGAACAGAGCAAGGGAAAAGTGGATAACAAAACCGTGAAAACCGACGAACAGCTGGCCACAGAATTATTAAAATTACCAGATACAGGATTAAAACTCGTGGAACTAAAGGTTGTTGACAATTTTACGGAAGATCTAGTTAATTTCAAGAATATCGGCGATATAATAATCGGACCAAACAAAGTTTTGGCATATATTCCAAATGGAAATTGTTTACTCCTAAACAGGCCCAAGGACAGCACTACCACCCAATCGACATTGTTCGGCAGAACTCTGTCGAGGGATGTGAAAAGACTCTGCGGACCATCAATTGAAAGAATATATATTACAAAAAATGAGTTAAAGAAGCTCACAGGCGGCCGCCAACAATGTAGCATAAATGAACTAAAGATAAAACTAGGAGAAATATTTAAAGAAAGTAAAATAAAAGTACACATTATAGACAAAAATGTTGAAATAACCGATCCTTGTAAAAAGAAATTAATACTGAATGATTACCATATACTTCCAACCAGCGGACATGCAGGAATAAACCGCATGATCCAGAATATTACGAAAAAATACTTTTGGACGGGAATGCAAAACGATGTGACGACATTTGTAAAGCATTGCCCGATATGTCAAAGAAACAAACACGTACAGCCAAAAAAGCAACCAATGACCATAACATCGACAGCCGAGTCTGGTTTTGACAAAATATTTTTAGATCTCGTAGGTCCGCTAGAAGAATCCGAAGATGGATCAAAATACATCCTTACCGTACAAGACAAATTAACAAAATTTGCCGAAGCTATACCAATTCCAAACAAGGAGGCTAACACAGTCGCCAACGCACTAGTAATAGGTTTTATTCTTAGATACGGAGTACCGCGAGCAATAGCTTCTGATCAGGGAACTGAATTTTTAAATCAGGTATTTAAGGGTAGTTGTAAATTATTGAAGATAGAACAGTTACAGTCTACAGCCTACCATCATGAAAGCATCGGAGCACTCGAAAACTCACATAAGGTTTTAGGAGCGATCTTAGGAGTTATGTTTCGGAAAAGCATACAGATTGGAGCACCTGGTTGCCCTATTATGTTTTCTGTTACAATTCCTCTGTACACTCGGAGACAGGTTATACACCTTTCGAATTAATATTCGGGAAACAGTGTAATCTACCAACAAATTTAACAAAACATATAGACC
The DNA here is from genome assembly GCA_949715645.1 of Portevinia maculata. Lineage (NCBI taxonomy): Eukaryota > Metazoa > Arthropoda > Insecta > Diptera > Syrphidae > Portevinia > Portevinia maculata. The sequence continues at coordinate 152,643,091 of OX454525.1, read as the reverse complement.
CAGTGTACAACTACCAGGATTACGTAATTGACCTTAAACATAGATTACAAATTGCTCATAGAGATGCTCGCGAAACTCTAATACAAAAGAAAAATATCAGGAAAGGAAGATATGATACAGACGGACAGACAAAGGGTACTAGTTTTGAAGTAGGAAGTTTGGTATTGCTAAGAAACGAAGCTAGAAAGAAGTTAGATCCGATATTTATAGGCCCATACGAAGTTTTGTCAGAAAATGGCGTAAACTGCGATATTAAATATTAAAATAAAAGAATAACTGTACATAAAAATAGTTTAAAACAATTTTACATATATTTAACATTTCTGCAAACATATTAATAACGAAATAAACTTAGACAAACAACTTATTTAATTGTATATAAATCATTTTAAACAATCTTATGTAAATTTAAATTTAACTAAAGTTTTAGATTAAAGAACCTTTACTCATAAGAATACCGCGGATAGGTTAAGAAAAAAAAAACTACACAGTAATTTAAAAGTAATAAACTAAGAAATAAAATAATGCAAAGATGTAATGTAAACTAAGTAAAGAAATATATTAGATTAAAAAATAACATAAGAGTTAATGTAAAATACAAACTAATACAAAGAGAAACTGTAAGTTAAATAAAGAAATGTATAGTAAATATAAAATTTATACGAATTATAGGATATAAATATAAAACTGTAAGCTAAATAAAGAAATGTATAATAAATATAAAAATAAACTCATACGAATTGAAATAAGGAAATATATAGTAAATAAAAAATAAATTAATACGATTATAGAATGTAAGTAAAGTAGTGAAATAAATTGTGAAACAAGTCCTTTAAGTTTAATATAACGCATAGAAAATTAACAAACTTCAATAACTTCTTTAAACCTAAGATATAGATATTAAAGGAAATATGGTATAAGTAAAAGAACAAATTAATTATGTAAAGAACTTTTATAACCATTTATATCATGTAAAAAAAAAAAAAGGGGAGAGACCCTGTATTGCACATAACACCAGAACACCAATAACCATGTTAATAAAATACTAAATAACAAGCAATATACACAAAAACCTTTATAATAACCAAGGTAAACAAAACTCCATGAATTAAAGAAAAAGAATTGTACAAATGGAGCGCAAAAGAAGAAATCACGACATATCATGATTTCTCCTTTTCCCCCAGGAAGGGTGGTGTGAAGGGAGCACACTAGCGCCCATTTAATTACTTGCATAAAACCATTTAATTAATTGCATAAAACCATTTAATTCCATTCAAACCTACTTCAATACCAGATACACCTAACCCAAGGCCATTTAGTTGACGGCATTGCTTCCAACATCAGAGTGATATGATTCCTACAACCACTTTACGAGTGAACAAAAAAACAGAAGAATCATATTACTCTGATGGCACGTTCGGTGCATGGAGGCAATGCATATTGACGACACAGGCAAAAGGGGTTTCACTCGTGTATGAGAATAAACATGCAAAATCAGCATAGTACGCGAGTGAACCCAGAATAATGGTCAACAGGAAATTAATATTGCGAATTAGGCGAATTACGGGATATTGAGGTATTGGGCGATCCGAGTAGGTATGCAAAATTCAATTGTAATATTTAGTACAAATACAGATAATTTTAAATAAATAAATGACTTGTACTTCAACACTCCAACTAATCGGTTTTCATTATTTGGCTTTCGAGCTGTGTTTGAACTGATCGGTCTACCGTTGAAAGTTGGCACCTCACCTCTGCGCGCAGTTCCACTGCCGATAGGTTACAGCTAAGGGCGTAATAGCCGAAGCTAGAAGGTGTGCAACAGTACGTTGGCTTTAGGACCAGCCGACGTTACAACCTGTCCTTCCGTTATCAAATTTAAGACCTCAAAATTCAAACTAGGAACATAATATTGAAAACATATACAGCCGTATACGAGTAAATAAAAATTACTTAAGTTGCCCCTATTAATTCACAAAGAAACTAATATGTGGATTAAAAGTTAATTCACAGCGCATTTATTTAAAATCATTAGTTATTGTCGCTAAGATATAAATGTTATGGAAATTGGGAATTGTTACGTAATTAATTGTATGGAGTTACCATATTCGCGTACTTTATGTGTAGAAAAATAAAAACTGTCAAATCTCCAAAGTCGAGAAAAAATCTTCTCATTTCAAAGAAAAGTACGTAGACGTGTTTCATCGTCAAAAAATCGTCGATTAAAAAGAAGCTACCGCTTTTTTTTTGTGCTGGTAAACTCATAGGATTTTATCATTTGACAGTTCATTTTTTTGCCAACTGAAAATCTGTGTGAAGAAAAATGAACGAAAGTACATGCCTGGCGATCACAAGGACGAGGTCATACATTTTCGATTTTCAGTCCTTATACATGTTGGAAATTTTATACCCAGGAACTTTAACTACCTGTGAACAGCTACATATTTTCCCAACAGTAAATCAAAAAATTAAAGGGCAAATAAGAAACCATTACTGGAATTTCCCAAGACCAAAAAATGAACTACTTGAAAAGCGTATAAAAATGTCAGGTAGTAAAAGTTTCTGGGTATAAAATTGCCAACAGGTATAAAGACTGAAAATCGATTGCAAAATCTATGGCCTCATCCTTATAGACCAAGAGCCCACACCAAATTTTGGGCGTGAAAGTATAACCAAAAAGCTGATACATGAACAGAAAGGTCTCCAAAAAGTAAACTCAAATGTCGAAGTCTGGCAGCGCTTAGTTGCAGCTGAGGTTAGTAATAGTAGGTTGAAAACGTGTTTTTTTACAAAACCCCAATGCTCATTCTGACGTTCACAACATTTTTTTACAATATTTCCTATAATTAGATTGAATCAATCCTGCTCGATTCGGTTTGCGTTGTAATTCTCTCATGGAATATTAAATACATAAATATGAACCCACAATTAATAGCACTGAATGATGCTATTTGCTGAACGTATTCTCATATTCCGAATGGAATTTATTGAGAGAGTAAGAGTAAAAACGAATATTTTAAACCATTTTTTCGGATTTTCGTGCAAACGTTATTTTTTGACCTTTTTCTACCTAAAAAAAATAGTTCGTTAGAAGTGCGTACTCCTTTTTGGGAAATCGGCCCCAACTCGGGTAAAATTGTTCAAATTCAAAAGATATTCAAAAAGTAACTTTCCAACAAAGTTTTCATTTCTTGTACAAGAAAACCACCGCTAACAAAACAGAAAATGTCAAAATGACATAACACCTCAGCTGTGCCAAAAAAATATCATTTCTGCAGAGCGAACGATGTTATTAAAAAAATTCCCACTTTGCGTAACTCAGCGGATAAAGTTCTTTGTCCATTCATTCTCAACACGTCATGAACTTAAGGGCACCCTCCAAGTTGGCAGCAACGTCTACAACATCGATGAATGGACCAATGTCACACCGAAAATTCTCTCCTTTCTGGGAGCCAATAAGCATCTTCAAAAGAATCACCCACTATCGATAATCCGCCAGAGAATAGTCAACTATTTCTACAAATCATATTCCAACTCGCGAGGTAATCCTCTATTCAGTGTGTATGACCATCAAAACCCAGTTGTTTCCGTGCAACAAAACTTTGATGATTTACTCATCCCTGTGGATCATCCCAGCCGCGCTACCTCAGACTGTTACTACATCAACAAATACTATCTGCTGCGAGCACATACTACAGCTCACCAAGCGGACATGATCAAATCTGGATTGGATAATTTCCTTGTCGTGGGAGATGTGTACCGTCGGGATGAGATTGATTCCACGCATTATCCTGTGTTTCATCAACTGGACGCTGTTCGCTTGTTATCCAAAGATAATCTGTTTGACAAGCATCCTGGGCTGGAGATCTTTGAATCGAGTTTCAGCACAAAGGGAATAATTTCATCGAATGCCAAGTGTATTGATCAGTCCAAACAAGCATGTCACACGCTGGAAGCGGTGAAATTGGTCGAACACGAATTGAAAGATATCCTCTCTGGGCTGGCCAAAGATCTGTTTGGAGAGAAGATTCATTACCGCTGGGTGGAGCAGTATTTTCCTTTTACTCAGCCGTCGTGGGAGTTGGAAATCTTTTACAAAGACCAGTGGCTAGAGGTTCTTGGCTGTGGCATTATGCGAAACGAAATTCTCCACAACTCTGGAGTACATAACTCGATCGGATATGCTTTTGGCCTCGGACTGGAACGCCTAGCGATGGTTCTCTTCGATATTCCCGATATTCGTCTCTTCTGGAGTAATGATTCTGGGTTCTTGAATCAATTTAGCGAATCAAATTTACAGTTGTTGTCAAAGTACGAGCCGGTGTCCACTTATCCACAGTGCAAGAACGATTTGTCATTTTGGTTGCCGGAAGGCGTTGAACTGGAGCAATTTCTGCCAAATGATTTTTACGATTTGGTCAGGACTGTGGCGGGCGATGTCGTTGAACAGGTTAGTTGAAACTTTTCGGTGATAAATTGGTGATGATAGATCGTTAACATTTTCGCAGATAAGTCTCGTGGACAAATTTAAACATCCGAAAACTGGCAAGTGCAGTCTGTGCTTCAGGATAATCTATAGGCACATGGAGCGGACTCTGACGCAGGCGGAGGTGAACGCTATTCACCAAAAAATTGCAGATGAGACCATGGAAAAGTTTAAAGCTAAAATTAGATAGTTTGGAATAAAGGGACAAGTTATTGAAATTTTGTGGCAGCTGGTAACTATTGTCTGGAGAAATGCTTGAACGTACAAATAATAAATCCTGGAGGTGAGCTCATCATAATATGGTTTTCTTGCTCTTGGTAAGTCATACGGCGGTAAGTAATATCTACCGCCCTTTCCGGTTTGCGCTTGCAGTTTACTTCTGTCAATATTCGAGGGACTTCTCTGCGATGTTGGCATTCGACTTCCTCAGACGAGTGTTAAGGCTGCCCATAATGCAGATCGTAATAGTGTAAAACACAGCGGCATTTTAAAGGGGTTTTAATAAGCAGAGAGAGTGATAGGGCAAGAAGAAAACCCACGTCCAGTCAATGAAGAACCTGCTCCACCACCCAGTATAGAAGAAGTTGGCTTAGCTATAAAAAAAAGCTTAAGAACAACAAAGCCTCAGGCTCTGATGGCTTACCAGCGGAGCTCTTCAAATACGGTGGTGATGTTTTGGTAGGGCGCATGCACCAAATCATCAGCCAAGTATGGGTGGAAGAAAACTTGCCCGATGACTGGACTATCAGCTCCATATGCACTATCTACAAAAAAGGCGATCCTATGTCTTGCAAGAACTATCGAGGCATATCCCTGCTTAATGTCGCATATAAGATCCTATCCAACGTACTGTGTGAACGTCTTAAACCGTTCCTCCGAACTATTTCCAACATGCACCGGATTTCGGCAAGGGGACTCTCGTACTGGAGTAGATAGTGCGCAGGGCAGGTGTCAACATGGAAGGCACTATCTTCAACAGGTCCGTTCAGCTGCTGGGCTGACATCGGCTGACATCATCGGGCGATCACAGCGTTCCGCGATAGAAGCTTTCACGGCGATCACAGCACTCCGTGATAGAAGCTTTCACTGCGATTGAAGAACAGGCGAAATTTGTTGGCCGTGTAGTAAATGAGGACAAGACTTAATACATGCTATCAACAAACAAACATCTGTCCGCCGCCTAGGATAAAACGTCACTATTGATAGCAACAATTTCGAGGTAGATAAGGAGTTCATCTACCTCGGAGTAAACATGAACTCCACGAATGACACCTTAGTGGAGATCCGGCGAAGAATTACCCTAGGAAACCCTTATCCTGCCAGTTCTGCTTTATGGCGCCGAGTGCTGGACGATAAGCAGGAAGGGAGAGCTGGTACTGTACTCCTTCGAAAGAATACATTCTTCGGCGGATTTGTGGTCCTGTGTGCGAGGAGGGCGAATGGAGGAGAAGATACAACCGCGAACTCTATGATCTGTACCAAGATGTGGATATAGTCCAAAAAGCAAAAATACATCGACTACACTGGCTGGGCCACATCGAGCGAATGGACAATAATGTTCCGGCCCCCAGGTTCGAGAAGGCAAGGAAGACCAAACCTCTGTTTCAAAGACCAAGCCATCGCGGATGCCAGGGCGCTTGGTCTGGAAAACTGGAAGCAGCGTGCCCGGGATCGTAGAGGATGGAAGGCTGCTGAGTCTCAGGCAGAGACTCTTCACGGGTCGGGAGCCCGTTAAGTAAAGTAAGTTAATAAGCAGTTGAAAAATGTCATCGAAATTCCCATCGTTTTCACAATTTTCTCAGTAAGCCAGATAAAGTTGGTGTTCCCAATCGCTAATCAGCCATAGAGCATTACCTAGTCCGATTGAGAACGGATTCCTGGTTCAATCGCAAATTCGTTGCCTGTATCGCCTTGGGGTATATCACCCATCCAAGTTTAACATTGTTATGCATGGCTAGGGATTGGAGCTCATCGCAGGATGCCCTTTCAAAGTTTTACCTGGCATATGTCTCAATATTTTAGACTTCAACTTGGAGAAACGTCGGATACATTGATACTGAAGCTTTGCGTTTTTAGGCATGTTTCTTATTCGCCATTGTATAGGAACGTTGATTTATATTTTTTTTTTACGAAGTTCGTAGAATCTCCTTTGATCATGAGGGTACAAAGCGAGCCGGTCACGCTCCAGGTTCCATGAGATTAGTTCTTTGACAGAAAGTATATATAAAGTTACTCGTATTATCATGCGAAGCATCTTCTTAGCTGCATTTAATTAGTCCTCGCACTTTTTGTAGGTATGAGAGCAGCGGACGAACAACTGCGGCGTAGAGCATTCCTTTCAGCTTTTAGGGGCAATAACAAAAGATGGCTACGTTTTTTCACCATTTCATTTCACGCAATGATTGAATCCGTCATTACATGTTGCTTTGCTATTGATCATGGATCCGAGATATTTTACCTTTTTGCACTTGGGAATCATTCTTCCGTTCCTATGAATTGTGTCTCTTTAAACTAATAAGACACCCATGCGCCTCCAAAACATCTACCAATGCATTAAGGGATTCTTGCTTATGATAGTTAAATCGTTTGAATCCACCACTTTACCTTCAAGCAAAGAATCGGCAACTGCAATAAACAGCAAATGGCTAAGGACGCTTCGCTGTTGTACTTACACTGACTTTGACTCCTCGGTAAATACAGCACGCATCTCACTTTTGCTTTGTTTCCTCATATATATACATAAGTCCGTACGTGGGTTGCTAGATCTCTTCGTTGTTTTAGCGCCACCCATATATTTTTTATTTTTGTGCAAAAAGGAAAAACTGTTGGTATAAAATGCTGCTCATACCAAAAGAAGCTGATTTATTTATTTAACTACCCATGCAAAAGTCCTACCGGAAAACAGCCCGTCTTAGTGCAGAGAAGGCGAAAAAAGACAGAAAGGCACAGTTCGAGTGCGCAATGAAAATTTTTCGTGAAAACGTTGATAAAACCATAACAAGCGTTTTGTCTCTTCCACGCTATCGTAGCTCTCACATATGCTGGTTCGGTTTTGGGTCCTAGTAGTTTTTTACAATGACACCTGAATCAACGTCACAGCTTAACGCATTTTACGCTGCACGACGAACTCGTATCCGCTGTGGACACATCCGTTAATAACGCATTATTTGTCTCGTAGTTTTTAGCGATTCAAATCTGATCTTATTTTGTAACACAAGAACGTTCGGCAGGCTATCGCTGTACTTAACAAGCGAATAGACGTTTTCAAATAGAGCAGAAACAGGCTAGGGTATTAGACGGAGAGCTAGCGACCGATTTACTCACCTTATTTTAGCAAGGCTAAAACTTTGGTCATAGAAAGATTAAGGCCCGACAATTATAAAAATGCCCGTCTCCGGTACCCTCCATGAGGCCTTAAATTTAACGCTTGAAGTTGTAAAAAAATGCCCATTCACCTCATTTTAGCAAGGCTCATCTTTTAATATATCGTTCATTGATTCAATATAGACACGAAAATAACAATGTAAGACGTTTTAGCCCTCCATGACATGCTGTAAGACGCTCGTGTATATGTAAAAAAAATGACCCCATTCACCTCATTTCAGCAAGGCTGGTATTTACACATAAGTAAGATGATCTTTGGAGATGAGTGAGATAACACAAAGTGTCGTGGGGTGCGCGCTTTTCGTCTCTATTAAGTAATACAGTCAAATAAGTTTACTCTTTTATATATAAAAATGCATTGCTTAATTTCAAACAAAAAATTGGTCGGAGTGATCTATCGAAAATTACTTGTGCCGACTGCAATTGTATATTCCACTGTGAGTGCGCAAACATTAATCCAAATGATATAGAATACATGAACACAAGCAATATTAAATATCGTTGTGACAAGTGCTCCACTCTGCGTCGAAAATCATTACAACCGCCACCAGTAACCCCATCCAGTATATCACAAGCAGCAGCTACACAACAACAAAAACAATCAGCTGTAGAGCGAGAGAGTCCAAGAAATTCTCTACAAATGGATGCAGCAAGAGAACGAGCAACAAATATGCTGTTAGGAACTCAATCGCAGACGTATAGCAGCACGATCGCTCTTCAACAGCTATACGAAGAAATTCTTAGTTTAAAAAAAATAAACAGCGAATTTCTAAGCACTGTCCAGCAGTTGAAGGAGGAGAATGTTTCTCTGAGATCGAAGGTCAACGCACTTGAAGGTAAACTGAATTGGTGGGATCAGAAGCAGGTTGACAACATCATTGAGATTGTTGGTGTGCCGGAGGTAAACAACGATAATGCAAAAGATTGTGCCGTAAAAATTTTCTGCGAAGCGCTGGACGTCTCTGTATCTTCTGAAGACATTAAAAAGTGCTACGTTAAAAGTTACGCGAAAAATAATAAGACAGCAAATATTTTATGCATTCATCTTTCATCGACTGATGTTAAACAAAAGATTATGAAGAGCAAGAAAACCGGAAGGAAAAGACTAAACACATCATTATTTGGCGATACTAGCAAAAATAGTTCCAGCATATATATTAACCATTTTTTCACAAAATATACTCGTAGTCTATTTATGGCAGCCAAAAAGTTGAAGATAGAGAATAAATTTAAATATTTGTGGTACAGTAATTCTCAGATTTTGTTAAGAAAAGTCGATAAAGGCAAGGTTGTTGCTATAAGATCATTTGATGATTTAACTTTAATTAAAAATGACTAAATTTGTTCGAAAATATGAACGTCAGCTTTGATCTTGTAACCAACAGCCCTGCCTCAAGTTTCGTATCCATTTGTAATGATAGCATTTTTCATGGCGATTTAAATGAAGAATCTGTTTTTGTTGTACATCAAAATATTAGAAGTCTTCGGCAAAATTTTGATATATTAGTTAGCAATCTTGAAGCCCTTGAAAACTTACCTGTAATTATTTTTGTATCCGAAATCTGGATTTATTCTTACGAGACCAATGATTACAGTATTCCTGGCTATAATTTTTGCGCAAATACCAATGATTCGTATTCTGCAGGTGGAGTGGGTGCTTTCGTGAAATATGCGTATGATGAGTGTGATGTAAAGCGTTATAGTTTGTCGAGTGCTGATATTTTGAAAATCTCTTGTTTCATATATAATGAACCCTTTACCTTTGTTTGTGTATATAGATTTAATTCTCAGTCGTTAAATGTGTTTCTCGAAGAGTTCTTGAATTTTCTATGCAATGTGAAAGTAGCTAATCTAGTAATTTTAGGTGACTTTAACTTGAATTTGTTAAACTCATGTCATTCGTTGGATTCTTACCTTGCACTTATTGCCGAACATGGCTTAACCTCTATTGTTAATGAAATCACGAGACCAGTTGCTGGTACCTGTCTTGATCACGTATTTGCTCGATTCTCAAAAATTCAGGCAAATCAATGTGCTGCTGTTAACCTTGACCTTAATATTTCTGATCACTGCATGACTGGTATTGAGTTTCCCATCTTGGAAAAAAAAGAACGAAAAACATTATTTGCCAAGAATGACAAAAATTAACTTTGAACACCTGAATAGTGTATTGCGCTATTTCAATTGGGATGAGGTTTATGCCGAAGAAAATGCCTCTAAGGCTTATGACCTATTTATTAAAATTCTGAAAACCTCCATATCCGCTTCCAGTATCATAGCTGTGCCGAAAAAAATCAGAAATAAGGTTAAAGCCATGGATAAACTCAACTCTTTCTCAAAAAATCAAACAGAAGCATAAAATGCGAAAAAGGTGTAGCAAACATCCACTAAATGAGTCTTTAAAAAATCGTTATAATCTTATGTGCCGTAAAATTAATAAGGAAATCCGTCTATGCAGGGATAGTTACTACCATAACCAAATAAGTATGTCGCGAGGAAATCTAAAAAAGGAATGGAAAGTAGTTAACAATATTATTAATCGAAGTATTGGCAAACCAGATACGTCTATAACTTTAAGTAATGGTAATAATTGCATTACCGACCCTACAGCAGTAGCAAACGTATTCAATGAGTTTTTTTCCTCAATTGGGCAAATGTCATTTCCGAGTGGTTCTAATAATCACTATATTTATTGGTATTGGATATGGTCAAATGGATAGCGATATTGATAGTGCTAGCTTCTTTTTTGAACCCATTTCTGGTATTGAGTTATTAAAAACTATAAACTCTTTAAATAACTCGAATTCATGTGCTAATGATGGTATATCAAATCTTGCGCTAAAAAAAATTGCCCTGAACATTGTTGATATTTTAACGCATCTTTTTAATTCAAGTATTATCACTGGAAATTTCCTTGATGGACTAAAATGTGCCACTGTCATACCACTTTTTAAAAAGGGGAGCAAAAAAGATAAAAATAATTACAGACCAATCTCGTTGTTGCCTTCTATTTCAAAAATATTTGAAAAAGTAGTTAAACGTAGGGTTTTGAATTATCTCGAAAATAATTTTTTTTTTAGCTCAAGCCAATTTGGATTTCGATCAGGCCTTTCTACTGAGGACGCTCTCTTGGAATTTTGCTCCTTTTTACATAAAGGATTAGACGATAAAAGATTTTGCAGTGGACTATTTGTGGATATAACCAAAGCCTTCGATATGGTTGATCACAACATTCTTTTGAAAAAATTGTATAATGTGGGCTTCCGTGGTTGTATCTACGATTGGTTCGCTTCTTATCTGAAGGAGAGAAAACAAAAGGTGAAAAAAGGAGTCTGTCTAAGCAGCACTAAAACTATTAAACTTGGCGTCCCCCAAGGATCTGTTCTTGGACCTATTTTGTTTTTAATTTACATTAATTCCATTTTTGAATTACCGTTTGCTGGAAAAGTTACGGCCTTTGCAGATGATTTAGGAATCGCTTACAGATCTGAAAGCCCATTGAACTTAGTTGCTGATATAAATCACGACGTTCATTTACTTAGGATTTGGTTTGCTGGACATAAACTTCTAGTAAGTAACAAAACTAAGCTTATTTTCTTTAGCCTTAATGCAGAAGCGACTCCTAATATTGCTGTTACCTTCCATGCAACAAATTGCGCAAGGTTTAATATAATTAATAACGCGTGTTCTGTTCTTAATTCTAATAACTCTTTTGATGCGAATGTAGCCTGTAATGCCAATTGCTTTATAATTGAAAATGTTGACTGCTTTAAATACCTAGGTATTATAATTGACCGACATTTAAGTTGGTCCGAGCATATTTTAAGCCTGAAGCAATATCTTCTTTCCACCGTTCGTTGTTTTTATCGTCTTAGAATGTTTTGTTCGAACGATAGTTTAAAAATAATATACTACGGAATTTTTCATTCTAAACTGCAGTATGGAATAAGCTGTTGGGGAGCCGCATACTTAAGTAAACTTCAGCAGTTAATTGTTTTGCAAAAATGTGCAGTAAGAAAAGTTTGCAACTCTACCCGGCTAGCTGGTTCCATGCAACTGTTTAGACTTGCGAGAATTCTCCCAGTGAGACATTTATTTTATTATAAGACACTTAGAATTTTCTTTGTGAGAGGTGGGTACTTGCAAAGTCCTATCTCTGATGCATATACCTTACGGAGCAATTCTCAGTTTTATGTACCAATCCCTGCCTTTCGCACAACAAGCTTTAGAAACTCCTACTCCATTGTTTCATGCAAATTTTTTAACAAACTCCCTGCCGAAATACGAATGAAATGCTGGCTTCTTGATTTCGACCATAATGAAATTGAAGTTTTGCTGCGTTATATTGTTTAGTTACACATATTTGTTTGCTTTTTTCTTTTTTCTTTTTTGCCATGAATCTTGCTTCATTAGTTAATTTTTTATTGATATTTTCATTAGTTAATTTTTTATTGATATTTTTATTTTCTTCTTCTTTACTTATTTCTTCAATTCTTCATCATTAATTTTACTTTTTGAATTTACAAATTTGCTCACCCCACATGAAGTATTTACAATGAAGTGGCATTAGCACTATTTTTGTTCTTGAAATATAAATGCCACTAACTATTCTCTTTCAAGTGTTAATTAAGTTTATTATAAAATGTACATAATATGTTAATTGAGAATAAAGAATCAATCAATCAATCAAACATAAAAACAAACACACATTTCAAGTGTAAGACGTTTATTCGGTCAATAACCCTCCGTAAGATGCTGAAAATTAAATTAAGATAATTACATCCATTTTAGAACGAAATAAATCGCGTATATTTTTGTTTTTAAATTAATGTTTTGAAATACATAAATATTTAAATAAAATTTTTAAGAAAAGAGGATGTATTAATTCTTATTCAATTTCGCAATTTGAATCAGCCTTACAAATATTATGGTTGAAAGCGAATTAATAGCAAATAGCTCCATTAATGGATTTATAAACGGAAAACACTACAATAGATGTAAGCGTTTATGTCCGTTGGGTTAGAAATTTTACATTTCCGTGAATTTGAACTAGCTGAGGGTATTGATGACAAAAATGTAATTTTCCAACAAATCGAGGAATTTCAAAAATCATCCCAAGAAACTCCCATTATATGGAATGAATCAATCATCAACTTGTCAGAAAAATACACTGCATTTAAAGAAAAAACATTGCGTGGAAATTTGGGGAAAACAGCTCAGTTCTATATGATATATGTCAATCTTATACAAAACTTTTTAATACTCAGCAGAAGTATTCGACAGGGTGATTTCGAACTTAACAAATACGAGTATATATTATCTAAAATTGCTAATACTTTTTTTGTTACAAACCATAAAAACTACGCAAGGTGGCTAGTTAAATATCAAGAAAACCTATTAAAAATTGAACTGACTCATCCAGGGTTGCAACAAGAGTTTGAGCTAGGATACTTCGGAGTAAAAAGGACCAACAAACCGTTTTCTAGACAGCCTATTTAACCCTAGAGCAGACTGTAAATGCAGATGCTGCGAAAAGACTTACTGGTATTCTTCATTTCACTAATTCGATATCCGCTCGTCAGCGTTGGGCAAAGAGCCATTCCATAAGATCGACCATAATAAGTCATGTATTTGCAGACATTGGTTTAACTTCACTACAAGATGTCACAACGGATTTGGAACCAAGCAAAGTTAAGCGAAATGCTTCTAATCTCAACAATTTTCTGAGAAGAATAGAAAAATCCATAAGCCCTTTCAGTTCTGCAATTTATAGAGACTTTTTATGTAATATCAATACTGGAAAAGCTGTGTCGAGTCAAGTAGAAAACTTTTTGTTAAATTTTGAAGAGAATGGTGAAGGCTTACGAAAAAAAAATATATCCAAATGCGCAGAATCAGTTGAAAGATTTGAAAAACCTATCAAAAAAATACCCATTCATAATTTCTCATCTGAGCTTAAGAAAAAGAAGTTAAAAGTAGGGAATAAAGTTCAAGAAATTCGCATGCAGCGTGACCTTTTTGGCAGAATGTTAGGAATTTCAATGAAACATAATGTTGATATTTCAAAAGTCTTATCATTTCCTGTAACACCTGTGCCATTATCATTATGTCATCTGGATGAATCGATATGTAAAACAGACAAATCTACTTTTACAAGATTCTTAGAGAAGCAGATAGATAGTCAACCGCCAAGTCATGCTGATGTTATTATAATTGATGGTTTTTTTTTACTACACACATTGAAAGACATCCCGGTTACATTTGGTAAAATTTCAAAAAAAATTTTGTCAATAATTACGAAATATGATGCAAAAGGAATTGATTTAGTGTTTGATCAATATTTATCCCCATCTATAAAAAACTATGAACGTGGAATCAGACATGAAACTCAAGGAATGGGAGATGATATATGTGGACCCGAACAAAAAAGACCCTCCGATTTTATTAAAGAACTTCGTAACATTAATTTTAAAGTAGCTCTCGTAAATTTTTTGATAACAGATTGGACAAATGATGACATGGTCCTCTTTATTGACAAAAAAGTCATTAATCTGAGTTTTAAAAAGTGTCACACCTTTAAAATCGACCGTGACAGGGTAATTAGAACTGAAAATGAAGAACTGACTTGCGAAAATCACGAAGAAGCCGATACTAAAATAGTTTTCCATGATTGCAGCATCGAATACTGCGCTAACGTTATTATAAGATGCTCTGATGCAGATGTCTTAATAATACTGCTTGGTAATATGAACAACTTAAAATGTGAACAACTGAAAATTTGGATGGATATTGGTGTGAGCAACAATCAACGATATGTTGATATTTCCAAACTACGCAATAAACTAGGCGATTCACTTTCCAAAAGCTTACCGGCTTTACATGCTTTCACAGTGTGTGATTTTAATCCAGCGTTTTATCGGAAAGGAAAAGTAGGACCATTTAAAATTATGCAAAAAAACGAGCAGTATCAAGAAGCCTTTGCTAAAATATGTGATTTTACTGACACAAACGCTGAATTACTTAAAACTTTTGAAGAATTTATTTGTAATATGTACAAAGTAAAAAACGTAAGTCAAGTTAATGATGCTGGATTTGAAATGTTTATGAAGGATTTCATTGTAAAAAATTCAAATGAAGCTTTTCACAAACAAATAAAAGCATTTGATGCTACTAGCATACCTCCTTGTAAGGCCGTAGTGTATCAGCATTTGTTGAGAACGAAATATATTACATCTTTGTGGATAAATTCATATCTAAAAATTCCAACAAAGACAATGAATATGATTTCCATTGGTTTGATGGAAACCAACTTCCACAAACCGTATGTGATGTGATTGAAGAGGCTTCATTCAACCCAAATAATCATGACCCTGGTAAACATTTTAAAATTCAAATTATTTCGAAAAAATAATAATGCAATATAACAATTTGTTGTTTTCAGACGATGATCAAGAAGCTTCTTCATTAGACTCCGATTCTGATGAATCTGATTCAAATTGCGAAATTGAATATGAATTAATACATCCTCTTTTCTTAAAAATTTTATTTAAATATTTATGTATTTCAAAACATTAATTTAAAAACAAAAATATCCGCGATTTATTTCGTTCTAAAATGGATGTAATTGTTTCTATCTTAATTTAATTTTCAGCGTCTTACGGAGGGTTATTGACCGAATAAACGTCTTACATTGTTATTTTCGTGTATATATTGAATCAATGAACGATATATTAAAAGATGAGCCTTGCTAAAATGAGGGGAATGGGCACTTTTTTTTACAACTTCAAGCCTTAAACGTAAGCCCTCATGGAGGGTACCGGAGTGTAAGACGGGCATTTTTATAATTGTCGGGCCTAAATCTTTCTATGACCAAAGTTTTAGCCTTGTTAAAATGAGGTGAGTAAATCGGTCGCTAGCTCTTGGTCTATATAATACTACCCAACTTCGATGGAAGTAGTCAGCAACTTCACATCTTGAGCGCTTTTCATATATTTTTGGGGTTTTCCTATTGCGACTTGAGCTGTGACTACTACTATTGTCCCTGTCTCAGTCAATGATTTACCTATTAAAAACACTAACCAACTTCTGGGCGTAATCTGTGGTATGATAATGGACCTTATTACTCCTCTTAATGTGTCTTTGCTATATCAAAGCAGATACATTACCTAGTTCAACCTCAGCCACCAGTTAACTAGAACTGCAGGTAGAGTCCCCAGCGCATGTAGGTTCGTTCACCATCCTCCCGAGTTAAATAAAAGAACCCCTCAATACTTGTTTACAGAAAGAGTGTTTTATTTTAAACAAAACTCGGCACTTAATCAATTTGTACAATAATTGACTGACCAGAAAAAACTAAATTTAAGGATAAATTTCAACTAAAAACAAATGCACTATCAACGGGCAATTCTAGTACATTCCTCATTCGTACCGAATTACAATTACATATATGGAATTACATAAATCACGGACACGGTTGCAGTCTTATCTCAGAAACAAGGGATAAAGCAATCGGAAAACTTACAGGAAAATAAAAGGGCGTCGTCTTACGTCCATGGCAAAAAGTTACTAAACAGCATTGTTCCGATGAGCAAATATCCAACGAACCAGAGGAGCACCACTGAGTTGGCAGATTTCCATTCGATGAGATCGAATGTCTTTGGCAAATGGTTGACTGCGAACCAGTACAGCACCGGAGTCGATGAGCAGATCATTCGTGTGGTGATCTGGACGTGAGTGAAGAACGTGCAGAAGAGCGTCAAGAAGAGAGAGTGGATTATGAATGGCACCGACTTCCATTCAGCAATGACCTGATGCAGTGTGGACACTCGGAGGAAGTTAAGCAGCGAACGGACATAGAGCAAAGTCTGGTAGAGGATGAATGCAATGATCGGAGAGGCTATGATAAAATTTGGTAGTTGCTTCCACTCGTAGTACCGCAAGAAGCCCACGTTCCAATAATGCTTCTGAATGTACGAGTATGGAAATGGTAGGGACTCATCGCACCACGGCGAGTTGGGGGGAATTCTATCCCCAGCGAGGATGTAGTCCCTCTCTACGGCATATTGAATGACCTCAGGTGGGTGCTCAATGCCAGCGTTAGTTGTACAAAACTGATGAAATGCATAGAAGCAGAAGAAAGTCAAAGGAATCAGTGACACGAACACAATCGCCACCAGCTTAAGGGCCAACCACTTGGTGTGCTTAAGTAATATTTTCCGTATGATGAAATACACGGGAAAGCCCATGTTCACGAGTCCATTCGATCGGCATACAATGCCTAGTGCAAGTGCCATCGACGTTGTAAATATGGATACTTGCCCCACCGATTCCAGCATCAAGCTGAACGACAGCCAGCAAAAAAGCCCTTCCGAGTAGGGAGCTGTAAAGAATACCGAGGCGGGGTTGAAACAGAAAATCACTGCAGCATTCCACGACTTGTTGAGATCACCAAATATCTTCTGCGTCAGCTCATAGAGGCAATTGGCAGCGCGGCAGAAGAAATACACATTCAGAGCGATTCCAATGACCAGAGTCAGTGTTCGCAAAGTGATTCCCAGTCCGACAAAGTAAACCCCCTTGGCCAGCAGTCCCACTATTGTCGGATAAAGCGGGTAGAAAGCCAGCGTGTTCTCATAGCTATAACCATACTCGGCAATGTGCAGGAAATATTCTGCATCCCAGCGACGAAGTCCAGAGAAACAGAAATTTAGAATCTTATCGACGAACGATTCGTCGGGTCCGATCGGCTTTGGTGACCTGAAAACATCGGCGTTGTGGTCCGGAATGAGGGTGTCCGAGATAAGTTGAATGCTGAGAACTATGAGCCGACTGGCCAGAGCTAGTTTTGTAACCTTTTCACTCATGTCAACCGGTGTTGCTTGTTGTCGTCTGGCTGCGAAAAATATGATATTCAAGCCGAATGGACGATTGTAGGCGGAATTTGGTTTTTTACCTGATTAAAGCTGAAGTAAAACTTCAGTGAATCTTTGTGTATTTTGTAGTTTTAGTAAAAAAGGCCGAATTTTGTTGTTTTCATTTAATTTTACACAAAAATCAAATCGCCAGCCGGCTGCTGCATTCTTCTACCTTACAGTGAATTGTCAAAGTCAGGTGTTATGTTGCAGTGTCGCGGGGTTCTCTTAAAATTGAGCATAGCGACGTGCTTGACGCTTTTTTTTTTAACAGAAGGCATTCAGTGTGCCACAGTCTGTCTTAGTTTCAACCGCTGATTGGTTCAAATTGCTAAGTATTAAGGGCGATATTCGACAATCACGTTAGGGAGCTTAGGCATGAAATTCTGTCTGAAATGAAAGACAATCAAGAAATGTCAAAAACATCCGTCATTTCATTACTAAGAGAAAATAGTATTATTCAGCCTTGTTGCGAAGATCAATCGACAATTGATAATTGACTATTTTCAATGTGTGTTGTGAGCGAAGGATTCATTTGGTATTTTTGTCAATCGAATTTTTTTAATTGACTGCGATTGACAAAATCCTTCAGAAACGTTCGTTCACAATAGCACACATTGAAAATAGTCAATTGTCAATTGTCGATTGATCTGGCAACTTTGAGAGCGAAAAAAAAATGTTTGTGAAGAGGAGAGTAAATTCTTTTTAATATACAAACAAGACCAGAGTATATCCATTATTGAGTAGGGACACTCTCTCTACATATGCATTTGCTACCAGAGTATATCCATTAATTAATAGATATACTCTGAACAAGACAAACAAATTCGCTCAAAATATAAGCATTTGTTTTTGTATGTTGGGAAAACTGGACGCAAACGCAAAGGTGATGGGATTTGCAATCCAAGTCCAAATTTCGTTTTTATACCCTATTCTAAGGGTATATTAATTTTGACACATAGTTTGTAACATACCTTAATATTGTCCGTAGACCCCTAATAGTTACTATATTTATGATCAGCATCGATAGTAATGTCGATCTAGCCATGTCCGTCCGTCCGTCCGTCGGCAAAAATTAGGCCTTTAAACTGGACCTAGAGAACTGAAATTTTAACCATATACTCCCTAGGGTCCCGAAATAATCAAGTTTACGAATTTTTGAAATCCGCCCACAGACACGCCCACAAACTCAAAAAAAAACTAAATTTTGGAAAAAATCGAATTTTGAGGTAGAAAGCTGAAATTTTTTATATATGATCTATGACTCCTAAAACTGCTCGGGACAAAAAATTTTCAAAATCCGCCCACTGACACGTCCACAAATAAATAAAACAATTTTTTTAAAAATCCAAAGTTTGAGCTAGGGAGCTGAAATTTATAATATATACTCTCTATGGGCCCTTTATGCTCATGTGTAAATATTTTCAAAATCCGCCCACTGACACGCCCACAATTATTTTTTTATTTTTTTTTTGGAAATTCAAAGTTTGAGCTAGGGAGCTGAATTTTATAATATATACTCTCTAGGGGCCCTTTATGCTCATGTGTTATTTTTTTTTAAATCCGCCTACTGACACGCCCACAATTAAATAAAACAATTTTATTGAAACACCCAAGTTTGAGCTAGGGAGCGTTTTTTTTTGATAAAATCCTTTAAATGTTATTTAACAAAATATGTAGAGCGTTCTTAACAATTCAACCATACTTAGACTTTTGTCACGTCCACTTATGAGGGATAGGAATAAGAATAGGGTATCCGACAGTTCGCCCAAGCGGACTGTAGCCCGTCCCTATATTTAAGTCACAAGTTAAACGTGAAGATGAGTTTGAGGTGCTAATGTGTTCCATCACCATAAAAAAAACATTCGTTCTAAAACGTGCAGTTTGTTTGTCAAAGTCAAGGTCGAGGTTGAAGTGTTAATCTGTTTCTATCATAAAAATAAAAGACTAATTTAAAAGCAGATGTATAATTACAACAGCACATCCACAGTAACAGCAATTTTGTCGCAATAAACTTTTTAAAATCCCTTATTTTCAATGAACCAGAAAACTTTAGCATTTTAGCATTTTTTATTCATTTTAGGAATAAAAAATGTGACTTAAATGTAATGTGGATAGTGAATTTCCAAAATGTAATACTTTAAACGTCGAATTAAGGCAAATTCATTTTGAAAATTCACGTAACATTCACATTCGACAGTGTTTTATAGCTGGATTCGCTAACGAAAAAATAGGCGCAAGAATCGTTCATTCGTTGTTACTTTGCAAATTGTACGAAATCTTGGCACGTCGAATTGGGTTTTTCCAGAAGCTTATAGATTGGATAGAAAAAAATCCACTTGTTTAATATAAATAATGTCGTTTTCCATTGGTCCACACGGAGTGGTCCAACTTAAAACTAAAACTTAATGAAAGTAACTTTAAACACTGAAATACTTCGCGGTCCAAGGACATTACTGAACAAATTTTTTGTTTTTGGATTCCAAGACACACAATACGACCTGTTTTACACACACCAGGTCACAGGTAAGCCTAGAACATGCATACTAGCTAAGAAACATCTCAAAGGTTTTTTATGTCCCAAATGACAGTGATTAAACTGGAGTGTGCGAACCAAGCAACATACATGGCTTCAGCATACATGGCTCATGGGAGACCTGTACCGCCAGAGGAGGTGGAGCTGCTCATAGCCTCAACAACAGTGAAGGACAACCTCCTGATGGGCTGCGACGCCAACGCCAGGCATTATATATGGGGCAGCTCAAAAGATAATGAAAGAGGTGAGTCACTTTTTGATTTTCTGTTAACCACTAACCTATCAGTCTGTAACAAGGGTACGACCCCAACTTTTGTCTTCCCGAGTACGGAAACATACAGGGGATGGGAAGAGGTACTAGATGTTACAATAAAAACAAACAATAATAACTTTAAGGTCGACAACTGGAGAGTTTCCAATCTGGAGTCACTCTCAGATCACAGATGGATCCTCTACGACATGAGTCTCGAGGTCGAGAAACCCCAAAAGAGTTAATTGGACCAAGTTTGGCCAAGTCCTTCGGACAAAACTCAAAAATATACCTGAAACAAACACAGCTGCAATTAAAAAACTGGATGTACAGGTACAGACTTTTGAGAAGGCTATGGATGTAGCATACAAAGTCTCGTGCCCAGTTAAGCGCAGTAAAAAAACGCTTTCCCCATGGTCGAACGAAGATCTCTCCAGTCTCAGACAGATGACTAGAGCGATTTTCAACATCTGCCACAAACACAATTTTTGGAGGCCTTATAAGGACTGTCTAAATCTGTATAAGAAAGCCATAAAGGCATCCAAAAAGGAGGCCTGGATGGACTACTGTCAGTCGATAGAAACCCTTAAGGACTCCGCTAGGCTTAGCAAAATTTTGTCCAAGGAACACTCCAACCCTTCTTTCCTGAAAAGACCAGACGGAGGATGGACAGAATCCCCAGCGGAGACCCTGGAACTCATTATAAACACTCACTTTCCCGGATGCAGTGATATTAGTACGCAACCCGAGAGGCCTCGGCAAGTACAACCTGCTCCCAACAACAACATCACCTCAATAATTTCCGAGGAAAAGATTTCCTGGGCTATTAACAGCTTCTCCCCATATAAGTCTCCGGGGCCTGACGGCATTATGCCTGTCATGTTACAGAAAACGCAAAATCTATCAATACCTTGGTTAGCGTCGATCTTCCGAAGCTGTTTATTGCTAAACCACGTACCACACTCCTGTAGACGCGCCAGGGTGGTGTTTATACCGAAGGTGGGTAAACGCGGGCACCTATCCGCAAAGGACTTCAGACCCATCAGTCTAACCTCCTTTATACTCAAAACCCTGGAGCGTGTCCTAGACATCCATATGCGAAGTTCTCTGCCAGAAACATCGCTTTCCAAATCACAGCATGCCTATCTCAAAGGCAGATCCTCGGAAACGGCTCTCCATGAGGTAGTGCGAACTATCGAAAAATCCATACACTAGAAAGAATACACCCTAGCCTCCTTCTTGGATATAGAGGGATCCTTCAACAACGTACACACGGAAGCTATTCTTGAATCTCTGGTCGAACTGGGCATGGGTTAGGTTAGGTTAGGCTTATGTGGCTGTCGGCAGAAGCCGACACACTTAGACCAAATTAGGTCCATTGTGATACCACGTATGTATTATCTACCTCAACTCTGTAGATGGGACTGGCCAACGACACGCGGTTGTTCTCAAACGGTCCCCCATCTACGTACTAACCGCGCCCAACGTCGTTTAATTACGGTGATCTGACGAGAACCGATTAACTCGACGTGGTATGGTCGTTGGTAATAGAGGAATCTATTAGGAAATGGATAGCTTCTATGCTCGGAATAAGAGTTGTTCAAGCAACACTAGGCAACAGCCACTTAACCAAATTTGCCCATAGAGGAACGCCACAGGGTGGCGTCATTTCTCCGCTACTATGGCTAATGGTTATGAACAAAATTCTAGTAAAACTAGACAGGGAAAGGGTCAAAGCTGTCGCGTATGCGGACGACGTAGTGATACTAGTGTCAGGGAAGTTTCCCTCCGTGAAAAGTGATATCATGGGGAATGCTCTAGACAAGGTAAGCACCTGGGCTACAAGTTTTGGCCTCGGCGTTAACCCGAGCAAAACCGAAGTGATGCTGTTCACCACCAAAACCAAAATACCCGATTCTACCCTACCCCGCCTAAACGGTCAACCACTTACACTATCCTCCAGCGCTAAGTATCTGGGTATCGCGCTCGATCCTAAACTTAACTGGAAACATACTCGTTACATTGAACACAGAGTGAGGAAGGCGTGTATTGCCTTCTATGCCTGTAGCAGAACCTTTGGAAAGAAGTGGGGACTTCAACCAAAGATGACCTTGCGGATGTACACAGCAGTAGTGCGTCCAATCCTCACCTATGGATCACTAGTATGGCGGCCCGCGTTGAGTGAAGGTTACAACCTCACAAAACTGAAAAGATTGCAAAGGACAGCCTGTATAGGCACCACGGGTGCACTGAGGTCGGCCCCAACGGACGCCCTCACTGTGCTCTTGCACCTTTTGCCTCTTGACCTACACACAAAAGAAACCGCACTATGTAGTGCGGTAAGACTCAGCAAATCGGGGTGCTGGACTGCAAGGCCATACGGCCACAGCAGCATTCTGGACTCGCTACCAGAAGGCATGGTCACGTTTCCAACCGACTACATCACACCCAAACTAAACTTCACAAAAGGCTTCCAAGTAAGCTTCCCTTCCAGAGCTTGTTGGAAGAGGGACGAAACAGTGAAAGATTTCGACACGGTCATATACACTGACGGTTGTAGGATGAACTGTGGTGTGGGGGCCAGTGTCAGTGCGTTCAAGACACAAATACACTCACAATTCCTGCAGAAAGCCAATCTCCAATGGAGAAGATTAACTAACTGCATCATCGAGGAAGATATGGCCTATTTATGACAAAGGAAGAACAGGGGATCTTCTAAACAGAACCCGCCCCGAAGTCTCCAGAATTACGGCGATAATCACCGGGCACTGGCCAATGCGACCAAACTGGGTATCCCATTTAACACCCACTGCCGAAGCTGCGGGAATGTAAACGAAAGAGAAACTCTCTTCCATTTCCTCTGCGAATGTCCGGCACTAGCAAGAGCTAGTAGACTGCGGGCACTGAATCAACCATTCTTCGACGACCTTAGCGCTATATCGAGCAAAGGGATACAAGATCTTATCCATTTTCTCAACTCCACAGGTTGGATATAGCCACACATAAAATCTTCCACAACCAACCGGTCTTCCTTGCCTTCTCGAACCTGGGGGCTAGGATTCGAAGATCCTCTTAGCTGAAGCATTATTGTCCATTCGCTCGATGTGGCCGAGCCAATGTAGTCGACGTATTTTGGTTTTTTGGACTACATCCACATCTTGGTACAGCTCACAGAGTTCCCGGTTGTATCTTCTCCTCCATTCGCCTTCCTCGCACATATGACCACAAATCCGCCGAAAAATTTTTCTTTCGAAGGAGTCAAGTATCAGCTCTCCCTTCCTGCTTATCGTCCAGCACTTGGCGCCATAAAGCAGAACTGGCATAATAAGGGTTTTGTAAAGCATACATTTAATTCTTCGCCGGATCTCCACTAAGGTGTCATTCGTGGAGTTCATGTTTACTCCGAGGTAGATGAACTCCGTAACTACCTCGAAATTGTTGCTATCAATAGTGACGTTTTGTCCTAGGCGGACAGATGTTTGTTTGTTTGTTGATAGCATGTATTTTGTCTTATCCTCATTTACTACAAGGCCAACATATTTCGCCTGTTCTTTAATCGCCGTGAAAGCTTTTATCACGGAGCGCTGTGATCGGCCGATGATGTCAATATCGTCCGCATAACCCAGCAGCTGAACGGACCTATTGGAGTTAGTGCATTCCGTGTTGACGGCTGCCCTGCGCACTATCTGCTCCAGTACGAGATTGAATATACGTATATAAATACCTTTCTTATACCCACTATGTCAAAAAACAATGGCATTATGACATAAGCCTGTCGGAATCATCAGATGCTCCCTCTCCCTTTTCTATCAAATCCCTGACCAGCAAAGGCATAACGATAGTTGCATACGCGGATGTTATAGGAAAGTTCCTTTCCACTATTAGTGAGATCATGCAATCTGCGCTTTCAGAACTATCAAGATTGACGGGTGACAACGGACTTGCGGTCACTTTTCTCTAAGAAATAAAACATACCTATATATTCCATATGGAACATACCGAAACTGAAAAGTGTGACAATTTTTTGTTGTGCTAGGATTGCATTTGAAATTGACATAAAGATTCTCATAAGCAGAGAATAAATCAGTAGTACCAGTACTTTGTTCAGGATTTTGGAAAGAACTAATTCAAACAAATAACTATGTTTATAACACTTCTTACCGCTAGGTTAGGTTAGGTTTCCGGGTTGATGGACTCTGCTTCACCGCACTTAGAAAAGGCCCAAGCAGTCAAAGAAACGTGCTCCCATGCAGAAAAATCGTCGTTTCTGAAGTGCCAGGCAGTGGAATAGGAGATGTTCCACAGATTCTATTTCCTCCTCATCTCTGCAGCTTCTGCAAAAGTCAATTGTGGGACAGACAACGAGTTATGACACAACTTGTAGTGTTGTCCCATATTTTCGTAGCTAGTCCTGCCATGATGCCGTCGATGAAACTCTTAGCTGTGGCTAAAGCAGGCAGTACCTGCACGTCAGCGTGGAGTAGGTTCATATCCGACCCGCATCTGGCCAGCGTATCTGCTGTATCGTTTCCTGCCACACCAACGTGTCCAGAAACCCAGCAGAGTAGTACCGAGTGATAGCTAATTGCTCTGAGTGCCAGGAGGTACTCTTTGACGAGTTTCGCGTTTATAAGTCTTTAGTCGATCGCTTTAAGAGCTACCTGACTGTTCACGCAGATATTAACTTCCATGTCTGTCTGCGCTGCTTTCTTCATCGCGTAGATTTAAGCTTGAAAAACACTGAGTAGTCTGGCGGTCGGTAGGTCTGGTTGATACTAGGTGCCGCTGAGAAGACTCCTACTTGCTCCTGTTGGAGCCATCTGTGTAGATAAAAACACATTTGGTGACCGTGTTGGGTGAATTCCAGTCATGTCGAGCGGGTATAGTCTATATACGTTCTTCGTCTATATGAAGATCTTATTAAAGTTTTATCTGGGTATCACATAATCAGTTAGTGGCATGAGCCCCCTTTGATTAAAGGTGTCCAGTACGGCACTTTCCAAATGTGTACCGCCTCCAAATTTCGTTCTCTCTCCAAGGGTTTTAGGTTCAGTAATGGTTCCAGACCCAGTTGTGGAGTGAATTTTGTGGAGTGAGTTATCCTCAGACAAGCAATCCTTTGTACATAATTCTAATTTGTATGGTAGAATTTGATGTTCACCGCCTCCCACCAGATGATCGAGCCTTGGTGAGAATGGGTCTCACAATCGAGGTATACAACCACTGTACAATGTGCGGATGTAAGCCCCATTTCTTACCAAAAGCTTTCCTACATGCAAAAAAACAGTCAGTCCCTTTATCATTCTCTCTTCGGTATTACGTTTTCAGTTTAGTTTGGAACTGTAGACCGCGCCCAGTTACTTAATCTTGTTTGAGAGATTTAAACAAATAATACTCGTATCTAAATACAATGAAAACACACACTACACATTTTCGACCGTACAGCAAAATCCGCAACCAAAAGAAGTGCTTTGGTGAAGTAAGCAGCAGGAAACTTGTTCATAACTGCTTTGTGAGATTTGATAGATATTGACTAGGAAAGTATTTTCTATTTGATATACAAATACATAGCTTTTAGCATTGTATTTCACATCAAAAGAGCCAACTTATTCAAGAATTAAGTTCCTGAATTGTAACAACCGCAAACATTATGCATCTCTTTGGTAAAACTAATACCAGAGAACGTTTAACGGATTAACCGATTACCCTTCACACCAGGAATAGAAAAACTTGAAACTAATAAGAAAGCCTCTACAAAAAAGGGAACTTGAATTGTCTTTAAGTATATAACTATTGAAAAAGTTTCGTTGCTTTTATGCTCAACTATTTATATGGAAGAAGACAGCTGATGCAACGGAATAAGTTCAAGGATGATCGATTCATTTAAGAAATTGCAAATGCCAAAAGAGGGAGTAGCAATTGGCATTCAATCCAATTGAACAAATAAACGTCATACGAGTACTTCGCTCATCAGTTTCCCAGCAAGTTGCAGGCAAGTCTTCACTAAGCCTGTACGGGTACTTATTAGCAACTTGTTGCCCAGCAATTTCCATGCTACAATTACCTGTAATTTCTCCTTGTACCAATACCTGTTAAACTATTTGTGGACTTGCGCACAACGCGCACCATACATGTTGACATGTATCCACATCCACACTCACAAACATTTCATAAAACAATCTGTTGGACATTTGGAAATACAGCTCCCCAAATATTATACTCTAGCTTTCTCTTTCACACCATTTTCACCCGTGCCTTGCACTGAACCCAGCTGATGCATTTTCATAGGCCAGCTGGGCGTTAGTCCGTCTAGAGTTTTGAATGAAATATCCTCTTTCTCCAGCTGACAAAGGATAATTCGAATGAAAAATTCCCTTCAATGCGGTAGCCTGGAGAAAATTGGAGGTGGAAATTGCCACACATCGGGTGAATTTCCACACTGATTGGGTTAATTTATTTTGGAAGCATTCCGGTAGACATGACATATCAACATTTGCGTATTTTTCGAATGCGCGGATGCTGCTTTGGGACTCTAAATGCGTATCCCAAGAAGCAAGCTTGGGGCACACTCCCCTAATGAATTAAGCACTTTAATTCTTAGATTTATTTAGCAATTATCCATGGTCACAACCTTCATTTACATTTTTATGGCGCATAGATTAATTGCGTGAGATGATCCCAGCGTACGATGTTGATAGGGCTTAAGGCAAGCCCAAAGGCGATTTAAAATATAAATAAATTCTTTAATTTAAGGTGAATGAAAATACGCAAAGCCGGTGTTGTAACTGGCTGGCTTATGCCACCGCAATTGGAAACTCGTGTGCTTCAAATTTAATTATATTTGGAGTCGCTGGGGTTTATGGGAAACAATAAACCTTTTCCTGGGGTAATTTTTAAGCAGCAGCAATTAAGGAAGGGAATGTGAGTTCGAACGCACTCCCACTTCCTCGTTTTGGAATAGCCTTAGGGAAGACTAACAACAAACGCTGAGTTCATGCAACTAACTGAGCCTACCAAATGAGTTCGCATCCCGATCAAAGGAAGTAGGGGATGAAACAGAAAATACAAAAGAACAATTAGTTAAGGACTAATATTCGTGCATCTTGAACTATTATGGCAACTATGTCTCGAAAGAGAAGGAATACGTTAATACAAAGACAGGTTCCCCCTTTTTTTTGAAAAAGTGGCGAAACTGAAAGCAGAACCATCATTGTGGGTTCCAGAGGAAGACAAAGCCAGGAGCTAACTTTAATTATATGAAAAATTTAATATCTCACCAAGGTAACTTCGTAGTTGCAATCGGAGATATTTTAGCAAATCAAATGTTGAGAATTTAACCTCCAGTTGCAAAAAACATTACTCATAATCACTTTACATCCTATTGACCGATGATTCGCTCTTGTTTCCTCCTCAAAAATATGGAAAAAGTCATGGATGGACATGGACATATGAATTATTGGACCCTTTACTTGAATTCCCTCCATGAAAATCAATATGCATATCTCCAGGAAGCCTAACCCTCGGGATTAGGAAATCAACAACTTATAAGGAGGTAGTGACGGTTGGCTGCTTCTTGATATTAAGCGAGCATTCGAAAACACGGATCAGGTTCAGACACTACCATATGTAAATGGATAAAACGCATGCTAGTTTATTGCATACCTACTTATTAAAAACCCATAACTTTTTTGGCCAAACTATCAAGTCATCAAGTGGAGTGAACTACAGGGTGCGGCAACATAAATTCCATTTTTCAAAATGAAATACATATCTAAAGTTTTGTTTTACACAGTTTTAAAAGTCATATCAGGTGATGCCTCCAATTGTACATACACTGATTAAGCCGATTTCTGTCGTTTGCCATGACCCTTACCAGCATAGCAGCGGGTACGTTGGCAATTTCTGCCCGGGTATTGGCCCTCAGTTCTTGAAGGATCTTTGGAGGTTTGACAAAGGTAAAAAAGGGATTTAAAAAAAAAAAAACAAAAAAACCTCAAGGGGCCAAATCGGGGAAGTGGGCTGGTCAATCCAAGTCGCCCCTTATTGAGATCAGGCGCACCGGAAACTGTTTCCTCAAAGCAGCTATCAATGTTCTTAAAGTGTGAGCCCTTGATCCGTCCTGTTGGAAGCAAATGCCCCTAAATCCAATTCATCAAGTAGTGAAAAATGCCTCCAAGATATTCACATACCGGACTGCATTCACTATCATCGTAAACTTTTTTTTTTTCTTCAAAAAACCAGGGACCACCAATGCCAGCTCAGAAAACTGCACACCACGCTGTGACTTAAGGTGAATGCAAATGCCTTTGAAAATCTCGGGGAGTGATATCAGCCCAGTAGTGCATGTTCTGTTTGTTGACGCATTCACTCAAGTGAAAATGAGTTTCATCACCGAGAAACACAATTGCTCCTACTGGAACGTTTTCGCGCAGAACGCCGCGGGGTTGAAAGATTGAAGCTCTCCCTATCTGATGGGCCGAGGGACACTTTTGCGTTTGTCTGAACGTACTGACCCATGAAACAATTGAGTTCGGACGGCGCGCTGGGTTGGGATCAGCAAACATCCGTTTGAATAGTAGGCATTATTTAAACTTCTTCTTTTTTTACCATTCACCATTTATTTATTTTATTGCAGTCCGATAATATTTACATTTACATATATGTGTTTATTAAAGAGATATAGAAAATTAAATTCTTTACAACTTCAATCTTCTTAATACTAAAATGAATATAATTTAAATGAAAAGCAATTATTTTTAAGGGAGAAGCTGCAAGAAAAAACCCTTAAAACTTCTTCTTTTTTTGTTATTGCTTGATGTTCTAATGCAATGTAAAAACCTTTCTTTTTGAGTTTCACCATCATTGAGGTCGGACGAGATTGGGTAACACTTAACATATACACATTTGAATTACACAATTACACATATTAAAAATTAACCATTCATTTACACAACATTTTTATTAATTATCTTTTGCATGCAATTACACACTACATAAAAGAACTCAAAATAGAAACAAAACTTAAGAACCATTATCTTCCTACTTTACTGCATCTCTACAAATATTGTCAGGTCTCCCGGTTTCGGATCACATCAAATGCAAATCAAATTATTGTGTTGATTTTTTGTGATCCAGAAGCTTATAGGCCTGCCTCTGTTTTTTAAGATTTCGACACGTGCATGCTCCCTTTGCTGATTATTGTTTGCTCTTCTTTTAATGAAAGATGGCTTGACGAGACTTTCTCATGTCACTCGCCACTCTTAGGTCAGTGTAGATCGATTGTGATGCACTTGGGATTTGCAACTCCCACACTAAGAAACCAATGAAAGCAATCCATGCTGAGCCATTAACAAATTTAAGTAGGTCAAAACGATCCTGCTGGTGAGTACAGGAATGGTATAATTGTCTTACTGTGATTTCTCCCCCTTAGTCACCTTTGGCGACAAGTGCGGTTGTGGGGTCGTTGTTATTGGTGCCAGGTCACAGCGGCTATGAGGGCATATAAAATAGCCGACGAGCTAGCCAGCAAAGGTATGCCTATTAGCTCTGCAAAAAGCCACATCAATGAATGATGAGAAATAAAAGTACTTCATTGCTGGAAGAAAACTGAAGGTAATAGACGGGCCAAAAACGTTTCTCCAACCCCTTTCATTTAAAGTACTAAACCACTCCTTCAACTGCCCACAGTGCAAACACATACATACAGTCACCGGATTCTTGACGGGACACTGCAAATAAAACACCCCCTGGCCATATGTTTAGCTGAAGACAATATATGTCGGATGTGTAACGAAGACGAAGAAAAAACGGAACATAAATATCCTATGCAACTATAACTGCAGAGCAAGATCATGTCTACATTTCCTATGTGAACCTTACCCTGAGTAAGCTTGTTCAAAGGCTTAGCTAAATGTTTCCATAGATCCAGATTCATAATCGAGCTTCAAAAATGAAGATATCATAATATGCCCAGACGTTCCCGCGTGGCAACGGTACTAAATGCGGCATTTGAGTTCCCGTTGTTGGGTCAACTATGTCGTCAACAGCCCGCAGCAGATACCTTGTATGAGCTGCATCGACATCTTTGGAACGGAGATCATTAAAATTGTTTTAGACTGAGTGTCGCCTTCATGGAACTGAAGTACTATCTTAATGTTTCTTGCGATGACTAGCAGTAGTGGTAGTAGTACATTTAATAGTCTTAAAAGACCTAGTATGACAAAAAAAACATCAGTCCCTATACCTTCTAATACGATTTGGAGGACCACTCCAATGTCAAGTTATTGAAAACTTCGTTAAGTCGTTGATTCAAAGAAAATGGCTATTAAAATTACTTTATCCAATTTAAATGAAAACTTTTCAATTGAATTCGTTTTTATGGACATTTCAGCGAATAATTCTAATGAGAAACAATTCTTCTGAAGCATAAAAAACCATTTTGCGTTTAATATTTGATATTTTTCTTTGCGCAAGACTCCGCTTTATAAAAGTGGTTCATGTGTGAATTGCGTAAATACCCTCATCTTTGGAATATGACGTACTTATTGTTGGGCTGGGTTAAGTATGAACAAAAAATCCTATTCACATAATGATGAATCATCGAAATATGCGTTGATATACTAACAACAGTCTGTTCATTAATGAATGTACTGAATTATTACGTGATCACTCTCGAATTTATAAAGTGATGAGATAATGCTTGACTATTTGTATGTTCCACGAATATATTCAATTTTATTTGACAACAAACTGCACTTAGACCGTCTGGTTTACTGTACTCCCGCAAAGCTGCACATTCACCAATTCCAAACTAACTATATCCAACTTAACGCAACATCACAAAATCTGCCAATGGACTAAGCAAAGCGAAGAAGACTAGCGAGCTTGGCCTCAACCAATCGCCATGGAGAAATGTTTGCCATGTAGAGCCATCCTGGTGCAGATACAAGCCATACGATGCCGTTCCATCTGTCTCCAGACAGCACTCACATGAGACCAAAGTTCTATCGCTGATAGAATAGGTCTATCTTCTTTGCACCTTATTTCGAGTCTTTGATAACCTTTATCTTCTTAAGGCTTGAATACGTCTTCAAGATACTCAGCGAAAGTGTTTGCTTTCTTTTGGCTGCTTTTCGCCCAGTTACCTTCTCTGGTTTTTACTGGCGGAATGTGAGCTGTTCATTTTCTCTGTTGCCTTCCAGAGCGAGTAGTCGGTACTACCATCATTTGTAAGACTTGTGATTTAAGTTTTCAAAGACTCATTATTGAATTCTCTTACAGATTTTCTGAGCTTATAATTTAAGTTGTTCAGTTTGATCTTGTCGCTTGGCGCCCTTGTCTGTTGCCAGCGTTTTCTAGCTTTCCTCTTTTCTGTAATAATTTCACATATTTCGGGAGGATAAGAGTTTTGTTTGATCTTTTTTGTTATTTTGGGAGTGGCAGCCCACGCAGCTTTTTGTATTCTGAGCGTCAATATTTGGACTGCTTCTTCTAGTTGATCTTCTGTTTGAATAGCTGGTGATAGTTGGATACTTTCTTCGAACTTCTGTCTGAAGTAGTTCCAATCAGTCAGTCTATTTACTAGTTTTGGGCTATGGTCTTTTATTATTATTTTATCGCTAAGTGTTAAGAGTATAGAGGAATGATTTGATTGACGATCAGGTCCTTCCTCTATGCTTATTTTTTTTGAAGATATATTTTTGGATAAAAAGAAGTGGACAAGATCTGGGGTTTTATTCCTATCTGTTGGCCAATAGGTAGGTTTTCCCGTTGAGTGATATTTGGCGCCATCTTCTTTAATTGCTTCATATAGTTCTCCGCCTCTAGTATTAGTTAATCTAGATCCCCAATACTTATTTTTGGCGTTAAAATCCCCTCCCGCGATTAATCTATTGTGAAATATGCGGAAAATACTTTTTTTCTTTAGTCTATAGCTAGGAGATCAGTATACTGCTGCAACAGATATTTGTCCACTGCTCGTTTCTACACTTATGGAAATTCCTTGGATGGCACATGATTGAAATTTCGATTCTATATGGTGTTTTATTGTATTCTTTATTAACACTGCGGCCCCCCCTTTTGCACAGTTATAAGGATGTGGGGAGTGATAGAATTCATTTCCTTGCAGTTTAAAGTCAGTAATCAATTTAAAGTGCGTCTCTGAAATGAGACATATATCTATCTGGTGTATGTCAAGAGTCACTTGCATCTCGTCCTTGCGACTCTCGATACCATTATCATTCCATTCAAGAATTTTTATTTTATTCACCATGTCTGTCTTTTGGTAACAGCTCTCTTGTTGCTGTTCTATCTCTCTAACAACAATATTCTATCTAATATCGTTTTATTCGATTTTTCCATGGAGCCAATCCTGTTTAGGATTTGTTTCATGAGGTTTTCCATGCCAGTGTTTGGCTCTACTTTGCTTTTACCGTTTTATCTGCTGGTATTTGAGTATTTATTGAAGCTGCCTGAGCATATGTCATTTTTGGATCCGCCGTCTTTTGTCTTGGGACCTTTTTGATTATCGCTTGGTCTTTAAGCTTTTCTTTCTAATTTCATAGATGCGATTTCATATTTTAGTCACCTTTTACGCGCGCTGTTTTTTGGGGCCACAGTAGTGATGTTCATAGCTCGTCCCTGCACGGGCAAGTATACGATTGAGTCACTCGATATTTTTAAGCGATCTGGAATTATATCAAGTTCTCTTTCCCGATTGGCAGGCATGCTGACTCATCAATATGCGTTCTGATCAAACTGCCACGATATCTTCGCTAATATTGATCTTCGCTGCTCCTCTCATCGCGCTACAATGCCAAACGCGCCAGCTTTTGCGAAGTGAGCTCTTGGGCATCAAGCAGTAAGTAATGTCTTACAACGCACGTACAAATTCAGTGGATCAATTTGGGACTTATTCACTAAGTTCTGCTGAATATCTTACGAGATTGCGAGCTGATGTTTGATTGTTTTGTACTTTACATGTTCAAGAGTATTGTTTTGGACCAAGATAATTTTCAAATTCTTCACTCAACTTGATAAATGATGAATTCCAAGATAACACGCCACTCCACAAGCGTATACGTATTTGGTTGACTGAAAAAACTTGTTTAGTGCCAACAACCGGATGATAATTTTTTTTAAATACACTATCTGCTCTGTGTCGTGGAGTGCTTAAAGCAAGCAAATATCACGAGCAGAAATTTGCCGGCACTAAAAGTGCTCTCACAGGCTCATCATTTAGTGCAGGTGTTAGTAAGGACAAAACAATTGAAAATACAATAATTATGTACCTATAAAATACTAACACAGACACAAATAATGCAAAAAATTTAAGACATTAAAGCATTATTACGCAAAATAGTTTTCAGCTTAATTTTACTAACATGCAAGTCAATCACATGATCATTTAGATTATAGATTCTACTCATGCGACTAATAGGCTCATGGCTCCCATAATTCGTTCTATGATCGGGGCTAAACAATAATTCAACACTCCGTAAATTATTGGCATCAACACGAAAATTAAAACCAATAGACGACAGCAAGTCAGATGCATCTATTTGACCGGATATAAGCTGCTGTAAAAAAATGATATCGCTATTAAGTTGAGAAAGGGGTAACATATGAAGAAGCTTGATACGTTGACTGTAAGGAGGAAGGTTAAATGGATCATCCCACGGAAGTCCTCTAAGTGCAAATCGAATAAATTTACGTTGAATGGCCTCTATTCGATTTGAATGAATGTTGTAGAACGGTGTCCAAACTTGAGAGGCATACTCTAGAATCGGACGGACAAAACAATACAATGACATAGAAACGTAAGGGTCAATAAATTCTTTGGCCCACTTTTTTACGAAGCCCAGCATAGAATTAGATTTATTAATAATAGAATTAATATACTTAGCAAAAACCAGTTTGGAAACCCCAAGATCCCTAAAATTATCAACATTACAAAGAATATATTGAGCAAGAGAATATTGAAAGGTGAAAATGATATTCTTTCTAGAGAATGTCATATGTTGACATTTAGTTGGGTTCAGGGACATTACAAAGAAGAGATATTCCATATTTTACGGGTTAACACCTTTAAATTTAATGAAAAATACATACATATAAATGGATTCCTAACTTCGATAGCTTCCTAAAAATAAACAATTCTTTAAAAACTTCACTCAACGAGTGCTGTCTTAAACTAACCAACCATAAGAAAATAACAGGACAAGAAATGTAATAATCATTCATCTCAAGGAAATAACCTGACCAACTCACATAGAAAAAAATATTGCGTATACGCCACCAGCAACATATTCCCATTCCAATGCGAAAGCTAATTTATCAGTTTCCATGTGGTATCTATCATCATTCCAATCAACAAGTTGCTTCAAACATATCGCCCAATCCTACAGCCCACAAGAAGTGCGAAAAATGTATTCATTCACACCAACAATTCAGATACATCTTTTTGTTTATGTGTGTGCAGACTTGGAGAAAATCGGATTTTCATTGTCAATGCAACGCGTACTCTCGTACACAGCGCGGTCTAGATACTTTGAATGAAAATAAATTTGGTGTAAAAACTCTGATATCAACAACCGAATCGGCAGTCTATTAAGGATTCTCATTGGAGTCGCTCCTTCGCCAGGAATAAAAACTGGAATTCGTGTGTTGAAAGAAAACTCTGATAAAATATTATTTGGAAATATTTTTTGTCAAAAGGTGATTTTTCTCGGAATGCAATTGAGCTTGCGAAACGTTTAAATTCGTTTTAAGAAATAAGTGTGATTGCTATAACATTTTAATTATATACTTTTTCTTTCGGTATACGGTATACCCATAAATCGTCCTGATTTGTAGTAATGTTTTATAGTGTTTTACTTTAGAGGGGAGGATTTGGTTTTATTTGTGTTGGTTTAAAGCTGTATTTGAAAATGTAACAGACATTTGACAATGTCGAACGAAATATGCTTTTCATTGAGTGTTGGGCTGCTAATGAGGATGCAGTATTTGAGAATATGATATCTTTGACAAATTTACTTGACAATATTTTTTATTTAAATAAAAATCAATTTCTCTGCAATAATATTAAAATCCAACGAAAATTCTCATTTGATCATTGATCTTAAACTTTAAAGTTAAAAGCGAGATAGTAGGTATAAACAGCGTCCCGAAGTAATTTGACTTATTTCAAATAAGTAAAAGAGTCAAAGATCATTCAGGATTACACACAATTGCACTATAAATTTGACTTTGAAAAATAAGACCGAATTTAAAAGAATTTTGGTCGAATTTTTAATTGAATTCTTTTTATTATAATCTGTTTGCTCTCAATAAAACCATGAAGATAAAAAATGACTTCAACATTTTTTATTAATAATGTGTTATTTTCGGCAGTACACAATGTTACACTACATGTTGAAAATTCAAATACTTAAATCGACTCATTAGTTAGTTTACAATAGAAATAGTTATTTATCTATTTAAATTTCTGTTATTTTGAGAATTTAATCTTTAAAATTTTATTACGTAATATTCTCGGGGAATTTTTCGTTGCTGTTTTTACTTTTCTCGAAATCATCCTACTCAAAATATTCGTGGAAACATCTTTCATTTGGTAATTGGGACTAGAAAGTTCTCATGTTTTGATATCAGATGGTTAAAGAAACAAGAGTCATTTCTTAATCTCTGACTGTGCAAAAATATAATTGTGGTATGACAAAATCTTTGCTTTTGAATTCCTGTAATTTTAATTTTTAAATTGTGACAAAAGGACCTACTTCTTTGGGTTTTTCCATTTGGCGAAGTATGTTTAGATTGGGAGGAGGAAAGTTAAATACAAAAAATTTTCCCGTAGCGTGTTTGTTACAGACTTGGAGGGAAGATTCAAGTGAATAAATTCTCGCAGTCATTTTTTTTGTCATGATTGAGCTTATAATAAAAAATATTAAAACAGCCTCAAAAATTTATAAAAAATCAATCAACCATTGCTCCCCTATTTTTTAATTATAATTTCCTAAAACTTATTGAAATTTTATTTAAATCTAGGCAAAACAAGTACTATACTATTTAAATTCACCGCCGCGTGTTATTTATAATACACAATTATCAGACTAAATCAGAGAACAATTCAAACAATTTTTTAATTGCAAAAGTAACGCAATTCATCGTAGTAATCAAGGTAAGTTTTCATGTCTTATATTATTTGTTTAATCAAATTTAATAAAGCAGTTTGTTTCTTGAACAAGAATTTCTAGCAGCTGTAGTGCTATCTGCTGAGAGCGTTGGAATATAAAATAAAGTTGTATACAACTTTTCAACTGTTGAACATTTAAGTGCGTCCAATTGTCCTAACACAGCTTCTGCTGGTATGGTAGTTGTTTTATTCTTACTTAAATTAACTTAAAAACCCTTAAACATAACCATATCTATAGGTATGGCCAATTTCATTATTTTTCGTGAGAGTTCGAGTTGACGAATTCTCAAAAAGTGCACTGAAATGTTATGAAGTGGCTGTTAACTTTCTGTCACACTGAAAATGAAAGCCGATCCTGTTCATTATAGCGAGACTGTTCATTGTAACGAGCGAGAGCTCATTGAAATAAATTTACTAAATGATGAATATTATTAGGTCTCAGTTATAGCGCTACGCAAAAATGTCATTAGTCTGAAATGACGGACAAAGTTTTATATGAGAACAATTAAATACTATATTCTTGTTCTAGTAAGTCGAAAGTTCGAGGGTGGGACCGGTGTAGAGGTTAGTGTGTTGGCTTGTGACCCGTACGGTGCAGGGTGCAACCCCATTCGCAACAAAAAGAAAACAAAAAGTCGTCAGTTCAATTGATAATTCTTTTGTGAGAAAAAATCGTTGCAACAAAGATAGCTACATTCGACGACCGAAATTTAGTTAACCTAGGAATTTTAAGTTTTTGTTTCATATATTGCTATAACTGGGGCCTTACAAACATGCCATCGAAATCATAATGCAATCACAATTTTATATATGCCGTTATGTACTTACCAAAATTAATTGAGAATGTTGCTGATATAAATATTTTTATATTATAGCTAATATTATTTTGGAGCCTATAGTCCATACAGGGCAAAGCATAACTTCTCCTGGTCTACAAAATAACATATAATAATGGCAACCTGCAGTTTTACTGTGATTCCAAACGGAAAGTTTGAGAAATTTCTCATGACAGTTTATTCTCTTGGATATTTGTTAGACTTTCGCAAAGGTATGGCATTAAGCAAACGTTTAAGTGTTCCTTGGGATTCGAATTTTGAATCTCTATAGCGATCAGTAGTCCAACGCACCAATCACTCAGCCATTTACTTATAAACTTAACGGGCCCCAAACCGTGAAGAGCCTTTGTTTTAAATAATTCCGCCTTCCAACATCTGTATCGACATCGGCGATGGCTTGAACTTTAAAACAGTTGTGGTTCTGTTTTTGTTACTGTCTTCAACCTGCTAACCAAAGCTCCTCTTCGATGAAGTTGACCTTTTCGGTCTACATCTACATCATAGATTTCACGAATATATCTTTTCCTCCATTCACCCTCCTTTTTTTGCTTTGAAAGATGGCGAATATCAACTCTACCTTCCTGCTTTTTGTTCAGCACAGCACTTGGTGCCATAAAGCATAAGCATAAATTAGAACTGGCAGGATTAAGGTTCGGTTCACTTGCCCTTCGAGTCTGAAGTTTTGTACCAATTTGTTTTGCCAAACGGAAGTAGTAACGGTTTTCTAGAAGAATTCTCCATCAGAAGTTGAAGTTTACTACTAGGCTCATAAACTCCTTAGCTACCTCAAAGTTACTGCTATCAATAGTGACTTTGTGTACTAGGAAGTGGACCGATGATTGTTTGTTTCTTGATAGCATGTGCTTGGTTTTGTTGCCATTAACTTCAAGATCAACCGTTTACGCCTGTTCTTCAATCGCCGTAAAAGCTTCTACCACGGCACGCCGGATACGATCAATGTTGCTGAAATCTTCCGCATAAATCAGTAGCTGGATAGATCTATTAAAGATAGTGTCTTTCGTGTAAACACTTACCCTGAGCGCTATCTGGATAAGTGATTATTCTAGGTAACCTATGACAGCAAGAAAATGCATTGTCATACAATTGAACTTGAAGAACAGTATGAGAAGAATTCGATAGAGCAAGCATTTTATCCTTCGTGTCTGGAGTTTTGAACCAATTTGTTTTGCCAAACCGAAGCAGCAGCGGTTTTCTAAGGTAATTCTCCGTTCGATATCCAATAAGGATCGTGGAGTTTATTCCTAAGCAAATGAGGTTCTTTACTACCTAGAAGTTGCTGCTATCAACAGTGACGTTTTCTCCTAGGCGGTGGACAGATGTTTGTTTGTTTGTTGATATTTTGTACTTGATCTTGTCCTCATTAACTTCAAGACCAACTAAATTTACCTGCTCGTCAATCGCCGTAAAAGAGAGAATACAATTTAGAGGAGCTCTTTCTGGCACTTTACGCATACAAGACATCTTTAGTCAGAGGAGAGTTTCATAAAAACTTCATTTTGACAAGAACTTTTAAGTATTATATTCAAAAGATGAGACTGGAATTTCTCAACACCATCATCAAGGGTCTACCTAGCACCGCAAGTAGCAGAGGAGAAAGTGTCAAATTGAACCGAATTAATAACTCAGCCTTTCGTTATCGATTAGTTTTTTTTTGGTTGACTTTATTGCTTAAAATTCCGTTAATACTTCAGCAATTACATTAAAGACTTCGAAAAAGATTTCGCACTGAGTGAGAATTTGATGAAATTGGAAGAGTTCGAGTTGACAACAAGTATTTCCGCAGGACTCTAGACATCGTTGAAAATATCTGGACGATCTTGGAGAGTTTCGCCCCTCTGGCAGCCATACCTCAGATCCAAAAAGTCAAAGTAATTCATGTAAAGTTTGTATCGTCCTGACTGTCGACGACGCCGTTGATTGAATCTATAGAATTCATCCATCGCACGTCCTCTTTCTGTGTAAGACTTTTGAGACTCATCAGCCAGTCCTTCCAACACAAAATTTCAGTGTTGGAATTTTTTTCTTCTTCAACATTCGCGCTCATTAGTTTACCAAGCCACTAAAGATATACATGATCAACCCAGTGGTTACAACTTGGAGGTAAAATAAGCACAATTGATGTGTAGTCTCAGCAACGGATATTGTGACTCGCCAGGTTGATGAATATCAATGCATCCTCTCATTCTTCAACACTGAACTCAATACCCAAAATTTTACTTTGTGTGAATCATAAGTGACGTTTTTTCCAATTTGGTGTTTCCTTCAGATGTAGTGTATGGGGTATCTGTCGATTACCACAAAACACATCAATTTGATACACACTTTTTTCTCCATATTAACTGAGTCCACAAAATACATCAATTTGATACGCACTTAGAATTAACGTATAATTCATAACACAAAATTAAGTGAGGTAGTGAGGACCACTTACACAGTCGCAGGCCAGGCATATCTTACTTAAAATAAAAACATGAAAACTTCTCAATATACACTGTTTTTCTTCTTTTTTTGATTTCCAACAGTCTTAATGCGTCGCTCTTTGGCTAGTGATTAATTCGGGGTTGTATTGTAAGCCTTTTATTTATATTCAATGAATTTTTTCGTAAGAGACAAGTGATACTGCAGATTTTTGATTTGTTTAAATTCTTTCTTGAATGTTAGGTTTCCAGCTAAAATCTAAAAATAAAATAGTTCCCAAATAATTGAATTTGTCGGAAAAAGTTACCATTGATAGGGGCTGATGCATTGTGTCAAATTTCATAATTCCTGGATTCTTCATTGCGATCGCAGATGTTTAGAAAAGTATTTTATTTATTAAAATGCTGATATACTTTCAGATATAATATCTTATTAAATAGTGGTAAACTAACTGAGACATTTGAGAATAGCAGCTACCAAATTCAGTTTCACAAAAGCTAGAAACAAACAAACATAATTAACCTTTATTAATTAACCTTTATTAATTATGTTTGTTTGTTTCTAGCTTTTGTGAAACTGAATTTGGTAGCTGCTATTCTCAAATGTCTCAGTTAGTTTACCACTATTTAATAAGATATTATATCTGAAAGTATATCAGCATTTTAATAAATAAAATACTTTTCTTAACATCTGCGATAAGGATTAAATTATTTTGTTTAACGACCTCGAATTGTAATAAATAATGTTTGTTTAACGGGCTGTAGGTCTTAATTTAAAAATACTCTTTTTTTGTATTTTAAATTATATATTTTGTCCAATATTTCGATTTTGTTCGAAAGTCATCTTCAGGGAACAACTTATTGTACAACATAAATAATTACATTTCACAAAAAATTTTTCGGTATTACGAACACAAAACATAAAGTTATGATGCCGGCTCATAACTTTATGTTTTGTGTTCGTCATACCAAAAAATTTTTTGTGAAATGTAATTATTTATGTTGTACAATAAGTTGTTCCCTGAAGATGACTTTCGAAGAAAGTCGAAATATTGGACAAAATATATATAATTTAAAATACAAAAAAAAGAGTATTTTTAAATTAAGACCTACAAACACTTATTGGTAAACATTATTTGGTAATAAGGATTTTTATTTTTAATTTTAAGTTACCGATTTCCGGAAAAAAATAAGTTCTTAAATTTCTTTAAAATATTGTTGTTATTGTATCTTGAAAAATTGACTCTGTGATATAGGAAATTCGCAGCGAGTGTGAATCAATTGCCAAGACGTTGGTTTAAGCTAAACATATTATATTTAGAAGCAAAAAAGTCTAAGTGCCCAGTCATGTCTACGGAACCTTTAGATCTTTCCTACTTTCCTCCCATTTTACTAGGGAGTTCTCCAATAGAATGGGTTGAGACGTAAAGAAACCCTGGAGTTCTTTTTAATCGTAAGTTTACTTGGAATAATCAATTCAATGCACCCGTTGAAAAGTATATGGGGTACTTCGAAATTTGTAGGTATACAGTCCTTCATCCCAATAAAAACTCGATCCATATTAGATAAAATATTGATCAACAACATACGGATGCGAAATCGTTTGAAGCTGTCCCGCAACCAGTAATCAAAAGCTCAACGTTGCTTTAATAGTATAATACGGTATATTTTCGGACTTCGTTAATAAGTTAATTAAGTAGTTTTTCTTCTCGCCTGCTTAACATGCCTTTTAAGTTTTATCTCAATTTTCACACTTTATGAATGCTTTCGGACATTCTACTAACACGGCACTTCTTGTACGAAAGGATTCGATTAGTCACTTGGCACAGGTCACGCACATATTCCTTCATGTCCTAACATTTGGACATCGTAGGCATACATATGCGACGAACAGTTTCGTATAATAGATGTACGTTTATTTACATATAATGAAAACAATATAGAATCAAGTATAGAACCTTGAGGAACACCACTTACAATTGGAAAAAAAACGGACAGTTTATCATTTGGCTGAACTGCTGGCATTATATTTGATAAATAAGATAAAAGGAGCTTTACGTACATATATATATTAGGCCATTAACGGCCCATACAGGGTCTAGAACCTAGCTTCTTCAAATACTTTCATGCGAAGTGGAGGGGACCTACAGTTTTACGCCGAATCCGAACGGCAAATTTGAGAAGCTTTTCATGACAGTTTGATACTCTTGGATGTTTGTCAGACGTTCGCAAGAGGTGTCAACAACACGCGGTATTCCCAAGTGGTCCCGCATCTAAGTACTAACCACGCCCAACGTCGTTCGTTTAATTACGGTGATCTAACGAGAACCGATTGATTCGACGTGGCAAGGTCGTTGGCGCTTTACTAGCCTGATGAAAAACTGTGTTGTCGAATCAGCTTCTAACATAGGATTGTTTGATCGACTATGTCAAATTTGACTTTATCTTTATCTTTTGCCTGTTGTTTGTCGTCAGTAACATTCAATAGAGCCATTATACAGCTGTGTTTATTGCGACAGTCAGAATGTTTCGAAGAAAGCATGTTATCATTTTGAGATACGTAATTATCTGTTTTTTGTAGAGTTCATTTAAAAACCTTTGACAGATAGGGCAGAATTGAAATTGGCCTAAAATCATCAGCCTTAGCACTTTTGGGGATGAGTTTTTTTTGTGCCATTTTCCATTGAGTAGGATACTCGCCGGACGTCAATAAATACGAGGGCGGGTCAATAAGTCCGTGACTTTTGGAATAAAACACAGATTTTTTGATAAAAAAATAATTTTATTTTTCAACGTAGTCTCCCTTGAGCTCTATAAACTTTGTCCAACGCTTCTCCAATTTTTTTATCCTTTCCAAAGAAAATGATTTGTCGAGGTCCTCAAAATAGGCCTTTATTTGCGAGATGACTTCATCATTGGAGTCAAATCTTTTTCCACCAAGCCATTTCTTCAGGTTTGGGAACAAGAAGTAGTCGCTTGGAGCCAAATCTGGAGAATAGGGTGGATGAGGGAGCAATTCATAGCCCAATTCATGGTTTTTTGCCATGGCAACTGCACATGTGTGCACCCTTGCATTGTCTTGGTGGAAAAGAACTTTTTTCTTGGCCAAATGAGGTCGGTATTTTTTCAAATCGTCATTGAATCGGTCCAATAAGTTGGCATAATATTCCCCATTGATTGTTCTTCCCTTTTGAAGGTAGTCAATGTGGATTATCCCGCGTGCATCCCAAAAAACAGTCGCCATAACTTTATTGGCTGACAAACCCACCTTGGCCTTCTTTGGCGCCGATTCACCCTTAGAAACCCACTGTTTTGACTGTTGTTTGGTCTCTGGTGTGTTGTGATGGATCCATGTTTCGTCCACGGTTACAAAACGGCGCAAAAACTCCTCCATATTGCGATTAAACAACGCCAAACCTTCCTGTGAAGTTGTTACACGATTGCGTTTGTGGTCGACTGTGAGCAAACGCGGCACCCATCTTGCGGAAAGCTTTCTCATGCCCAAGCGATCATTCAAAATTGAAACCACTGAGCCATGCGAGATCCCTACGGCTTCCACAATCTCTCGCACTTTCAATCTTCGGTCGGCCAACACCATATCGTGAATTTTTTCGATTGTTTCGGGTGTAGAGACCTCAACTGGGCGTCCAGGACGTTCGGCATCTTCAGTGCTTGTACGGCCACAACGAAATTCAGTAAACCACTTTTTCACCATTGAAATCGATGGTGCAGAGTCCCCATAGTATTTTTCAAGCTTAGCCTTGGTCTCGGTAATGGTTTTTTTTCGCAAGAAATAATGCTTAATAAGCACACGAAATTCACTTTTTTCCATTTTCTCCTCAAATTAGTGAGTAGTCTGATAAAAATAGCTGTCAAACACAAACTAACTGACGCAGCAAGTTTAAATTTTGACAGGAGTCAACTGACAGATGCCTGTTGACAGGAGCAGTGTTGCCGTTTCAGTAAAGAGGTCAGAAATTCAAAAAGTCACGGACTTATTGACCCGCCCTCGTAGTATTGAAAATGAAAGTTTGAAATGGCAGTATGATGAAGAAAAGTAACAACAAATTTAGGGTGCATTTTGTCCAATCCAATTGCATTCGATTTTATCGAGAGCATACTTTCATCCATACCAGTACCCTGTATCGATCTAAGACCTAAAATAGGCATGTTAAGGTGAGTATCGAAAGAACTATATAAAAACTCACTGCTATCCAACGAAGTTAAAGAGTGTAGAGACAAAAATGTCTGATTAAGGAAATTACAATCAACGTCAACATTATTATCAGCTGAAAGACACTTAGTCTTATTAACGCCTATGTTGCGTAAGTTTTTCACAGCTGTCGACCACTTAAACAGGTATTTAGATTACCGGCTTGAAGTTTTCTGGC
Source organism: Portevinia maculata (assembly GCA_949715645.1). Classification (NCBI taxonomy): domain Eukaryota; kingdom Metazoa; phylum Arthropoda; class Insecta; order Diptera; family Syrphidae; genus Portevinia; species Portevinia maculata. The sequence goes on along the minus strand of OX454525.1, from coordinate 152,598,670 downwards.
ATACATTTCAGATTTTGAATTACGTATTTGTATAACAACTTTGTTGCGAATAGAACAGTATGTTTGCGAAGTTACGGTTATCGATATCTCCTCCAACAGTTGCAAGCTTTATCACGCTTCTGCATTAAGGAACGTATTTGATAGGTGAACCACGGATTACTTTTGGCTTTTAGACTTGGTTTTCAAGGCAACGTGTCTGTTGTATAAGCATAAGATATTCTCATTAAAGAATTCGACTTGTAGACTGGATGACGGCAGATGCAGAATGTTGATCGTAAAAAAGCACTTGGCTCAGATCACTTACAAGAAATAAACCCAGAAGTTTTGGAGTGCTTCCGGAGAAATCTGTGGGAGTACTAATGTTTATAGATCCTAGGTTGAACATTCTCACACTGTTCTGTTAGTATGAGATTGCTGTTAAAATTTCCACAGATTTGTATATTAGGGGACGCGAAGAATATTTCCAACAAAACAGTTAAAAGGGGTGGCTATTGAAACTTTACCTTCATTGCCTGCTTGATCAATGATAAAATATTCTATCTCGCTGTCTACTGCAGATGAACACCATCACATGCCACTATTCGGTTTTCGTACGAGTGGAGCTTCATCCTCATTTCCTTAAGCTCGGTGACGTTGTTGTTAATTTGTTCATTTACTAGTGAGAGTTCAGTTCTTTACCTAAGGGTGATTTAGATTTTAAGTTCGTTCCATTTCATATTGACCGATTCTACACAGCTTTTTAATATAATCTCAAGCTCTGGCAGGTTGATATGTGAAGAAATTTAAAGTTCGGCTGGCATTATACCGTCTGATTCTGCAGATTTGTATAGTTTCAAGCTAGATATTATGTAGCGCTCATGTGGGTTTGTTCTTAATTATCAAACTTTGCAGTTGATTTAATAGAACGATTGATCGATTTGCTCCATTATGCGATGCGGCAAATAACTTGGAAACAATTTACAATGCGTGTCTTGTAGCAGCTGGTGGGTCCTCGATGGAACTTGTCTAAGAGCTAGTCGTTATTTTTCTTTTAAACAGTTTGGTATAACATACTAAGTTGGTTGAGCATTTTGTTAACCTTTATGAATTTAAAGATTTCTGTTTTTAGCCAAGAGTCACCATGATAATAGATTGTCTTTCTAGGCCATACAAACGGTATATAGATGCAATATCCGTTACAATTAAAGATAGCCAGATATACAAAAAAAATTACAATTATTTATTAAAACTTGTCAATTACGGATAATTATTTTATCACGCTCAAAAAAAACGTCAGGGTTGCTTCAATCGCTTAAGGATACAATTAAAAGTTGAATGCTAAAACTAGCCTCCAATTAAAGTGCGCGGTTTTACTTTGCCACCATATGAAAGTTTGCAGAATGAGTTTTGCCTCATATTCGGTTAAACATTTAGTATTTAATTTGGTAGATTATTTCCAAAAACCCCATAATTTTGATGAGAGTACTCCATGCTTCAACAGCGCTGTTGCTGTTATTGCTTTTTTTTTTTTTTTTATAAAAAGGAAATCCAAATCCCAGAACACTCAGACTCGGTAACGGTCCATTGTACTACCAGGCAGAAATCCTCCTTTTGGTGTAGAGGCATGTGAATGGGTGGCGTATGTTGTTGTTTCCCATGGGGATTGAACCTGCACCGAACGGTGCACTTTTTCATGCGATTTAATTAAACGCATAAACTACGATGCGCAATATGAATTTCCGCAGCAAATAACTATTTTGTTTAATCTTGAAGCGGATATGACAAACTGTGAGATACATGTCCTATAATGTATGATTTTTTTTTATTGAAAACTACAAAAAAATCAATATTAGCTAAGTAAAAGAAATTTGACATTGGAATCTAAATTTTTGACATGGAAATAAGCAAAATATATTTAATTGCCTGCGCAGCAGAGTGTTGTAAATTTATAATTTACTGCGACTACCCAGTGGCAATGTAAAATATTATACTGATGAACACAGCATATGGTTTTGGGTTAAATAAATAGTACATACCTAGTTTGTTCTCGTTCTTTATCTAAATTATTCAACAAAACGTGTACACTCTCTGGGTGGTGTCAGTTGGTGTACAGAAGTTGTTTGTATATGACAGTTTATATTTTACAAGATGGGGTTCAGCAAACATTTATTTTCGATGATTTATACAGAATCTCTATCCAAGCAAAAGCCACTTAGTGACAACTGTGATATGACGCATTAGATTGTTGTGATAGATAATTCGGGAAACACTTTTCAAGCTGAAAATGTATGTTGTTTTGAAATAAAAGTGTAAAATATCTTTCATTAAGAACTTGACAACTTATTTTTTAAATAAAATGCAAACTACTTGAAATATCTCAAAATTGTATTGGCTTGAATTACTATCAAAACATTTATGAATGGAATTGGACTTCGTTTATATGTGTCAACCATGCGACAGTATGCAGCGGTCGATACGTTAAACCCAATTTTCGATGACTCGGCCGCACATTACGACCGATACGGCCAGATATTACGACTGATACGGCCGCTATTTCTCGGTCAATATTGGCTCTGAGCTCCTCTAACGTCGCTGGTTTGTTGGAATATACCAATGATTTAATGTAGCCCCATAAAAAAGTTTAGAGGCGTTAAATCACACGATATCGGCGGCCAATAGACGTTTCCGTTTCCCGAGATAACACGTTCACCGAAGTGAGACTTCGATAACTCGATTGTAGCACCCGCTGTGTGGCTTATGGCACCGTCTTTTTGGAACCACATATCAATATCACTAATGTCCAATTCATGCAATTGCCCAAAGAAATAACGTTCCAACTTGTCTCTGTAACGAATACCATTTACCGTAACGTGACGGTCATTTTCATCGATGAAAAAAACGGCCCAATGACGCCAATGAAGTGCGTAAGGGTATAACCCAAGATTCTTATGCGAAATTCGCCATAATGTCCGCTTGGCGAACTGTTGCATACCCTATTCCTGTTCATATCCCTTTTAAAGTGGGCCCAGCAAAAATTTAAGTATGGGTGAATTGTTAAAAATGATCTACACATTTTGTTATACAACATTTAAAGAATTTGTCGAAAAACAAAATTTGTTAAAAAATCGCCTTTAAAATTGGGCATGGCAGAAAACTTTATATAAAGGAATTCTTCAAAACGACTTTATCTACATACTTTGCGAAGAATAGGACTTTCATTTACAATGATTTATGAATTAAACTTTTTTTTTTGTAAAGGGGACGTGTGGGCAGATTTTAAAAATGTTTAAACATGAGTATCAAGGGCCCTTAAAGAGTATGTATATATATATTTTAAATTTCAGTTTCCTAGCTTAAACTTAATTTTTCCATAAAACTGTTTTTTTTGTTGTTGAAATTGTGGGCGGATTTTAAGACATTATATTGTCTGGCTCGAGTTGAAGGGCCTAATTTTTTCCGACGGACGATCACGTATATACGAGTAGCAAGTTTTAGGGGTCTACTTGCAATAATAAGGTATGTTACAAACGATGACTCAAATACCCTTAGAATAGGGTATACAAATGATAAAATCTAAATTAAAACGAACAGGGTTCTTATCTAGCTTACTCTGAATGCTCTGAACTTAACTATATTATAGGAATAACTATAGTCCTTCAGCCTTTCATCGTGTTCAATTTCATATTTGTGACATAAATGGAAGGGACCTTTGTTTAAAGACCGATTCCGAACCGCAAATTTGAGAAGCTTCTCATGACAATCTTACACTTCAGGATGTTTGTCACTTTTTTTTTGTCAGAAATCTGTGAGCTTTCGGTTGGTTTTATTAAAATAAAATCGTCTGCCTGAAAAAAAATGCAATACAAAATGTGGCAGATCATATTGCAATCTTTCATTTAATAACTATACTATCTGGTTTATATTTTCGCAAAGGAATCTCGTGTTTGATTGTAATAATAATATACAGGGTGCGAAAACATAACTTCCTTTTTTAAAATGCGCGTCATTTAATCTGTATTGTTCATAGTGGTACGGGAGTGGTTTCATTCAACCGGCGCGCGTGGCTCTAAAATGTTCTTTCCTTTCAGGTAAGTCGCCATCATACGTTGGAACAGTGTGTAGTGTGCGCTTGCCGTCGAGACCTACTTTTGGATGTTCTGTGATACGTGAGCGTACATTGCGAAATCTATTCAATGTATCACCGTTGGGCCCTCTCCCGGACTAGAAAATAATTGTTACATGGATCACTACGTTTAGACAAACCGCCAGCGTAAAAAGACGAATAAGTGGAATCTCTCGGCCCATTAGATTGATCACTTTTTGACATTGAGGCAGGGAGAGCAAACATGCGTCTGCCCTTGGAATTTCGGATGGTTCAGTAATGTGAATTCTTTCAGATGACATTCATACCTATCCGTACAACTTGCCGATAGTGCAGGAACTCTCCGGATATGACTTGAATACCCCGGTGAATTGGCTTATACTCATTGTATAACGAGAACAAAATCGCTTATGGATTGAATTTGTTTCTGGTAATCCACTGATGATCCTTCACCACCACATCTGGGTGAAACGCCAAACATATTTATATAGTCCGGTTAGAAATACTTGATTGTTTGTCATGATTTTCAATCAGAGCCAGACCCTTTATTTATTCTTTAAACTAAAGATGCATTGGAAATGGAAAAACAATTCACACTCACTCTTGGGACTTAGCCCATTTTCGCTTAAGTGTATACGTCAACAAACGGAACAAGCGCTACACCAATCCCCAAGAATAGCATCAAAAGGCTTTGCCTTCCACTAAAGTCCTAGTGTGGTGTGCGATTTTTGAAGAAAATGAAGTCACAGTGACACTGAATTAGGACTATATGTCAACATGTTGCAGGATTATTTTTCCACGACTGGATGAATTGGACTTAGGTGGCATTTGGTTTAAACAGGTCGGAGCAACGGCTTAAACTTCAAGGGCTTCGATGGTTGTTCTCACCCGATTTGGCACCTTTTAATTTTTTGGGCGGTTTTTTATATTAACCGTCCAAGGCCCCAACAAAACCTAAAGGTCAACATGATGACAAATATATGCGGATTTCCAAATGTTAATATTTTTGACATATAGATTCCAGTTTGTTAGATGGACTGATTTTAAATGTTCGTATAAGTGCAGTGTATTTTGTTTTGTTTTGTTGTCTGTGACATCTGCGTACACATACGATCAGGTGATATTAGATTTTATGTAAACACAAGTTCGAATGGGTGGGAATCGGATCAAGGCCCAGAAAAGTGCTCAACATTTTATTGTGGCAAGTAATCAGCCAAAGACGAGCCAAGACTATTTGGTTGATTTGTTAACAAACGTATAAACTGTCAAGTAATGCAAGTATCTCACAGAATAAACAAAATGTAAGAATTCGAAATAATTTTTGTGACCCCAGCTGAAATAATAGTCACTTGCGTTTCTGACAACATGTTTTTCGAATGTGCTCAAAGTGAGAGCTGAAATGACAATTTTACTAAGTTTGTCGTGGAGGAGAAATGATGGCTTGCCAGGATAATGTGTAATACATTTTAGTGAAATAAAAGCATTTGACGTTGTTGCTCTAAACAAATTTTTCAAAATTGGTCAGACAATGTGAAATTCAATTTGCTTTCTATTAATTTATAATTATAATCTTTTCGTTCACGTAGGAATCAGACAAAAACTCCCAGTAACTACGTGCACAGAGGATATTCATAGAATACGGATATTAAATGACAAACAATAAACTGTTCGATTAATTCTAGTGACTTAAAAAAAATTTCCTCTTACTCTTACATGCTATCATGGAAAGATATTATCATCATACTTGTTAGGAACCATAGATACACAGAATACGTAGATACAAAACATAGGTATGAAAAAAAAATACGTCAGCCAGGTAATTGAAATCACAACTAGGCTCTCTAGGAGAGCTCGTTTTCTGCAATTTTACACCGAAAAATTTTACACTGAAAATTTTATTCAAAAATAAAAAAAGTATTCCTTGAATAAAAAATTTGATTTTCTATGTTCGACTGATATCTATTTAAAATTGCTATTAAATTAACATAGGGCGCAGTGGTTAGTGTGTTCGAGTGCACAGAGTTCTCAGAATCCTAATTATAGTTAGAATATGTTAAGTAGCTTAAGTAAGTAGAGTAGGCAATTTATAACTTGTTTTTATATTAAAATATAAAATGAAATAAAGATGCTGAGTTTTTAATTATTTTCTCGATGAAAAGATATGTAAGATTGCTTCGTAAATTAGTTTTTAGACCGAGAGGCAATAATTACAAGATGTAGTTAAATTTACAGCGCCCGAATAAGGACAAATAATATAGAATAACTATCCTCTTAACTTAAATTTAGATATCATAATTTTTGTTATTGATTTAATAATCAAACTAACACATAAAGTTTTTTTTCCACTACCCCTCCTCTTGCGAAAGGCTGACAAACATCCAAGGGTATCAATTGTCATGAGAAGTTTCTCAAATTTGCCGTTCGGATTCGGTTTTAAATTGTAGATATCTTCCACTTCCCACAAGCAAATAGTTGGAGAAGCTAGGTATTCTAAACGATTATTGAGCTATGTGAAAAGGATAAATCAGAGTTGGTACAAGATTTGTGTGGCACATTGTAGAGCACCATGCAGCTGGAGCCAAAGCTCCCCGAAGTCAAATTGCGCAGTTTAAGCTTAGACAAATTGCCTGATGTCTGTCGGTCGCTAAGGTACTTTTTATAAATAAAATATGCAATGCCTATGAAAATCGACCAAAAGAGTGCGGGGATTAAAAAAAATATTGTTGGTCAAAGTAGGAGCAACTCTGATCGGTATTTAATATTACATATATTACATGTTATGTACAGCCACTGATGTTGCCAAGAGGCTTTAAAGTAATTGTATTCCCGATGACATTTTCGTTGCTTCCATTTCTTGGGCCGCTAGTGTAGCATTATTTTCCTGAACAAAGTAAACGCAATCGCTCTCAGGAGGTAGAGTCCGCAACTAGTGAAGCAATCGTTCAAATTAAAGTCTGCCTAGGATTCACTGGTCTAACCAGGAATGCAGTCAACTCCGCTTATCTGAACTACGCTTTGATGAGCAAATCGGTTAATTGAAATACAACATCCAATACTGATAACTTTTTTTTACAAATTTTATATGAATAACTCTTCTTAAAGCCGCCCCTAGATGATCAATATTATTGTACAATACTTGTATAATGCACAATGTTATTGGATGGGTGCCCCAGACGGCGCAATATTGTTTGACTCATATTTGTCTAGACAAGATGTTGAGTGGTACTGAAGTTTATGTGTGGCTAGAAAGGAAAGGCGCAGATGAATGAAACTATTATTATGATTAAGACCTTCGGATTCTTCATTTATTGTTAGGATACTGTTTTGTGACGTGCACGATTCCTCTTGGTTTCTAAGAAACTGCATTGTTTCAAAGTACCACAACGTTGGCTCCACTACGTCGACTACACCTGCACCACTCTTTTCAGAGTCAGATTCAATTCTTTCCTGAAATAAGTGCGTAAAGAATTGAGTTTTTGAACCAACTGCTGTTATTCATCTTGGAAATATCTTTCTCGGTATATTGTTTATTTTTTGTATTCCTGTTACTGAAGTCGTTAGTCCTTAGATTCCACAAAGCGGACAGAGTTTTATACACTACGATGCACTCCAAAACAATTTTCTGTTTTCCTCTTTTGTTTTTATAGGCCGGTACCAATAATAAACTTAATGTGAAGCTTAAATCTGAAGTTCCTTTTATTCCTATGCAAAAGGAAATTTAAATGAACTTCGTGATCGGTAAGGCGTTAATTGTGGGCGTGTCAGTGGGTGGATTTTGAAAATTGTATCTCCCGAGCAGTTTAAGGAGTCATGGATCATATATAAAAAAATTTCAGCTTCCTAGCTCAAAATTCGATTTTTCCCAAAATTTTGTTTTTTTTGAGTTTGTGGGTGGATTTCAAAAATTCGTAAACTTGATTATTTCGGGACCCTAGAGAGTATATGGTTAAAATTTCAGCTCTCTAGGCCCAGTTTAAAGGCCTAATTTTTGCCGACGGACGGACGGACATGGCTAGATCGACATCACTATCGATGCTTATCATAAATATAGTAACTTTTAGGGGTCTACGGGCAATATTAAGGTATGTTACAAACTATGCGTCAAAATTAATATACCCTTAGAATAGGGTATAAATACAATTTTTCTATCAAACCTTCATAACTATAACTCTTAAACTGACAGCATGAGGGCACAAGTGTCGTTTTGAATTTAAGGAAAAATCCCTGTTGTTTTCCCAGCTAAATGACTTTTTTCATTTGTAACACTTTGCTTCTAAACAAATTATGAATTCGTGATAAATAAGTTTCTTGAAAAGTGACACTTTTCGTGTTGTGTCATTTTGCCTTGGAACAAAACTAGTTGATGAACTTCAAAGTTATTTTGATTACTTTAAGAAGTGTCGTTTTACCAATAAGCTAGGTTTTATTTTATATAATTTTATTATAGTCGATTTTTTCATTAAAAGTTCCTATATTTTTTGTATTATAACTTAATACTATTTAAAGTGGGTTGTTTCTACAAAATACGCAAAAAAAATACTAATAATGGTTTTATTTCAAAACATAACGACACTTTTTCATACTTTTTTCTTAAATTAGTAGCCATTTGGATGTAAAACGACATAAGTCAATTTTTTTTTTTTGAAAAACGGCTTTTTGTAGTAACTTAAATATTCCACTTGAAAGAAGAAAAAATAATAATACTTTTTTACTTTACAACTTTTTGGTATTCATTGAAATTCAAAACTAAAATGATTTTTTTAAAGTTATGAAAAACTTCAAATGGCTTTTCTGAAAATGTATGTTTTTTGACTTATGTCAGTTTGCTTTTCAAGCGACGATATAATGGATTGTTTCGATACAAGAGGTTACTCTTCGGGGTTAATTCCGCTACAGAAATATTTCAGAAGGCTATGGAAAACATTTTAGTCTCTTGTAAAAATGCGCTCAACTACGAGTATTTATATAACATAATTATTTTTGAACAGACAGAAGAAGTACATTACAAAGAACTTGAAAATGTTCTTAAAATTTTCCGTAATATGAATGTTACTCTTAATCAAGAAAAATGCGTTATGAAAGTGAAAAAACTAAAATTTTTGGGCCACACTTTATCCGACACTGGCATTTCGGCAGATCCTGAATTCCGCTCACCTAATTCCAAGGAGGAAACACGAAGTTTTTTGGGGCTTGTAAAAAATTTGGGAAAATTTATCCCGGACATGGCTGACGTAACAGAACCTTTATGGAAACTTATAAAAAAAGATGTAAAATTTTCTTGGGATGCAGCGTTTCAATAATTGAAAGATGCACTCGCTAAAATACCAACTCTGTCTTACTTCAGTTTTAAAAATCGCACTCGTTTGATAGCCGTTGCAAGCCCAGTTGCTCTGGGTGCTGTATTAATTCAGTTTCAAGGATATACCCCACGTGTAATTTCATTCCCCTAGCAAGAGTCTTTATTCAGTTGAAAAACGATACTCTCAAAAGGAGAAAGAAAGTTTGGCATTACTTTGGGTTACGGAACGTTTCTACTATTACCTCGCAGGCATTGAGTTCGAGTTAGTAAATGACCATAAGCCATTACAAGCTATTTTCAAACCAACATCCAAACCACCGGCCCGGATCGAACGGTGGGTTCTAAGGCTAAAGTCATTTAAATTTAGAATTATCTACCAGCCAGGAAAGTATAACATAGCAGATTCACTTTCACGACTCTGTAAAATCGAAGATGATTGTTCATTTGACAGTATCTGTGAAGAAAACGTTTGTGCTATAGTAGAAGCAATGGTTCCACGCGCACTTACCATAACTGAAATAGCTCACAGTAACGTCGTGGATAAGGAACTAATGGCAGCAGTAGGAAACACAAAAAAGGATGAGTGGAGCATGTCCGTTAAAAGTATTTTCCATTTCGGTGGAAACTATGCACTTTGGAAAATATTCTTCTGCAAGGTAACAGAATTATAATACCAGCAGCTCTACGAACCAGTGTTTTAAATCTCGCTCATGAAGGGCATCCGGGGGAGACAGTCAAGAAACACAGACTGCGTGCAAAAGTTTGATCGCTGTCAATGGACAGAAACGTTACACATTTGTTAGTATTGCGTCCAACTAAACCGGTGCCTATGATACGACACGGATTTCCAAATGGTCCTTGGCAATATGTAGCGATAGATTTGTTGGGCCCACTGCCAAACCACGATTTCGTTTTTGTTGTGATAGATTCAAGATATCAAGAGATAAAGTTTATAAAAAAATAACGCAACGGAAATTATTTCGATGTTGGGGGGAAATATTTAGCCGATTAGGATATCCTACATCGATCAAAGCTGACAATAGACGGCAGTTTGTTAGCGACGAATTTAAAAGGTTCTGCAAAAACAACGACATAGAGCTAATTACTTCACCTCCTTATTGACCGTAGGCAAACGGCGAAGTAGAAAATATGAACTGTTCGATCGTAAAGGTTCAGAAGATTCTGAGAACATGCACGATGTTTCGATTTCGCCTCCAGTAGATGTTTCCTCTCCAATCCCAGATGTCGACGTTGAAGATCCTATGAATAACAAAAACATAGGATTAAACCTGAAGCTAAAGAATGTAAAAGGGATATGGAGATCTGTTCCTCACTGAACGTATAACATATCTGACATTCACAGTCCTCATATAATTCAGTAGATAACCCTGTTATTGAATTTACTTCTCATTGGTTCTATTCATTCTATCCAAGTATTCATGTTACTTGGATAGCGTGCGGATTAATAAATATTATATATTAACAATATTGGCAATTGTGTCTTATTGGAATTGCCCTCGTTCGGATCTGCTCTACTTCCTTTTTTATCAGTCGGGAAAATAAGTCCTTCCTTAGATTGTTTTTAAATCACTCCATGCTCCAAAAAGGAGAGTGCTACGTTTACCAACGAGCTCGTCAGTTTCATATTTATAAAATTCAAATGGAATTCGATCCGATCCTGGAGTTTTTCCATCCTTAAGCCCACTAAGTGCAGCAGCTATTTCTTGTTGTGTTATCTGTGAATCCAACACATCGTTTTTCAAGTCCGAAGCGGAGTAAAAACGACGATTTCCAGGAACCTACGTACAGATGATCATAGACATGTATGATGGAGTAAAGTCAATAATAAGATGCCCCGCTGGAATCACCGAGAATTTCGCAATCAAAGTCGCTGCGTCTTAAGTCTCTTTATATTTATTATAGTCCTTGATTATCTCTTTGAAGGAAAAGCGACGGAGTGTACCAGATATTCTCTGCTTAGAATGGAGCTATCGTAGGCGACGATAAAAAGTCACTGCAGCGAGCACCTGATGTATGGACGGATGTTTTAGGGGGAATGCGGATCCCATAAGTTTGAAAAAGCAGAATATTCGTGCTGCTCGTTCTCAGACCCACTCCGACCTATGCCAGACATTTATATGAATGGAATAGTGATTTCCAAGTGCGAAAAGTTAAAATATTTGGGATCTATGATCAATAGCGAAGCAACCTGTGAATACGAATTTAGTTATAGCAATCGCGTAAGCTTAGGGGGTTAGAGTGGCTAGAACACTTAGCCATTTTCTGTGAGCGGAAAATGTCCCTGAGCTGAAAGGAAGACTATATGTACACCTTCAGCTGTGCACCCGGCACTTAAATAAGGTTCACAATGTAAGACAGTGTATGCAAAGTATGTGGGCAAATTAACGGTTGCTGAGATGAAGATGTTTGGAATGACAGCAGGAGTAACAAGCTTGATTCAATAAGAAGTTCTTAGATCCGAGAAAACCTTCACGTCAAAGAACCTATCTCAAAGAAAATGTAGTGCAATCAGCTCAGTTGGTACTGTCATGTTCGAAGGAGAGAAGCTGTGAACCCCGCTAAAGAGGAAATATCAATCAATGTTCCTATACAATCGCGAAACAAAGGCAGGCGTTGAAACTCCTGGATCCAACAAATGCAACACCAGCATTTGATAAGCCTCAGGGACGAAGTGATTTGAAATCGGGAGGCCTGCCGATAATTCTTGAGGTCGAACCGGCAAACCTCACATTAGGACTGCAATGAAATATGAGGAATATGATCCACTTACTCCAGATCATAACCTCGCTGTGAAAGAAAGGACGAAGTTTGTACCATGGAATTTTCATTGTTTAAAAATAACCGATTTATTGAAGTAGGCGGTGGAAATTAAGGTATTCCTTGCAAAGTATGTAGATAAAGCCTTTGTTAACAATTCGCCTATTCAAAGTTTTTGTTGCACTTACTATTTGGGAGCGTTTTTGTCAAAAAAAGGTTATTTCTTTAAAATTCTTGATACGAGGGCGGGTCAATAAGTCCGTGACTTTTTGAATTTCTGACCTCTTTACTGAAACGGCAACACTGCTCCTGTCAACAGGCATCTGTCAGTTGACTCCTGTCAAAATTTAAACTTGCTGCGTCAGTTAGTTTGTGTTTGACAGCTATTTATTTTTATCAGACTACTCACTAATTTGAGGAGAAAATGAATTTCGTGTGCTTATTAAGCATTATTTCTTGCGAAAAAAAACCATTACCGAGACCAAGGCTAAGCTTGAAAAATACTGTGGGGACTCTGCACCATCGATTTCAATGGTAAAAAAGTGGTTTACTGAATTTCGTTGTGGCCGTACAAGCACTGAAGATGCCGAACGTCCTGGACGCCCAGTTGAGGTCTCTACACCCGAAACAATCGAAAAAATTCACGATATGGTGTTGGCCGACCGAAGATTGAAAGTGCGAGAGATTGTGGAAGCCGTAGGGATCTCGCATGGCTCAGTGGTTTCAATTTTGAATGATCACTTGGGCATGAGAAAGCTTTCCGCAAGATGGGTGCCGCGTTTGCTCACAGTCGACCACAAACGCAATCGCGTAACAACTTCACAGGAAGGTTTGGCGTTGTTTAATCGCAATATGGAGGAGTTTTTGCGCCGTTTTGTAACCGTGGACGAAACATGGATCCATCACAACACACCAGAGACCAAACAACAGTCAAAACAGTGGGTTTCTAAGGGTGAATCGGCGCCAAAGAAGGCCAAGGTGGGTTTGTCAGCCAATAAAGTTATGGCGACTGTTTTTTGGGATGCACGCGGGATAATCCACATTGACTACCTTCAAAAGGGAAGAACAATCAATGGGGAATATTATGCCAACTTATTGGACCGATTCAATGACGATTTGAAAAAAAACCGACCTCATTTGGCCAAGAAAAAAGTTCTTTTCCACCAAGACAATGCAAGGGTGCACACATGTGCAGTTGCCATGGCAAAAATCCATGAATTGGGCTATGAATTGCTCCCTCATTCACCCTATTCTCCAGATTTGGCTCCGAGCGACTACTTCTTGTTCCCAAACCTGAAGAAATGGCTTGGTGGAAAAAGATTTGACTCCAATGATGAAGTCATCTCGCAAATAAAGGCCTATTTTGAGGACCTCGACAAATCATTTTTTTTGGAAGGGATAAAAAAATTGGAGAAGCGTTGGACAAAGTTTATAGAGCTCAAGGGAGACTACGTTGAAAAATAAAAATTTTTTTTATCAAAAAATCTGTGTTTTATTCCAAAAGTCACGGACTTATTGACCCGCCCTCGTATATGTTTATTTATATTATAAATAATGTAACAGAATTTGTACACAAAATCCTTTTTAACAACTCGCTCTTGTCGCAAAAGTGCGCACGCAAATCCGTGGGTTAATACGGCTGGAGATTACTGGTGTCATTAAAGGACACCTCGAAATTCTTAAACAAAAAATCTGGGTGGGATCATACTAATGCAGTAATACTAGCATTTGATTGGCCTCGATAAAGAAGTTATCCGAAACCGAAAGTCTGCTGATGTTTGTTGAGGTCGAATGGGCATACTCTACAGGCTTAACTGTAGGGGTGCCGTAAAGTGGGAGGGTAACGATGCCTTTAATATTGATCATAACATCGCCTTAAATGAAGAGAAAAAGATCCTTGTTAATGATTCCCCAATACAACTTTTTTTGCCATACCCACTTGTTGTGAACGTGTCTGTCATAAACACTTTTTTGAAAACGTTTCCATTGAAAACATAAAGAACAGTAATAATAAAAGACGTTCGTTTTTGACAAAACGTTGTTCTTTCGATAAAACCCTTAAAAAAAGTAATAACAATGCCCTTCTTACCAACTTGCCCAAACAACGCGTTTGAAACGCCCACTTTTTTGGGGTCGTGTACGTGTTCACAAAATTTTCAAATTTGAGTACTTGCAGTCTCAACCCAATGACACGTCCACTTTCGGGAATAGCAATATGGATATAGTGTCCAACATTTCGTCCAAGCCGCTTGCTATATTTTTGGGTTAAATTTCCGCCTCAGTTATGGAAATTTTCATAACGGTCTTGAGAAGCTGGGTACAAGTATGCATGCTAGATCTTTGCGACAGGCTTCTAAAACCGATTTTAAAATGCAAAGCTAAATATTTTTTGTTTTAATTTGGTAATTTCTAATGAGCAGCTATCTTCTTTAGCTTCTGTTTCCATTTGTTTGCACTTTGCAGTGGGAAACTAATTAAACTCTCAATTCCCATCCGAATATCCACAGAAATCAGAAAGCCGCACCCACAATCTCTTTACATCAGCAATTCGTATAATTCGTATGGCAAAGTGCCTCCAAGGTATCAACTCTGCAATTTTTTACGGGATAAAAATCCAAGTCATGATTTTCCAATTGCGTTAAATTCCATCAATGCAAATAGGCGTATGTGTAATGTTGCTCCTTGCGGGTATTATATTTATTTGCAAACGTTCGTAATTTATATTCCTTTTTAAGTATCCTTTTCTTCACAAAAAAAAATATCCAAACGGCAGACAAATACTAATAATTGATGACTTGTGTATAAATAAAACATAAATGTTTTTTTCACTCCCTGATGTATGTCAAAGGAAGAATTCCATTAAATATTTTTAATCATAAAATATAAGGACATTTTGTCTTCCACCCTTTTAAATTGATACCATACAAACAAATGTTACCTTTGGCTTTGCGCTTCTTCTGAGGCTTTTCCAAATAACAAAAAAAAAATCACAAATTTCCCTTCCATGCTAAAGTCACACTAATGGAATGCTCCCCCTCGACTTAAGTGTGATCCTTTGACACATTCCTTGCCTCATTATATACAGGTGAGAGTTTTCGAAATTCTTTAGCTATTGACATACTGGGCTTCTTATCGAAAGTATAAATCGCAGTAGCTGAACTGCTATCTTCATAATGAAATTTTGGCAAATGATTGTGGATCCAGAGAGCACATTTCTGTCAAGTATCGTTGTTAGTCCCTTCTATAGTTTTCACTCTTTGTGGGCATTTTGATGGGGGAAAAAAACCTTCCAAAAGCGAAAACTTTTTAAAAGGAATTTATTTTATGTTTTCAGTTCTAAAATTTGCAAGTGTGTTTGTGTGCAGACGTTTGAAAGCCGATGATAATAATGAAAAATAGAAAAATTGTACGAGTATGACGACAGATAGTGGAAAGCAATTAAAGTGTTAGCTTTTTTGCAGTTTAGACTACGTATTCGTCCCTATTAGGCTGGTTAACCATAGATAGTTGTTGTACGTGCGGCAGCGCTCCTATAAAGTTGGGGGGAACTTTAACTTTTTAAGAGGATTTTGTGATGTTTTTTTTTATTGTAGTCTTGGTAATGGTCCAAAATTGTACAGTTTGCTAATTATTTGGAACTTTGAGTAGTTTCTTTTATTATGCTGCTTATGGATGGGGAGTTTTATTAAAAATAACAGGTCAACTTTTAAACAAAGAAATACATGTTTTAAGTGTTTGCTGGGTAAAAGTACAAAAGGGTCAATCTTTTACGGATTTTATGCGAGCGGTTGTCCTTAATTGAACTTATCCGGAAAGTGTTGAATGAAATATAGAGTTCAATTATCTTATATGATTAAGGTCAATAATTTATGTTAAAAATACATTGTTAGCGTAGAATTATCCTTTAAATTTTTTTTAACTTGCAACTAATTTTTGACAGTTTCAACGTTTAGGCCGTTTTTTATTTCGTCTGGAACGCAGGCTCTTCGTTTAGCGAAGGTAACCTAATATAAACCTTTAAATACGTTGGTGATGTTTTGGTGAGCGCATAAATCATGGATAGGTGGAAGAAAGCATGTCCGATAACAGGACTTTCAGCTTATGTCCCTTCACGAAATGTGGTTCCCTATTAATTGGGAATCACTCCAATGTTAGTTTATGTTTAATAACGTTAGTGAATACTACGGCTCTAATATAGGGCATTTCATTAACAGTGATTATAATTTTTTTTAAAGCTTGGAGAATGCAGTTATGTGCGGAACAATATACACTCCTTTCCAACTGAATAGGTACCAGTGGCGTGGCGTGGATAATTTTAAAAGGGAAGACGTTGAAAAATTTAGTCACCTATAAAAATAAAAATCTTTAAAACCTGAAATAAAATAATTTTTAATGGGGATATTGTATCTACATAATATGCATTCCACATTGACTTAGCAAAAATATTCTAGCCACATTTTTTATACTTCAAGACATTAATATTTCAATCAACAATGAGCTTAAAGCATAACAAAAGTGGCTTCAAAAGAAGCCGGTCTTGGCAGACGCATGATACAATAACTTAAAAAAATTCAGCATAATGTGGATAGTAATTTTAAAATAAGAAAATTCAGAAGAATTATATGGATAATTCTTTATATTTGTTAAAATATAAAAACGATACAAATAATAATGTCAGCAATAAAAATAAATCAAAATTAAAAACAGCTAAAATTCACACACTTAAAAAAAAAAAAGTGAAAAGTTTTGTTAAAATATTAGTTCTTTATAATTATTTGTATTCTAATGCTATTCGACGATCTTTTTTGATAAACTCTGCCAATACCCTTTCATAGAAGTTTGGTCTATTTTTAATTTTAAGAAGAAGTCTTCTTTCTATCGATATGAGGGCTAAATCAGAGAGCCTATCCTCGCCCTGTGAGTTTCTTAAATAAGTATGAATTCTTTTTAAAGCAGAAAAAGACCTCTCAACGGAGGCGACGGAAATGGGAAGTGTTAAAAGTAAACTACTTAAGTTTAAGACTTGAGGGAACACTTCTTTCAATGCTTCACTATTCAAATGGTTGTGAAGGTCGAGAACCTCAAACTGCCGAAGTGACGACGAAGAATATAAAACATTAAGTTCATTTTTTAATGCCGTGAAGTCAAAAATTCTAGGAAAAAACTTAATTAGGGAAGATATTTTTACATCTGGACTGGAACGAGAAAAAGTGTCATACTTCAAATTATTTAGTAAATCCAAAAATGTAAGATTACTAAATGATTTATATCTGGCATTTATTTGGCTAACTATATTGTCTTTAATTTCAACAAAAAGGCGCTTATAATTCGTCTTCAAATCGAAGTCAAGCAACCTGCGTTTACGTGGAGGTTCGATGCAATCATTTACGCTGTCATAAATAACTTCAAACATATTTAAAAAGTCAGAGCTTATCCATGACTCAAAACGTTCGATTTCTTGCTTGGCATAACTAACGTCTGTTTGTTTTTTTTTTTGAATTAAATTAAATAATACATCGGTCTTTGCAAATATTTCAGAAAGGGTATGAAGCAAAAAACAGAATTCCTTGCTCTCTAATTTATTTAATAAACTTTCTGCCATCGAAAGTGTGTCAGTATCCCATTCCCTAGAGTCATTAATTATTTTACTAAAAGTTTCAATTATATCTATTCTACAGTTAAAGATTACGTTTATTATTCTTGAATGATAATGCCATCGAGTTTCCGATACTCCTGGCATGCGTCGATTGGAAATTTGTTTTAAAAGATTGGACCGCTTTGTGGATTTATTAAAAAATCGAACGATGCTATTAGTATAGCCAAAAAATAGTTTAAGTTCTGCTATGTTTTCTAGAGATCGGGATAGTACTAAATTTAAAACATGTGCATAACAAGGAATAAAATTTGCCATCGGGCATTCATCAAGGACCTTCTTTTGAACACCACCCCCCTCGCCGGACATAACTGCGGCACCATCGTAGGATTGTCCTATTAACTTTTCCTTGCAGTCGTATGTTTCAAGAATTTTAAATATATGATTGGATAACTCATTTGCATTACGACTTGCGCTAACGTCAAAAAATCCAAGAAATCTTTCTTGTATACCATCCTCTGACAAGTACCGAAATATGGCACTCAGTTGTTCCCTATGACTCAAATCTGGTGTTTCGTCGATCATAATCGACACGAACCGAGCATCCTTGATTTCCGTTTTAATTTCGGATTTAATAACCGCCGCGATACTATGTATCAAATCGTTTTGAATATCGTTGGATAAACCTGCAAAAATTGGATTGTGTGTACTTGAACACTGCTCTAAATGGGATTCCAATAAAGTGTCATATTTAGATAACAAATAAACCGCTTCGACATAATTGCCACGATTATCTGAACTAGACCTTTCATCATGACCGCGAAATGCTAACTCCTGTCTGCCTAATAAAATGACCGTGTCAATAAAACGTTCCATTAGTTTCCGATTTTTATCTACTTTTTTATTATGAACAACGAAAGAATTTCCTAAAGAAGTTTCAATGCGATTCGTGCCGAATTCGTGTAGGGATAAACAACAACGAATATGTTTTTCTGTCTTAATATGTTTTTTCGAAGAATTAACTAAATTATTTATATCAGTGAAACCCGTTCGGCTCCAAACACTGGCGGAGTTTGAAAAAAGAAGACAAGGAAAACAAAACATTTTATTAAGCTTGCAACTCCCAGTTAGCCACTTATATTTTTGGTATAAGGAAACATTAAAATGTGTCACAAAACCATCTCACCTTTGGTAATTAATATTTATAAAAGGCATAGAGCGCCCTACGTCTATAACTTTTTTTTTATCAAGAAAAGATAGCTTACTAAAACTATTTGAATCCTCCAGGAGGAAATCAGTTAAACAGCAATCTACACTAATCAAAGACATTTCCAAAAAAAAATCTAAAACTGCACTAAAATTAAGAAGCTAAAATGTTTTTATCAGTAAGTTGGTTGGTAATAAAGGAAACTAAAAAATTACACATTAAGCTTCACTTTCACTTTCACATCTAACTTTTCACTATTTTAATTTAAGATTTTATCATATTGGCTTTACAAAACACTAGATTTTTTCAAGTTATTGCACTTGTGCAACGCAGTCTGTCAATAAATTCCAACTGATTCTAAATTAAAATTTGAATTCCTGCTTAAAAAAAAAACAAGTGTCGGTATTTTATTTGACATGAACTTCTCTTAAACGATATGCTGAATTTACTCTGCTGACAAATTGCCATAATATTCTACCATATTTTATTTCATAAGACAAAAGTATAACAATAAATTTGTAAAAACATCGAAGCATAAACTATCACAAGAGAGAAAAATGAAAGCTCAACTTCTTACATCAACACGCATATCAATATCAACATCAAATTCAAAATCAAGAATCAACCCACATAACACATTCAGATATTATGTCATAAGAAAAAAGAAATAAGTCAAAGAACACCGTGTTATTAGACACAATGTTGCAAAAAAAACGAGTCAAACGTAGCACCTGCATTCCTGCAACATGTTGATATCTTCCGATTGAAACGCAATGCTAATCGCAAAAGGGAGAATGAAATGAAACAATTCCAAGTATTCAGTGTGAGATTTGGTTTATAAGACGAAATGTAGCGTCTTTTTCTTTGAATATAAAAGAGGGTGTTGAACAAAGAGGATCGGAACCGCAATGCTTGTAGAAGAAAGGGATATAAAACAAGTAAATAAGACGGAAAAATATTTTTTATTCTATTATAGAGAGCAGCGGTAGTTGAAAACTTTTTACTAAGAGTATTTTTGTGACTCTTCGTTGGTTTGTTGTTTGTGATTCTTGAATGAAGTATGAAGATACAGACGAGAGGTAGAATGAAAATATTAAACTTATTCGATAGCTTATGTGTGAGTGTGTGTGTAGATTTTATTTTATAATTAAAATGCGGGACGGGTTTCATTTTTCATATATTTATTTGGCAGATAGTGCTTACTTTTGGTGGATTTTTAAAAGGGAAGACGGTAGGAATCGTGTTATATGGACGCCACGCCACTGATAGGTACAAACTTTTTCAAATCTATATGGCTCATTATTTCCACATAATGTACATGAATCTATAATTTGATGCTGCTAACTATTTGTCTATAATGTTGCCAAAAGAAATGAGAAAGAATAATTCAAAAAGCACCGTTACTTTTTCTCTGGCTCTCTCGCAAAGCATTTCATACGGAAAAATGCAGTTTTTTTTTTTGCGTCAACTGAATAGGTACATAGTCATTATCTTCATTGTTCATGTGTGTTCCGAGAAGATTAACCATCGGCACCATCGTAGGATTGACCTATTAACTTTTCCTTGCAGTCGTATGTTTCAAGAATTTTAAATATATGATTGGATAACTCATTTGCATTACGACTTGCGCTAACGTCAAAAAATCCAAGAAATCTTTCTTGTATACCATCCTCTGACAAGTACCGAAATATGGCACTCAGTTGTTCCCTATGACTCAAATCTGGTGTTTCGTCGATCATAATCGACACGAACCGAGCATCCTTGATTTCCGTTTTAATTTCGGATTTAATAACCGCCGCGATACTATGTATCAAATCGTTTTGAATATCGTTGGATAAACCTGCAAAAATTGGATTGTGTGTACTTGAACACTGCTCTAAATGGGATTCCAATAAAGTGTCATATTTAGATAACAAATAAACCGCTTCGACATAATTGCCACGATTATCTGAACTAGACCTTTCATCATGACCGCGAAATGCTAACTCCTGTCTGCCTAATAAAATGACCGTGTCAATAAAACGTTCCATTAGTTTCCGATTTTTATCTACTTTTTTATTATGAACAACGAAAGAATTTCCTAAAGAAGTTTCAATGCGATTCGTGCCGAATTCGTGTAGGGATAAACAACAACGAATATGTTTTTCTGTCTTAATATGTTTTTTCGAAGAATTAACTAAATTATTTATATCAGTGAAACCCGTTCGGCTCCAAACACTGGCGGAGTTTGAAAAAAGAAGACAAGGAAAACAAAACATTTTATTAAGCTTGCAACTCCCAGTTAGCCACTTATATTTTTGGTATAAGGAAACATTAAAATGTGTCACAAAACCATCTCACCTTTGGTAATTAATATTTATAAAAGGCATAGAGCGCCCTACGTCTATAACTTTTTTTTTATCAAGAAAAGATAGCTTACTAAAACTATTTGAATCCTCCAGGAGGAAATCAGTTAAACAGCAATCTACACTAATCAAAGACATTTCCAAAAAAAAATCTAAAACTGCACTAAAATTAAGAAGCTAAAATGTTTTTATCAGTAAGTTGGTTGGTAATAAAGGAAACTAAAAAATTACACATTAAGCTTCACTTTCACTTTCACATCTAACTTTTCACTATTTTAATTTAAGATTTTATCATATTGGCTTTACAAAACACTAGATTTTTTCAAGTTATTGCACTTGTGCAACGCAGTCTGTCAATAAATTCCAACTGATTCTAAATTAAAATTTGAATTCCTGCTTAAAAAAAAAACAAGTGTCGGTATTTTATTTGACATGAACTTCTCTTAAACGATATGCTGAATTTACTCTGCTGAC
Organism: Portevinia maculata; assembly: GCA_949715645.1. NCBI lineage: Eukaryota > Metazoa > Arthropoda > Insecta > Diptera > Syrphidae > Portevinia > Portevinia maculata. The sequence continues at coordinate 152,576,893 of OX454525.1, read as the reverse complement.
AAATTGCCATAATATTCTACCATATTTTATTTCATAAGACAAAAGTATAACAATAAATTTGTAAAAACATCGAAGCATAAACTATCACAAGAGAGAAAAATGAAAGCTCAACTTCTTACATCAACACGCATATCAATATCAACATCAAATTCAAAATCAAGAATCAACCCACATAACACATTCAGATATTATGTCATAAGAAAAAAGAAATAAGTCAAAGAACACCGTGTTATTAGACACAATGTTGCAAAAAAAACGAGTCAAACGTAGCACCTGCATTCCTGCAACATGTTGATATCTTCCGATTGAAACGCAATGCTAATCGCAAAAGGGAGAATGAAATGAAACAATTCCAAGTATTCAGTGTGAGATTTGGCTTATAAGACGAAATGTAGCGTCTTTTTCTTTGAATATAAAAGAGGGTGTTGAACAAAGAGGATCGGAACCGCAATGCTTGTAGAAGAAAGGGATATAAAACAAGTAAATAAGACGGAAAAATATTTTTTATTCTATTATAGAGAGCAGCGGTAGTTGAAAACTTTTTACTAAGAGTATTTTTGTGACTCTTCGTTGGTTTGTTGTTTGTGATTCTTGAATGAAGTATGAAGATACAGACGAGAGGTAGAATGAAAATATTAAACTTATTCGATAGCTTATGTGTGAGTGTGTGTGTAGATTTTATTTTATAATTAAAATGCGGGACGGGTTTCATTTTTCATATATTTATTTGGCAGATAGTGCTTACTTTTGGTGGATTTTTAAAAGGGAAGACGGTAGGAATCGTGTTATATGGACGCCACGCCACTGATAGGTACAAACTTTTTCAAATCTATATGGCTCATTATTTCCACATAATGTACATGAATCTATAATTTGATGCTGCTAACTATTTGTCTATAATGTTGCCAAAAGAAATGAGAAAGAATAATTCAAAAAGCACCGTTACTTTTTCTCTGGCTCTCTCGCAAAGCATTTCATACGGAAAAATGCAGTTTTTTTTTTTTGCGTCAACTGAATAGGTACATAGTCATTATCTTCATTGTTCATGTGTGTTCCGAGAAGATTAACCCGTTTAAACAATTTTTTAAGTTTTCTGAGTGAATTAATTTATTTAATTGTCATTTGTTTGCAAATTTGGAGAACGATGGGTAGAAAAAAATCACTTAGCAGTGTTGAGAAGGCTAAGATCGATTTACTTAAGGAACAAGGATAAACCGGGCGTGCTATAGCTACCAAAATTGGACGAAGCTTTAACTTGGCCTATTCTTACTTGAGAAATAAAGAGTCGTACGGGAAAAATATGAAAGGAGGTTATAAAACGGCCACAACAGCGGCTGATAGAAGAGCAATTTTGCGAGGTGCGTCCAATTCCTGCGACTCAGCTGCGAAAATAAAGCAAAAAGCGGGCGTTAGTGCTAGTGTTTCGACGGTAAGAAGAGTGATCCATAGATTTAAAACGGCTTAAAATTCAGAAAAAAACACCGTTAAACCATCAGCGTATGTGTATGCGTTTGGATTTTTCTAGGCACCATATGACTTGGCAAGAAGAATGGCGTTACGTTGTTTTTTCAGATGAAAAAAAATTAATTTTGATGGGCCTGATGGCTTCAATTACTACTTTCACGATGTGAGAAAGGAGGAACATTTGTTAGCCCGGCATCATAGTCGAGAGGGTGGTGTTATGGTGTGGGGAGCAGTTACCTACTACGGATACAACGCATACACCTCCGCTGATGGTTCAACGGTGTTTTTTTCTGAATTTTAAGCCGTTTTAAATGATTGGCACTGTTGAGCACTCTTCTTACCGTCGAAACACTAGCACTTACGCCCGCTTTTTGCTTTATTTTCGCAGCTGAATCGCAGGAATTGGACGCACCTCGCAAAATTGCTCTTCTATCAGCCGCTGTTGTGGCGGTTTTATAACTTCCTTTCATATTTTCCCCGTACGACTCTTTATTTCTCAAGTAAGAATAGGCCAAGTTAAAGCTTCGTCCAATTTTGGTAGCTATAGCACGCCCGGTTTATCCTTGTTCCTTAAGTAAATCGATCTTAGCCTTCTCAACACTGCTAAGTGATTTTTTTCTACCCATCGTTCTCCAAATTTACAAACAAATGACAATTAAATAAATTAATTCACTCAGAAAACTTTAAAAATTGTTTAAACGGGTTAATCTTCTCGGAACACACATGAACAATGAAGATAATGACTATGTACCTATTCAGTTGACGCAAAAAAAAAACTGCATTTTTCCGTATGAAATGCTTTGCGAGAGAGCCAGAGAAAAAGTAACGGTGCTTTTTGAATTATTCTTTCTCATTTCTTTTGGCAACATTATAGACAAATAGTTAGCAGCATCAAATTTTAGATTCATGTACATTATGTGGAAATAATGAGCCATATAGATTCGAAAAAGCTTGTACCTATTCAGTTGGAACGGAGTGTATCGTTCAAACGTCGGCTTTGTTAACACGGACGCACCCGATCGCCCCAATTTGCCTATTCTATAGATCCCGCAATGGGTACATCATAAACAAAAAGAAACCTCCACCGAATCTTGCATAGCACTTGGGTCATGAAGCCTATAAGTTCTAGTTGTAGCATTTTTTTATCTTCAAGGCTAAGGTAATAAGCAAAAACTCCAAGAATTATTGTTGAAAAACCTTTCTATCGACAGAGGTTACTCGAAATGCGGTTTTAGGGTGCAGCAGGCAAAATTGGGCCTTATTTATTCGAAAACCAGCGGCTTTGCCGTGTCCTAGAATTGCATTGGCCAATATGTTCGAGTAGCCTGCATTATTATTGTCTACTTGACTTTGACTTTGAAATTCATTTTTTTATTCATTGTTAAATATCTACTTACATACTAGACAAAAATGATTAAACCTAACTTAAAATTAACAGGATACTTATTCTTATTTATTGGTCCTTATGCGAACGCTCTAAACTTAGCTATATCTTATAATTATTGCCTTTCGGCCTAAGAACTATTTTACGAACTAATCTTACATATATATTCCTCGAGAAAATTTACTAAAACTCGGTATCATTATTGAGATTTTATATAAAACAAATTACAAACTACTTATTCTACTTACTTAAACTACTTAACGTATTCTAACTATAATTAGGATTCAATTATTGTCTACAGCGAGTACCCGGTGTGCGTTGCAACGCCTTACAAAAAAGAAATACATGTTTTTTTGAGTAACTTTTTTAGTAATTGCAAGGCAATCTTGGTGGACCGATTTTGACCAAACTTTACAGAAACTAAGGTCAATACCAAAGAAAGTCTGATTTGAACTCAATCTATTCGGTAGTCAAAAAGGCTGCACATTTTTCTCAGCATGGCTAAGCCCGATAACGCAATTTTTTGGTAGGTGCTATTGTCTGGCAGTTTACTTTTTCGAATGAAACAGCACGTGAAAGAAAGACAAGTTGATAGAATCACTTTTCATTCACTTTCCCACCAATTGCTATCACCGAAATTACCTATACGTGGTAAGTAAAAAACAACTTTTCGATGTTCGATTTGCGGAAAAAGACGCAACCGCAGAGAAAACATGATGAGCATTAAACAAGCCAATGTCAGATCTGTTGATAATTTTATTCCGCAACGCCATGTAAATCATTGCTGTATAATTCTTATCATTCTCTGTGCGAAATTCCCATACAATGCACTGTATCAGGTTTTCCCAATTTTTTTTTTCAAATTTCCTGACAGTTTTCCAATTTTCCTGACAGTTTTTCAATTTTTTCTTTCCGTAAAAATCCTATTCGGATTTTAGCAAACATTTTACAAAAAATGAGCAAAATCGGTTCAGCCGTTCTCAAGTGATGCGGTAATCAACGGAGAACATTTAATTATTACTACATATATAGATGAGGTGGGTGGGCTGTTACCGTGAATTGATTGCGCAATCGGTTTTTTTTAAATTCATTTTTTATTCAATATTAGATATCAACTTACATACTAGACAAAAATGATTAAATCGAACTTAAAATTAACAGGATACTTATTCTTAATTAATTGTCCTTATGCAGACGTTCTAAACTTAACTATAACCTTATAATTATTGCCTTTCGGCCTAAAAACTATTTTACGAACTAATTTAACATATTATTGCATTGGAAAATAACTTTATTTATTAAGTGAGGATAAAAGCTGAGAGCGAATTTAAAAAACAGAACAAGATGGATAAGTTTTCGACTCACGATCTGCCAGGAGAACATCTTCCACCGGTTTAATTTAATTACGTATTTATTAAACTAATCCCGCAGGCCCGGGATATTCTTTTAGATCTATGCGTTTGTCTTTTATAACTGCGTGTGCAGCACAAGAGGTGAAGTTTTTTTCCCTGGATCATTTGTCAAAGTCAATTATCGTGGAGCTTTAACCGCGCAGTAGGTCTTCTTCTTTTCCTTAACGATGAGGCTTAGATCTGGACCAGAGGGATCATAACCCTTCGACTAAAATGCAACTCTACTGGTCCACCTGTGGGACTCGCCATTTCGATCTCAATAATCATCGGCAGTCCTCCTGGTTTCGGATCGCTTCTTGACTGATGCCAATCAAATGCTGATATTATTGAATTGGTGTGACCTCGAAGTCACAGCTTTCCACAAGTGCATGCTTCTATTATTGACTTTTATTTGATAGCCCGTTCTCCATTTGAAAGTTTTTAGAACATGTGTAATCAGTCTTCGGCAGACAAGCCCTTGCGCCTTTCAGATTAACCAATTTTCAGTTTGTTTCCATAAATAAATTTGAGCTGAAATTAAAAAAAGAAAACAAGAATATTCAGTCTTGGCAACCTACGGATTTGCAGGAGAGTTTGAAGATATTAATTGCGTCGCTTGGCTCACCTATATTAAAAAATTGTCTGAATGTGATTCCCTCCTACCCTCCCTTAGTTACCTTTCTAACAAGCTCTTTTTTAGAGGGAAACTGCAGTTATATTCTTTGCCCCACGCTACCGGGGAAATGGCAAGACTGCAGTTCCACATTAAATCATCATTTCGTCACGTTTTTTAGAACCTTTATTTAAAACCATTCTGTTTCCTCTCTATTTAAAAAATATTTTATGTTTTGCCCGAGCGTCTACGTTCTCTTAATGTTGTTGCCTTCGGTAGATTTGAATATTGTAATTTTGTTTAGTAAAACATCTGAATCCATTTGATGACTTAATGATCCAAAGAGCCTTTGAAAACTTACAAAATAAAAAACAACCGAAAACCGCAGGAAACTAAACCAAAACATCCGCCGTCACTATCACCTCTTAAATAAGTATCTTCTATTGCTACTTAAGAACAATGATCCATACACTTCATATAGCTGAAAATGGAATTCGGATATTTGCTCAGATGTAGAGTATCGCAAACGTTTGATTCGGGAAAAAACCAATGCGTTTATTATTTTAATTATCGCGCAGACGTTTCATACACTTACTCCATAAAAATCATTATGCATATGGTTTTATTGCACGGACTCGGTAGTCGGTAATATATAAGCTTTTATATTATTGTGTTTTTCAATAACCAAATGAATGTAAACATTATAATATAAGGAATTTATTTTTCGGAAGAGCGTATTTACATAAAATACATACCTTGTTTGCTCAATCAATTGATTTTGTTTTTAAAATACGTTCGGATGTGGAGAAGCTAAATATATTTAAATGGTATTATATCTGACAAGAATTCAACTCGCTTTCAAAATAATTCCGACTTTTTGTTTACTTTTTCAAGAATTCAACTGATAAATAAAATAACCGAACAATATTGAAGTATAATTTTATTAAGACATTTGCGAGGAATTTAGTGAATTTGTGTTTTAGATAACCACATTAAATGAAGGCAGAAATAATCATTATATTGAAGGCGGAAATAATCATTATATTGTTAATCAAGTTGTTAAAACAAAACATGGTTAGATTAACTGAACAATATTCGATACCTTAGTCTTTTGAAAATGCATTTTAATAGCAATTATCCATACAAATGAACTTCATGTGCACCCGCTTACATGGTGCACACGCACCACCGCCGTCGGTTGAACGACATAGATTCCAATTAATTTTGGCGAGGTTGGGCTCTCAGATAACTAAGACGATGGGAAGGCGTTTTAACCACTTCCCATCCGACAGCGACCAATTGCTGTACTCCGCAATTGCGGTACTAAAATGAATGAGCGCCTGAGGGTTGGCAATGTATTCATCGTAGGAGAGCTGCGTACCTTAAGCGCCGCGGTAGCGGTGGTAAGATACCGGGATACCATCCCTCGTCTTTACTTACGCTTTTGCGTCAACATGGACGAACGCCTTTGGCGGTTAACATTTTGTTAGAGAACTCAGTCTGAAAGATCGGGCTTATGCCACTGGTTTTCACTCTTTCAACGTGCCCTAGGATAACCTCAATAAGAAAATTGTGAATCCTCTTTAGCTGAGCCCCACCGTACAGGACCTTGTTGGGAAAGTATTTTTTTAACTGGTTCTCGGAGTTCCGAACAACCCGAGAAACGGTGTATTTCGAACACCTGAATACATTACATATTACTAGGCCATATATTAAACGTCTGGGAACATTGTTCTCCAGAACAAGATTAAGGAAGTCACATAATAGCGCATCTCCTTGCTGAAATCCGGTACAAGTTTGGAATAATCCGGAAGAGCTGCTTTCAAACTGCATATACGAGAGGGATGCTTCAGACGGCAGCGGATGAAATTCCTAGATGAGATCAACGCTGGCAGTTTCAATCCAGTCAGGTTGAACTATAAGTGTTTTCCCTATTGGATCTCCAATGCTGAGCCAAGGTATTGGAAAAGAGTTGGTCGCGGATGAGCCCTAAATAGGCCAACGGCAGTGCTTATATCCCCGAAGTGGGTTACTGACTCCGGAAAACCCGGCTACTCGGGGTAGGGGTAACAAAAACGGAACTGGCCCTCCAGGTTGGGTTATGAGAGAAGCTTGGAACAAAACTAAGCGTGAAAAAACTGTGGAGCAACTTGTGTTCAATTGGAGTTTGTACAAAAGATGCCTTAATCACAATTCCTGATGCAGTGTCTGAAATAGATGTGGTTAATTACATTCGTTCTATGAAGTCATTGGTGATAATGGCGTTCCCATTCGTTTTGTGAAAATGATTTCAACTCAAATTTTGAGATGTCTTACGCACGTATTTAATTTCTGTATCACGTCATCCTCGTTTCCTTTTAGTTGGAAGTTTGATAAAACCATTCCCATTCAAAACAAAATCACATCCATCTTCGGTGATGGACTTTCGTTCTGTCAGCATTTTGCGATGCCTATCAATGGTTCAGGAAAATTGTTTTGTTAAGCAGATTTCGAGACATCTTTATGACTACAGTTTGCTATCTCCGATTTAGTCGGGCTTTAGGGCGAATCACACAATATGGCCAAAGTTAAGATTCTTGGTCATATTCGGGTAAGCTATGACATGGATTATGTAACTGTGTTCTGCGTGCTCGATTTTTTCAAAGCCTTGGATAGTGTTAATGATGTCATTTTTTCCCGGAAACTAAGGGCTTATTTAGGATTAAGTGACAGATCTGTGCGTTTTATTAAAAATTATTTAAGTGATCGTTATCAACGGTTCTGTGGTCCGTGACAAATCTTCTCACAGTAAAAAATTCTTGCCGGAGTACCGCAAGGGTCAATCCTAGGCCTTATTTTGTTTTGCATTTTTATTAATCATCTGTCCAGTGTATGTTTAAACACTAACGTTAATTTTTATGCAGTTGATGCCCAAATTAACTCTTCTATTTCCATAAGAAATCGGAGGTAGCTAATGTCGAAATTCACCATTTTCTATTCTCGACTTTATTTCCAATTATGTAGTATTACAAAAGAGTAATAATATCGAATAAGATTTCGGAGATCGTTTTTGTTCCACTTGAGATTTCGCAACTCATCCGATAAACAGAGCAATGCCTATGGGGGGCATGCTGCCCACCTGCAACCCCCTGCTTGGGATCACTGTTTGATTTGGAGTAGGTGCGATGTTTTTAGGGGTGCAAATCTGAAAACAGTTAGGAATCTTTATCTGATTGTGTAAATAAATTAAAACGAAATAAGGCCGATTCGGCTTTATTTCACGGCACCTTATTTACCATTGGAATTTTTACCATTTTTTATAATGTTTTTTTTTCTGTTAAATATCGATTTTTTGTTGTTAATTTACCGAAAAAAATAAATTGCTGAGTAAACTAAATATGTAATGCGTTTTCTTTTAGTTTAAACTCTTTAAATAGGTAAGAAAAAATCTCGAATTAACTTTTTTTTCGAGATTTTTTTCGATATATCGTCTTTCGAGATTCTTGTCCAATCGAGATTCTTGTGGATTCGAGATTTTTGCATTCTAGATTAAAACATAGGGACGGGCTACAGTCCGCTTGGGCGAACTGTTGGATACCCTATTCTTATTCCTATCCCTCATAAGTGGGTGTGACAAAAGTCTAAGTATGGTTGAATTGTTAAGAACGCTCTACATATTTTGTTATATAACATTTAAAGGATTTTATCAAAACAAAAAACGAAGCTTTTGTAAAAAAAACGCTCCCTAGCTCAAACTTTGGTTTTTCAATAAAATTATTTTATTTAATTGTGGGCGCGTCAGTAAGCGGATTTAAAAAAAATTAACACATGAGCATAAAGGGCCGCTAGAGAGTATATATTATAAATTTCAGCTCCCTAGCTCAAACTTTGAATTTAAAAAAAAAAAAAATTAAATTGTGGGCGTGTCAGTAGGCGGATTTTGAAAATGGTTACACGTGAGCATAAAGGGCCCCGTAGAGAGTATATATTATAAATTTCAACTCCCTAGCTCAAACTTTGGATTTTCAAAAAAAATGTTTTATTTAATTGTGGGCGTGTCAGTGGGCGGATTTTGATAATTTTATCTCCCGATCAGTTTTAGGAGTCATAAATCATATTTAAAAAATTTCAGCTTTCTAGCTCAAAATTCGATTTTTTCCAAAATTTTGTTTTTTTGAGTTTGTGGGCGTGTCTGTGGGCGGACTTCAAAACTTCGTAAACTTGATTATTTGGGGACCCTAGAGAGTATATCGTTAAAATTTCAGCTCTCTAGGCCCAGCTTAAAGGTCTAATTTTTGCCGACGGACGGACACGGCTAGATCGACATTACTATCGATGCTGATCATAAATATAGTAAATTTTAGGGGTCTACGGGCAATATTACAAACTATGCATCAAAATTAATATACCCTTAGAATGGGGTATACAATTTTTTTTTTCCAAATTTTTTGCATTCGAGATTTTTGTCATTCGAGATTACGTCTTGACCCCCAACTGCACAGTAGGGCGAATTTATGGTGAAAACTAGACACGAAACTCAGGCTCATAAAAACCTTCTTGTGCCTTACATTGAGTTTGCATTCACTGTTTATTGCAAGCTTGATTCTGTATCGCTGCATGAATTAACAGTTGCGTTGAACGATGTACTAAGATTTGTTTATGGCCTTCGACTCGATCACAAATCTAACTACCAAAAAACGTACTTGGTTGTACACTTCAGCAGTTTCTAGATATAAGATGTTATATCTTTCTGCACAAAGTAATTCACAATAAATCGCCACCATATCTATTTGGGAAGCTTCAATTTGCCCGCTCCGGCTGAACTTTTAATATAACACAGAACAGCCACTTCCAATTGTATAATTACGTCTCGTCCTTTCTTCTTTCATTTCTTTAGACTTTGAAACCCTCTATCCATGCAACAAAAAAAAAAACAGCAGGAGCAAAACAATTCAAAAAGTCTTAAAAAGCAAAAACTCTTAAATTTCTTAAAATTTATTCTACCCATTTCCTTCGGGTCCGATTCCATCCGGCTCCCTTTTTCCGGATCTTTTCCTTGTTTCCTTCCTGCAAAGTATTTCTATTACTATTTCATAGTAGATATAGGTCTTACAATGAAATGTTCTCCTTTATTTGTTAAGTAATATAAAAGACCAAGTCTAACATGCACATGATGCGCAATAAATGAAATGAAAAATCGCCAATTCTCAAGTTCGCACGAAAAAAACTGTCAATGTTTTGACACGGAATTATTATATATAGATTAGATAAACATAGAAAAGTTTATTATAACAAATTAGTTTGCAATTGACGTTAAGAATCATTAAATTGTAAGCATCCGCTTTTTATCTGGCCTGGAGTAAAAATAGACTTTTTCGGTTTAGCTACATTCGAGTATATGCAACAATCGGTAGCTCTCAGTATAATATGTATTTACAGTTGCATAAATAATGTGTTTCAGCGAAACCATTTGAATGATTCTTGAAAGTTCTAGTGAATCCGTGAAGTGTTAAATGACTGCCTTTATTTTCAGCAAAACATGAAATCGCTAAGGGGAAAATGTTTTTATTAGAATGTTTTTTAACAATAACAGACATCACGGAAGACATTAGCCATATACTTTGTTATTTCGATGGTATCTCTCCGTAAAGATCGAGATGCCTGGGCGATTATTTCTTCGATAATCTAGAAAAAGTAGCTTCAATTGACTGCTGCAAATTAGTGATAGGGAAATAAAATGCTTTGACGAAGAAATCTATGATGTTTATGACTGACTTAACAGTTTCCCTACGAATCGCGGTGGGCCTATTAAGGTGCCTAGTTTTTTTTAATGACAGTGCTTAATCTAACCTAAACTTACCTAACCTAGCAATAACACACTTCGTGTACTGGAACTCAGGAGTTCGAAGCGAACCGAGACAAGTCATTAGACATTGTTTTTTTTTTCATTTTATTTTTATAAATACCCCTGAATAAATGGCTGATACAGCGACTCGAAAGATCGTTTGTATCTTAAGAATTAACTATGCCCCAGCGAATAAGATATTCTACGCCCAGTACTAGGTTCGAGACGACAAGGAAAAGCGAACCTCTGTTTTAAGTAACAAGGTGCCATTACTAGCTGTTTCGAACTGACGTGCCCAGTAAGTAAAACCCCTGGCAGAACGCCGGTTCCCTGGTGGAGCTCGGAACTGCAAAGAATCCGAAGAGAAGCTAGAAAGCTTCTAAATAGGTCACTCAAGACTGATTTGGAGACAGCCTGGAATCTCTACCGATCGAAGCAGAAGGAATATAAGAGGCTAATTCGGGTATCGAAAAGTGCTTCTTATAGGAATTTCTGCGAAAAGATTGAAACACTGGGTGAAACTAGTAGGTTGGTTAAAGTTCTGAAAAGGGGCAAACCAGCCAAACTGGACTCACTTAGAAAACATGATGGCACCATCACTGAGACGAAAGCGGAAACTCTTACTTTACTGCTGGAGTCTCACTTTCCGGGAAACCAGATTACAATTGGTTCACAACCAGCCCCGATTACCGAGACTATGAGTGAGCCTAGACAAACAACTCGGCGTAGCTGGTATATTGCGAAGGCCGTGGTAACGGAGGAGGCCATTAAATACGCCTTTGCGTCTTTTGACGGCTTCAAGTCACCTGGTACGGACGGAATATACCCAGCCATGCTGCAACAATGTACAAACCCGTTGCTACCGACTATGAAGAAAATCTTCACCGCTGTCCTAGCACTGGCATACATTCCAACACCCTGGCGTACAGTTAGAGTGGCATTTATACCAAAAATTGGCAGAAGTGACTACTCGCTCGCCAAGAGCTTCAGACCAATCAGTCTGACTTCCTTCTTGCTGAAAAACATGGAAAGGCTGATCGAGCTTCACGTGCGCAAAACTGCTTTGCGATTGCACCCACTATCTCAGATGCAACATGCCTATCAACGCGGAAAAACCTGCAAGACTGCGCTCCAAAATCTAGTTGGTAGAATTGAGGGCGCGCTTGACAGAAAAGAATACGCGATGGGCATTTTCATCGATATTGAGGGTGCTTTTGACAATGCGACTTTTGATAGCATGTGTAGCTCCGCCAGACAACACGGCGTAGATGAACCATTGGTGTTGTGGATTAAAGCAATGCTAATGAATAGAACGTTGGTTGCGGATGCGGATTGTGGCCGCTATGTTATGGCGGGGGTCAACAGAGGCTGCCCGCAAGGCGGCGTTCTGTCTCCACTGCTGTGGTGTATGCTGGTCGACTCTCTGTTGAACGCACTCAACAGTTCTAATATATACGCTCAGGCGTACGCGGATGATGTTGCCGTGCTTTCTGTTGGATCATGCCTAGCGACTGAATGCGCCAAGGCGCAGGCGGCCCTTGACGTGATCGACGAATGGTGCACTAGGAATGGACTCTTGGTCAATCCTCTTAAAACTGAGGTTGTTCTCTTTACGAGAAACAGAAAGCTGATTGGGTTGACTCCGCCAGTGCTAAAAGGCGTCACAATCCAACTCTCCAATGAAGCACAGTATCTGGGAGTCATCCTGGACAGCAAACTTCTTTGGTCCAAACATGTTGAGCTAAAGACTGCCAAGGCGCTGTCTGCTTTCTGGCAGTGCAAAGGCATTTTCGGCAAGACATGGGGCTTATCACCGAAAAGAGTCCTATGGATTTATACGGCTATGATAAGACCATTTATAGCATACGCATCGGTTGTTTGGTGGAATAAGCTTTCACGTAAATACGTTACTGCTGCTTTTGCCAAACTCCAAAGGCAGGTATGTCTCGGCTGCACGGGGGCCTTCCCCAGCACGCCTGGCTCCGGCCTAGATGCACTATTGAACCTCCCGCCCCTTGATGTTTACATTATAGGTTGCACAATCAAAGCTATCTCACGTTTAAAAAGAGGTGGCTTTTGGTATAACTCGCACTGGAGTTTTCATGAACTTGCGCAACGGCTGTCGTTCGACTCCTATCTTATGGATATGCCGTCTGATGCAATGACACAGGAACTTCGGCTGAAGCGCAACTATGAAGTCGACTTTCCTCGTGTTCAGGACTGGCTCTGGCCAGACTCTGAGCCTGAAAAGGAATGCAGTCGAATCTTCACGGATGGCTTCAAAACCGATCAAGGATCTGGTGCTGGTGTTTTCATGGAGAGCGACAACATTAGACTTTTCTTCTCCTTAGGCAAACATGCGTCTGTCTTCCAAACGCAGACTTATGCTATCCTAATGGCCATGGACTATGTTGCGAGGAACAGGTGGAGGGGGCGAAGTATCTGCGTCTGTAGCGACGGTCAGGCTCGCTTAAAGCCTTACTCAACCCCTTAACTACCTCCAAAATAGTACGTGAATGCAAGATCTCTCTGAATTCGGTCGGAAGGCTGAATTCACTTAGACGGGTCCCGGGTCATAATGGGATTACGGGAAATGAGATCTCCGATGAACTTGCTAGACAGGGCTCAGAGGGGGACTTTTCAGGACCTGAACCAGCAATTTCTCTGCCTGCGTCCTCGGTCAGGGCTTCCATTGACGGTTGGGTTTCCTATGAACACAATCGCCGTTGGCATGACTCTCCAGGGTGCAGGCAGACTAAGCTACCGACGTCTGTGGGAAATCCGGGCATTCTGTTGTTTCTCAACAGAAAAGACTGCAGACAGACCACTGGCGTTCTTACGGGATACTACGTTTTTGCCAAGCACCTTAAGGTGCTAGGCCTAAGCGATACCACCAACTGCGAAGCCTGTGGAGAAAGCGACGACACTGCATAACATTTCCTCTGTGATTTTCCTGCTTTTGCTCGCATCAGGTGGCAGGTATTTGGTGCGGATATGGTGAGTGCTGTAAACCTAAGCTCCTTATCATTGAAGCGTCTTCTCGTTTTTTTTTTAGAAAAACGAGTAAATTCCCAGAGTAAAATGTGGTGTGTCTGCCTGGTAGTACAATGGACCAGTATTGAGTCTGAGTGCTCCAGTGCAGAAAGTCTCACACACCCCGACAAAAAAAAAGTGACAAGCCATCGCGGATGATAAAAGGCATTGGCTGAGCAACTGGAAATAGTGTGCCGGGGATCGCAGAGGATGGACGGCTTTGGTGCAGGGATTCTCAACGGCTCAGCAGCCCTTACCTAATGGGCTAGTTTCATTTTAATTATCACTACATTAGCTTCATCCACCACCATTTTTTTAGCCATGTCGATAGTATCCGTTTGTAGTCCCTGGCATTGATATTCCTCTTTTCAAATAAGGTCGTTGTATCGAATCACGTCCGAACGGATAAAAACAATTTCACATCATACAATTTATTTGTCGCCGGAAAAATATTAAAAATCTATTTTTTTTCCTACGGAATTTCGAAATGTCAGCTCAACCAGCAACAATTTAGTTTAAAACTTCCCCTTGTAATGGCGGCGCCGTCTGGTGTAAATACAGTTCATTACTTCTATGCTTAACTACTAAAATCACAGGGGCAAAATTGTTCATTGAAATTTAGAAAGAAATGTCCGCTAATTTTCATACAAAAATACCAACTCTATGATTTATACTCTATTCCCGCCCATGCCCAATAAAGTCCTTCGGGTCAAACTGCTTTTATCAATATTGTCCATGGAACTTATGCTGTGTGAAATCTATTTGATTCACAAATATGTACATATAAATGTATATTCATTTCTAGAAATTCACCACTGAGAACGCTCGTGTCACAACCACAATTTCCGCATTAAATGCATACCATATCCACTTGGTATTCTACGCACTTGCTTTTCAGAGACCAACAAGCTGATACAAAGCTACGAAAATGCACATACAGACACTAAATTATACATTCTCTAATTGTACACGATTAAATTGTTTTAATTTCAATTACAAGCATTGCAGTCGAAAACATGCTCACTTTTCGATAGACGCAATGACGATACACAAACTGCAAAGTTGGGAAATCATAACCCTACCAAAAGACATGATGCAACCGAACTCATTATCCGCTATTCAATGACACTGGCTAAGAGCCAGCAAATCGTTTGCTTATTAAATAATTTACCCCTGTCTGCGCTCTAGGGCAGAACAAGTAATTATTTTATCAAAAGTACGCTTTAAAAGTACTAAATCACAACTCAATAAATAAGTGTCGTCCTCGTGTGAATCAAATGTACGGCACTATGAAAACACTGATGACAATTGGATTTCACAGACATGAAAGATGTGTTCTTGTCTAAACAGACAGTGGCATGGCACACACGTTCAAAGAGCAAACTTTTGTAGACAATTTCAGAGAAACGGGGCAAACAAAGAAGACTCATTTAAACGATAAGATTCGCTCAACTACACATTTTTGTAACATGAGAATAAATGTAGCGTAAAGTTTATCACTCCCGCGAGGTTATAACATCAGATGAGAGTAATTGAAGCTCCTGTGAGAAGGTACCCTTCTGTCATTTGTAGAGTGATTTACAAACACTTAATTGTGATACAGACAGCGACCACAAAATTTATCTCGACCTTGCCAATTAATTGTCGCAGTCATCCTCAGGGAAAGACACGACCCTCGTCCTATAAGAAAAAATTAACAAACAATTTAAATATGATTTATGTAGAACATTGCATATGATTGAAATGCAAAACCACACCGATGATACCAAACTGAATTTGTGAGTCTGCAAAATTGAATTTTTATTAGGATCGGTTCTTTTGGGAAACCACTCGAATCGGAGGGCAATCGCAATGCTTTTTGCTATGCCAGCAGCCAAGGGTGAAGATGTCTATTTTAATTGGTGCAACCTTTCATATTTGAGGTGTGCCGCTCACAGGAATGAATCTAATCGATTCTGTTTTTTTCGTCAAAAGCAGTCAAATAGATCCATAGCATACTCGTAGGTCCGAATGAGACCACTACAATCTATTCATGTATCAATTTCTCTGGGATGCGAGGCGTCAAACCACTTCAAAGTGAATTTTGGAATTTCGATTGGTCACTACGCATTTTAGGAATCAAATCCTTGGATTTGAAATTGGGTAGAATTTGTGGTTTGCTGTTTGAACTTTGTTAAAAATGAATACACAAAAATCGGTGGTATTATTTTTGTCTGGCGTGAATAGCTAGATTTCATCTTGCTGTCTTCTCCGAACCAATATTAAGTTGTATTACTTTTTTTACAAATGGAATGGACCTTAAATTCTATGTCAAATTCATTGATTTGAAAAGATTTTTTATGATGGGATTATTTGTATCTACTCTTGGATGTTTATTAGATATTTGCGAGAAATTGAAAAGCACATGATGAGATTCTATCCGTGAATATTCTCTGTTGCCCAAAGTAAAAAACATTTCCAATGATCTACAACATTATTAGCCTTATTAATAAATATATTAACAGCATGCATAACTTTACGCGATACTCAAACTCTCCTTGTACCGGAAAACATGATTAATAAACAAGGCAAGATTTTACTTTACCGGCACCAACTCAAATTTTTTTTTGTATTAAAATAAGCATAAAAGTGAAGCAAATTGAATTAAAGGGTTATAAGCTTTTAATTTTTTTTTCCTAGGAAATGTAGCTATAACCTTTTCGTACTAAACAGTGTTTGGGTGTGTGCTATAGAGTTGTGTTACCTAAAGGTACAAATTTGTTTTTAGAGATTATTTAAGTCTTGTGTAATAATGGACGGTAGCCAAAGGGTAGTGATGCGAATATATGAGAGCACAGGCGTTCTCACGATAGCCTCTCACTACCAACACCTCCACATTGGTGGCGGCTGGGTGCCTAGTACCTCCGCTGAAGATTGGGTAACCAACCCCTTTGGAAAGTCGTTGGTTTGCAGCGGTCGAGAGAGGGGGGACGAGTGTTTTTTTCACACTGAGACACTTCCTTATGCTTCAGACGGCGGCGGAGGAATATGCTACCAGTTCCAGCCAGGTTGAACTATAAGTGCTTTCCCTATATGATCTGCTTCGACATATTTGAATCCCAGGTCTTTTGGGATCTCCAATACTGAGCCAGGGTATTGGAAAAGAGTTGGTGGCGGATGAGCGCTATATAGGCAAACTGGAGCGCTTATATCCCCGAAGTGGGTTACTGACTCCGAAAAACCCGGCCTCTCGTCCTGGGGGTAAACAATGGAACTGGCCCTCCAGGTTGGGGGTTGTGCCGTCAGGGTAACTTCCCGACCACGTGAAAAATTAATAGTTATGACACACATGAAGTCTCGGATAATGGATTCATTCAGACCCGGAACGTCAAAGGACTACGATCTGAGAGTATGCACCTGGAACGTGCGTACACTGTACACCCCAGGTGCAACTCAAAAACTTGAGTCTGTCCTCGAGCGGTACAAGGCAGATATTACCCCTATCTAGGAGGTACGATGCATAGGATCATGTATGATGAAAATGAAAAATTGCGACATTTATTACAGCTGCCATAAAAGGTTGCACATGTTAGGGTGCGGATTCGTGGTGGGAAATCGGTTGAGGACAAAAGTAATAGATTTCAAGCAGATAAGTTATCACCTGGCTGTGATCCGCATCAAAGCTACATTTCAAAACATAAAGCTAATATGTGCACACGCCCCCATCGCCGAGGCTGAAGTTCCCATCAAGGAGGAGTTCTATGACCTTCTGAACGGAGCCTACGGAGCCTGTGAGCACAGCCTTTATGACAACAGATAATGTCTACCGACTAATTGACTTTGCAGCAGCTCGTAATGCGGTGATAAGTAGCGCTGGGTTTTCAAGGCTCAGGATTCACACAGCAACCTGGCGGGCTCCAGATCGAACCTCCAGGTCGAACCGACAATCATGTGCTAATCGATTCGAGGCACGCATCCAACATCATAGACGTGCACACATTCCGAGGTGCAAACGTCGTCTCCAATGAGAAGAAGCTGCGAACTGTCCAAAAGAAGAAATTCAATGGAGTCGCCAGAGTCTACAGAGAGCCGATGAGCGAGAGACTCTCCTCTGTGCATTCACCACGCAGAAGCGCCAACAATATATGGAACCGATACCGTCACATCATAAAGGAGGTAGTCAAGACCACCAAAGGTTACCAGCCATCTTACAGAAAAAGCCCGTGGTATGATGATGAATGCGTTTATCGGAAGAAGGTGACAGAAGATGTACCCTTAAAAACGCTGCATCGCAAAATAAGGGCAGCGAGGGAAGAGTATCGAGCCAAGAGAAGGGAGGAAAAGAAGATAGTGCGTAGAAAGAAGAGGGCGTACGCAGTCTTCCAGCTCAAGGAAATAGAAGAGTCTCGCGATCAAAACAGTATCCGGAGATTTTACAAGAAAGCGAAGCAACTAGCTGCTGGCTTTAAGACCGGAACGCAGGCTCTTCGCAACAGCGACGGAAACCAAGTCACCGAAGCGCAGGGAATAGTACTCGTAGATGTATTTAAGCAGCATTTTCAACAGCTACTAAATGGGCATCATATAGAGAGTGATAGGGCAAGAAGAGAAACCACGTCGTGTCAATGAAGAACAGATTTCACCACCCAGTATAGAAGAGGTTGGCTTAGCTATAAGAAAGCTAAAGAACAATAAGGCCACTGGCTCTGATGGTCTACCAGCGGAGCTCTGCAAATATGGAGGTGATGTGTTGGTAGGGCGCATGCACCAAATCATCAACCTAGTATGGGTGGAATTTCTTCCCGATGACTGGACTATCAGCTCCATATGCCCCATCTTCAAAAAAGGCGATCCTATGTCTTGCAAGAACTATCGAGGCATATCACTGCTTTATGTTGCATATAATATAATATCCAATGTACTGTGTGAACGCCTGAAGCCGTTCCGGCCCGTTAGATCGACAATAGACCAAATCTACACACTAAGGCAAATTCTAGAAAAGACCACTGAATTTCAAATCGAGATCCACCACCTTTTCATTGACTTTAAAGCCGCATATGATAGCATTCATCATCGGGAGCTCTATGTGGCGATTGTCGAATTGGGGATCCCGACAAAACTGATCCTGTTGTGTAGCGTGACACTTGAAAACACGCGGTGTAATGTGCAGTTTGTAAGCAGCTCTTCCGAATTATTCTAAACTTATACCGGATTTCGGCAAGAAGATGCGTTATCATGTGAGTTCTTCAAACTTGTTCTGGAAAAAATAGTGCGAATTGCAGGTGTCAACACGGAAGGCACTATGTTCAATAGATCCGTTCAGCTACTGGGGTATGCGGACAATATCGACATCATCTCCCGTTCTCAGCTTGCCGTGTTATAGGCTTTCACGGCGATTGAAGACCAGGCGAATTTGGTTGGTCTTAAAGTAAATGAGGACAAGACCTGCTATCAACAAACAAACAAACATCCGTCCATCGCCTAGGACAAAACGTCACTGTCGATGACAAAAACTTCGAGGTAGTTAAGGAGTTCATCTACGTAGGAGTAAACGTCAACTCCACGAATGACACCTTAATGGAGATCCGGTGGAGAATTACATTGGTAAACCGTTGCTACTTCGGTTTAGCGTAACAAATGGGTTAAAAACTCCTCACTCGAAGGACAAAATGTATGCTCTATCGAACCTTAATTCTACCAGTCCTGCTTTATGGCGCGGAGCGCTTTACGATAAATAGAAAATTGCAGCTAATATTGGGTTCTTTTGAAAGGAAAATACTCCGTCGGGTATTTGGTCCTGTGTGCGAGGAGGGCAAATGGAGGAGATGATACAACCGCGAACTCTATGAGCTGTACCGAGATGTGGATGTAGTCCAAAAAGCTAAATCACGTGGACTACATTGGCTCGGCCACATTGAGCGAATGGAAAATAATGCTCTAACCAAGAGAATCTTCGACTCCCAGTCCTTTGGTTTGAGCAGGCAAGGAAGACCAAACCTCCGTTTTAAAGACCAAGCTATCGCGGATGCCAGATCGCAGTGGATGGAAGGCTACAGTGTCTCAGGCAGAGACTCTTCACGGGTCGGGAGCCCGTTAAGTAAATAATAATGGGCAGTTTCATTCTCATTCCCTCAACATTTTCACCAGTCAATGTCCTTCGTCTCCATCGTTCAATGCGTGAACTTCAATGTGAGGGTGTGTGAACTTTAATGTGTCAATGTCTGAAAACTGTTAACTTACATAGAAGTAGTAACTTCAAAAACAATTTATCAAAAGCAACCGACCTTGTGCCGCAGTATAAGGAAATGTAGTAGATTATTATGTTTTTGGTACCAGAATGGCTTATGTCCTTACTTATCGAGACACAAATCTCGCAGTAAACACACAGAGTTAGATTGTTTATAAATCACAGTTTCGATAAAAAAACCCGGTGAAGAAAAGGTTGCGATATATAACTGTAACTACGCAACCCTAGAGAGTAAGAGTTGTTTTAAGGAAATGTAATAATAACGGTTGTATGTATTATATAAAGCTTTGGTATTATACATACCTATACAGTTTGTTCGCATTTGAGGTATCAGCAAAACCTGTAAATTAGTCAGTCTGGCTTCAGGCGACGTTTGGAAGCTACATTCACCGAACCCTTTGGTTTCAACAGAGAATTCAGCTAAGAGGCATACTTTAACTTTAATTATGTAGTAATAAAGGGTGAAGCAAGCTGTGATGATGCCATTAAGCATCGCGTAGGCGCAGGGTGAATGAAGTGGCGGGAAAACTCTGCCATCTTCTCTGATCGAAAAATCCCCCCCAAGCTGAAAGGAAGGGTCTACACCACAGTTGTGCGCCCGACGCTCACATACGGTTCACAATGTTGGACAGCATACTAAAAGTATGAGGGAAATCAACGGCAGCTGAGATGAAGATGATCCGCCTGATTTCAGGAGTGACAAAGATTGATCGAATAAGAAGTTCAAAGATCCGAAGAAGCCTTCACGTCAAAGAACCAATCTCGAAAAAATTGAGCGCGACCGGCTCACTTCGTACTGTCATGTTCAGAGGAGAGATCCTACCAACCCTTTCAAAAAGGCAATATCAATCAACGTTCCCATACAAACGCGAAATAGAGGAAGGTCTAAAAACTCCTGAATCACACAAATGTAGCAACACCAGTATTTGATTGGCCTCAGTTACGAAGTGATTCAAAATCGGTAGGCCTGTCGTTATTGTCTGAAGTCGAACCGGCGGGAGGGTTATGATCCCTTTAATCCTGATCATAGCCTCACCGCTATTAGAGGAAGAAAAAGATGTATTAATAAAGCGTTGGGTAAGATATCTCGCTTTTTCTTATCCAGTTTCTTAAGACCTCATTTTTTACAATCCCGTTTTTGGTAATAATGAAAAAAAAAATTCAAAACTTGACTTTATTCCGTTGGGTCGGCACGCTCCTCGGAATTTAAGAAAAACGTTTATGGGCCGTTCTTTAATTTACGACAGTGATCCGAAACGAGAGTTTCGACTGTCTGATGTTTATTGAGGTCAAACCAGCGAACTCCACTGGCGTGCTATTAGGGCGGCAGTAAAGTGGTAGGGTTATGTTCCCTTTAATCCTCATCATAACTTCGGTGTTATGAAAGAAGAAAACCATTTTTGTAATTTGCGATTCTCGATTAATATTGGAGCTGATTGCTCTTTGAAATAGATACATTTTAGTCTGAATTTTTATTTACTAAGTGCATTTATATTATACCTTAATCTGACGTTCCCGAAAAGTTTTGTTTTTTATTGGTTCTGGTTCACGCATACGACCAACCAAGCGATAAATCACTTCGATTTGCTACTTAAACATCTTTCTTTTAGAGATATTTAATTCAGTTTATGCTTCACGAAATATAACACAAAATACTGTATTGTAATTCCTACAATTAGATTTTTTTTTAGTATAGGTATAAAAGGAAATCCAAATCCCAGAGCACTCAGACTCGGCAGCGGTCCATTGTACTACCGGGCAGAAATCCTCTTTTTAGTATAGAGGTTGGAGAAACAAGGTGTTATTGGTTTCTCTCCTTTAATGGGTGGCCGTGGCGTATGTTGTTGTTCCGAATGGGGATGGAACCTGCACCTCACGGGTCACAAACTTACACATTAACCACCTTAGATTTAGAAAGGGGATAGTAGTAGTGTTCTCTTCACGCTTCCGGATATAAGATTGCCAACAAGAACGCTCATCACCGCAAAGGAAATACATAAAAAAAATCTTGGCAGCAACGATAATCATATCTATGACTTAACTGTCAGTTGTTTTGTTTTTCAATTCAATTAAGTTTGATTGGAAATAAAAAAAATGAAACCTACGAATGGATAACTCAGGAGAAGCCCATCCAAGGAAAGAAATGCATACATCCATTTAATCCCGAAAAAAGAAATTTTTTATTGTCTTAGATACTTAATTTATTTATGTTCGGCTCAAGCAGTCGTCGTCAGAAAAGTATAAACAGCGAATTTGCTGATGTAAATAAAATATGGAAATCTTCGCATTTATCGGTTGTATTTGACTTTTATGGTAATGTTAAATGGATGAATTTGTTGACATATTCTGAGAGTTCATTGCAAAGACCTCGAAAATGGTATTTGGAATTTTTGGTACCGTGTTTTTCTACTTAACATGCAAATTATTGTCTATCCCTGTTAACGCTTGCAAAAGAACACAAAGATATCAAGTTGGATATACATTTTGGAGATTTTTTCCATTGCTGATTGTTTTTTTTTTGTATTTCTTTCGACTCCCTTAATTTTATTGTTCGTTGACACCGGAGAAAGGAGTTCGACGACGTAATATAAAAAATGGGTTTGATCCTGGACTTTGGTCTCGTCTGACAAGGATTTGGCTGCGTGCAAAATGTCTTGGACTGATATTTTCATGCTCAAGAGGGCATGTTCTATGTATGTTGAAAATTTCATTCGGTTACGTCAAATACCTATTAAAAAATCGGTTTGATGCTGGACTTTGGTCGCGTCTGGCACGGACTTGTCTGCGTGCAAAACGTCTTGGACTGATATTTTCATGTTTAAGCTGATCTACTCTGTTGCTTAGGGCTATAACCAAGTGGTTACACTCATTATTACTATTGTGGAAAATAACGCATATTCAACGCGCTGTCACACGCATTGGCTGCCACGATTTGCTGCCAGACTAATATTTTCGATACACGCTCTACTCAGGCTACACAGTATGCAAATATCTTTCGGTTACCTCTCAGACCGAAAAATTACTTCGGGCTCTTGGTCTATTAGGAAGCTAGTGCGTTTGGTAGAACTAAGTGCCAGACACATGTATAAGGTTACAGCCATTAATTTTTATTTTTGTAGAAGGGTGGGGCATAGCTTAGTCAAGTGCACTGCGAACTGTGAAGATCTTTTGTGTCTCCCTGAGGATTCACTGTAAATAGTGAGATCTTCAATTTCTTCTTACTTTAACGACGATGTTATGATCTGCACTAAAGGCGTCATACCCTCCCACTTCGCCGGCTCGACCTCAATATAAGTCAATAACAAAAGTTATTAGCAAATGGATAAATAGATTTCAAATAGAAAGTATGCATGCATTTGTCTGCTAGTAATAATGTTAATACAAAATAATAAAGTAGAGTAAGACAAAACTCAATAAAAACAATATTAGTCGATTTATCTATTAATTTATTATTAATATTGATAATATATTTATTGAGGTCACATCGGCGAAATCCACAGGCGAACCAATAGAGATGCAGTAAAGTGGGAGGGTTAATAATAATAATATCTAGTTAGGGTATATTACACTGCGACCTATTGGCCTATTGTGTCCCCTGCTTATGCCTCGGAGAGGTGCATGCCCTCTTTCAGAGCCCTCTCTAGATACTTCTTTTGTGAAGCGAGGTATTGCTCCGATTTATCCTTGGCAGGTCACACTCCTTAGAGCACAGCGTCCAGTCCAGTTCATTTTGCGAGTCTTGGGGCTTGCAAATTAATACCCAAAAAACTAAGATTGTTATATTTGAAAAGAGACAATCAAGAAGGCGAGCGGAAGAAAAATGGTCTCTAAACAATACACACATTGAGGTTTTACAAGAGTTTAAATATTTGGGTGTCCTCTTGACCTACAATTTAAGCTATCTAAAGCACTCCAAAGAAAAAAGCAACGAAGCTAAATTGGCTCTTAATATAATGTGGCCAAAGTTTTTTTCGAACCAAAATGTTGATTTAACGTCCAAGTACAAAGTTTTCAACGCGACAGTAAATGCATGCATGGCATATGGCGTCCAACCCGTCGGATACACACACTTCGAAGCTTTTGAAACTGTACAAAGGAACTTTTTTAAGAGGATATTTCGTTTGCCTAACTCAACACCCAACTACGCCATATATGTAGAGTCAGGAATAGTCCCTATATATATACAAAATTTGAAGGCAAATGCGAACTTCATTACTAGAGTGATGAAAAGAAGTGAAACTTGTCTTCACAAAATCATCTTAAGAAAATTACTTCGAGTGAATGCTTCCCCGTTTAAAAACTGGAACGAACTAGCTTTATCTTACGAAACAAGTTTAAACTTAACAGAAACTAATGTGACCGATTGGCAGGCTCAGTTTTCTGATGTGATTGCTAAAGTGGATCACAAAATGTTTCTGGATAACCTTTCCAGAGCATCTTCATCTACTTCAAGAGCTATTTATAGTCATTTAAACCATGAACTGCCCTCGGAAGTCTCTTACTTTAGTAATGAATTTTCAGCCTCGGTTATAAGTATTATTTTTAGAGCAAGAGTTGAAATTTTAAATTTGAACTTTATACCTCATCGATCAGACTTGCCCCAGCTATGTGATCTATGTAACGGAAGAGTGAATGAAGATATATACCATTTCGTTGCTGCTTGTCCTATTCTACAAGAAATTCGCCGGTTGCATTTTCGGGAAAGTTTTATATCTTTGGACAAACTTTTTGAAATTTTAAATGGAGCAATGGGCTGGCTCAGCCTCTTTAAATATTGCCAACATGCTCTTTCTTACCGTAACAGTTTCACATATTAAACTTAGTCGATTACCCACTTATTGCAGTTTTGACCAAATTTTATACCTAACTATTTATTGTTTTGTTTCTGATCATACTAAATTTGATAATATCTCTTTTGTGTTTCAAATCACGTTAAAATTGATAATATTGTATAAACAGCTATTTCTAACCAAATTGTGTATTATCTTGGGTTTCAAATCATGTTAAAATTGATAAAATTTTGTATAAACAGCTAATCAAATTAACCAAATTGTATAATATTTTGTGTTTCAAATCACGTTAAAATTGATAGCATTGTTTTATATAGTAATATTTCTTCATATCTTTTGTTAAACATTTTTTCTTTTTTTTTTCTTTTTTCCTTTTCTTTATATTTTAAAATTTTTGCTTTTTATTATTTCTTTTATTTTTAAATCATATTATGAAATGTCATCTCAGGCAGACGGCAGTATTGCCATGTCCTTATTCTTAAGTATACCAATTTGTAAACTTTATGATGAAAAAATAAAGAATCTATCTATCTATCTATCTCAGTCCAGTTTCTTTGATGAATCTAAGAATGAGCTGTGGGTCCATGTTTTGTATGTCCTTGTCTGTTATTTTATGCCTGCGCAAATATTTCATCCTTTTGTGGGTCAGTGCCCCACAGGATTCCAGTATGTGGTCTGGAGCTTCGGCGGTTTCACTGCAGAATCTACAGAGCCCGTGCTCTGATATACCCATTTTCCTCAGGTACTCATTGAGTCTGCAGTGCCCCGTGAGGAGGCCTGTTAGGATTCTAAGGTTGTTTTTGTTAAGGCTGATACAAGTTTTGAATCTCTTTTGGTTGTAATTTCCTAAGAGTTTCTTTGCTTGCCTCAGACCTTGGAGGTTGAGAAAGTTTTTGGGCTTGTTTCTTCCTCCAGTCTCCTGAACTCTTCGCGTAGAGTGTGTTCTCCTATCCCGCAGAACGGTTCAGGTCCTATGAAGGGTTCCTCTGCCCCTTTTCTGTTATTCTTACCTACTCTATTCAGTCCGTGTAGGCATTCCCATACGAGTTTTGACTTGATGATGTAGGCGTCGAGAGCCTTTATGGCTACTTGGCTGTCAGACGTTATTGCTATGTTGCAATTTGTAGTTGCAATTTGTAGTTTTTCTCGAGGTTGATTCGAACGCACCTGCCTATGGCCCATATTTCTGCCTGGAAGATGCTGGTACATTTGCCCATGGATTCGTAGTGCTTAGTTCCTGGCCCAAACACTCCTGCACTAGTTCCCTCCTCGGTCCTCGAGCAGTCCGTGTACCACTTTGTTGTGTGGTTGCTCAGTCCATAAGTTGTGGATTGATTGCTCCAGTTCTCCTTATTGCTGAGCTTTATCTGGAAATTCTTGTCGAAGTTGAATTTCCTGATGCTGTCTTCCCTAAGTATGGCAAGAAGTGGAAGTTTTTTGAGTAAGTCACCGTGTTCTTTCGAACCGATGCATTTCCCTGTCCCAATTTCCTCCTTTGCCATCCTTAGGATTGTTTTGTCTGCCTCGTTCATCACCATGATGTGTAGAGGGGTCAATTCCAATAACACCTCCATGGCTACGGTTGGGCAAACCAGGCATTGAAAGCGGCCAAAAGAGACCGGACATTTTTATAGCGACAATGCAAAAGGGTCTAGAAGAAGGAATTTTTCCTGACCCATGGAAACTGCAACATTTGGTACTTCTACCAAAAAGGAGACAAGCCACCTTCGGTTTCAGACAACTGCGGTCTACCGTCAGGGCCATTAAAGCGGCAGTCGATACAGCAGCTGAAGCTAAAGGAGAATGATGGTGATATCGCACCACATAATTCTTTGCAGTAGTGATCTTGGACATCGAAAACGCATTTAACTCGGCAACTGATTGATTGAATCGGAGGTAAGGATTTTGTATTTAGCTTCTTCTCTGTTTTTAGTTATGACGGCTACCTGTGTTATACACAATGAGGTTTGTACTTAGAATATAATCAAAAAGAGACTCACCTCTATCATTGATATAGGAACTATCCCATACTGAATGGTTCGCGTTGACATCACATCCAATGATGAGTCCAGTATTCTGTCTCTGTTGTGCGATCAGTCCCTCTAGGTTGACATCGGGCAAGGACGCAACATAATCATGGGCAAGAGACAAGGCCGGCTCCAGCCAAACAAGCGCCCTGTGCAAGATTTACAGAAAGCGCCCTTTTTTGAGTTAGATTCTCCTTGAAGTTGCAATATTGCAAGTGATGTGAGTTAATGTGCAAACATTCAGCACAGGTGTGATGGATGTTGCTATTTTGGGCTTATTTGAACAAGTTGTTTGTTTTAAATGCAAATGTCAGTATCCGCGCAAGGTAAAAATAATTTTTCTTACTCCTAGCAATGCGCCCCGGAATTTGGCGCCCTGTGCATTTGCACATCTTGCACCTGTGGTTGGGCCGGCCCTGGCAAGAGATGCAAAAACTTACAAATACGTGCCGCCTTCAGTCTGTAGTCGCGCCAGGCTTGTATCTCGATCGTTGAAACTAGGAAGTAAGAATGAATTTAGACTTCTTTTTACCAATATGCAAGCTCTAGTGTTACCTATGTCTGTTGCATATAGTTCGTAGTATTCAGGAGTCTTGAGTCCTCGAACCAGGTTGTAACAATCCATGGCTCTTGGATAAGGACGACATCTTTTCAATATAACGGCAGTTATCACAGTTTGCCTTTTCCTTTGTATGTACAAAAGGAAGAAGGTACCTTTCACTCCGCTGATTTAATTAAATACCTACATAAATATTAAAACAATTTTCTTTCTCATTTTTTTCAGATCTCTTCAACACTGCTGATAACTTCTTGGGTAAGAACTTGAATCATATCATATCCTCACTGATTTTATAAAGCGACGCATAAAATCCCTTATTGGAAATTCAATTTGTCGAAAAGGTTTTCTTAACATTGTTTCCTATCTGAATGAAAAAATCTCTATTTATGACTGATTTTGATTCGTTTTATGATAAGTCTTCATTGTACCCTTTAAAACATCCCCAATCCCACATTGAACAACTTCAATCGCATGGTTCACTCTGATGATATCGTAAATTCCGGTCCAGTAATAGTGTCTTACTATTACCCAATTTTATTTCCTTCGCTATTAAATTTATATTTGTTTAGTATCTGACATAAGTGAAGCCATAAATCTTTAACGGATACAGCATTTCTTCCATATAAATAATATATGTGGCAACAAATAAAATTGTATACTATACTAGCGTGCGTCGGAAAAGTATCATAAAGCTGGCCGCAATTTCTCCCACTCATAAGCTTCTAATCCTGTTTAGTCCTTGAATAATAATAAACTAAAAGTTTTTTAAAAGCTATTGCTATTCGAGCAACTGGTCAATTTTGCTCCCACTCTCCGCTGATTGATAGAGAAAGGTAGCGAAGCTCATCTTTGGTAGGAGATTCTTCTTTTCATTTTATTTCATCGGAGTCCTTGATCAGCAGAATTGCAGAATATTGTTTGCTTTCTGAAAATGGAGATTTTGGATTTCTTTTGTTTTTCTTGTATCGTTTTATATTTGTTTTTTTTTTCTTCTTTCTTTTTTGAATGACTTCAAAATGAAACAGCTCTTGAAGACCAAAAAGTAAAATGGATAACAATCGTCCTTGGTTGGGAAGAAAAAACTTTTTTTTAATAAAATATAGGCAAAAAGAAAGCGTAATTTAATTAGAAAACTTTGATTGTGGTAACAATAAGGAAAACAATGATAGATGAGCGAGGGAGAATTTCACAAAATTGTATTCCTTTTATGCGAAGACCCTTTCCGAACCTTTTCTTAAAGGAAAATTTGTTAAAAAAATGTTCGTCTAACAAAAGTGTAAGTGCGGGTTGGATTTGGCGGATAAGTTTCACAACATGAGTTTTGATCCTAGCAATAATGATTAATTTTATGAAAATAGGGAGCGTTGTTGATGCGTTTATCATGACAGTAATCATTCATTTGGAATCTGCGTTTATACGCCTAGGTTGACGCTTTTATTTTCCTAGTCTAGTGCTAAAGTAGACCTAGCACTAACACAGTTTGTAGTGCACCGAACGCTTGTCGAAGAGGTGTTTAAGGCCATAAGATAACTACTGGGCGCAGTGGCTCAGTGGTTATTGTGTTACACAACTAATCGAAGGACCCCCTGTTCAAATACCGCCGGAGAGAAGTAAAATCTAGAGTTTTTCCACTGCCCCACCTCTTGCGAACGTCTGACAAACATCCAAGAATATCAATTGTCATGAAAAGCTTCTCAAATTTGCCGTTTGGATTCGGCTCAAAATTGTAGGTCCCTTCCATTTCGCATACGGAAATGGTTGGAGAAGCTAGGTTTTAGGGACTGTATTCAATTTTTTAGTTAGATAACCAACTGAAACTATTTATATCGAATCGTTTTTGTGATAGACAAAATCAATAAATCGACTACTTACTTTACTTAACGGGCTTCCGACCCGTGGAGACCCTCTACCTGCGATACTGCAGCATTCCATCGCTGAACTCGGGTACGGTGCTTTCAGTTGTCCAGACCAAGTAATCTGCCATCATTGAAGAACTAAATAAATAAATACAAGTCATTAACTGCCCATGCTGGACCTTATACAAGGTGGCGCAAAAATAACCTTCCGATGTCACCGAAGTCACCGACCGATTATTGCTCAAATAAATAGTCACCAATATTCCGCATTCTGCAGCAGTGCGGGATTCCATTTGATCCTGCTGCTTTTCCATCTTTTATATTCTGTAATGCAACCTTTACTTCATTGTAAT
Source organism: Portevinia maculata (assembly GCA_949715645.1). Lineage (NCBI taxonomy): Eukaryota > Metazoa > Arthropoda > Insecta > Diptera > Syrphidae > Portevinia > Portevinia maculata. The sequence goes on along the minus strand of OX454525.1, from coordinate 152,547,373 downwards.
ATTCGTGTCAAGTTTCTCGAACTTATTAAAGGGTTGTGCAAAGCTCCATGCCAATTTATGCGGGGTACCTACTTAACAAAGTAGAGTAGTGTGTTCGTAACAGTTCAAGTGATATTAAGGATGTTTCCTTTCTGTTGTGATTGCCGTTGAGCTTTTTTTTTAATTTTCAGAACTCTGCTGAATCTCTGCTTTGGCTCAAAGTTATCGCTAACTTTTCTTCGTGTAACTTCTTCTTTTCCTTGCAAATAGATTTAAAATGTTTGTTTGCTTCAAAGTATTGTAGCTTAATGCTTAGCATGTCTGATTTTCTTGTAAGATTTAACAATGCTAATGACTTTTTTCTAAGTTTTTCGCATGAAAAATCATACCAATCACTCTTTTTTTTTAAGTTGGGTGTTTTTTGTTTTATTAAATTCGCTGCTTCATTTATTGCTCGATCTAATTCACATATAGGTATATAATTTACAGCCGATTTAAAATAGAAATGATTTAATGTGTTGTCCAACTCCACTTGAAAATCATTTATTGCAGACTTTCTCCATTTTAGGTTAATATTTTTTTCAGCGCTATTCTTAGCTAGATAGCTATGATATTCAACATTTTCAATCGTTATCGATATTGGGAGATGATCCGAATATGTGATCTCTCCGACCACAAATTCTTTAAAAATGTAGCACCAATCTCCGCCAATAAGACAGTAATCAATTACAGAGCTTCCCTGCTTTGCGATGTAAGTGCATTCACCTCCTCTACCAGCTTCCGTACAGCCATTTAATATGCTTAAGCCAAAATCATTGCATAACTCAATAATTTTTTTACCTTCCATGTTTATTATTTTATCTTTGCTATTTCGTTTTTGGTATCCAATTACGTTCTCCGACTCCGTATCTCCCGTTCTCGCATTTAGGTCCCCCATTACCATTATATTTTGTCTTTTAAGTGAGCACAAGAAATCATAAAACTTATCATAATCGTATTGCCAATAATTATTACAATTAAGATAAATTGGTGTAATATACACAGTCTTTCCGAATCTTTTAATTGCTATGTAACTCATTTCATTTTCAAATATCTTTCCTCACATCTTGGCAAGATATCGTTTTTAATCGCAATAAGTGTTCCACCGCTAGCTCTTCCTCTTATTGCGGATTTTTTTGCTGGTATCCAGTAACTTTTGTAGGATGGAAAATATTTCTCAAAACTCTTGCTCTTATCTTCCAATAAATGAGTTTCAAAAAGCATTAAAATATTAAAATTAGTTAAATAATCAAAAAATCCTGGGTAAATAATGAGTTTTTAGTAGGAAGGAGCACTGATAACACTGAGGGTGACATTGGTGCGATGGTAGTGTATTCACAAAATGATTGGCAGGTCGTGCGTTCGAGTCCCGGCCAGGGCCATGCTTTTTAAATTGAATACTCAGGTAAATACAAATCTCCCTAAGCAATTTGCAAAAGCACCAAACTTCTTTCCTATCCCTATATTCTTTCGGGTAGTAAGTAGCACCTAAAATCATGCAATGCAATACTTCATTGTCTATATCACTATAGTATCTGTACAAATACTGAAAATAAAAAACCCCTTTAGCGTAAGTAAATTATAAAAAAAACAGCACCTGTATGAGCCGCTTCGTGGGTAAAAGGGTTTAAGGATCTGTACACCGTTTCGACTCATTCACCTGCCGGACCTCGGCTTCACATGCAGGTGCTCAGGGGCTGATGTCTCTTCGCCGTTAATTAGTGCTTATGTAAGCATTTGCCCTTATTTCACTTTGAGTAAGTGAATTCGTTTGGCATTAGTTCACTTAGTTCATCGTTAAAATGTTGCCTTATTTCGTTTGGCGTTATTTCACTTTGACTATTTCATATTGACTTTTCGATCGCCTTGGCTCCCAGTTAATATTAGCGTAACCGCCCGATTACCTGACTAATATAATGGCCATCTCCGGTCAATATTTAACCTGCATCCCTCACAAATAGCCATAACTCCTTGCTTTTGATTGTGTTGTCTATTATCCTAACTGAAGTTTTATTAACCCTCAAATAGTGCTTTCATTCTTTCCCACTTCCACTATTTTCCATTCGAAGCTATTTACCGGCACTACAAAGCTTTGAGCCCTAACAAATTTGTACATAAGCTTTTGCACTACACGCAGGGCCGGCTCCAGCCAAACAAGCGCCCTGTGCAAGATTTACAGAAAGCGCCCTATTTTTAGTTAGATTCTCCTTGAAGTTGCAATATTGCAAGTGATGTGAGTTAATGTGCAAAAATTCAGCACAGGTGTGATGGATGTTGCTATTTTGGGCTTATTTTAACAAGTTTTTTGTTTTAAATGCAAATGGCAGTTCCGCCCAAGGTAAAATAAATATTTTCTTACTCCTAGCAATGCGCCCCGGAATTTGGCGCCTAGTGCATTTGCACATCTTGCACATATGGTTGGGCGGGCCCTGACTACACGCCACGAGGAGTCTAATCGATTTTCTACTACCGATATTATACCGATTACGTTAGTAAAAAATCGGCGATACCAATACTGATACCGCTTTCGATAGATTAGTAGATAATTAATGATATAAATAATAAAGCATGTACCTTGGGCATTTGTATATATTTATTTTGTACAAAATGTACATACTATTAACAGAAAATCAACTTTGAGTGCAAAAATAAATAAATAAAAATGTCAAATCAAAATTGAAGGAAATATTTATTTAGATACAAATTATTGTCAAGCAAGCTAAGTTATAAAGCAAGTCATTATTATTACACAAAGTAATAAACCGATACATAAAGCCAATAATTAAAATAACAAAACCGATACATAAGTCAATAATTAAAGTTCGCTTTTGGCAGATTTTTGTTAAGAAAGCAAAATTTTTTCAAATTACCTACTTGAAGATAATCTGATGTGCAAGTCTTCCGCGGCAAGGTGGAACAGGCGCGAACAAATAGAATCCTTAGCAATCACTGCGGTGTAGCCTCATCGCTTTGCACGTTTTTCGAACTGTTTGATATCGATCGGTAAATTATCGGCGATGCTAAAATATCGGCTTGCCTATTATATCGGTGTCGGAATCGGAATCGTTACATAACTAACTTAAACACCCCTAGAATAGGATTTAAAAATTGACATATTTGCTGACTTTACCTTACTAATAAAATTTGCTCACAACACGAACTGTCACAGGCATTCATTCACGCACAACACAATTCGATGCAACAATGAATAAAACCCCTTCTTTCTTTTAATTTAAATCAAATTAACAATTACTGTCATGCTTAACGACCTTCAGATAAACTGCTTAAATATCTATTTTTGTGCCACCCTCAATGCTACATGACAAAGCCATACAAACATGCATAAGTAAGTTACTGCTTGCAATAAAATAATAAAATCATTGAAAGCCATTCAAACTTGATGTAACTACTTTAAAATAAACGCAGAGATTTGAATCTCCTCTTCCAACCGACAATAAACACTTTCACTTAAGCGCGCCCCCTTTATTCCCACCAAGACGGCAAGCATTTTATAATTCAATTTTTTGGCATGCAAATGCCAAGTGTTGAAAGAGATTTGATTTGCATATTTTGCAAATACAGGATGTAAGCCTAAAGTGGTGTCTGACACAGTGCTGAGCGCATCTCGTCATGTCTTAATCCAGCCAACTTAAAGTCTAAAATTAGCATATATCAACTTTAATCGTGCTCAAATTCCTCCGGATAACTTTGCCACCATCCGTGCCTACATAAGACAGTCGTCCATACACCCCCGCAGCACTTACAACGAAAAGTACCCAGAATTCAGTCCATAAACTGATAATGGGGCGGTAGAAGTTTATTTTTGCAAAAATTATGAATTTTACGGTTAGAAAAAAGGTAACTAAACGATTTTTGTGCTTCTTATTAAATTCCAAATACAAATCTATGTGAAAAGTTTATGAACTCCTAACCGCAAGCTACACGCAGTTTTTAGTATACCACCCACCGCTTGCTACTCGTCAGAGAGTTTTCAAAATTTGACACGACTTGTGAAGAATGTGTCCTCGAATAAGTTTCGCCCATTTAATCAGTTCTTAAGATGATTATACACAAAAACTAAAAGCCAACGAATATTTATAATCGTGCTTAGGGAATACAAAATATTCCTGCAGAGATCATACGAGCATAATGTATTGAATTTCGTTGCGGATCTTGCCTCCTTTTAGAACTAATTTCGCATGGAATTCTAGACACGTTCATCGAATCTGTATGGTTTGGACTCGAAATACTACCTTCAGGAGCTTTGATTAATATTAATTAATCGACAAGAATGTGTGAGTGTACAATGAAATCAGCTGAAACCAACTTTGCGTTATTCTAATAAGTAACGGTTATTGATATAATTTGAGACGAACAGTTATGTTATTGTATATTATTTAGGCTGTTCAGCGTCGTTGACATTATGAGAAGAGGGAATTAGGTTTGGCCATTCATAAGGAAATTTGTTTTCAGTACTAATTGGGGAAAATGTGGCAATTCGAAGGTCACACGGTGCGGCCTACTTGGGACTGGTTTTTCTTAACGAGGGGTAGGCATTTACTTTGCAAATTGTTTACGGATGTAGACATTCCTTATAAAGGGTTGTTAATGTTGTGGAGGCTTTTATAGTGGTATTGTCGGTAAGAAAACAAATTCGAAGAACCGATTATTGCTTCTATTGTAATAAATCTTGTTTTTGTTGTTTAATTTAAAGCTATGGATACTTGTTTGGGTTTCTTTTATTTCGCAGAACTTATTAGAATTTTCCTTTAATAATAGCTTTTTTTTGTGGAAAAAAGGAAATGTCATAAGCAACTCAAGGGTCATAGCTTTGGGGATATTTAAAAAAGGTACGGAAGCACAAAAATCATAATTAATTATTTATTTCGGGATCAAAAGAGAACGATTCACCTTTAAGCGACAATATGGTTAAGACATCTACTCAGGAATTTTTAACATTTATATGAAGGTAGGAAAACATATTTGATGATAAGGTTAGGTAAAATTAAAATGAGAATGACTCTCAAACAACAATAGGCAGTGAAATGAGCCCATGGCGATCCCTGGAGAGCCAATAGAACTAAATAATTGAACAAGAGAAATCTTGGATTTGCATAGTCTATTATGCGAGTCTATTATGTGTCGTTTTTTCTTTAGTTTTTTTTTTTGTTACTACCTGAAGTCTTTTCTATGATATGGCGAAACTACCAAAAGGATATTGCTTACCATTCCTTAGAAAACTTAACTTTTATATGCTAACCTCAAACGGTCCAAGGTACAAGACGTGTTTGTACAACATAAAAGAAAAACAAATTTATCACTTCAATATTATTTAAAAAAATTCATTAGGCCAAACCATTGGTCCAAGGTACACGCGCTATGATAGGTCCAAGGTACACTTACACCACTTTAGCCAAACAAATTAGACTTTAACGTCGAAATCGATTAGAGTAGCGGAAAAGGGACAGAAAACTAAGCACTACATAACTTCAGAAAAGAGATAAAAAAAATACTTTTTTCACTGAAAACTATGTTTATTTTTTTTTCTGCCGTTTTGTGCAGCTGTGCCTTCAAAAAGAAACTGAAAAGACAAATGAACAGAAGATCAACATTTCACAGAAGGACCGGTTTTTGCGTGCTTTGTATTGTTCTGGATATTGGCACTCGGTCCAAGATACAATCGGACCAAGGTACACATTCTTCCCCTACCTTGTGTAACTTTATTCTTCTAGCTCGAAGTGGTAGTTTTTAAGTAATGATCCTTGAGGAAGCTGATGCACTAATATTTGATGCCTTCTAGATTTGGAGGATGTTTTGTTTGATAGTTTATAACTTAAATCGATACAACTTAAGACCTGTCATCCATCGAGGAGCGCACAGCGTCAACAAAGCCTGAAAACTATCAGGTTTGGTTTATCAGGTTTATCATCTAGGCTGCCTTTGCCTGATTGGGGTAGTGGTGCTCTCTATATCGCATATTTCGCAAACAGACGAAGTCGTCGTTAGATGTCACCTATCCATTGCCACTTCATATGTGTACGGATTCTTGACGCTTTCTTGCTACAGGTTTTTATTGGAGATTCGTTTCGGCTAAAATATCCTTAAGATGGTTCGAAGACATCTGGTGAATGCTCCAAATTTAGTTTTTTGTTTCTAAATCAACACTTAAATTGCAAAATGTTTTTTTCAGGTTTTTCGTTTTCCATGCGATTTGTAGTCAAACTGCAAATTCTCTATATCCAGAAGGGTTCCACTTCTTTCCTACGGCGGTTCACCTTCCAGTTTTCAATACCAAAAAAATATTAACTTTTACAATTGAGAAATGGTAGGTAGCGAGAATTAAAACCCTGCTGGATATACAGAACTGCGAAAATACTTAATTTCTTGAAATTTCGGTCTTGAATTTAAGAACGAACTACGTAGCTATTCACATGTTTTTAAAATACGAGTAATAAAAGACGACCAATCTATAAAATTATTTTTTTAATATATTTTGCGAAAAAATGAAGCCTAGTGGGGCGCCTTAATAACATTGCTATGTAGTCAATTAAAAAAAAATAAATATGTAATTATTAAATACATTCTTATGTCTTTATTTATATATTAAATAAATTAATCAATGAATATCTTAATTTTATATTTGTCTAAATTTGAAAATACACTGTTGAATTGAGCATAGCAATCGTTGATTTCATTATTCTATTGGACCTTTTGCGTTAAATTTTCTTCTGGGCTCTTTCCAAAATCTAGCTTTCTTTTTTGCGATGGACATTGGTCAAAACATTGCTGTTTCATTAAAATTTAACATACAAATATATTCCATTTCTACTATTTATGAGTTCTTTGAAGAAAAACGGACCATTCGCATTTTTTCAGCTATTTTATTAGCCCTACGATAGGTTCACTGCTATCGGATGAATAAATACACGACCACTGGCAAGGAAGCCAAACAATCGAAATCGATACTCGAAATCATGCTCAATATCTTAAGTAGTGTTCGGCGTTTAAAATAATTTAATTACATCTGCCCTCCAGACACTAGTTTCATTACTTTTTTTCGGCTTAGAAGTCAATTTCATAATATTACCTCTTTTTGTTAAAGCCAAAAAATATAAATTTTGAGCACTAACGGCCCATAAAAGGCACAACCATTTGCTTGTGCAAAGTGAGAAGCTTAACATGACAATTGGTACTCTTGTATGTTTGTCAGACGTTCGCAAGAGGTTGTGGAAAAAACTTTTAGGTATTACATGGCGCCGCGGGATTTAAACTTGAGACTAACCTCAACAATTACGGAAAACAAGTAATAGAGTAGGGTGGCATAAATAGGTTTGGGTTTGCATGTAGGCGCTCAGGGCCTGATCACAGTAAATGTTTAAAGTTACTTTAAATATAGTCATATATCACTTTTGCGTAGACCATAGCTATACTTTAATTTAATCACGACTGAGGTAGATTTAGTTACTGTTTGTAGACACGTGAAACGAATAAAAGGAGTAAATTTATGACCTTATTGGGAAAAGCATCATACAAATTGAATTTATCTATCTAATCTCAATTTTCTTTTCTACAAAATAAAATACTCGTATATAGCCTTCTTTCATATTGCATTTGGTTTTTCCCATATTATCGACAGATTTAAAATAAATTGCAAAATTAAATCAAGAATGTAGAATGGAGTGTTAATATAAAATTTGCACTTTTGATCTGTTCACGTACACTAATTTAAGCGTTTCTGATGTTGGAATTTTAAATCAATCCACTTAAGCTGACGAGTTTGCTTGAAATACAAATGAAATACAAAAATGTACTTCCTTTTTTCTACATGTTACCGTTGCTCACACTGAACATCGAAAAGAAATCAATGGATTTTACTCGCCTTGTTGCAACTGTTAATATTCCATTTCAACCGAAAATTTCCAGCCGATAGGCTTAAATATTTGTATTATTAACTTCCCAATGGAAGTTCATGTAATGGGGAAGATTTTGTGAATCGCGGATTTTGACATATCTTCACGTTTCACGGTCACCAGAATCCAAATCCAACGTTGATATTGATATGGGACCGGGTTTATTCGAAGCATAATTACGTAACTCAGAACTGATTAAGTTTCCAGCGAAATCGGTCCAACCGTTTTTTGTTAGTAAATAAATAACTATGTAAAATAATTTGCCTTTATTTGTACTATTTATTGTCATTTGTCATTAAGCAAATCATTATTACATTGTGTTCCGTTACTTCGTATACATGTAAATTTACAGATCTCCATATTCATAACAATGACTGCATTAATATATATCAAACTTCGCTGCTATTAACAACATTTAATTTCCATGAACAATATTAAAGAGGATTTTTTAATATTATATTTCTTAACCATATCTTTTGGTTAACAACATTTAAAAATTTCCCACTAATCGCATAAATCATGTTGATCCCACTGGGAAGTTAGTCGTGTGGACCTAGCGGGTCGCACCCAGACCACTTTTTATTTTTGGTTAGCGCTCTACGCTCTGTTAAGCTTGTTAAATAGAGCGTAGATACATACGAAGAGTAGTAGAGTGCTCTGCCGAAAAGCGTCTACACTACAGAAAAATCTCGCCTAAAAACTCTACCGTAGAGTCAGTGTAGAGCTGTAAACTTCAGCTCTACCAAGTGTTTTATCTTCTCTATCGATATATTTATTGTATGAAATGATTTTTAATTGTATACATTGCCTAGGCATTCTATAGAATGCCGATATATTGTAAGCCTTTGGTTTTTGTTTGTTGACTCCAACTGGATGAGGTTGAAAAAAAAATATCCATGTTTCGCATGGATTTTAAGAAATGTTGCATATACTCCAATCTAAAAAAACAATAAATTTTATCCTTGGAAATTGGGATTTTTGAAGGCTTATAGCTCTTAAACTACAAGGTGGCGCAAAAGTAATTCTCCTATCAGAAAATGCTATAAATTTTGCGATTGGCCCCTAATGTCAGTTCTGTTTTGACATTTGTGTAGTAAACACATGCGAAATACACGTTAATAAACAATGTTACGCTACACTGCTCCAGAACGCAGAATATTGGTGACTATTTATTTGAGCAATAATCGGTCGGTGACTTTGGCACAACGTGAATTTCGTCGCAGATTTCCTACCCGTCCAACGCCTACTGGTGAAACACTGCGACGTTTAGCCGCTCGCCTCGAAGAGACTGGCACAACACGAGATGCTGCCAGGCGTGGCAGACCCCGGAGTGGCCGTTCTGCAGAGAATATTGCTGCTGTAGCCGAAGATGTCATGGAAGCGCCGTCGACATCGACCAGACGACGTGCCACGCAAATGGGTATCAGTCGACGGTCTTTACAGCGAATTTTGGTACAAGATTTGAAGATGTTTCCGTACAAAGTCCAGACGGTGCATCAGCTGTTAGCTGCTGACCGCCAATCGCGTCTAACATACGCTCAAGCCATCCTTAATCACCACCAAGAGGAAGATGATTTTTCATCAAAAATAATCATGAGTGATGAGGCCCATTTCCATCTTAGCGGGTACGTAAATAAGCACAATTTACGCTTCTGGGGCACTGAAAATCCGCGTGTAACCCACGAAGAGCCATTACACCCGCTCAAAGTCACTGTATGGTGTGCTGTTCCGCTGGAGGAGTCATCGGACCTTTTTTATTCGAAGACGTCGCAGGCCAAACGGTTACTGTGAATGGTGAGCGCTACAGAGCAATGATCAACGAGTTCTTTTTGCTGCAACTTGATGAATTGGGATTGGAAAACATGTGGTTCCAACAGTACGGTGCAACGGCACACACTGCACGTGCCACAACCGATATGCTGAAGGATGCATTTCCCGGGCGCCTAATCTCCCGTTTTGGCGATTTGCACTGGCCAGCAAGATCGCCTGATTTGACCGCTCCAGACTTCTTTTTGTGTTACATGACATCATATTCTCGACTTGATGTAAAAAAAATTAAAAGACCAAATAAAAATAATCCACAAAAAGAATCAAAGTTTTTAAAAAACATGGGAAGGTTATTTTTGCGCCACCTTGTATATAAGAGTGCAAAATTGTTTCACTTTTATGCTTGTTTTGAGCCTTTTTTTTGATTGTTGCCCGTACATAAAAACCTTGCCGGATTTTATTGCATTGAACTTTATTTCATGACACCTAAAATTGGGTTTGTTTTCATTTTAATACATAGGCAAAGTGTATAATGGTTTAAAAAAAGTTTTTTCATAAATTGCCTGTAACATAATATATACCCACCAGTCAGGGTGGGAAAGTGTGCATATCATACCTTCATCGCGATCTGTGTTTATAAAATAACACATAAAGCATAATCCGCAGAAATAATTTTAAAGCTGCATCCATTACAGACTCCTTGTATCTACATTACTATTTTCAAAACCAAAAATACCCATACGACCCAGAATTAGTTCATCGACAATAGGCGTTTTTCTTTTTTAGCCCCGAGCGGGGAACAGAGCGGGGCCCGAGCGATCAGAGCTCGCTCCGAGCTGAACGTAACCTGAGCGCTCCGAGCTAATTAAGAAACAGAATTGAGCACTGAACTGTCATTAGATAATTTTTTTTTATTAATTTGCAAAATAGTCAGGTTTGCTTCTGAAATTGGTGTTTGTCAAGGATTGTTCCATTTAAATTATAATTTCTAGTAAATAAACTATGGAAAAAGAACAAATAATGAATGAAGTCAGCCGCGCTCAGCTTTTCGCTCGATGTGCTCGGTCATTTTCAATCGAGCTCATTGAGCGAGCCCTGAGCTAGCTCAGAGATAAAAAAGAAATACAAATTTTGTGCTCAGAGCGCTCCGAGTTAAAAAAGTAACACTGTCCTTTTTTTGACAGCTCAGTGTCCCGCTCGGAGCTAAAAAAGAAAAACGCCTAATATGCGCACTGAATGGCTTAGTATCCTACCAACCTATACAAAAAAAAAACAACAGAAAGTATGCCGGAGCAAGCATGCAAATTAACTTCTTCTACAATTATTTTAGTCTTTGTTTTTCCTTTAGAAGTTATGACCAGGATTATGGGCGCTGTTGTTGAATATACAATGAGATATGCAATTAATTGAGTATCTGTTTAATTCATGATTAATTAATACAATAAAATTACGTCTGCATTATTGTCTACACGGAACCAAAGTTATTAAATTGTTGTTAGGTGTTTTAAAAGCCTCAATGAAGATTGAATTGAATTGAGAATGATCTGTGATGTGAGTCGCTGATATAAAGCTTGGTTACTTGACTCATATCTTTGTACAATCCGAATGGCATATAAATAGCCAAATATTGTATTGATTAATCACCAAGTGAGAATTTATCGGAAATAAGCATCAACCCGGTTGAAATTTACTTACATTGAAATGCTGCCTTAATGCTGACTCTTTGCTACATGTAAGGATATATCACCTTCAACCAACTGCTGCAGGTCCCTCTTTTCCAGCACTTTTTCTTGTGTGGACTTTTAAACTAACTCATTGTGTCGCAACTCATCACAATTCAGCCCGAAAATTAATATTAAATTACACGAGAAAGAGAAATTTTCATTTCGTCCTCTTGCAAATTGCAAATTACAAAAACGTCCTCTTTATTTCGTAAAAATGTTATGTACTCTATTGAGTAAAGTATCGTCCTTTTCTATGTAATGAATAAAAGTAGATAGTCGGCACGTTCTTTTATTTTTGTTTCACCGATGCAATATTCATAGACGTCACACTCTTGGTGTTCCTGCATTGTTCCATTTTCTTCTATATCGATATCCTTTTTTGAATGCGTCTATTAAGTTCGCCCGTTCAAAATGCCAAGAGTTGTGTACATATTCAGCTTTTAATTTATTTCGAAATCGACGACAATTACAGACGCGCTCTATTTGAATGATTGTCAATTTGGAAATCCAGAACTGCAAATTGCATTTTGTCCTCTTCTATTCTCACTGCGGCGAAGGACACTGATTAACAGTGGCATTTATATACTATTTACTCGAAAAAAGTCATTGAAACCTTGAAAAAAAAAAACGATGTCTGAGAGTTGTTTCTTTAGCTTTTCAGCCAGACTACATTTGCACGCTTTCCAAGGAATTGATCTATAAACAGGGATTAAGTAAATTCAAATAAAAATGAACCATTATGGTGCCTGGCTTTGCCTATTACTTCTTATTTGATGTTTTGCTTGCTATAATACAACTCCTGGGAACGGGATAGAGGAGGTCGAGTAGGTGGTGTGAATTGCAAGACGTTGGAATTCTGCTTTTATGGCGTTTATTGTTTGTTATTTGTTTGTTTATTGTTTGAGGGTTAGTAGACGAAAACACGAATGAGTCTCTAGCCTAGCTGTTGTTCAATTGTGCCACTGAATGACAGTCGTTTACGATAAGGATAATTAAAGAGGGAAAGAGAAACAAATATATTTTCCCATGAATACGGCGCACAGCACCAAAGTTGTCATGCACAACAATAATAGTGTGCTTGCGAAACACCAGGCAAAGATGGAGGGAGCAGAAATAAATAAATGAATAATGACATGAGCCACAAGGACATTATTGAAATTGTATGCTGCCCAACAATTCAATTTGTCCTAGATGAGTTGGAATAATATTTGCCTTTGGTGAAAAATCTATTAAATAAAAGTAGTATAGCATTGACAATGAATTTGATAGGAAAGGATTTTGTTCAACAATAAAGTAATAATTGCTAAGGAAACTATTTCATTGACTGAACAAAAAAGAGACTCATTGCGTGTCGCTAATTGTGCAGACAATGCTTTCCGGCGTATAAGGATTTGTATTTACTTTGAATTCCTTAAATGAACGACATAATGCAGAGATAAATGGGGTTTAATGGCGGGTACCGAAGTAAATGGGTGAATGCTGACTTTTAATGGTAAGATTAGGTTAGGTTGAAGTGACTACCAGCAAAAGGCGATAGACTTAAACCACTATTGACTTCAAATGAACCTTAAGACAGTAAGATCATCGCGGGGTACCTGAATGTGTCATTTTGAGTATAGGCTTCATAGTACTTCTGAACTGCAATTACTTATACAATTAGTTAAATGTGAAGAGCTACTGATTTGGTAAGAGTGATTGAGTTGTACATCAGATGCTCTAGCTTCAAGGAAGTGATACGGACGGATACGGAAATTATGTGCTCTTGGCCCTAATGACAATTCAAAAATCTTTCATAAGTTCACAATCACAAAATCAATTACCATTATGTTTGTTTCAATGGGAAATTAGGTCCATGAATCCGCCCAAGTTAAAGAAAAATATGTATGTGAATGTGACAACTATTGTGTGCAACAAATTTCAAACATGAATACTACGAGGGCTGTAATCGGCTAAGGTGATAGTTGAATGTCGCTTTTTGATTGTCGTTTTTAATTATCAACTCCTCTTTGCTCTGCGCAAAGCGATCACTAAAAAATGATTGATTATTGGCAGCACTTAGAGTTTTAAACGTCACTTCCTTGCCGACACTGTCATTCCGAGCAGCTGATGTGTGTTTATTTTTCATGATTTATATTTCAAATATGATTTTGTTGAGCCCTTAGGCAAAAACTTTATCATAAATGGACAAAGTATTGACTGCATTTTTTTAATGACTGCAGCAGTAATTTCAGCCACCGTACTTTGACCCATTGGTGCAGCCCAGTCAGCCCCAACTTGTCTTTGATAGCCACCACCCCCAAGAAGATTTTAAGTTGCAGCCAATTGAAGGATGGGTGGAACATGCGTTGACCTTATTCCAGTTGGTAAATCAAGCAGTCCCAAAACAAACACAAACGCTTCTTTTGATAAGCGAAAGTTTTCTTAAAATCTAAAATACACAATAATAAATGATAGCAATCAGCAATGAATATTTATAATTCTATGAATTCTTTCGTCGGGTTTGAAAGTTCCAAGATATTTGCTTTATTTCTCATTTTTCTTCTTAATAGTTGGACATTTGTGTAATTATTTTCTTCATTTGTGTAGAAAAGTTCTAATAAAGTAAAAATTGCACTTCACGAATTTTCCAATTTCACTTTTTTATTTGAATTTATTTAATATATATTCTTTTTTCACTAAAGCATTTAATTTATTTGGAGTTGAAGCCGAGGTGCATAGGTACCTATGAAAATAACAAAAATGTATGAAAGCGACACCTAAATAGCTGTCAAAATTGATGGCAAAAAGGTGATTGTCAATTTGATAATCACCTTACGTGGACGTAAAGGTATGATTTTTATTGTCAACTATCAACTATCACCTTCGCCGATTCCACCCCAGGTATATTTTACAGTCGTTATAGTTGGATCAGTGCCTTTAAATATATTATATAATAATATAAACAATATTATGTATGTTGTGCATACTCATACTTCATATCCCTTTAAAATGCGACTAATCATTTATCACAAAATTTCCGGCCTCTGCTGAAAAGAAACCACACATTTTTGCAAACGATTCTCTATCCATTTTTAATAGTCTTTTAATTGAATTGCTAAGCTGATAGTCATTTGTTTACCTGTGATGTGGATTGGAAAGAGGTGCATAATGGTTTGCTGTCGTTGAGTTTTTCAGAGATATTTCAGTGAAACGCCACTCGAATTTAGTTTTTAATATTAGATTTTTTCCTTAACACATAACTACACTTTTATAGCTCATTTTTCAATAAGCGTGCAATAACAAAAACAGATTGTGCTATACCTATGTATATTTATGCTGATTTTTATACCCTATTTTAAGGGTATATTAATTTTGACGCATAGTTTGTAACATACCTTAATATTGCCCGTAGACCCCTAAAAGTTACTATATTTATGATCAGCATCGATAGTAATGTCGATTTAGCAATGTCCGTCGGTCCGTCCGTCTGTCGGCAAAAATTAAGCCTTTAAAGTGGGCCTAGAGGGCTGAAATTTTAACCATATACTCTCTAGGGTCCCGAAATAATCAGGTTTACAAATTTTTGAAATCCGTCCACAAACACGCCCACAAACTCAAAAAAATGTTGTTTTTTTTGGAAAAAATCGAATTTTGAGCTAGAAAGCTGAATTTTTTTATATATGATCTACGACTCCTTAAACTGCTCGGGAGATAAAATTTTCAAAATCCGCCCACTACACGCCTACAATACAGAAAAACCAAAATTTGAGTTACGGAGCTGAAATTTATAATATATACTCTCTAGGGGCCCTTTACACTCATGTGTTAATTTTTTTTAAATCCGCCTGCTGGCACGCCACAATTAAATAAAATCTTTTTATTGAAATACCAAAGTTTGAGCTAGGGAGCGTTTTTTTTACAAAAGCTTTGTTTTTTATTGATAAAATCCTGTAAATGTTATATAACAAAATCGCACCTCCGCTCAAATAGTGTCATAACTCAACAAAATTAGAAAATCCATTTATTGCACCATTACGTCCCCCATACTTCGAACTATTATCTAAAAAAGTGTCATATTCATTGTCCCTAGATGACAAAAATATTTCATTATAATGTAAACCAAAAGTAATGGCGGCCCAAACATTTGAAAGCTTTTTTCTCGAAAAAATGATTTTTTGACTTATGACACTATTTGAGCGAGGGTGCGAAATATGTACAGCGTTCTTAACAATTCAATCATACTTAGACTTTTGTCACGCCCACTTATGAGGGATAGGAATAAGAATAGGGTGTCCAACAGTTCGCCCAAGCGGACTGTAGCCCGTCCCTATGTTTTTTATTGCGGTAGGCATATTCCATAAAGCACGTCGGATCGATTTTGAATGCGGATTTGTGTTTTCACATTCTCAAAAGTCATTCACTTTTTTGCCCTTTGCCCTTCTTTGGAAAACGAAAGCGCTTTTAAATGCCATTTTGTTTTTAAAAGCCATAGGTGACAGATTGTTGGCCGATTGTGATAAAATGTTAGTCTTCTTCTTCTCCCTTAATGACAGTGAGGCTACGATCAAGATTAATGGGATCATAACTCTCCCACTTAACTGCATCCCTTCTGGTGGTCCGCCTGTGGGGTTCTCCGTTATCCTTGGAAAAAAATGTTATCCTAAAAGTGAATATCTTGTTACATGTTTATGCTTGCTGCCACAAAATGGTTGTCCCAGATTAGTGAATAGTTATAAGAATATTGTAACATTAGTTACGGAGTGTACAACATACACTAAATTTGTAGTCATTTCTTTCTTTGTTTAATTTATGTTTGTCCAACTATGCTATGACACGTACACACGCCGAGCTTAATACAATAGAAAGTTGTGTATAAAGTTTTACTATGCAAACAAATATGATAAACTAAAAGAAAAATGCTTCTTTGTAGAAATTTCCCAGAGCTAGATTACACCCGCCGATACTTAATGGGCTCTCGCGCCGGGGATTGTTTATACATAAAACAGCCCACAAAATCTACGGCAATAAAGTCGCACCATAGCTTTTGTTTCCACATCATTTTGTTATTTCCAAAAAAAAACGACCACATACAGATACAGCTATTCACTTTTCAAAAGTTCCCCTCCAATTAATCAAAGTTAACACCCTTGGAGTAAATTCAATTTGCTTTCATCAAAGTCATACAATTAAATTTAATTTGCATAATTCGAAAACATGTTAAAAGACAACATTTCAACACCCCTTATCGAAAAAGTATTACATTAATTACCTAGGCGCCGACTTGGCACAGTAAAGCCTAATATTTAACTACTATTTATTAGTCACCCGCAAGAAATTAAGAAGCATTGGAGATGAAAATAAGAAATATTACATAACCCAATTATTTTTCCTTAATTAAATAAATATCCAGAAACACTTAACCAGGTATTTTATAATTTTCCCAAGCCCACCCAAAGCCATGTCTTATTATTCACCTTTCATGCATTTCGCGCTGAGGTGGGAGAAATAAAAATTAAATCATTTTCCACAGTTATTAACGAGACTGACTATGTAATCCCCAATCGAAATCGAAACACATAGAACCCTTGCAGATAAAATATAAATACGACCCAACACACACCGAAGGATGTCTTTTGACGGCCGGAGTTATATTCTATGCAATACACTAAAAGGAAAAAAGTCACAAATAAATGCCCAATTAGTTAGAACAGAGCAAGTCAACCGCAAGCTTTTCATCCCCTCTGTCATCTAAAAAAACGTCCAATTCTTAGCCTCATTAGCCTTAATTGAGGTTGGTTATTTAATTAATTGACTTTTGGCAAGGAAAATCTTTAAAATAGTCAAGTCTGGCGATGGAAAAAGTTGTATTGCAGATACTACGAGTAGCTTATACTATTATTCGGGTTTGCACTTGAATGTAGGTAAGTTTTTCTCCGGAAGAGAAGAATTTTGTCGGAATGGGCTTTACGCATCATTATTTTTAATGGATATTAACGATTTGAAATACTTTTTCTTTAGGATATGTATAAAGGCTGCGGGTTATCTATTTCTTGTTATTGATTCTAAAGTCCCTGAAATTAACCCTTGTACAGCTGAAATTCAAGAATCTGAACATCTTTTCCGTACAGAAAATGTTGTATTAAGCTACCACTATTTGTGTTTTAATATAGACATCTTTTAATTTATATAACTGGTAGGCAAGTGCTACAGAAAGGGACGCGAAAAACAGAACAGTCCCTCTTCAATCATCCCAACTATAATCGCATCTCCAGTCTGGGCGGTTGGAGTCCAATGCTATGCAAATGTTGACCACATTTCTTAAATGAGGACAATGATACTAAGAAACCAGAAGGTTAATACATAAAGTGAACTTAACTGCACGAAACAAACCAAACGTAATTCAATTGTATCTCCCAAAGTATAAGTATAAGTTATTTGTTCAACTTGCATTAGCTGAGAGTTTAAAGATACGACTTGAGTTTTTTCCGACAAACAGTTTAACTAGCAGTTCCATCCCACTTAACGGTGAAATTTGTTTATTTGCACTAGCAGACAAAAAGCAGATGTCTGTTGATAGTAGATACGAGTATTTCCATAGTTTAAATTATACGGAGGATCGATATTTTTGACTTTGTCTTGTACTTTAGTAAACTTAAGAGAAACATGTGCTAAACTCCGATATATTGGCAGCTGAGATCCTTGGGGAATTTTTAGACTTAGTCAGGATGTTGAAATAGGGATGGTGGTGGATGAACCTTTAACAAGTCAACGTCAGTGCACATATTCCCGATGCGGATTACTGACACATATTTCAGAAAAAAATTCGGAATCCCAATAGCACAACTCCAGGATGGGGATTGTGCCCTTGTGCTATTGGGAATACGCTACCATGTAAAAAAGTAAGTAATGAAAGATACCCAGCCTCGGATACGGAACGTCAACGGACTGTGAATTGAGAGAATGTATCTGGAGCGTTTGTATGCTGTCCATTCATGCTGCTGCACAAAAACTTTAAACTGTCCTCACAGGGTATAAGGCAGATATAATTGCCTACAGGAGTTACAATAGATAGCATCAGGTACGCGAAAACAATAGTAATGCGTTATGTACAGTTTTTACAAAAGTAAACACAGGTTATGATTTGTCGGTGGTGGGAAATTGGCTTGGATTAAAGGTCATTGATTTTTGGCTGATAAGAGACCGACTGGCTGAAATTCGCATTCAAGGTGTACGGCATTAGTCTAACATTTGCACATGTTCCTACTTACCAGGCAGAAACCCCTATCAAAAACGAGTTCTATTATCTATTAGGTTAGATATAAGTTAGATTAGGGTTTTATATTAAGGTTTAGCTCTTACGGTTTAGGTTAGAATAGGATTAGCTTAGCATAGTTAGGGTAGTTGAGATGCATTTGACTTCCTGTACTCTCTCCTTGGTAGGGCAAAGGTAATTAAGATTTTCCTTTCTTCTGTCCTATCTTTCTCTTCTCTCCTCTTTCCTTTCCTTTTTTTGTCCGTCCGATTTAGTTCTCTGCCTATCTTCTTCCTTTTTTCTCAGGAACGATAAATTTTTGTTTGTGAGCAGGTGGTTTAGTGCGAGGGGGACAAGAACTACCCCGTCCGACGAGCGATAGCCGCGCAACCGCGAGCGTGCCACCGTCCTCCTCCACTACTCCGAAGATGCCCCTGTGGCCAAGCCTCGACTCATAACAATGGCGCCCAACGTGGGGCCCGAACCCACGACCCTGAGATTAAGAGTCTAATGCTGTACCGACTGAGCTAGCCGGGCTTTTCTTGTCTAGTCGTGACTGGGTCTCAGGAACTAGACGAGTGTTAAAAGTATGCCGTTCTGCTGCTTACCACTACTTGGCATCTGGTGAATAACCTGATTGCAGGCTGGCTAGTAGCTCCAAGCATACTCTCAACACGATCAAGTCTTTCAGGCCAATGTTCTTGCCTCACGATGAGCTGTACTCTTGGCACTTGCTCATTGGATAGCAATTAGAACACGGGTCTGTCCACCCCGATCTGCTTTTCGTTCTAATATAATGAACTTTCAATTACCTCACCTGATCCTTTGGCGCTTGGCCTTCGGATTGGACAGCCATCTTCCGTTCATATTAAGAACTCCGAGCTTATGCGGTTATTGAGAGTGATAGAAAGACAGAAAAGTAAAAAAATAAAAAAATAAAAGAGGAAAATAAACTAAAAATCGTGAAAAAAATTAAAAAAAGTTAAAAAAAAATGAACAAATATGTTGCGGGTCCAAGGTAACGACCTTTGCAACTAAAAATCGTTCCCTTGGAAGCGCAACTTGACTGTCTTTAACGTTGGGCGCCTACGGATCCTGTCCGAAGGAAGATGTTAAGATAAGAAAAACATCCTTGGGCTAGTTGGCAACTATATCCTCCACGATACCACAACAGACAATGACATTCGACGAAAGAATTTTGCAAAAAGGCATTAAAGTAAATTGATTTGAGATCTCTAAATAGAATACATAGAGTGTATTTTTACAAATCGAATACTGTTGAGGTTATATACAGAAATTGTGAGATCATACTTAGAAAACCCAGGAGCATCTAATTGACGGTGATTGTTGAAATTCCTTTTTTTTGATTTATTTACATTACAGAATAACGTAATCTAAAATGGTGGAACTGGTATCCATCAAATGAGTAGGCAAAAATACACTCACTATGAAAACATTTGGATGATATCTCGGACTGCTTCCCAGCAGGAATTTCATATGAAGGAATCAATCCACATTGCTTTTTGCGGATGATACGGTCATTCTAGCAAAATTACATGGCTTCCGTTGACCAGTCCCAACAATTTACATCAAATTGCAATTGGCATGTCACCCCTTTTTGTGTTCAAACTCGAGTTAAATATGAACAAAGTGGTATGAGATATGGTGCCTGACAAAAGTTGTTGCCAGAAAAGCACGAAGGACGAAAAGCCCTTTTTCAAGGATTGGGAAAATAGTTCGACCTGATACAATATCGAACTAGATCTAGGAGCAAATAATATTCCAGAGTGAAGAAACATTATCCGAGAATTTGTCCTGGATGTAGAACTGGCAATCAAAATGAAAAGCGTAATACGAGCGGAAAACTCTAGGTGACGCTTTATATATCGGCAACTAAACCACCAACAGCTATACTCTTGAACACTGACCTTAGTACTGCATGAATTTCAATGGTAATCTGAGTGAGAGGAGAATTACTCAAACTTAATTTTATGCCCCATCGCGATGATCCTTTGCTTCGCAGTAGCCTATGTAATATTGGACAATACGAAGACGTGCGGCATTTTCTTGTATCCTGCCCCATCTAAGTTAATTATGCGTAATCACCATGTAGTCGATTTAATGGGGATTGAAGACGTGAAACGCGTTCTAAATAATAAACAAAATTGGAGTACAGTTGCTTCTTGTTGCCACACTGCTTTTAGGTATAGAACAAGAATATAAGATTACATTTTTTTACATATTCAAAAATCTTTTCCCTTACTGAAAAGTTTGTTTGTAAAATAATGGTTCAAATTTGTTATTATTTGTGACACTAACTTTCAAAACGGGCCTATAATGTTTTTTTTTTGCATAAATGGAGTGTGGTGTACAGAAATCTGCATTACAAATATATTAGTCGGAATCGAAATGTTTTTAAGGTGAAAGATTTTCCATTTTAAAATGAAATTTTTTCTGTCTCAAAACGAGGCTATTTTCAAACAGAAATGAAACATAAGGCGCAAAAACTGGCACTAATCACTGCAAACGTTCAACAAAAATTCATTCATCAGTTTGTTGCCAACATTGCAGGGGGTGTTTTTTGAAGCATTGGCAGTATAGGAGTTTTAAAACCATTTCCTTTACCAAACCGAATTAGTAGGAAAGTTCTGTCTGATCTCCCCTAAAGTGTCAATAGTGGAGTTGTTTACTGCTAAGTATTTTCCATGTATTATTACGTCGAAGTTGGTGGTATCAACAGTCACGTTTTGTACTAGTTGGTGGACAGATGTTTGTTGAAAGCAAGTTCTGTCCTCGTTGACTTCAAGCCAAACCAATTTCGCCTATTCAAACATTTTTAAATAATATAATGATTATAGCCAGATTAAACTTAATAGAAACTACAAAAAATAGTCCTATTAGGGGTTTCCGAGAAATTCACCAGAAGAAATTTGTTTATTTTTCTTAAAAAAATGTGATAAAAATGTAAGGGAAGGTGGTGCCTTGGTCCGTTTGCACCTTGCTCCGAGTGCTACTTTTCGGCAAAATACTACGCAAGCAAAAACCTATTCTTTTATGAAATGTTCCCCTATTGTCCATTTATTTTCTCAACTTGTTTGTGGATGTCAAGCTGTTCGCGTCTAAAAGAAAATTGAGAAGAATTCATTTGGGCTACAAAAAGTTTTGAACGGTGTTCCAGAAAATTATGTCAAGAACTTAAACAGTTAATCTGGGCCAACTTTGTTTAAAAAAGTATGAAGCAATTTTTTTAATTCAGGTTTTTTTTAGTTTACTGACTGATTTTTTTTTATTTCATACGTTGAAAATAATTTTTTGTGTTTTTTTGTGCTATCTACTGTTTTAAGAGAATAATAAAAATGTTTTTACTTCTTATTAACAAAATTAACGTGTTCGTCTTTTGACTATGGTATACAACTTTTAATAGGATTTTAGGTTCAAGGTACAACCCTCTGTCGGCCAAGGTACAAACAGGTCACACATATAAACCAGTCTGTTATTTCCAAGTATTATTTTCCTCGGTCATTTTATTTGGAAGACTTGGATTTTTTGTAAATTCGCTTGGCATGTGCAAGCCCACAAGTGTAGCCCGAACGTGCATATCGGTTTGAAAAATTGCTTGTAAGTATAGCATTATTGTAGTTTGGCAAGGATGGTTATCTCCCAATAAGCCACAACATTTAACTGTATCGCGTTCAACTCACTCTCTTTTTCTTTACAAGCGCTGTCCAACGCAGTTTAGAGTCTAGATTCCCAGAATTTTTTTTCTATATTTGAGTATTCCACTGCATTGTTGTTTTTCGACGTTAAGTTAATATGGGCTGACTTTAGATCATGTAATCTAATATACCATTTTTGATCAGCAGTGTGATCTGCAAAAAAATCTCCCCGGATCCCATAATAGTACCTGTGTGGCAGGCTTTGCGGGTAAAATGGTTTAAGACTCTGGACACCTCTTTGACTCACAAAAATTAAGACTCTGGAAACCTCTTTGACTCACAATATTAATATATATATACATAGTTGATGTCTTAATGGACATATTTAATAGCTGCGTTTTTGCAGGGACTTTTCCTGAAGAACTCAAGTGTGCTGATGTTATACCTTTGTACAAAAAAGGTTCTGCTGTAGAACTGTGTAACTACAGGCCTATTTCTCTCCTCCCTGTCCTAAGTAAGATTTTTGAAAAGCTTATGAAGGATAGAATAGTAAATTTTTTAGACATCAACAATTACTTTAGTCCTAAACAGTTTGGCTTTCGGAAAGGAAAATGTACTGAAGATGCTCTACTGCAGTTCTATGCCTAAATAATGTCTTATCTTGATGGTAAAAAGTGTTCAGCTGGCTTATTCATTGATATCACCAAAGCCTTTGACATGGTCAATCACAACATTTTGGTTGGAAAACTGGAAAAAGCTGGATTTCGTGGTTTTATGCTGGATTGGTTCAAGTCTTAACCAATCCAAATTGATGAGATAAGGAGCGAATTAAAATTGTCTAACCTGGGTGTACCCCAAGGCTCTGTCTTGGGTCCAATTCAATTTCTCATCTACATTAATTCACTCTTTGCACTTGACTTTAAAGGCTCACTAACTGCTTTCGCGGATGACATAGGCTTTTCTTATGGTCAGAACAGTCCTTTGGAACTCGTTGCTGACATTAATTGGGATTTGAATTTGTTGAGAACATGGTTTGAGAATCACAATCTATTAATTAGCTCTAAAACAAAAATAATGTATTTCACCTTGTCATCTGTACACAGTTTAGGAGCAAATGTCCACTTTCATGCTCCTGAGTGTCAAAAATTTAGATTTACAAATTGCAATTGTACGCATAAACCTTCTACCCCCACTTTTTGTAGTACTCTTAGTTGTAGTGCTAACTGTTTTCTTATCGAGGAAGTAGATGAGTATAAATACCTAGGGCTTATTATCGACTCCAATATGAGCTTTTCGAATCACACGGAATCTTTGAGGAAGTATTTTCGTTCCACTCTGAGACACTTCTACTATTTACGGAATGTCTGCTCTACAATGCTTCTTAAGAAAATCTACTACTTTATTTTTCACTCAAAGCTGCAATATGGAACTTCTTGTTGGAGTGGTGCTTATCTTAACAAAATACAACCTCTATTAGTTATACAGAAGCATTCATTAAGAAAATTATGTCGAAAACCTGTTAGATATCCTAGTTTTCCTTTGTTTTGTGACCTGAAAAACCTCCCTGTTTGTCATCTGTATTGTTTTAAAGGATTGAAGTCATTCTTCATGAAATCTGGTAATCGTAATTTTCGATTAATTTCTAATTACAATTTACGTGGAAACTGTTCTTACTTGATACGAGTATATGTTCCATTTGCTCGTACTACTGCATACCGTAATTTTTATTCTGTTTTGTCAGTTCGCCTATTTAATAAACTTGCACAGTATGTCAGGGCAATAACAACACCTGGATTGTTTCTAAAATGTGTGAAAAATTGGCTTTTCAACCTCAACTACGCTTGTTTAGAATCGGTTACTTTCGACATTCTGATTTAAGTCTAGATTTAATTTCACTGTTTTCCTAATGTTTATTTATGAATTTAATTGATTTTTTCCTTCTTTTCTCCTTTTTCTTTGTTTGCATTTTATTTTGAAATACGAGTACCTTGCTGTTTATGGCCACCCCATCATAAACTTTATTTTAAATGTAATAACTAATTGAAGTGGCATTCCAAACTGTTTCACTACTTTTGTAAGTAAAATACAGAATGTCCCAACTTTCATGTAATTACAACTTGTTTGTTAAACTTGTAAAAAGGCATTATTAATGAATTGAACTTGTATTATACCTTGTAATACTATATGAAATAAAATTATTATCTATCTATCTATATATTTTTGCGGGCAAAATTGTCCGGGGAAATTTTTTCCGGTTGCGTGATTTCTCCACTTTCAAGCATATCGCTAAAAGCGAGTAAAAGGTACGAGTATATCACTGGACCTAGTACCCTGACTTGTAGTACACCAGATTTAATTTATCTTAATTCTGAAGAATCGATCTGATATATGTATATGATTCCAGAATCTTGGAATACTGCATCGGCAGTTGCTTTTGTAATTTGTGAATCAGTCCTTTGTGCCAGACTTAATCGAAAGCTTGTGCTATACCGAGAAATATTGTAGAGCACACATTTTTCTTTTCAAATGCTTTTTCGATTTTATCTGTGCTTCTTTACACCTGACCAATTGTCGACTGCTTATTTCTTAATCCAAATTGGTGATTTCTGACTAGCAATTGTTCATCAATTATTTTTTGCAGACATTTTACCAGCATTTGTTCGAATGACTTGGACAACATTGGTAGTATCGATATTGGGCCTGGTTTTGCTTGGCACATTTCCTAACTTGAATGCAGCGTTTATAATGTACTCTAGTTTTTTTTAAATCTTTTTCGTGGAAATTGTTTTGAAATTTTCGCTGTAATTAAATCAAACCCTGGGCCTTTCTTTTTATATTTATGCCTTCTTTAATTTCTTTGGCAAGTTCTTTGGCTATTACCGGTTGAATAGTTCTATCTTCTTCTCACCTTACCTCGATTCCTTGAAAGCTTTTGTCTTCATAAGGTTTAAGGACGTCTTCAAGATTCTCTGCAAAAGGGTTTGGTTTCTTTTGACTGCTTTTTGCCCAGTTACCTTCTCTGATTTATTTGTGAACTATTGGCCTGTTCATTTTCTTTGATAACTTCGGTACTAGCATCATTGACCGGTTTGGTACGTTTTTGAAGACTCAAAATTAAATTCTTTGAGTTTTCTGAGCTTATTATTCAAATTGTTCAGTGTGGTTTTGTCTCTTGGCGCCCTTGTCTGTTGCCAACATTTTCTTGATTTCCTCTTTTCCGTAATAATTTCACATATTTCGCAAGGATAAGTGTTTAATTTTGTTTGATGTTTTGGGAGTTGCAGCCTATGCAGCTTTTTGTATATTGAGTTTAAATAACTGCACTGCTTCTTCTAGTTGATCTTCTGTTTGAATAGCCTACGATATTTGGATACTTTCTTCGAACTTCTGTCTGAAGTAATTTCAATGGTCTAATCAAATCCTAAGTTTGAAGCAATATCTGCTCTCCACTATTCGTTGTTTTTACCGTCTGCAGAAGTTCTGTCATTTTAATGTTCTAAAAAGAATATATTATGGGATATTTCATTCTAAATTACAGTACGATATAAACTGTTGGGGAAGTGGCTATCTGAGTAAAATTCAGCCTCTGATTGTACTGCAGAAGTGTGTTATACGAAAGATCTGCAATTCTTCACGTTTAGCCCACTCAATGGTATTATTTAAACGCATGGATATCCATCCTGTTAGGTATTTTATTTATTTTAAGGTCCTAAAGATATTTTTCATTAGAAGTGGTTACTTGCAAAGTCCCATCTATGGTGCTTACAGCTTGAGGAGCCGTCATCAACCTCTTGTATCCATTCTACCCTTTCGTACCACTTGCTATAGAAACTCATATTCAATTCTTTCTTACAAATTGTTCAATAATCTTCCTGAAGATATACGGATCATAGCAAATTTACTTACGTTTATGAAAAAAGTAAAAAAATGGCTTCTTGGCTTTAATCATACTGTAATTGAAATTTTGTTGCACTATGTCGTGCAATATTTTATCTTTTGTTGTAATACTTTTTGTTTTTGTTATTAATTTAATTACAAGTAATGAATTAATCTTTGTTTTTGTATATTAAAATTGTTGTTAATTATATAATATGAATTAAACAAAATGTCACTAACTATGTATTCTCAAAACGTTGCTGCAAAATTTACTACATATTTTGAATTTTATAAATTGTAATATGAGGATAATGAAATAAAAAAATAAATCAGTCAGTCTACTACCTTGTTTTGTGCTTCGTTCTTTTATTATTATTATTATACTATATTATTATTATACTATCATCGTTGAGTGATAATTGGCGCCATATTCTTTAATAGTCTCATATAGTTCTCTGCCTATTGTATTTGTAAATCTATAACCCCAATTAATATTCTTGGCATTAAAATCCCCTCTGACGATTTATCTATTTGGTGTATGTCGAGTGTCACATGCATCTCGTCCTCTCGATTCTCTACACCATTTGAGAATTTTTAATTTATTCATCAATTTTGTCTTTTCTTCAAAGCTATTTTGTTGGTGTTCTCTCTCTAGCAATGATATTCTATCTAATATTGTTTTATTGCATTGTTCCATCGAGCTAATCCTAGTTAAAAGAACCGTGGTTAAAAGGTGCGTACCATGGTGGAACGATAACCTTGAGTCTATTCGAAAGAGAGTGAGAAAGCTTTTTAACAAAGCCAAACGTACCGGCACATGGGAACAATATAAATCCATGCTGACCATATACAACTTAGAGTTGCGCAGATCTAAAAGAGCCTCTTGGCGTGCAAACTGTGAGAAGATTGAAAAACTTCCAGAGGTGGCACGCCTCCAAAGGGCTCTGTCAAAGGATCAAGCAAAAAGCATGGGATTGTTAATCAAATCAGATGGTTCAATCACACGCGACCGGGAAGAAACGCTGAAAACTTTGCTTCAGGCTCACTTCCCAGGGTCTCACATGATGGACATTACAGATGACCATATAGCGGAGGTCTCAATTCCAAGAAATGTCAGCAGAATTAATAGTTTATCCGGAACACTTTTTACTCCGGATAAGGTTAAATGGGCAATTAACTCATTTAAATCATTCAAGGCATCAGGAACAGACGGTATTTTTCCAGCCCTCATTCAAAATGGAATAGAATTTTTATTACCATCCATGATTGCCTTATTTAGGTTCAGCTTCAACTGGGGGTATATACGAGTTACCTGGAGGGAGGTAAACTTAGTATTTATACCCAAACCGGGAAACAAGCCGAGCGAATTACCTAAATCATATCGTCCGATAAGCTTGACATCGTTTTTTCTGAAAACAATGGAATGGATTATTGACGTCCACATTAGAGAATGCATATCAAAAAGCATGCCTCTGCACCCACACCAATATGCGTACCAAAAGGGTAAATCCACGGAAGGCGCTCTGTTAAGACTAACGACAGAGATAAAAAACACCTACCGTTGCAAAGAGATCGCACTTTGTGCCTTTCTGGACATAGAGGGTGCTTTTGACAACACTGGATATGAATCCATATCAAATGCTTTGTACCATAGAAACATAAACAAACCAACTATTAAATGGATCGAAGCGATGCTGGAAAGTCGCAAAATAACTGCCTCGTCAGGTACGACCTCAGTATCGTATCAGTAACAGCCGTAAGGGGCTGCCCACAAGGGGGAGTACTTTCACCCCTCTTGTTGTCATTGGTCATCGATGACCTGCTACACAAGTTGAGCAATTTGGGCTACACTACAATTGGGTACGCCGATGATATTGTCATCATAGTCAGGGGCAAAGACTCAATTGGAGTCACATCAAAAATGAAAAATGCTCTAAAGACAGCCATAGACTGGTGCATCAAGGAAAATCTCTCCATAAATCCCAGTAAAGCCGTCATCGTTCCTTTCACTAAAAGAAGGAAATTAGTCCTAGGCATAATCACAATAAACGACACGGTCGTAGAGTACTCCGACGAATTCAAGTATCTTGGAGTAATCCTAGACAAGAGACTAAACTGGAACTCTCACATAAATAACAAAATCACTAAAGCTAATAGAGCTTTATGGGCCTGTCGTCGCACATATGGCAGAACCTGGGGAATCTCTCCAAAGATCGTCCACTGGATCTACACAGTGATGATAAGACTCATTATAACATACGCCTCCATAGTATGGTGGACAAAATCCACACAAAAGGTCGCAATAGAGAAGCTCAAAAAGGTACAACGGCTTGCGTGCCTTGGTATCTCCGGAGCCATGCGAACCTGTCCAACAGCTGCCATAGAGGCAATAACAGGTTCTAAAATGGAAACGGGGGTAGGAGCGGGAATATACGGACCACACAAACGCTTTACGATACCCATGGGAAAATGTCCCAGCGTATTTCAAGCAGAGCTCCATGCCATTCAAGAATGCGCCAGCCATATTATTTTATCTGGCATAAAAGGTGCAACCATCCATATTTTCACGGATAGTCAAGCAGCTATAAATGCCCTTAGCTCGTATACTATTGACTCCAAATCAGTCATGTACTGCTTCAATACCCTACAAACACTCGGAATAAGAAACAAGACCAAATTATGGTGGGTTCCGGGTCATGTCGGGGTAGAAGGTAACGAAAAGGCCGACGAACTGGCCAGAAAAGGTTCAGAAACACCTTTCATAGGTCCCGAACCTTTCTGCTGCACTCCTAGATCAGCAGCAACGGCAGCAATTAAAAGCTGGGAACATAGAAAATGTATCTATCTTTGGGAAAGCATCCCAGGTCTAAGACAGGCCAAACGAGCCATTCGGCCCTTCAATCAAAATGCCAGCAAATGTCTAAACTTACGCAGGCATGATATCAAAAACCTAGTAGGTTACCTTACTGGTCACCATGGTTTAAGATATCATCTACACAAAATGAGAATATCAGACTCTCCTGAGTGCCGACTCTGGCTTGAAGAGGACGAGTCAGCTGAACACATTTTATGCGAATGTCCAGCCCTTAATGGAATTAGAAAGAAGATCTTTTTCAGGGAGCAAATGAGCCCCGAGGAAATAAAGAGTTCTTCTACTGGTAAAATTGTCCGCTTTACACGGAAAGTGGAAATTCTACTAGTTTAAACTTTTCTGGCCCATACGGTACAAAAGATCTTTTAGGTCAAGGTACCCCCCCTTATAAATCGCCTTGGCGAGCCAGAATTTATATACTCGTACAAAAAAAAAAAAAATCCTGCTAAGGATTTGTTTTATGAGGAATTCCATTGCAGTGTTTAGTTCTTCGTTGTGTTTAACGTCTTTCTCTGCTGGTATTTCAGTTGGTTTTGGTGTTACCTGAGCACATGCCAGTTTTGGGCCAGCTGTCTTTTGTCTTGTGTCCTTTTTGTAGGATTTTTTTTTTGCGATCTTTTTTGTCGTTTCTTTTGTTTATTGTCTATTGCAAGCTGGATTTCTTTTGCAACTAAACATCCTCTGTACCTAGCAGGCTGGTTTTCATTACAGTTTGCATATTTAGAATAATCTGCCTTTTTTCTTCATATACTCCTTAGTATGGTAACTTCCAGCAATAATGTCTCAATCAAGAAAACTGACTGAATGACACGTACCTGTTACTTACAATGTATGTGACGTAAACTATCCCCACTAACCTACAAATCATGCAATGAACAATCAAATAATCCATAAAAGCTTTTTGGCATTTGATCTTTGCTAGAGCCCACCATTGTATTTCTGGTGATGGTTCATCCGGGATGGGCTAGTCAATAGGCCAACTTTGTGCTGTACTGATTAGCCCTTTCAATAAGTTTAATTGTGTGAAAACCAACTTTCAATATTGTTCATTAATCCTTGCATAAACAGCAGTCACTTATTCCGAGTAGGCAGCGGCAATAAATTGTACTCCTTATGCGTGAATCGGATAAGACCTGTAATCGGGGTACAACTTTATAACAGGCGACATGCCCGTTAAAAGTAAAACCTCTCGAAAAGGATTTATTTTGTATGCTAAGGAGTCAAATCATCCAAGTCATTAGACAAACCCAAATAGGACTACAAGAAACCCCTTTCAAACCATAAATAGCAACACACATCCTTATAGAATGCCCCAAAGGTAGGAAAGAATTCAAATATAACATAATATGAACAACTTCAGCCAAATGGGTTTCCTCTCACACTCACCATACAGAATACGGAATAAGGACAAAGTGGAGATATTCGGTTTTTTTCCAATAATATGCTCGACTTGTATTTTCAGTCAGCCATGAAAAACAAAACGATGATAACCTTATTGCTTCTCAACTTTTCACCATTGATATTTCATTGTATGTATGGGGCATTTCATCGGAACGCCTGATGAGATGAATTTATGGCGCATTGGGCTTTATGACATAATGTGCTATTGATAAAGTTGCCTGAGGTCAGACTTGCTCTGGACCAACGCTGGTCCTTTGTTTTATGACGTGATGCATGATTATGTAGTCAAATTGTTTAGACTCAATTTTATAAATGACCTACTGTGACATTGGTAAAATACGGGATCAGATTTGCAACGAGGACGTTCGATGCGGGAACGGGAAAGCGAGACTTCATGTCAGAATGCATGTTATTTTTTTGCTCTACTCAAGAATAATGATGAAAAAACGTTTGCAGGTTCGAGATAAAAGTACGAAGTGGATGTTGACTTGCTATGCGGTTGCTTGAGTTCTGATTTGAATTTAAATAGGGAGGTGGGCGTTTTTTCTCTTGCAAGATAGATAATGTCATAATGCGGAAAATAAGTCATATTTGAGGACTATGGTATTTGAAGTTATAGCCTTCAGTTTTTCCGCATGTGTACTAAGAAAGTTGTGAAGGACTTTGCATGAATTTGACTGTGGGGATCTAATATTATTAAAGATTTGTATGCTAGGTAGGAAACTTGTCAATGGGCTTTTTATACAAAGCGTCAGGGTATTGTAAACTTGCAAAAATTATCTCCTTTACCAACAATTTGAATAAAAAAGGCAAATAAATTTAATGAAAACTCACTACGCCCAGTTACCAACGTATTATTACTATTTACCTCAATTGAGTTCTGAATCCAAACAAAATAAGCAGGATCAAGTCGCATTTTACCTAATCAAAATAATCATTATTACTTACACAGTATCACCGTCATAGCATTCATCCAATAATCATGTTATAGTTGAAATCAATGTAAAATCAATATTCATTACTCAGCAACTTCATACGCCAAAGTCGGCTAAAAGTACTAGCTAGAAGAAATCAATATAAGTACTCAAAGAGCTACACAAAACATATCCACTGTGACCCACTTTTTTGCAATGAAATCCAAAAACCATCACTATTTCCTATTCCTTGGCGAGAAGGTGTACCTGTGTGCATACTCGTACTTTGTCCGAATTCAATTTCGAATGTATTCAATGAGGGTACCTATACGTAAAACAACATGTTACACTAGTATTGTAACCAGGTAAAGTGTGTTTGTTTCCGTGTCGTTCTCTAAGCAATCCTCTGTGTGCAATTTTTGGAGACGTGTATCAAATGCTAATTTCTTCTTCAGACTACTTTTGTGTAGTTTTTGTCCCCTGTAAGAGCGTGGATTGGTATTTTATTTTCTTTCTCAATGCACCTCAGTTGCTTCTCTCTATTCCAAATGTTCACCAAACTGTTGTGTGGTTAACATTTCTTAGAGAATCCATGAACCATGATAAATTACTAGTGGTAGTGTCATCCTCACCATTGATGCTTACTTAGCAATTATCTTCCTGTGCAGTGCTGCCGTTTCTACTGTATTGACAGTTGACTCTTATTTCGATGGAAACAAATTCAATCTATACTGTTTCCTTTTGAGAGACATTCGGTATATTCGGGAGCATAATTTTCAATGTAACGCTTTGAGATTCCATTA
The DNA here is from genome assembly GCA_949715645.1 of Portevinia maculata. NCBI lineage: Eukaryota > Metazoa > Arthropoda > Insecta > Diptera > Syrphidae > Portevinia > Portevinia maculata. Next base: position 152,515,201 of record OX454525.1, on the reverse strand, counting down.
ATGGTTATTAAATTGCGTTTTTAAAAGGCAAATTTACATCCTGGTTTTTTTAGTAGCCTTCATTTTAACAGAGGAGAACACTTAAATTCTCTTAAGAAACCGTGTAATAATTCAAGGTTCATCAAATCGCATTCATAAAAAATAAAGACGAAGAAATAACAAACTTAAAAGAGGCACCATAACCCTCCCGATTCATTGCAACCCCAAGGTCCGCCAGTGGGGTTCGCTGGTTTGATTTCCAAAGCATCGGCAGGCATCCCATATTCGAAACATTTCCTCACTGAGGCCAATCACATGCAATTGTTCTTGCATTTGTGTGATCCAGGAGTTTAAATAACTGTCTCTTTTTCGAGATTGAATACGGCCGTTGATTAATATTACTTCTTAGAAGAGGTCCATAGGATATCTTCTTTGAACATGACAGTACTATCTAAGTCGGTCGCCATTCATTTTCCTTGAGATATGTTCTATTAGACTCTATTAACAAATATTAAAGATTGTAATCACTAAAATAGTAGGTATTAAGTTTCGCACATTCCAATACGAATAGTACCGATTTTTAAAGTTGTAAGGAAGTGTTAAGAAAACCTCACCTTACAGCTACTGCCAATATAGTAATTGTGAAAGGATATTCAAAAGATTGTTCTTATGCTACTTAACTTAAAACAATGAGAAGGAAAAACTGTTCGGTTAAAAAGTAAACGGACAAAATATTAACTTAGTTTATAATTTTCACCTCATAAACAGGAAATTTTCTGTTTTTCTAAATTTCAAAACGGCAGCACTGTTCGTGTGTGTGGATTCCATGGTGGTCCGATGACTGCAATTGTAGCGCTTTGATTACGTTTTAATTTTATTTGTATAGAAATAAAAACTCACCCAACTATTTGCTTTTTTGTTGTCCTTTCCAATGTCCCTTAACAGGACCAGGGCCGGCCCAACCATATGTGCAAGATGTGCAAATGAACAGGGCGCCGAATTCCGGGGCGCATTGCTAGGAGTAAGACAAATTAATTTTACCTTGCGCGGATACTGCCATTTGTATTTAAAACAAAAAACTTGTTTAATTAAGCCCAAAAAAGCAACATCCATCACAACTGTGCTGAATTTTTGCACATTAACTCATATCAAAATAAAAAAAAAATGCATTTCTTACCTACCTACCTAATCTCAAAATATTCCACACTGTTCGTGCAGGAATATTTCTTGCACATCTACTAACATTTAAAAAAGAATCTGTACATAGTTCAAAAAACTCAAAACAAAAAAAGTTCCACCTCGTATATGTGCTGTGCTGTGCAGGTTTTATATATTGCACATTCGCAAAATTTTCATAGGAAAACATGTCAAACAAAAATTCATTACGACGGAATCGTATGGGTTAAACGGTCCCTAGAAGCTCAATATTATTGTACAATATTTGGTATTGAACAATATTATTGTCACACCTCCGCGAGTGATTTCAGTGAAAATGTCACAAGCAAAAGAGGATGAGAGAAAATTTACAACAACAAATTTCAGTATCACTCAACATGTTGTCTACACAAGTATCAGCTGCCAACTAAATTATTGTATAAAATATTGAACCGTCTGGGGGCCTAGCCAATAATATTGTGCAATATTTTGCACAATAATATTGAGCGTCTAGGGACCGCTTTAAAGCGTGCAGGTTTTTGATTCTGCACACAAGAAGAATCGTAGTTATTTTTGTTTTCTTCCATTCTCGTCATTTATCAAATTTATTTTTTTTACTTCTCATGATGGGGATATGATGTGTTGGTGAGAGAGGTGCGGTATATGGTTGGTAAATTATTTGTTGTTTTCAATGGAAGTTTGGGGTAGGTTATGGCATATGGCAAGGAGGCCGTAGCATTCATCAAAGAAAAGGGGTATTCATTCATAATCGGTATCGAAAATCATAGTGTACATTGCGATTGCATTATGTTACACAATTAAATCTCCATCTCCGAATATAAGCAGAATTTGTTCATTTGGTTTTTCACAAACAACTAGTTTGGGAAGTTTGGGCAGCTAAATGTAATTGATTAATGTATTTTTTTTTTGATACTTTAATCGACACAATCTCTGCATAACTTACATTTTTTGGATGCTGTTTTATGAATACGGATTTTTGCATAAAAGCTGGAGAAATATTTAAACACTGCATAAGAAGATATGCAATCATTTCGAGATGTTAAATCGAATGCTATTGAAGAATGCTCTAAGTTGTTTGCGTTGATGGGTGTGTGGAGTAGGTAGGGAACCGGCACTAGCGGTTGGCCACTTCAACTCCAAAAATTAGTAATAATTACTGTAGTTTATCTTCTTTTTTATAATATTCACGGTTGAAATATCCCACCGTCAGAATATTCTTTTTTGTGAGTTGAAAAGGTGTGCAGACTTTTAATTTTTGTGAGTCAATCAATGATGTTATTTTCCTGGGATAGGAAAATTATCATCATTGATTCTGCACACAAGAAGAAACAATGTATGGGATTTCTCATATCTCATCTACGAAAAAAGTAACAAATTTCTCTTAGAGAGAGAACGAATAGATTTGTTATGAAAATATAGTACTCTCTTCGACTTATGCATCCGATTCTGATGTTGGGTTTTTATCTCACACTCGCAAACGGTGTGTGCGAGTTTGAAATCCTGCACATAGGAAATTTATGACTTATGTGGGTTTAATTTATTTCTCTTCCATCTTTCTAAAATATAAGAGCGGGAAATTTATATTGAGGGGCGGCGGTGGGTGGAAGAGATGAGTAGAAAACAACGCAAACAAAATTGCAATACTTTTGGTAGTCTTTTCTATTGTGAAAAATGGAAAGCTGCGAGGGAGAACGCATGCTAGCTATGCTATGATATGAATCGTTGCATGCATAGTGGCTTGTCACAAAGTTCATGTTTAGATGTGTTGAATTTTATATTCAGCTCAAGCCATGAAGATCTTGCTCCTAATTTAGTTATTGCTCTTCAAATTCTTAAAACAATCCCTCTGACGGTAGCTTCAGGAGAACGTAGTTTTTCCAAACTTAAAATTATTAAAAATTGTTTCAGGTCAACGATGACTCAAGAGAGATTGGTAGGCTTATCTATAATGCCTATAGAAAAAGAACTATTAAAATCTTTAGACTATGATGATCTTATTGCTAAATTTGCAAAAGCTACGGCCAGAAAAGCAAGTTTCCAAGTTTAAAGGTTTCTCTCTGCACATTTCTTCGCTGCGTTTTATTTACGGTTATACTTTTTTTCCTTTAAAAAAAAAATCTAAGGTTCCTTAAATGAATTCCTTCATTATTTATTTATTTTGTTAATACATACATATGTTTTTATAGCATTTTTTTTTACATTTATTTATTTTCTATTTATTTATTATTTTAATTTATTTTATTTATTTATTTGTTTTAATTATTAATTTTCTATTAAGACATAAAAACATATATGTAAATATACATATTTGTTTTTAATTGAGGATTAGGCCTATCGGGGATACCTCAGTAAAAAAAAACCCATTGAATATCTACCTCCTGGGTGATGGGGAAACGACTTATGGATGTGTGCAAATTAAAGGGCGCTTTCTGTAAATCTTGCACAGGGCGCTTGTTTGGCTGGAGTCGGCCCTGAACAGGACTAAATATCATGGGTTACTACTACGTGCTCACTGCTCATTCCCAAGTGTACCTTCCAAGGGAGAAGGAGATAATATTTCTTGTATAATAATGCATTCCGAATTTACGGATGCCATAACTTCGGATACGATAGCCTATACATTTTATAACCGCATCCAACAAAATCCACCTACTGCTACCAAATTGTCTCACTGAACGTCCTACTTAATGGTAAATGGAAACGAATTTTCTAGCAACATCAGGCAGGATATTACGTTGCATGTAATAAATGTGCAATGCCGTTTTATATCAAATTATTTAAGAGATATTAAGATTAAGGAGACTTTTCACCCGTTTGAATATATCGTCAAGATTTGGAATTGAATGTTTTTTTTCAGAATAATTGACGCCAAAAAATTAATTCGAACCTTTTTAAGTGGAACTTTAGGGTCTCGTGAAAAGTGAAACATATTTGTGAAACCTTTTTTTATTCGTTTAATGAAAGAAGAATTAAAACAAAAGCATTTTATGCTGACCATATGGCGACACCGATTACAAGTGGAAAACTGTTTGGGGGCACAGCTGGTGCTGGAGAACACACACAATACCCGATGCTAAAGTCTTTTTATTTCGATGTTTAAATTGCTGAGTCGATGTGTTTTAGTGTCCATTCCAGATGTCGTTCAATGTTTTGCGCTTTTTCATGTGATCGTCTATTGCATATAGACTTGGTTTGGTGAGGAACAGTGCGAAATATTGATAGCCGGACAATTTTTGTGTGTTTTTTGCGAAAAGGTACATATTGCTTTCTAAAAAAGTATCGAGCATTTGGGAGATAAAGTTATCGGGGAAAAAATAGAATGATGAGAGTTATCTCAGCACTTCATAGCTATGGGTGTTAGATCGATTTATTATTTTGTTCAGCTTAAATCAACATAGATTAACGACCATGGGAGTGTTGAAGAATCAGATACAAAGAATCTTACTATAATGGTGTAATAAAGCCTTGGGTATATTTTTAAGATATGTGGGATTTGTATCATTTTTAAGGGATTTGCTGATTAGCGGGTTGGAAGACTATTATGACAACGAAATGGGGAGACGAAGATTGATTGTGTAGGGAAATAAATAAATTTGTGAGGCTATTAACTTCCCTTCGGTAAACTTTGTGGGGCTCTGAGTCCTAAAATTAAGTTCAGTTTTAAAAATATGTGCTTTCATTTGAAAATGGTGAATCGTTAACGCTTAATGGGGCGTCACAAATGAGTACATGAATTGATTGATTTTGTTGTTTGATATTCCAAATGGTTGGAGATGTCCTTTAAAAATTATCAACAACCATTTGGAGGAAAACACAAATTGTTCGGTTTATCGTCCAGAAAGGCGTTGTTTTTGTACCCGATTTGTATGAAAGTTCGTTTTCTTTTCTAAATAATCTATCGGAACACGATTTCTTCGAAAGTAAACATTTGAAAATATGAGACTCACCGGTGTCGTTAAAGGAAACTCCAGAATCCCTTAAATACCACTTCACCCGTATTTGATAAGTCTCAGTAACAAAGTGATCCGAAATCTAATAACCTTGTAAGGTAGAACCGCCGAATAGGCAGGATTCCAGCCAAGTGCGAGCGTTATCCGTCTAATTCAGAACACAACCTCGTCCTTCATGAAGAAGAATTGTGGTATGGTAATTTACTGATGTAGGTGAAACGTAGTCTGATGGAAAAAAGATCAACAAAATTCGAAGCTGGGCCTGACTTTGTGTGATTTTTACAAATATTTGGACTTATACTCTTCGTGTCTTAAGGTTTCATCCGCATTCCAATATTTTTACTTGTTATTGTATTATATTTGAATTGAGGTTGTCCGTGCAGGGACGGACTAAAAATGTCACTGCAGCGCCACCCGTCACCAGCGTTTGTTGTAAAAGGCGACTAAGGGCAGAAATCCTATCTAGGCAATTTTAATATTTTGAAACTTTCCCGCAAGTTTGCGTGCGCACCCGAGGGTTGATACGAGTTGAGATCACGGGTGACGTTAAAAGAATAAAAATAAAATGAATAAATACTAGGCAATAACGGCCCGTACAGGGTCTAAGGCCTAACCTCTCAAACCATTTTGCTTGTGCGAAGTGGAAGGGACCTTTAATTTCAAGCCGAATCCGAACGGCAAATTTGAGAAACTTTTTATGTCAAGTGATACTCTTGGATGTTTGTCGGACGTTCGAAAGAGGTGGGGCAGTGGATAAAACTTTTAGATGTTACTTGGCCCCTGCGGGATTTTTTTTTTTTTTATTTTATTTATTTTATTTATTTATTTATTTATTTATTTATTTATTTAATCGATTAAAAACGCTGTACATAATCACACAAATGCAACAACACCAGCACTCGATTGACCTCGGTGATAAAGTGACCTGAAATCAGGTGGCCTGTGAATATTGAGGTCCAAGACAGGTGAAGTTGTAAAAATGCCTGCGATCCCAGCAGGGAATCTTTAGAGATTTCACAAGGCTTGCCAAATCAAAACTTAAATGATCAATGAAAATTTTGGAAGAAGCAAGGCCCTCACAAAATCATTCGTAGGAAGCGAGTTGGAAATGATTCTTGTTTTAAAATTCCAGCCCTTTTCAAAACTTGGTCATAAATGCCATTACCACTTCGCTTATAACGGAAACTTTTTCAGACACGTGCTTAGGAATTGCCAAGGAAGATGTTACTCTTGTAACATCTAAGGATTTTTTATTATTTTATTCCAAGAGCTTAACACAAAAATGGTGAGTGATTTTAATGTGTGCTCTACCTTTGCAATATATTGGCCTGCTTAGCTTGCTATTACAACTTCCTGATAACCCCTGAAAGAAAACCTGCAAAAGGAGGCGAGATGACAAGAACTTGCTTCCTATGATACTGCCATATTAAAAGAAGGCTTGTAAGTAAGGCCTAAAGGGAGCGATGTTAAGCATGGGAAGGTAATGTGTTAATTCCCTACCGCGCTGTTTCCCTTACTACAATTTAAAATGAGTAGTCGTAGGTCACTTTCATATATTAGGAAAAGGTCCGGAAAGAAGATTGACAGTGCCCTGCGGTACACCACCGCTTAGGAATCAAAAGGCCCCCATAACAATGATTCATTATAAAAAAAAAAACTCATTTCTCAAACATCCTCGTTCCTTTACAACGTTAAAAATAAAAATGCATTAGAATAAATAATGTATACATATTGTGAAGGAATTTCAAATCAACTTATCTACTGATAAAAGAAAATGTTGTTGTACAAATTTACACAACGATAATTTGAATTCAATTAATAAAAAGTCACAGATTGATATCGCAGCCTGATAGAAATTTCTTTCCACAAGAATACAAACAAATTTGTATTTGGTGACTTTTTACTGACAATCGCCTGCGGGCGTCAATAAATCATTTTAATTAAGTACAAACGCTATGCTGCCGAGGAACTTTTTCCTCCACTAAAAACAAATGAAAGTTTTCATTTTCAAATTTTTACATAATACTATTACCTGCCATTCTCTTTATTATATACACATAAAATAGCCTACATAAATTCACTCGAATTCATTCCTAAATCATGCTTACGGTCTGCTCTGTCAAACCCCTATAAGGAATATGGAAATTCGTTTGAGAAAATACCTGCTTCTTTTAAAGTTCTTCAAAAGAAAAGAAATAAGCAGACAAAAAAGAAAAATAACCTTTTGTTATGGGTTCGTGATTCTCCATAAAAGAAATCAACGTTCGTATACATATAAACACAAGCGCCCAGGAAAGGCGGCCTTTCCACATGACACCCACTCAACTCCTGCAAAAATTAATATAAAAACATAGGGACGGGCTAAAGTCCGCTTGGGCGAACTGTTGGATACCCTATTCTTATTCCTATCCCTCATAAGTGGGCGTGACAAAAGTCTAAGTATGGTTGAATTGTTAAGAAAGCTCTACATATTTTGTTATATAACATTTAAAGGATTTTATAAAAAAAACGCTCCCTAGCTCAAACTTGGGTGTTTCAATAAAATTGTTTTATTTAATTGTGGGCGTGTCAGTAGGCGGATTTAAAAAAATTAACACATGAGAATAAAGGGCCCCTAGAGAGTATATATTATAAATTTCAGCTCCCTAGCTCAAACTTTGAATTTTCGAAAAAAAAAAAAATTGTGGGCGTGTCAGTGGGCGGATTTTGAAAATATTTACACATGAGCATAAAGGGCCCATAGAGAGTATATATTATAAATTTCAGCTCCCTAGCTCAAACTTTGGATTTTCAAAAATTAATATACCCTTAGAATAGGGTATACAAAAATTATTTTATTTATTTGTGGGCGTGTCAGTGGGCGGATTTTGAAATTTTTTTATCCCGAGTAGTTCTAGGAGTCATAGATCATATATAAAAAATTTCAGCTTTCTAGCTCAAAATTCGATTTTTTCAAAAATTTTGATTTTTTGAGTTTGTGGGCGTGTCTGTGGGCGGATTTCAAAAATTCGTAAACTTGATTATTTCGGGACCCTAGAGAGTATATGGCTAAAATTTCAGCTCTCTAGGTCCAGTTTAAAGGCCTAATTTTTGCCGACAGACGGACGGACGGACGGACGGACATGGCTAGATCGACATTACTATCGATGCTGATCATAAATATAGTAACTTTTAGGGGTCTACGGGCAATATTAAGGTATGTTACAAACTATGCGTCAAAATTAATATACCCTTAGAATAGTGTATAAACATAGGGGCGGGCTACAGTCCGCTTGGGCGAACTGTTGGATACCCTATTCTTATTCCTATCCCTCATAAGTGGGCGTGACAAAAGTCTAAGTATGATTGAATTGTTAAGAACGCTGTACATATTCTGTTATAAAACATTTAAAAGATTTTATCAAACAAAAACGAAGCTTTTGTAAAAAAAAACCTTCCCTAGCTCAAACTTTGGTTTTTCAATAAAATTATTTTATTTAATTACGCCCACAATTAAATAACATAAAAATTAACACATGAACATAAAGGGCACCCTAGAGAGTATATATTATAAATTTCAGCTTCCTAACTCAAACTTTGGATTTTTAAAAAAAAGGTTTTTTTTTTAAATTGTAGGCGGATTTTGAAAATTTTATCTCCCGAGCAGTTTTAGGAGTCATAGATCATATAAAAAAAATGTCAGCTTTCTAGCTCAAAATTCGATTTTTTCCAAAATTTTGTTTTTTTGCGTTTGTGGGCGTGTAGGATTTCAAAAATTCGTAAACTTGATTATTTCGGGACTCTAGAGAGTATATGGTTAAAATTTCAGCTCTCTAGGCCCACTTTAAAGGCCTAATTTTTGCCGACAGACGGGCCGACATGGCTAGATCGACATTACTATCGATGCTGATCATAAATATAGTAACTTTTAGGGGTCTACGGGCAATATTAAGGTATGTTACAAACTATGCGTCAAAATTAATATACCCTTAGAATAGGGTATAATGAATGTTGTAAAGTCGTCTTTTTTCCATGCAAAAAGGGTTTTCATTTTTATTTTCATTCCCCCGGATCAGAAGAAAAGAAAAATTCTCAAATGCATGAATACAAATGTCACCTAGTCCCATTGGGTGTTTACCTCTTATGAGGCGGCCTTGACCACATAAATTAAAAACAAAACGACAGCCACGCTACCTGAATACTTTCAGCTGTGTCATCCTAATGACACTGCTTTAATGCGGTGTACGCTTTTGGAGTGTACCAAATCTAAAAAGAAAGACCAAAAACACGAATACTTTTTCAACGTTTTGTAATATTTTTCAGGAAATACTAGTATATACAGCTCGAGTATTTGAATGCTGCTAATTAGAGCTCAATAAAAATTTCCAGTTGAACACTGATTGCACGATGTTAGATGAGATATTTATTTTTGTTATTGTAGCTTCCTCTGACTCTATGTTGGATTATATCTATTTTAAGAAACCTCTTTTTCGTATGAGTGTGCGATTGATGTGTGTTTAAATTAAATGAAATTATGCGCACTCTGTACCATTAAATAATTAGTGTAACAACTGTCATGTATTTTAATTATGTACCCATACCTACATCAAACGAGTCGACATTAAAAATATATTCCATAAATTGCCGAATGATAACGAAGAAGGATTAACGAAACAAACACCTCCTGGGGAGAATCGAGTTAAATTAAAAATGTATACCTACAAGCGTTTATTCCAGGCATTCTAATACGATTTGGAAAATTAAATAAATACATAAGTTCGAGTAGCCTCTCGTACTCGTAGCATGAGGAAGTTTGTTCCTTGGTACGATTGAAACTGCTGAGCTTGAGCCGAAAGTCCCAATGCAATTTAGTTCCAAAATGTGTGTTTGTGTTATTTTGCAAACTTTGTCAAATAGATTGACACGTATATATGTATATATTTCCATCTAGAATCTAGATGCGAATAGATACAAATGTATCTATTTAAATGCAAGCTGACGATCTCGTGTCATTGACACGTTATCTTTTAAATCAGAATTTTTTCAAAAAGCGTCTCCCAATATGGTGTACGTTTCGAATATGAAATACGTGAAAAGTGCTGAAGAGTAATGAATAATGAAAATAAATGTTTTTCCATTATTTGACATATCTAATGGTGCTCTTAACAACCGCGAGGGTATCGTTCTCCCACGATGGAGTTTACGAAACGAGAGGAACCTTTTGGGCTGACAAAGTTATAAAATAAATGTAAGGGATAGCATTGGCCTCCAACGTTATTAATTGCCAAGTTTGAAACTGCGAGTGGCAAGCGGGCAGTCTTAGAATGCGCGAATTAAATAAATGTTTAGGTTTTTTCTTGAGTTGCAGTGTTTTAAGTTAAGAAGCGAGATTTTCCTCTAATTTCTTCTGAATTGATTTGTAATGTGCCAGCCCTAAGAAATATACCTTACTAGCTGACCAGTGCTCGCCTAGCTTCGCCAGTCTGCCACTTCTTAAATTTAAAACAAAATACTTGCTGATAAGAACTGATAAAGAAAACGTCGAGAGTGTCCCTACTACAGATTTCTGCCGCACACACACACAAATTTTCCTCCACTCAACGCTGGAAAAATCCATCGATCTAGCTTCAATGGAACATTTTACTTTTTTTTAATTGTATAAAATGTATAGTTTAATGCTTATTGTTCAACTTCAGAATAACCTACAAAGATCATTTATATCTTAAAATCTTTGTACATAAGTGAACTTTATATTAAAAAAAATCCTATTTCATTTGGATGAGTCATTCCAAAGCTAGGAGCTAGAAAGCATTCGAGAGTTACAACTTTTCTTAGATATCAGTTTTGATCTCCGCTTCTGGGCAGCGGATGAAGCATTTTCCCGAGGTAAAAAGTAGCCTATGTCCATTCTCAGGCTCTAGACTATCTGTGTACCAAATTTCATTTAAATCGGTTCAGTAGTTTTGGCGTTAAAGCGAGACAGACAGAATGAGTTACTTTCGCATTTATAATATTAGTATGGATTTGTTGATGTAAGCTAATTAAATGCAATCACTGAAATGTAATAAGCCTCAGTAGACAATGATGGGAGACTTAGAGGCCTGCTAATGTTAATTAAGGTTCGAGTTAGGAGAGAGTTACGGAAAGATTATGATCTACAAGGTGGCGCAAAAGTCATCTTCCTATCGGAAGAAGCATAATTTTTGCAAATGGCGGCAAATGTAAATTCTACTTTGATATTTGTGAAGTTAACTGATACAGAAAAAACTTAAGACACCAATTAACATAATCCAAAAGCAGAACCAAAGTTTTTCATTCATAAAAAAATTACAGCGAAAGAACATCGGGTGACAACTTTTGTGCCACCTGGCAACTTTTGCGCCACCTGACAACTTTTGCGCCACCTGACAACTTTTGCGCCACCTTGTATATATTTCATAACTTCGTCTTTAAGGAACTATTTTTTAACTTTATTATTTTTAAATCTATCACATTTTCTTATATATTTTTTTTTTTACATTTGAGTGTAATCGCACAATTCACACAGAGTTATGATATTATAATCTTACTTCTGCATAATGTTATAATTATGATGTTAAAAAGAAAACAGCTTGGTAAGAAAATAATCTAGTCGAAAGGAAAGAGATTAGGAAAACCTTTCATCAGAAAAAAAAAAATAATAATAATAATAATAACAATAATAATAATAATTAATAACAATAATAATAAATAAATAAATAACATACATATATAAGAATACCAATTCTTAAACTAATATCACAGTAGGAAGGTTTTGAAATTTAATAAATTAATAAATAAATAACAAATATGTTATAAGTAGTACAAAAACCAGGAAACTAATAAAAACAAACGTAACAAAATAGTATAAATAAATATTTAATAATTTAATATGTAAATAACAACTAAAAAATAGTAGATAGTACAGAAATAAATAAATTCTACAAAAAAATAAATAAATGAAAAAATAAACAATCATATAAATACACACAGAGTCGATAGTAACGAAAATAATACTCATCAGATGAACAATGCGAAGAGCAGGAAATAACAATAAGAATTAGGGTGCTACGTTTGCAACAAGATTATTAATAAGCACGTTATCGGACATCTCACAGCTAATTGCGTATCTAGCTGTAAGTCTTTCTATTCTAGTAGAAACCAAATCGACATTGGCTATTTCGTGGAGTTCAAGTGTTGAAAAGTGCCAAGGAAGCTTAAGCATTAGTTTTAATAGCTTATTTTGCGCTATTTGTAATTTTTTGACGTGCGTTATTGCACACTTTCCCCAAACTGGACAACCATAAAACATAAAGGCCCGAAAAATGACTTTAAAAATGATTAATTTATTTTCTTGGCTTAGCATAGATTTCCTGTTTATAAGAGGATACATTATTCGTATAGTTTTATTTATTTTGTTTATGGTGTTTGTTATATGTTTATTGTAAGTAAGCTTTTTATCTAATGTAATGCCTAGGTACTTGACAGTGTCCATCCAAGACGTGTAAGCATTATTAATAATTAAGTCATTGCTGGGCAAAAAACAAGCTTTTCTTTTTCTGGTAAAAAAGATAGCTTGGGTTTTAGAAGCATTGACTTTTATCTTCCATTTATTGAAGTAAGTCATAAGAGTATTTAGTGTCGATTGAAGGTTGGTTTGGATTGTAAAACCAAGCACATCGGACGAAAAAATACAAGTATCGTATGCAAACATTGCGGACTCACAGTTAGGAAGGTGTGGAAAGTCAGACGTATACACATTAAACAACACGGGACCCAGGACGGATCCTTGGGGAACTCCTGCTGGAACTGGCCTTTCGGTTGAGTAGGTGTTATTTACACAGACCGTAAAGACGCGTCCTTCTAAAAAAACTTTTTATTATTTTAATAACATACATAGGAAATTCACACAACATCATTTTATAAAGTAGTCCTGCATGCCAGACAGCATCAAAAGCCTTTTCGACATCGAGGAGCACTACTCCTGTAGATTTATTGGATGTAAATCCTTTTTTGATGTGCTGAGATATTCTGTCGACTTGTTGCACAGTATTGTAATGAGACCTAAAGCCAAACTGTTGCTGAGGCAATATACCTTTCTCACTAAGTACTTTGTCGATTTTATTTTTGACAATTTTTTCGAAAATTTTGCTTATAGAACTAAGTAAGCTAATGGGTCTGTAGCTGTTGGAGTTATTTGCGGGTTTACCCGGTTTTAAAATCGGTATAATCTTAGCTTTCTTCCACGCATTTGGGAAGTACTGTAATTTTATGCATGAATTAAATATGTAAATTACAAAGTTAATCCCAGTTCTGGGGAGATTTTTAATATATATATTCTGTATACTATCAATACCTGGGGATTTGCGAGCTTTAAGTTTCGAAATTAAAAGGTTTAGTTCCGGATAGGTCACATACAAATTATCCTCTATAACTTCTGGAGTCGACATTAAACTAGATACAGCGCTTTGTACCAACGTTTCCGTAACTCTATTCCCCATTCCGCTGGAGGTTGTGTGGTTTCTCAAAAAGGACAGGGAGAGAATGTCAGCCTTCTCGGCGTTTGTGGTCGAGGAGATCTGAACATCACCAAATGAAGGAAAAAAATTTAACTTCTTTTTCATTATTTTTGCAATATTCCAAAACGGCTTACTGTGTTTTTCTAAGTTTTGGAGTTTAGCGTTCCACTTTATATTGCGAAACTTTTGCATTTCGGCTTTGATGATATTGTTGAGGATAATAACGTTGTCAAAAAACACACGCATCCTATGTCTTTGCCAGTTTCTTCGATATAAGTTCCTCAACTTAATTAAACGCAGTATACTTATGGGAAGTGAAGAAGTGTTTTTAACAGTTCTTAGTTTTCTGGGTATGGAAATATTAATAGCATTTTCGATAGTGCTTTTAAACGTATTAATACTGTCGTCCACACGTGCAGTAGTAACGCCGTCGATATTTAAATCATGACCACTCAAACTGGAACTAATATGTCGTTTGTTTGGAACCAATTTGCGTTTTTGAGGTCCGAGTAGTAGTTGTTTTCGCTGTGATCAGGTCTGTGCAGTATGCTGCAAAGTACTGGGAGATGATCTGAGGATAGATCGTTTAAAGTTGTTGGTTGGGTAAATAATTGAGGAATATTGGAAAGGAAAATGTCTAAGGTGGAAGGGTTACTTCTGGTGTTGTATGGGATGTAGGTTGGTGAATTGGGAAACATAATTTGGAAATTGTGGCTAGTATTAAGGTCATGCAAAATGTTTCCCCAGGAATTAGCTCTTAGGCAACCCCAACTCCTATGACGACAATTGAGGTCACCGCCTACTAAGTAAAAATCTTGTATGTTAATAAACTTTCTAAGGTCATTTTTCAGCCAATATTTATTATTTTGTGAGTTTGAAGCACCTGGAAAGTATACAGAAAAGATCGATAACGTCCTTCCATTTGCGAAAAATAGTTGAATTCCAATGTTTTCTATTAGCTTTGTTTTAAGACTGGGCAGTAATGAATGTTTCAATGTTTTCTTTATTACAATAGCAACACCTCCTCCCATGCGATCTACTCTGTCGGAACGGTAACACTTGTACAAACTATCAGAAAATGGGACATTAGATTTTAAACCTGTTTCAGAGATAAGGCCAATGTCGATGTTGTTTCTACTTAAAAATGAAAAAAAATCAAAAGACTTATTTCGAATGCCTCTAGCATTCCAGCACACAACTTTTAAGTTAGCAGATCTATACATATTACTTAACATAAAGATATTTTAAAGCTAATTGTGCGATCACGTTAAATTGTTCTGATTTATTTTTGCAATTAGATAATTGTGATGTAATCTCAATTGTAAGCGACTGGATTTCTTGAAGAGAAAAAAGCTCACCTCCGCTTGTAGATGTTAATTCAGCAGCAGCAGCTGGTTCATTCAATGTATTCGGGATGAACGATGCATGTTGACGTGCTTTCCACCCCCTTGGTTGAAGTTCATTTGCAATAGGCATGATTTTGGCATTTGGCTGGCGCAGGGGAGCTTTAAGTGGTGGGAATTGTTCCATTGAATGGAGAAATGTTGAACTTGGCGATCGTCGATTTATGTTTACCTTTGCAGTTGGCGCATTGCGCGCCACTTGATGTACATTCGGAGGTTTTATGGTTGCCGGCACAATTGGAGCAGTGCGTTTTAATGCTGCAATTCCTCTTACCGTGCCCGTACATTTGACAATTTCTGCACTGGGTGATTTTACTCGGTTGTCGACGTTGGAAATCCCACCTTACTTGGGTTTTAAGGATTACTCTAATGTTTTTTCTTAGGTCACACATCCGTTCTCTAAATAAACAATGTAGAAAGTGGTTTCATATTGTTCGTATTTTTTAGTGATCATTTTAACATCAACACACTTCAAACCAAGGGAGATTAATTCTTTTTTTAACAGATTAGTGCATAGTGCATCTAGTCCAAAAAGCACAACTTTGAAAGTTTTCACTGTAGGGAAGTCATGTGAGAAAAATTGACATTTGTCAGACTTCAATGCACATAGAATTTTATTATACGAATCCGTATCATCGCAGACAACTTTAGTACCGATTGAAATTTTTTTCAAATAATAGTTAACAATGCCAATGGAATTGAGCAGTTTATGAATATATTCACCGGATTTAGTTAGCACTTTAATTGGTGGAATCACAACTTTTTTGTTATTGTTTTTACCACTGACATTGACATTATCACTCTCAAGGTCGCAGTCTTCAATTAAATTAGATTCGTCTAAGCACTGGAGTGGACTCCAGAAATTGTTTCTGGAGCCCATTTTAGGATTTTTAGATGAAGACAAAATGTCTTCGTCTAGGTGGCACCGATTTCTTTTCGGAATTTTGGATTTGAACTTGGAATGGAGAAAAGAATATTACTATAGCAGCGATTGTAAACACGTCAAGTACAGATAGGTATCTGACAGCGACTGAAGGCACTATTTTATATCAAAACCTTCAAAACCCTTGTTGAGGCTCTGTGTATAGCACGTTGCTAGATGGGATGGGGCCGAGGATAGGTGTGGAACTCGCACAGTGATAAACGGATTTGAGATGAATTATAGAGTTCTATTAGCTATTATGCATTAGATTGCCCTCCTTGCCTAGCCAGAAAACGTTGCTACAAGTCAAACATAGTTTCGTAAGCAGTTATTAGATCTTAAATCGAGTCAAGTCAATTTCTCCTGAGAACTCTAATGTCGTTTTCCATTGGGCAAACAATTTGATTTTTGTTTTGTTCTCAGATCAGTTTCATTTTCCATTGGGAGCAAAAAATCGATTTGTTTTGATCTAGATCACTTTTCGCAAATATCGAATTCTATGCTAGATTTATGTCGATTTTGATTAGGCTTTTCAGATTTTGCCCAATCGAACATAAAACCAGATTGATTTTTTTTTGTTATAGTATTAGCGTGATATTTGACAAGCTGGTTGTCAAAACAACCTGGTCTTTAGAAACTATATCGAAGTCAATGTTTTCAATGTTCCATACTCTCGTTTGCTTTTGCAGACGATGACTAGGGAATTTGGATGACAGCCAACTGCTTTAAATACCTTGAGGCGTTCTCTGGTTTCATGAGACTGTGGCACAAAATACGCGGAACTTGGGCGATTAAATGGAAAGTAAAGCTCTCTTCATTTAGAAGGTAATCGAGAACTTCTTTAATCTGCATTCAAATTGATAAACGAGGTAGTGATGTTCAATTTAAATCTCAATAAAAAAAAATCATAGATTATGCAGGTAAATAACTTCTCACCTTTGTAACTCGCACCTTTAGAACAGATGGGTATTTCTCTCAAATTGCTTGAGTCTCAGAGACGCTAAAATTCAATTATTTTGCTACATAGTCCACTGGAATTTCGTTCACCCAGTATCTGCCGCGCCACACTGAAGTTGGTTAATTGCCGAGTTACCTTGCTATAATATTGCTCCATTTTGATTCCAACTTAATACCGTGTAACAAAATGATCATACAATGTAAATTAGGGCTATATACTTACTGAGAATTTCGTCGATTTTACCATATTAAGTTTAGTGCGAGAGATTTCAAGCTTAAAGCCAATATCAATATTATTTCATTCCATCTCAACTCAACACCTTGTTTTTCTTTACACGCCGTTTCCCGAATCGAAGCCAAACCTTCGCCTTCTGCATTCTCATAATCGTTGGATACTCTCTCGTAGTCTACCCCTTTCGCTTAAATTGTAATAGTTTATTCAAAGAAAAAAACACAATTCCGATACAAAAATTACGCAATCCATTTCTAAAATAATATTAATAAAAAAAAAATACAGTACTTGATTACTTAAATCAAAAAAGCCTCGTGCAAATTAAATTAATAGAAAAAAAAGTGATCAACATCTCAAAGAACATTAGAAATATGATTATTATCAAACTGGTTAATGTAACGACAGGACCATCTTCAAATGATTAAGCGAAAATGTATTCCTCATTGTTCTTGCGAAATACAGACTTCATTATTTGGTTCTTAACATCTCGAGTCGACTTCCTGATACTGCTCCTCAACGGTGATTTCCTTTCGGTGGGCAGTTACTCAATTTTAATGCAGTCCGTATGAAATAAATTCGATTTGAATTTAATTTCCCTCTTCGTTGTGTCAATGATAGACATTTCACGGGCACAGGCGACTTCTGCTTCGCTG
This sequence comes from Portevinia maculata, assembly GCA_949715645.1. Lineage (NCBI taxonomy): Eukaryota > Metazoa > Arthropoda > Insecta > Diptera > Syrphidae > Portevinia > Portevinia maculata. The sequence continues at coordinate 152,497,413 of OX454525.1, read as the reverse complement.
GTATACTTTTGGGGCCGGCGACGAAAGCTGTGACGAATTGTTCCCATGACATTATGACTGCTTCAATTTTGTTCAGACGACGTGATGTGTATTTATGGGTATGGGTATATCCTGTAGATTTGGAAGTTGGAAACGGGAAACGTGCAGATCCCACTGCAAAGTCATCCTCCTGACAGTTTTACTTTTCAATTTCGTCTACTTTGGTCAATTTCGTTGGAAAAACTAGCTTAACCTAAAAAAAACATCATTAGATAGTGTTAAAATCAACGAAGAAAAGCTCTTCCCTAACTCAAATGAATTAAATTGTTTCTTTGAAAGTTCTAAGTTGAGAACATTATTCAATTTCGGTTTCCTTCTTTTTTTCAGTGGCTTACGGATCACTTCGAATGGATTCTCTAGCTCATTGTTCGAATTTTATTTCACTAAATCAAAAATGGATTTTCATTTGCCTAAAGGTGGCCTTTTATTCGGAGGAAATCTGTTGAATTTCTGAATTAAACTTTTCACTTCTGTTTTTGGTGTAGAAGAGAATGCATCATTAGTGAATGCCGACGTTTTTGGTTTATTTATTATCAAAAAAGTGGTGCTAGGCCGTGATGCTTCCTCTAGCAGAGTCGTGCTTCCTCTTGCGCGATGGGGTAATTATCAGCTCAAATGGATTATTATCACTGAAGATACGAAAACACTTTTCTAAATAAAAGCAATAAATTAACTTTTTGATTAAACTATTCACATGTTGTGTAGGTACTGATCCATCGAGAAACTTCAAACTTCAACGTGACAAATGTCATTTGTTTTGGTGCTAGTGCAAGTAGGTGTAAATCTTGCTTCGAAATCGAGATTTGCGAAAATTGATCTACAACAACAAAAAAGCAATCTAGATAAAAAAAAGAGATTTTTTGCCCAATCGAAAACGACATTATACTTACATTCTTAGGCATTTGTCACTTTGTAGTTTCTCGATAATCATTTCGACGCGTTTTTTGTTTTTGTGGAGAAAAAATACCTATTTTTTATATTATTCTGCGGAAAATAAAATTAGTGAACAATAATATGCGTGTAATTTTGCTTCCGCCGGAAAGAAAAAAATGATAATATATTGTTGTGTCTGCTTGCTGCAGCGCAAAATAAATTTCTTGAACAATAATTTTTTTTTATATCTGCTTGCTTTTGTGGAAAATACAATTTGCAACAATAAATACCTGTGTTTTATATTGTTTTGTGGAAAATAAAATAAGTGAACAATAATATACGTGTAATTTTGCTGCCGTCGGAAAGAAAAAAACTATAATATATGTATTCTTGTTTTTGTTTGCTTCCGTGGATAATAAAATATGTGAACAATAATAATTTTTTCAATTTCCTTGTGAAACTGATGAGAAGGAGAAAGTCACGGCGCCAAAACAGACAGCCTGGCAGAATTATTTTGCAGATTGCTGAAAACCTTTAAAAAAAATCAACAAAATAAACACAATTTTTCCAATGAATTGTCTTTTTGTTTATTTAAGATTATTCAACAGCAATGCCTACGGATATAAAGGGTGTTCAAATTTGAGGTATCATTTTAAATTTTGAATGAAAGACATAAATTGTGTGAAATCTGTATATTTATTTTTCATTGGAAAAATTATGTACATTGGTTTCGGGTAATAATGAAAAAGAATGTCGTCCAAGTGACCTCCTCTGCTAGCTCGACAGACTGTCAACCTTTTACCAACATTTGAATCACTTTTTGGCATAATGATGGTTCAATAAGGGATATTTGCCCGATGATGTTGACTTTAAAGTGTTGTTAAATCGCATGATCTTGGTGGCCACTTCACGTCTGTTCTTCGGAAAGTTATGGGATTGTTAAACTTCTCTTTCAAAGATCAATTGAGTTCGTTGCTGTGTGGCATGTTGCACCATCCTGTTAAAACCACATATTCTGCACATCAATATCTTCCAATTGACTCCACAAAAAGTTTCTAATCATCGCTTGATATCGAGCTCCATCCACAGTAATTGCATTGCCATTTTCATCTTCGGAGAAAAATTGACCAATTACGCCACCACACCAAAATCCACACTAGCTATACAGTATTTTTTTTTTGGTTTCAATGGTTTTATTTAGGATTTTCCTCAGCCAAAATGCGACAGTTTTGTTTATTGACATAACTGCCAATTTCAAAATGAACCTAATCGGTGAAGATAATTTGCTTGAAAAAATGGTCATTTTGTTATTGCTTCTCTATGGCCCAATTAACGAATTGCCGAGTTATGCGCCTTAATCTATAACACATATTTATGTAATGAGAAAAACTATGTATACGTCCTTTTAGATTAGGGCGCATAACTCGAGACGGATGTACTTTAGAGCTGAGCTGCCGTAGTAACTATTGTTTGTATTGAAGTACTCTACACATCCTGCTAGATCGCGTTGGTGTGCCATACAAAAAAGGCACCACTTGCTCATACATTTCAGGCAAAGCCCTTTAATTTTGAGCTAGAAAGCTAAAAATTTATATATGATCTTTGACTCCTAAAACTGCTGGGGAGATAAAATTTCTAAAATCCGTCCACTGACACGCCCACAATTAAATAAAACAATTTTATTGAAAAGTCAAAGTTTGAGCTAGGAAACTGAAATTTATAATATAGACTCTCTAGGTGCCCTTTATACTTATATTTAAATATTTTTCAAATCCGCGTACTAACACTCCCACAATTAGATAAAACAATTTTATTGAAAAACCAAAGTTTGAGCTAGGGAGCTGTTTGAACGCCCTTGATAAGTTGTTCTAATAATTTGTTTATCGACCAAAAAGCGGTCTGTAAATTGCCACACGAATACTACCATCGACTACTAATCGGTGTGAAGTAAAGAAATTATCGCAAGTAATATTTCTACCTTTCTACTACTGGTCCACCTGTGGGTTTCGCCGATTCGAACTCAATAAGTATCGGCAGACCTCTCGAATCAAATCACTTCATCACTGATGCTATTCGAATACTGGTGTAGTTGCACTTGTGTGATCCACGAGTTTTGGGGCCTGCCTCTTTTTTGCGATTATATAGGAACATTGAGTGATAGCTATGAAAATTGGCATACCTTTGTCATTCCACAAACTTTTAAAGGCCTCTCCATGATGATGGTTTCAAACTATTCTTGAGGAAGTGACTGAAGCAGTCGAACCCTGAGTGCTAAGCGCATGGCGGAGGTAGTGTAGCTTGGAGTTACTGTTGCAATACGAACCAAAAGCTACACTGGTCCGCGGAAAAGGACCAGGGAGGGGCGGATGTCAAAGTCGAGTTGGGGGTCCATCCTCATGTTGGTTGCAACCGTTTGGATTTAAGGTTGATATTTATGGTGAATGAATTGAAGGGGGCAAGAGATGCAGGTTTTAAGACACACGTCAACCTCAAGAACCTTGGGGAGGAGGCGAGGAGCAGAGTGGGGTGACTGTTGCAATCGAGCTCCAACTCCGGTCCTATTTTGTCTGCTCAGCGGGAAGGCAGCAAAATCGGGGATGACTGTATTAATCAAACCTGAATGAAGTGAATGTTACAATCCAACTCAGTCCGACCTCTTTTCCTTGACAGGAGTATAGGTTGGGATGACTGAACTTAATCGAACCCCAAGCCGTCGCTCAAATCCCTGATGGGTATCAGTATGGTTACACTGATTGCAATATGCTGAGAGTGACTAATGTAGTCGAGCTCAGGCCGACCCCCGAAACCATGGGTTAGGACCAGGATGAGGTGACTGATACAATACAAGGCTGATCCCAATAATTCACTCCACAGCGGAGGGAGAGCTGCTGCTTCCATTTTTTATACCCTATTCTAAGGGTATATTAATTTTGACGCATTGTTTGTAACATACCTTACCTTAGACCCTTAAAAGTTACTGTATTTATGATCAGCATCGATAGTAATGTCGATCTAGCCATCTCCGTACGTCCGTCCGTCGGCAAAAATTAGGCGTTTAAACTGGGCCTAGAGAGCTGAAATTTTAACCATATACTCTCTAGGGTCCCGAAATAATCAAATTTACGAATTTTTGAAATCCGCCCACAGAACGCCCACAAACTCAAAAAACAAATTTTTGGAAAAAAATCGTATTTTGAGCTAGAAAGCTGAAATTTTGTATATTGATCTATGACTCCTAAAACTGCTCGGGAGATAAAATTTTCAAAATCCGCCCACACGCCCACAATTAAATAAAACAATTTTTTTGAAGAACCAAAATTTGAGCTAGGGAGCTGAAATTTATAATATATACTCTCTAGGCGCCTTTCAAGCTCACGCCCACGATTTAAAAAAAAACTTTTTTTGAAAATCCAAAGTTTGAGCTAGGGAGCTTCGTTTTTTTCGATTAAATCCTTTAAATGTTATATAACAAAATATGTAGAGTGTTCTTAACAATTCAACCATACTTAGACTTTTGAGGGATAGGAATAAGAATAGGGTATTCAACAGTTCGCCCAAGCGGACTGTAGCCCGTCCCTATGTTTTTTTGTATAATTCGCTTAAGCTAAAGGGGCTTTGTTTTTTCTGTATATGCACAGTACCCTTATAGTGTTAAACACAGCGCGTGCATTTTTTTTTGAACAGTAAGCAGCGCCTAGCTATAAAGTATTGTATTGCATGATTTTAGCTGCTACTTACTATTCGAAAGAATAGGAGGATAGGAAAGAAGTTTTGGTGCTTGGTATTTTTTTTTCTCCATGGGTGGCGACTAAATTGCTTAGGGAGATCTCTATTTATGTGAATTCAATTAAAAATCATGGCCCTGGCCGGGATCCGAACGCACGACCTGCCAATCAGGTAGTGAATACAGTACCATCGCACCAATGCCACCTGATTCAAGGAAAGGAGAGCCGTCATTAATTTCCATGGGAATGGAAGAGTCGGCCGCAAAGTCGAGTTGTTGGTTGAGAACTGTGCTTGAGCGGGTGACTGAAGCAAGTGCACCCTGAATGCTAAGCGCTTAGCAGATGGAGTGCAGCTTGGAGTTACTATTTCAATAGGAATCATAAGCGTACGCTGGTCCGCGGGAAGGGAGCAGGGAGGGGTCCTAGCCACAGACAAACATCGGAGGGGTGTCCATCCTCAAGATTAGTGCAACCACTTGGATTTTGTCTGTCTCACTGAGATCGCTTAGATCTTCGAAGAAATAGTCACCAAGAATTTGTTGCCTTGAGTTGGCTAGTGCGGGGCATTTAAACAGGAGGTGTGCGATGGTTTCCTCCTCCTCCACGTCTCTTCAGCTTCTGCAGAACTCGTTTGACGGTACTCGCATTCTGGTGGGGTGTCGCCCCAAAAGACTGTGATTTCTCCGACTACCGGGCTGATATTTTTCCTGCTAATGGAGAGGAGTGAAATTGCTTGTTTAATTGCTCTTTTGCTCCTGGTGTCCAAGCGGTACGTCTAGGCCATGAATCCTATATGTAGAAATGTTGTTTTTAAATTGGCAACCAAAACCTTTTACCAAGTTAAGGTTTTGTGATTTTTGCTTCTAGCCTAGTTAAAAACATATCAATATTTGAAGCCCTGTCAAGCACCTTTAATACGCCGTATGGTATAGTTTTGTAGTAGTTATGATCAATATTAATTACTTTCACATTTCAAGCTATCTACAAACAAAAATGGAATATTATCAAATTTTCAAACAAATTAAGCTCCCTTCAGCTCACTATACATATGTGTGCAAAAGCTCAACTTTTTATTCAACTGAGCCGGCTCAAAACCAGGGCTAGCTGTGAGGTTAGCTAAGACGTGTCCTTCTGGCATCCCTTATCTTAGTTTATAAAAAAAAACGTGACGTGGCCATTATGCAGTAAATGCTCTTGACGAGACTTCAATTATTTTTATACCCTATTCTAAGGGTATATTAATTTTGACGCATAGTTTGTAATATACCTTAATATTTCCCGTAGACCCCTAAAAGTTACTATATTTATGATCAGCATCGATAGTAATGTCGATCTAGCCATGTCCGTCCGTCCGTCCGTCCGTCCGTCGGCAAAAATTAGGCCTTTAAACTGGGTCTAGAGAGCTGAAATTTTGACCATTTACTCTCTAGGGTCCCGAAATAATCAAGTTTATGAATTTTTGAAATCCGCCCACAAACACGCCCACAAAATCAAAAAAACAAAATTTTGGAAAAATTCTAATTTTGAGCTAGAAAGCTGAAATTTTTTTTATATGATCTATGACTCCTAAAACTGCTCGGGATATCCAATTTTCAAAATTCGCCCACTGACACGCCCACAAATAAATAAAACAATTTTATTGAAAAACCTAAATTTGAGCTAGGGAGCTGAAATTTATAATATATACTCTCTAGGGGGCCCTTTATGCTCATGTGTAAATATTTTCAAAATCCGCCCACTGCGCCCACAATTTAAAAAAAAACTTTTTTTGAAAATTCAAAGCTTGAGCTAGGGAGCGGAAATTTATAATATATACTCTCTAGGGGCCCTTTATGCTCATGTGTTAATTTTTTTTTAAATCCGCCTACTGACACGCCCACAATTAAATAAAACAATTTTATTGAAACACCCAAGTTTGAGCTAGGGAGCGTTTTTTTCGATAAAATCCTTTAAATGTTATATAACAAAATATGTAGAGCGTTCTTAACAATTCAACCATACTTAGGCTTTTGTCACGCCCACTTATGAGGGATTGGAATAAGAATAGGGTATCCAACAGTTCGCCCAAGCGGACTGTAGCACGTCCCTATGTTTATAGGACGCTTTGTTTTCTATTTGATTTATTTTTGATGAGTGCGGATTTGGAGAGGGAACATCACATTTTTTTTATTGTCTCTTTGCATGGCCATGTAGGTATAAGCTGTTGCGCAAAATAATTTAATAATGTGTACGTGTTTAACAACGTCGCTAGAAAATTTCTGATTTTACCTATAATAGTTGCAAATATGCCTAATACCTCCTCTTCACGAGCAATATTTCACAGCTTACTATCTGTCACTTTTCATAGAAAGAAAAATATATAGAATACCTTAAATATACTGTGGGCATTTTATAGCTTCATAAAAATGACAGCACATAGAATACTTTCCATAAAATGCTATGAACTGAGCAGTATATAGAATGCAATTGTTCATAGAATACTATTTGTAGTCTCCACAACCAATTTTCATAAAATGCTACATTGCATTCTATAAAATATTGCCCGTGGAGACGCCATGCAAGGGCCGATGTCAATAAAACGAAAATTAAATGCAAATGTAAACCTCAGTTAAGGGCTTTCATTGCTTTTTTGTTCGTTGACTTGTATAACCTTGGACTTGGAAAAATTGTGAGCAACTACCATTTTCGAACATTGTATCGCGTGATTTGTCAGTTCGAAACTAGCACCTAGGCTGAAAATCGTGCTGACTTGAAATTAACTAATGCTAGTCGTGCTAGCCGTGAACATGATTGATTTCATATCTAACATGTTGATAAATTTTTTCAAAGGTATAGAAAACCAAACAACAATCATCACACGTTTGACATTAACATAATTAGTGTGTCAATTCACCCGAATGTACTTTTAATTATTCGAGAAAAGTTGTGTGCATTTGTATTTGAAATCCATTCCATTGAAAATGAATAACCTTGCAGAACAAAGTTTCTGTGTATTACCATTGTCAATGTTATGCCCTAAGGTACGTTGGAGGGAACATTAACATCGCATTTCCATTTAATAGAACATATCCACACACAGTTCGCGCAGTCATTTCTCTCACAAAAGATACTAAACCCTAATGGATTTCTTTGCCCGCCTGCATTGTTTCCAAGTTGACATGCAATTCCAACTGAGAGATGTTTATGTTTATGACATTATCATTTAACAAACCTTAATATTGCGCGTAAATTCAAAATGGTATTCAACCAAGGGTAAGAAGAATATATGGACTGCTTCCATTGTTAAAGAAATATCACTTTTACAACCATCTGCGACTAAAAAAAACACTTTCATCTCTAGCCACTTTCCCCAGTCAACTTACTCAATAACAATAGGACCATGCCGGATTACCGCTGTGCATCAGTTGGGGCTTGATAAATAATATAATGAGAATTTTCAGGTTTGAACATATATTGAAATAAAGTAGCTTCTCCGGTCTACTCGTCAGAGGTTGCTACAAAGCTTCACTCTATCCTCTTGCCGATGGCATGAAAAAATGCGAGGAGAATCCAAATTCGCTTAAGCTGAAAGAAAGTTGACTGAATTCATTAAGGCAGTAACACGACCACCACAAGCCACTGACTGGCATTACTCAGCATTTTCTATGACTGATACTAACAATAGCTGCAGCACGCAGCCCCAAAAGCTTCGCATCGAAAAAGGTTAATTTGTTATATCGGAAAACTAAATTGAAGTGCTTAGCCGGCGCTATCGATTTTGTGGTACCCACAATTTCTAAAAATAATCCAAAGAAAATAAATTTCTTGTCAACGCAGCGAGGTGGTGTTTATCGCTGGGATTGTGAGAGGGATACGACAGCTACTCGTATTATATTCAGTTTATTGCTTTAGCATTAGCAAGTTATGAAATTATGTAACTTGGACAACAGAAAAAAAAAAACTCTGGCGGAGTAGGTTGAAATGGAGAGTCTACTTGTTGCTAACTTATTTCTTTGGTTTACGGGCTGTGATGTTCGACCTTGAAAATAAAGTTCCAAACAAAAGATTACGTTTCATGGTCAAAATAAGCTGATGGATTAGTTGTGATACACTGCGGTTCACTTGATTAGAAGAAGATGATTTTTTTGGACGTGAAATTGATTTTTCTCTCGTTGTAATGCACCGAGAAAACAAATTATGGTTAATAGTGGTTTGGTCTTTAACAAACAATAAAAAGCGGCCAAGTGCGAGTCGGAATCGCCCATGAAGGGTTCTGCTCGAATTATAATTATTATTTACTTAGGCACCTATTACAGATTTATTATTAGAAAATAATGGTTCACGGTTTATGCATAAGGTTTATATTTATGAAATTAAATGTTTTTTTTTATATTTGAGTTGATTGAATGAAAGGTAAATTGCGGTTTACGATTTATGACGTATTAAAAAAAAACTACTTACTAGATCTCGTTCAAACCAATTTGCGGTGGAAGTTTGCAATGTACATCATATATTTTTTTACCACTTTGGAAGTGTCTCTCGGCAAACTATTCAGTTTAGAAAAAAATGGTTTTAGAAACCTCAATATCATTTTTGAAGACCTATCCACACACGTATGGGTGTGATGGAAAAAAGATGTATTGCTTTTTTTTCTATTTTTGTGTGAAAATCTTAATGCGGTTCACAGACCGATGAGAACAACCGCGTGTCGTCGGCTAGTCCCATCTACAGACTTAATGTAGATAATACTACGTGGTATCACAATGGACCTAAATTGGTCTAAGTGTGTCGGTTTCTGCCGACAGCCACCTAACTTAACCTAATAGGTACAAGCCTAATGTCTTAAAACTAACCAAAAAACTAAGACTTAAAGCTAGGACTTAAAAACTAAGATTGATTAGATGGTGGAGGGGGGAGGTGGAGGAGGGCTGATCTGACGCAAGAGGTGCAGGGATTAAAATAAAAAAAGAATGGGTTAGAATTTTCCATATATTCGGCTTGATGACTTAAAGCTAAGAACTTAAATCTATGGTTAAAAACTAGAGCTTATAACTAAGGAGTAAATCTAAGGATGAAGGAGATCGATTTTTAGGGAAGTGCTGCCTTTGAAGTCTAAAACATTAACACGGAGGGTTAACCGTAGCATACGTGAGATGGGTTCGTTGGAGCCATACGAGGTACGATGGGTTGGAAGATAGAAAAGTCGTGGGCAACGTAGACTACAAGGATTGGTGTTAAGGGAGATAGAGTTGTAAAGATACGCGCAATCGACGGAGCCTGAAAGGAGTCGGTGAATGAAGAGAATGTCTGCTGCGTCCCTGCGTTCCTCAAGGGTATTTAGGTTGTCGGGCGCAGTGGCTCAATTGTTAGTGTGTCTGCCTACTAATCGAAAGGTCCCCGGTTCAATTCCGGGGCCAAATAACATCTTGAGTTTTTTTCCACTGCCCCACCTCTTGCGAACGTCTGACAAACATCCAAGAGTATCAATTGTCATGAGAAGCTTCTCAAATTTGCCGTTCGGATTCGGCTTAAAATTTTAGGTCCCTTCCACTTCGCAAAGAAAGTGTTTGGAGAAGCTAGGTTTTAGGCCCTCTATGGGCCGCCATTAATGCCTAATATTTTATTTAGGTTAATAAGTTTAAGACGGTCGCGATAAGGAGGTAAGATAAAAGGATCGTTCCAAGAGAGACCATGAAAAGCAAATCGAAGAAAACGACGTTGAATGCCTTCGATTTTGGATACATGAACACGTTAAAAGGGACACAATGCTTGGCTAGCGTACTCTAGGAGGGTCCGAACAAAAGTGATGTACAGGGATCTGTTCACGTATGGATCGCAGAACTCTTTTGAGCATCTTTTAACGAAGCCAAGTGATGAGTTTGCTTTAGTAATTATCTCATCAATATGCGAACGGAAGCATAATTCTCTATCGCATAATATACCAAGGTCGCGAATTGATTGAACACGATATATAGGTTGATCGTGGTGTTGGTGAACTCGGGGAGGAGACTTGTTGCTCTTGCGTGAGAAGGTAATAGACTGACATTTGGATACATTAAGTTCTAGGCAGTTCTTAAGGCAGCAGTTGGAAAAACTATTTAGATCTATTTGAAGGAGGCTGGAATCATGTTGTGAAGAAATGGTTTCGAAAAATTTGATGTCGTCAGCATGGAGAGAGAGTGTTGAATTATCTTTTCAAGATCGTTAATTGTTAGAATAAATAAAAGGGGACCTAGATGACTGCCTTGTGGAACACTTTAGATGGCTAAGAAAGGTGCCGAAAGAACGGACCTGAAGCGAATACTGTAAAAACGGTTTTCCAGGTATGAATATATCCATTTCAGCAAAAGGGGTTCAAAGCCAAGGGCAGATAATTTGAAACTATATGAACCCATCCATTTAGGTATTTTGACATTGGTCGGGGATTAATTAAAGGAATACTCGGTTACATCATTCGATGTGTTGTGGCAATCGACTGATGATCCCAATCACCACATCTGGGTGAAACGCCAAGATGGAAAAAAAGTTACTATTATGTACTCAACTATATTTTATTTTGTAATACAGTAAGTCAGAGTGTGATTCATTAGCTGCATTGTTTATTATGGCTACTTTTCAAAAGGAGATATTTTTAAGATTGTTAAATAACATTTGAAATAATATGATTAAATAGCGCATGATATCAAAGCATCACTATGATAACGGTGAATTCCAAATCTGTCGAATTGTTTTTTTCATGCCGATGAAAATATTGTACAAGTATGATAGTTCAACAATTATTTTGTAAAGTACGACAGATGACTCGCTTAACCTTCTTTAATACACAATTTTTTTAAACGCAGACAGCAATATTTTCAGCTGATTCAATACGAACAGTTGTTACTTAAGATAGTTTAGACTTTCTCAGATATATATGTATATCTACATCAATTCTAGTTGATAATGAGAGAAATTATATCGGTTGAGTGAAACGCTTTTGAATTCTTTCGAAAGAAAAACACTTCGTTGGATATTTGGATCTGTAAGCGATGGTGCGAATGGAGGAGAAGAAACGACCGCGTACTCTTTGAGCTGTATATATAGATGTAGTCCGTAAGGCTAAAACACGTCAACAAATTGGCTCGGCCGTATCGTCCGAATGGATGATAATCCACTTTTATAATGATAATCGAAAATCTTCGACTACCCTCCTCCAGGTTCAAGACGACAAGGAAGACCGAATCTCCGTTATGGGGACAGGGCCATTGCGAATGCCGGAGCGATTAAGTCTCATGCAGAGACTCTCCAAGGGTTGGGAGCTCATAAGGTAAGCAAGTAACCATTTAGAGTCGGTTGCAATTGTTCTTCAAAATGCGCACAGCTTGTTCAAACTTATATCGCATAAGAGAGCGTTTTTTAAAATATTAATGCGCTAATGCCATTTTTAATGAAATTAAAGATCACATATCACAGCAGCATATTCGCTTGTACTATTATCTCTATATATACAAAATTGTAGCAAGTGTGTTGTGGCCTTATAACTCACGAACGGTCAAACCGAATTCGATTAAATTTTTAGGGTTTGTTCGTATGGTCGTGTAGATGGTTTATCTAAAGTTTGAACGAAATCGACACGTTCGTGAGTCAATGTCAACATGTGATTTTGTCCATATAAAAAAAACATCAACAAATACGCAGGCGCCTATGAGCGTGTGCGGTATGTATGCTGACTTCATACACACGGTAGATACACGTTGTAGCGCATACACGCATACACATTGACAGCTGTCAGTGAGTGATCATTTTAAGGTTCTTTTTCATCGAACTCGCATTGTGGACAGACGTAATCGGTAAGAGTCGCGTTTGATTTTTTTTTATATTTAGAACGCCTGGACCGATTTCGATGATTCGCACCAATTCGGACTGAAAAAAAAAATTATGAAGCAAATTCATTCTCTTATACATTTTGTATGGAGCGATTTTACGACGCCATCTTCATGATAGCTGACGTTTATGTTTATGTTACATTATGACAATTTTGATGACTTATCAACTTTTGATAGCTGATTCATTTGCACAGTCGTTCCATCGCATACTTCTGTGCTGTGCAGACGTGCGTTGCGATTTATCAGCATTTTTTCAAGTTTTATCAAATTTTTATCAGCTTTCGACAGTTATTGTAATTCAATTTGATTTAATATATTGTTTTAAAATGTTTAGTTTAATGAAGTGCACATTGTAAATGGTTATATTCTTTGTGATTGCGTGCGCATCGACAATCAATCCAAACGTTAATTTCGGATGGTGCAATTCATTTTTAGGTGGGTTTCTTTTAAAATCAATTCGAATATACCCAAGAAAATCGAAAAGTCCCCGAAAAAAAATTATGAAGAAAATTTATTTTCCCATACATTTTGTATGGAGCGATCTTACGGACGCCATCTTCATGATAGATGACATTTATTTTTACGTTACGTTGTGACAAGTGGCGCGTTCAATTTGCAAGTCAACTGCAAGTTCACTACTAATTAAAGTCTCTCACTTGCCAGACGATGGTCACGTGAGTTATTTGATCAATGAGAAAAGGTAAAATAGTAGTCACTAGTAAGTAGTTGACTTGTAAATTGAACGCGCCCAATTTTTTCTTTGATGGCGTTGTGTGCATCAACTTTTGATAACTGATTCATTTGCACAGTCTTTCCATCGCATACTATTGTGCTGTGCGTTGCAATTTATCAGCATTTTTTCAAGTTTTATCAAAATTATTATTATTTATTATTTATTATTATTATTATTTTCATATTATGAAGCTGAAAAGTTTGTTTTGTTGAACGCGCTGATCTCAGGAACTACTGGTTTGAATTGAAATGTTCTCAAAACTCATAGTTCAGACAAATGTGACAAATGTGATTATCCTAAATAATGAAGTGATCCCAAATCTGACATCTTCGTGCTGATAATCCTTGAGGTCGAATCGGTGAACTCCACAGAACGACCAGTAAGAACGCAGTAAAATGGGAATGTTAAGATCCTTGTAACCCAGTCATAGTCTCGCCGTTAACGAAGAAGAAGGGTTTTGGTGCAGCCTTAAGAAAGGAAATTTACAGGAATCATGTTCATCAATTTTGTCAGCTGTATTGTGTACTGCACACCTTAAAGAGCTTATTAGCAACTTCGATCGTTATTTATTGGTATTCACCGCCAACGTGAATCTTTGTTTGAGCTATTTTGCTTTTAATTTAAACTTCAAAATATAATATAAGAAGAACGAATTCGTTTAAAATAATACAAACGAACCAACAACAGCAGAACAAAGAAGAACAAAGGTTTAGAATTTTCACAACGGAGACTTATTAACAAGCTCTTCCTCAAAGAAAAAACGTTTAGCTACTCGTATCTTAAGTGATGTTGAACTTGCGCGTTCAGTAATTTTGTCACAATTCATCATAAATATTATTTAGTTGCAATGAAAACACTTGTAGGGCTGCTGAACAGAACAAGGACGGAGCTTAAAAGCCTATTTTACCTACGGGTGCTTAGGCGTACCATTCGCTACATGTAAACTCATGTTTAAGCTGGATACAATCGAGAAATCTAACCTTAGGTGACAAGAGGTACAACTTGTCTAGCGACAAAACAGAATTGGTGTAAGCTGAATCTGTTCTCTCATAACAGATTGTACATTGGTGCTTCAATTGGTGTCATCACTGGGCAATGTCTTCTAGGTAAGAATTCAGCAGATCATACTCGTATGTTGCTTGGACGAAGAGGAGAAGGAGCCTATTCTCCACCTTCTCTGTGAACTTCCTGGTCTTCCTTAACGACGAAAAGTTCATTAGGGGAATTTCTTTTATAATGATCACAATAATCTAGTCCACACTGACATTAAAAGTTTCTTACGCTGCATAATAAGCTCTCTGGTTCAATGAGTAGGTAGGATTAATATCTACGTAGTCTCACAAAGATTTGCCGACTGCCTTTTAAACGTAATCTTACCTAATCTTACCTTTGGACTACCATCCAAGTTAATCTATTTGACATCAGTCAAATGAAGACTTTTGCTGAAACGTTTGCGATCCAGGAATGTACTCGTTAGCAAGTTTAAAACCTCTACTGACCTATAAATTTCTCTACAGTACTCGTATACGTATAAAATGATCTTAGCATCATTAATGATGTAGGGCAGATCATTTGCCAGCTCGTCTCCTATCTCCTTTCTGTACAAGGTTTCAGTGAAGTAGTTTGGTTGTTCCCTGACCACGATGCCCTCCCTGCTAATCAAATACGGTCGATGACGTTCTAGACAAACCAGCCCGAAATGATTACAAACCACCTTCGATATGAAGGTATTTGAGAAAGTGATGAATACTCATCTTCTAAGATAGAACAGCTGAGAATTAGGTGGTACAACTGACGGTCGCAACACTGTTATGATAAAAAAAAAGTTCCTGAAAGGCAGACGCGAAGTTAAACAACTAAGACCGGAAATCAGCCTTCTGCTAATACAGTCAGAAATGCAACTAAAACGATTGAAATTGCCATGAAAGATAGCAGACAAAGTTACTCTAAAAACATAGGGACGGGCTACAGTCCGCTTGGGCGAACTGTTGGATACCCTATTCTTATTCCTATCCCTCATAAGTGGGCGTGACAAAAGTCTAAGTATGGTTAAATTGTTAAGAACGCTCTACATATTTTGTTATATAACATTTAAAGGATTTTATAAAAAAAAACGCTCCCTAGCTCAAACTTGGGTGTTTCAATAAAATTGTTTTATTTAATTGTGGGCGTGTCAGTAGGCGGATTTTAAAAAAATTAACACATGAGAATAAAGGGCCCCTAGAGAGTATATATTATAAATTTCAGCTCCCTAGCTCAAACTTTGGATTTTCAAAAAAATTGTTTTATTTATTTGTGGGCGTGTCAGTGGGCGGATTTTGAAAATATTTATACATGAGCTTAAAGGGCCCCTAGAGAGTATATATTATAAATTTCAGATCCCTAGCTCAAACTTTGGATTTTCAAAAAAAATTGTTTTATTTATTTGTGGGCGTGTCAGTGGGCGGATTTTGAAAATATTTATACATGAGCTTAAAGGGCCCCTAGAGAGTATATATTAAAAATTTCAGCTCCCTAGCTCAAATTTTGGTTTTTCAATAAAATTGTTTTATTTTTTTGTGGGCGTGGCAGTTTGCGGATTTTGAAAATGTTATATCCCGAGCAGTTTTAGGAGTCATAGATCATATATAAAAAATTTCAGCTTCCTAGCTCAAAATTCGATTTTTTCCAAAATTTTGTTTTTTTGAGTTTGTGGGCGTGTCTGTGGGCGGATTTCAAAAATTCGTAAACTTGATTATTTCGGGACCCTAGAGAGTATATGGTTAAAATTTCAGCTCTCTAGGTCCAGTTTAAAGGCCTAATTTTTGCCGACGGACGGACATGGCTAGATCGACATTACTATCGATGCTGATCATAAATATAGTAACTTTTAGGGGTCTACGGGCAATATTAAGGTTTGTTACAAACTATGCGTCAAAATTAATATACCCCTAGAATAGGGTATAAACAGTTGTTGGTTACTCACATACATTTGTAGAGAACTGCGTAAGACTTAAAATTAAACTCAAAGGTATTGGAGCGTGTCCGGTTATGCTGAGGGCATGGAAGTTCCTAAGGAAGCAATGCCACTAGCCACTGGCGACAGAAAAGGAATTGTCATCGTATTCAGCATTCCCAAATATTGACAATATGGAACTAAATTCCGCATTATGCTTTATGTATATTTTGCGGTGCAGCGAAATAAGTCCACGGGAACTAAGTCCACTGAGGGACTTAGTTCCCATTAGGTGGGAAATAAAACCACTTTCGCGAAGTGGACTTAGTTTCCATGTAAGGTGGGAAATAAATTCCCAAAACTCTGAGTGGTTTTAGTTCCCTTTTAGTGTGAAGTAAATTCTCACTGTCGACTAAGAACAAAATAAAATTAAAGAGTCAAGTAGGTACTTTGCAATTAACTTCTAACTGAGACAGAGTAATATAGGTACCGTGACCTCGCACCTACTCCAAATCAAACAGTGACCCCAAGCAGGGGGGTTGCATATGCATTGTACTGTTTATGAGATTAGTTACGAAATCGCAAGTAGATTCCATAAATAGTGTAATGCGGTTTTGAAACTTTGGCTTAATGTCACCATGATAAGCTTAAGATTTTGCTTAAAGAGTGTAATAACTAACTGCACTTTACAGGTTTTTGTCTAATTCTAAATGTTAGATGTTAGTTCCCTCTTCTTATTTTTGAATGTGTACTAAGTTCACATAAAAAAAAGGACTAAGTTCCAACTTTACATGGGAACTCAGTCCACTTCGCGAAAGTGGTTTTATTTCCCACCTAATGGGAACTAAGTCCCTCAGTGGACTTAGTTCCCGTGGACTTATTTCCCTGCACCATATTTTGCAGTACAAGTAATTCCAAGAGAAATGTTCTCGACAACAAACTTATATTTTTTCCTCATCGGAGATGGTGCCCCTTTTATAATAATTATATACGCGTATTTTTCAATTTATTTAAAATTGCGACTGTTTTTTTCTGAAATCGTCTTTTTTTGCGACCTTTTGATTTTCTAGCGGTAACGCTTACTTGTCCTCCAAAAATTTATATATTAAGCCATTAAGAAGGAAATATGATTAATAATTTGCTCACTCAATTGAGCTTTAAGCACACAGATGACTTTCATTACCCCACTTAGACATTTTCGATCCAATCTGAAAAGAACACACACCTATGTACTTCTATAAAACAAATATAATTACTGTTGGAACTTGACTATTGAAAAAAAATTATTTCCACTTCAAAACAACTAAAAGGCACTGGGATAAGTGTACACCGCGAACAATCACTCTTATACAGGAAGAAAAGGCAAAATCTATTCGAGGTAAAAAATAAATTGCTCGCACTAAACCCAGCGGCTAAAATCGCTATAAGAGGCGATAAATTACAAATCGATGACCGGCTGTTTGTTTACAAATTTGCTCGCGGATTGATTATCGAGTCAACAAGTGAGGTGACGTTTATAAAACAACGTTTCGGAATGGGAGCACTCGAATATTTTGACAGCGGCGAGGGACAAATCCAGACTGACCCTTTATCGTCTACAGCGCCCCCAATATACATGAATACGCATTAGGAAGACAGTAGCGTCTGCCAAACTACAAGTAAAAAAAATAATTTTATTAAATTACATATTTTTAGCTACAATATAGCTGGTATTAAAAGTAAACTAATGCTAGTTGATTTTTTTAAGTTAATTCAAAAATACGATATAATTATATTAATTGAAACTTTTTTAGAAGAAGAACAGCAAAACGTTATTAACAAACATTTTAAAGATTTTAGTATCAGCTATATTCCTGCAATAAGAAGTAATATTCATGGTAGAGCTAGTGGAGGTATCATTTGTGGTATTAAAAAAAGTAAAATTAGTAAATTTGTTAAATTTAGACAAATTAATAGAAAATTAGTTATCCAAATAGATGGTAATGGTAATCGCAAAAGCCACTTCATTGTACCCTTATACTTAAATTGTAATAACTGGTTGAATGATTTTAATGAGCTGCACGATTTTTTGAATAATTTTGACTCAACAAATATCATGCTGATCGTTGACTTGAATGCCAGAATTGGGCTTTTTCAAAACACTAATTTTGAAGGGTTAAATAAGCAAACGAATCTGCTATCACATAGAAAGTCTACAGATGACACTTTTAATAGGAATGGTAGAGTCTTAACGGATTTGTTTGAAAGTTTTGGTTTTTGGGTGCTAAATGGTGCATCAAGAGCTGATATCGATGGTGAACTTACGTTTGTAAGTGGACAGGGAAGTTCGGTAATAGACATTTGTGCAATCTCGGGAGGATGGCTTCAGGCTATAGAAGATTTTGAGGTCTTGATAGCAAATTTTTCGGCTCATTTTCCAATACTGGACTCTGCAAGCTTTAATCAAGAAATTCCTCTTGGAAGGATAAACACGCTACCTAGACTCAGATGGATAGCTCATGAGGTTGATACTTATCAATGTAGCCTAACTCGTAACATTGGATCGCTCACCTCTCCTAACTCGGCCCCTATAGAGCATGTTGTGGAAAGAACCTTGGAAGTTATAAGGTCCTCAGTCAATACCGCGGTGTAGATGGTTTGATTCTGAGTGCATCAAACTCCGAAAAATAGCATTTGCTTTTCTTAACTTGTTTAGGAAATCGAATTCTGACTACTTTAAAAGTGCGTATATACAAGCAAACAAACTTTATAAGCAAACTTGTAAAAATAAACAGCTACACTTCGCAAAAAACCTAGCTAGAAATTTGGAAAATTGTAAGGGCTCTAAGACATTCTGGTGCAATGTTAGAGTGTTGGGTGGAAGCAATACCCTATCGGGGAGCTCATTACAAGCCGAACTTTTAGCTTCTCATTTTCGAGCTTTGTTGACAGGAAGTGTTGATTTGCATATATTTCACTACGCATTGCCAAATGTAATGGCTGACGAGCTTGACTCGCCTATAGCTCTAACTGAACTGGAAACGGCTCTTCTAAAAATGAAGAACAGCAAAGCACCGGGGATTGATGGCATTACTGTTGAGTTTTTTAAAAACTCTACATTGGAATTCAAACACTATCTGGTGTCGTTATATAATTATATATACGAATATGCCTGTGTTCCTGAAAGCTTTAACAAAGCTATTATATTTCCAATTTTTAAAAAAGGAGATGCAAACTTGCCCGAAAACTATAGAGGCATATCAATACTTAATTCATGTAGGAAGGTGTTTGCTACAATTTTGTATACCAGACTCTCAAATTGGATAGAATCAAACCAACGTTTAAGTATATTTCAAGCCGGCTTCCGTGCGGAATTCTCAACTGTTGACCACATTTTCGCCTTGTCAAGCATTGCCACTAAATACACCCAAGAGAAAAAAAAACTTTATGCCTGTTTTGTTGATGTGTTCAAACTTTCGGCCATATATACTTCGACGATTTTGAACAAGTTCAAAGATCCTTTTTCAAACGTCTATTTCGTTTACCGAATTCAACTCCAACATATGCGATCCACGTAGAGTCTGGTATTTCCCCCGTGTATATCAAAAACCTAAAGGCTAATTCCGATTTTTTGCTAAAAACTATGAAAAAACCCGGGGTTAGTCTCCACAAGTCTATCATGACTAACCTTTTGCGCACACAAGCGTCACCGTTTAAAGAATGGGTTGCACTTGCACGCTCTCATGACCTCCCTCTCAATCTTTCCGAATCCAATCTAGATAATTGGCAGGAGCTGTTCTCAAATGTAATTTCAAAAGTTGACGAACAAATTTATTTTCAACATTTGAATCGTGCATCGGCATCCACAACAAGGGTTACATATAGAGAATTAAACCATCGCCTTCAAGCTGATAACTATTTTAAATTCGATCTCCCTGTGAAAGCTATAAGCACTATTTTTAGAGCAAGAGTGGAAATTCTTAGCTTAAATTATTTGCCTCATCGGTCAGACCTACCAACCTTGTGCGACTTCTGCAACAGATCCGAGCGAGATGATGTTTTCCATTTAATAGCTATATGCCCAATCTTGCAGGAGATCCGAAGGCTTTACTTCCAACATAGTGTCATTTCTAGAGCACAAGCGATACAAATAGTAAATGGATCGGCAGGGTGGATAAACCTCTCAAAATTTTGTGACCATGCTCTTACCTATCGAAATAGTTTTTGAAGTATTGGAATCTCAGTTGTTTAAGTTATTCAATCTTTTACTTAATTTAAGTACTATAATTTGTGAAATTTGTTAAACCATGAACTACCAATCAAATATTTTAAGCTTTATTTTATATTAAATGAAATGTCATTATCTGGCAGACGGCAACATGTCATGTCCATAGATTCTTTGTAAACCTCTGTAAACAAAACTGTTTGAAATAAAGAATATTTAATAATAATAATAATAATACTTACTGTAGTAAAAATCCTCCATAGGCAAGTTGTACAGAGAACGAAATGTACCCGTTGACATAATTTTGATTGGATGAGATTGTTTTCCGAGTGCTTATAGAATGCATGCAGCCATTGACTTTCGTACTCTTTTGATTAACGTTTGCGAAATCGCCTTGTAAATAATTTTTGTACCGCTTTCTTTTGGTTTTTTTTTAAATACACTATCAGATCTTTGTTGTCGAGTGCTTAAAGCAAGCAATTATCACGAGCAGAAATTTACCTGCACATAAAGAGCTCGCACAGGCTCATTATTGAGTGAAGTGAACGTGCAAGTCAACAACATGATCATTTAGATTAGAGATTCTACTCGTGCGACTAATTGGCTGCCCTAATTCGTTCTATGATGCAGGCTAAACAAAAAGTCAACATTACGTAAGCTATGCGCGCCACCACGGAGATTAAAGTCAATAGATCCGTTGACTGTTAGGCGGAAGGTTAAATTGATCATCCCATGGAAGTCGTCGGATGGCAAATCGAATAAATTTACACTGAATGGCCTCTATTTGATTTGAACAAAGGTCGTAGAACGGTTTTCAGACTTCTGAAAAAGTACTCCAGATTTGGACGAAAAAAACAACTGAACAATGTGTAATGTTTTGTTATGTTATAGGGTTCCCTTTTTTTATTGGAGCCTACCACCCTAAGCTATAGAAAGCGTAGCACGCTCTTCCTTAGCTGTTTAGAGCGCAGCTAGCTGTAATAGATGGCATATAACTGCCGCAGTTAATGGAGAGTCATAAGTGGCGATTCAAGACTGAATTCTATTAATTTCTTACTCGCTATTTATACAGAAATTCTTACGACTAATAATATGCATAAATACGTATCAATTTTACCCAATATACAATGGATCTTCACGATCATAGAAACGTAAGGGGAATTGTATTCTTGGGATCACCTTTTTATGAAGCCCATCATAGTTTTTGACTTATTAACTATTTATAAAATAGATATGGAGCCTTATTGCGAAGATCAATCGACAGTTGATAATTGACTATTTTCAATGTGTGCTATTGTGAACGAACGATTCTAAAGGATTTTGTCAATCGCAGTCAATTAAAAAAATGCGATTGACAAAAATACCAAATGAATCGTTCGTTCACAATAGCACACATTGAAAATAGTCAATTATCAATTGTCGATTGATCTTCGCAATAAGGCTGATGCTTTGTAAAACCCAGTTTCGGTTCGAAATAAACCCCAATATCCTTAACACTATTAACGTGAGAAAGAATATGTTGAGACAGTGAATATTGAAAGTTGGAAGGAAGAAAATGTTGACATTTAGTATGGTTCAGAAATAAACTGTTTTTAACGCACCAAGTGGCGAAGCTATTATTGTTGGTTTGAAGAAGTATGCCGTCTTGCTGATAGTGATAGATTTGTACATTTTTATTCCATCAGCGTTGATCACAATATTGCTGTGATTAATACATGCCAAAGCATCATTAATGGCTAGTATAAATAGAATTGGTCCTAAATGACTTCCTTAGGGAACTCCAGGCTGAGCTAGGAAATATTTTGATAGCTATCCTCTAAATTTGACTTGGTAAACCCTTGATCTAAGGTATGAATCAAACCTTATTATAACACCTGTTGGGAAACCATAGGCCATGAGCTTGAATTCGATTATTTCATGAGGCAACTGGTCAAAAGCCTTAGTGAAGTCAGTATATATGCAATCCACTTTATTTCCATCTTCGAGGGTATTAGAACATGCATGCAAGAAACATAGTAGATTTGTGACAGTGGATCTGTTTCTTACAAATCCATATCAACAAAGAAATATCAACTTCTTGCAGACAATTTGCTTAAAAAGTTAAGGAATACAGAAAAGTTTTGAAATAGGCCTATAGTTCGTGATATCACTATGTTCACATTTTGTCAATACAAGTGTTATTAAGGCACTTTTTGAAAGGCTAGGGAATTTTCCATTACTAATGGACAATACAAACTTGTATTTAAGGCAGCGGCATGACTACACTTGTTAATACACTATCAGATCTGTCTGTAGACAGTTTTGCGCTTACGTAAAAAGGGTAAACAACCCTCGAATGCGACTTGGCACCACTATGCTGGCTGTTATTTGACATTTCGGCTTTAATCTCCGGTCAAACCTGAAACTAAATTTCATATTGCACCTGCAATAAATTTCAAAGTACTACTCTGATTTAAAATCGAACTATAGATATCACCGGGTAGGGCAAGCAAATTTCAACTTAAAAACTAAGTTGACCTCGATAAGACAAGTGTTTCAGAAATGGCAAGCGCTTTAATACACGATTTTTGGTATTTTCTCTCAAACAAGTGTACACCGAACCTGGAAGTTAAATTCCAAAATACTGTTCGGACTAAAAACTAACTATGGCGAGGAAGACTAGTATTTTGGAAATGTCTGCGGTTCAATATATTTTTGTTAAACATAAAACTAAACACGCAAGAAAAATTTGGGGGTGTGTACCAAAAAGTTATCGGATTATGTAGAAAACGGTGCTTGGTAGAACTGATCTTTATCCGCTTAAGGACTAAGCGGCGAAAGTTATCCCCGGTAAAGGTAGCATATATAGGCTATGTTGTTGTTGTATTAAACATGCAAATAAGAATAAGTGTACAGTCAGTGGCAAAATCATTTACACATTGCTTTGTTCGCACTTTAACCAACGTATAAAGCTGGATAACTTTTGAAATAAGAACAAATTGTTTATAAAGGGACCACAACAACAAACCACCAGAGTTTTGGAGAAGCATTCTTTGTACGGATAAAACAGCTTGTTTCCTTGGACGGAACCTATGGGATTAAGTTTTATTATTTCAACCCAATAATAAAGGCGAAACAACCAGTCACTCAACCCACACGACATTCCAAAATAGGCAAGATAATGATATGGGGTTGCATATCAAAAGTGGAGTGGGTCCGCTTGTAAGGTGAAACAGTGAAAATTTTAAATGATGTTGCACTGGTTGCTGGTTCAAGATATATCGGGAACAATTTTATCCTTTCACATGCGCCGATACACACAGCCTGGAACATTAAAAAGTATTTGGCAGAAGTGGGTCAAGAAGTTTTAAAATGGCTCCCTTAAAGTCCTGACCTTAGTGTTATAGAAAATCTTTGGCAGATAGTAAAATCTAAAATTCCTGAAAACATTGGCAGAACTGCAGATCAAACTTGGAAGGACTTTATAACGGCTTGAAGTACCATTCCAGTAGAGCAAGTTTAAGGCTTAATAGACTCAATGCACAAACGCATTGCAGAAGTTATTGTTTCAAAAGGAGGAAACACAACCTATTAAGTAATGTTACTTTAAATAACCATTAACTTCAAACATAAAAATATTTTCTTTTTCGCTTCCAGATGTAGTGAAAACGAAAAAAACTGGGTTTGTGTAAATAATTTTGCCTGTGTTCGATGGATGTGTAAATAATTGTGCCATTTAGTTTTGTATGATTTTAACAGTTACTTGTTGGAATTTGATTAATTTTTTTTTTATTAACTTTTTGATTATTTGATTTGAGATTTGAATTTATTGAATAATGTTTCAAACCCTATTATAATTGTTATCGATTTGAGTTCTTTCGTATACCAGGATGGGATGCATGCAATAAGCACTTTATCGAATGAATAACACCTACTTCAGTCTTTATTTGAATATTGTATATCTTCTTCAATGACATTTGCATTGTATCGAATAATTGTAGCCAAAATGTAAGCTTTTAAGCATACTTAAATTCGTGATTCCACCTGAAAGTGATCAACGTTGAGGCAAACCGCCTTTAGTTGCCTTTTCGTACGCCACTTTAATGTAGCACAGAATAAATATTGATTGAAAACAAATCACAACACAAGTCATGTTGAAAACGACTGCCAAACTTGATAATCACGCAACTCAACATACCTCTCCGACATTCTTACTGAAAACGAAAGCAATCATTCTACCCACAACTAGGCATCGTGTTTTCTATTTTTTCCCATGATAAAGTAATAATTTATGCCAATGTAAAATCAATATGAACAAAGGCAGACAGTATTCAAAAACAACCCCTGCAATCTTTCCCGCAACCCTTCCGGCTTTGTTTGGTTTTTATTTATAAATAAAATTGAATTTCATAACCTAGGTTATGTCGTCAAAATTGCTCAGCCTTTTTGGACCTTTTTTCGACAGTATAAATAACGCCATAAACTGAACATCAAAATATGCGGGAACGTGTTGGTTGTTTTTATATTATAGAAGTGGCGGATAAGGAGACTGGGGCATCCGATATCCTATTGGCGGTATTCATATTTTATGGGTGGAGCGTGAATCAAATTACACTTAAGCGGGGTGGAATTTGGTTGTCGAAATGTGTATATGTTTTTCTATTTTGCACGTTTTCGGTAAGTACGATAGTAAGAAATAAGATCTTTAATTGAGCAATTTAAATGCCTATGCTCGAAGCACGTCAGAAGATTAAGTGTCGAACGCAATTTTACACAGAGGCAGGAATTAAATCATACTTAATTGAGCGCTAGGAATAAGTTCGTTTTACTTTCAATTAATTTCCTTAAAAGCTTAGTCAGAAAAACGTGCCTTTTGCCCGTGATAATGACAATCTGTTCGTTCCACTTTGATTAGACGAAGAGTGCACTTCAATTATTTTGAACATGTAGGTACTCGTAGTTTCGTTTCACTGGAGCCATGATCTCTTTTTGGGGGAACTGAAACTAGGGAATCCTTGTGCTTTGTGCAGAAAAGTAATCGATGACGGGGTGTTTCGTTCGGAAAATCGATGAATAATTTCTTGGAAATCGATGAATAATTTCTTGGATATCCAGTGACTGCTAAGTTGAAATGAATTTGCAAACAACCTTGGATTAAACGCAATGAGTTATGTCGAGAAGACAGTCGTTCTTTAAAAATTACAAATCGTTGTTTGGGATATAGTGTAGGATAACACAGTGCAATATGCTCTGCCTCAACCCGATCCCAGATGTTTAAACCTGTTCCCTGTTTATTTTTTTATTATTTGTGAGCGCACTAGCTCAGTGGTTAGTGTGTTGTACTATTCGATACGGAACAGCAATTCACCGAATTTCGGTGGCTTTTTGAGGGGGGAGGGTTCGGCATGCCCTCCCAGGACGCTGCGTTACTCTAGGTAACACCCTCTTAGTTTACTAGTTAGGTTAAGTTAGCCAGGGCGTTTCTGGGAGAGGCCGTGCCTGCCAACTTTTGGTGGTGGTTTCCGCGAGGTGACTGATGCTGTAGGGTTCAGGTGAGCATTTTGACGATTGCCAGGCGCTCATAAAAAATTGGGATCTTGACAACTTGTTGCGTAAAGTAACTCTATTTTTCTTCCAAAATATATTCAATGGGTGATCGCAAACTGGTTGACTAGCCTAGGTTTCTAGGATCGGATCCTATTTTGTGGAATCCAAAGGTTTTCACCACGGGTTTTTATACATAATCTCTTCTTCTTTCGTTACGACGAGGTTATACTCAGGATTAAGGAATTCATAACCCTCCCACTTTACTGCATCGCTATTGCTCCGCCTGTAGAAATCGACAGGCTTCCTGGTTTCGGATCATTTCATCACTAAAGTCATTCAAATGCTGGTGTTATTGCGTTTTTGTGATCCAGGAGTGGCCTCCCTCTTATTTACGATTTCAATCCACACTCAACTTCGAGATTTTTTTTACCTAACTATGTAGATTGTTGGTTACTTATAAATATATGTATATTATGTATGCTGCCAAGGTTGGGTCACCATTGTATCCATTGTGTCCAGGCCGCCCTAGGTCTTATTATAAAATAAGATAATTTCTGGCTTTTGTTTTATATCGGATAAAGAAGCAGTACAACTTTCCATTCCGCTGAGACGGAGGAGCACATCGTTCCATTCGGACCAAATCCAAATTTACTAGAACACACCTCTGGCCTCTTTGACGATTTGAATTCTTCGGGCAAATTCCCCTTGTTTTTCTTCAAATTGCCGACGGTGGTTATTTTCCAAGAGATGTGTTCCTGAAGCTATGGGAGCAAAGAAAACAAGTTGTCTATCGTTACATTTTGCCTCTGGTTCACGTTCAAGGGAATACAAGAGCCCATATTTTTCCGGTGCAAATTTGGCCATTCAGCGGATGTAAAGTTGACTCATCGCAAGCTCATCACGGGCCTGTATCACAATACAACAAGTCTTGTCAACCAAGTTAAATTATATGTAAAATTAAATTTTACTTGTTTGACTTGAGTTTCACTTGCTTAACTACACTTGTTGAATTGTGGTACAGGCCCTAGATCTATGTAAAATATTTCGCTGGTTTTAATGGAGTGTATAGTGTATTCAGTCAAGTTAGCGAGGCCTCTACATCCAAACAACTGCTCGTCCAAAGTAATGGTATCATAAGGTCTGAAACAGGCTCACAGATCTAGTTGATCATTTCGAAAACATTCCTTATGGTTGCTGCCTTATTTTCAGATCAGCAAATGACTCTTCTAAGCTGGTTGAAGAAATCGTAAAATAATTTGAAATCGGCTGACGGACAGTGGGTGCAGTGGCGCAGAGGTTAGTCTGTTGGACTACTAATCTTAAGGTCTCAGGTTCATATCTCGCTGGGCCAAGTAACAAGAGTATCAATTGTCATAAGAAGCTTTTCAAATTTGTTGCTCAGATTCGGCTTAAAATTATAGGTCCCTTCCACTTTGCAGAAGCCAATAGTTGGAAGGTTTTAGGCAATGTATAGGCCGTTAATGCCTAATATTTATTTATATTTTTTTGACAGACATGGTTGCCCGATAAAGAGGAAACGAATTTTATTCCCAAAGCTCGCTTAGTTTTTGTTGGTTCGATTTATAGGAACCCATCAGAAGCAAAATTCCGAAAAACTTATGAATTCTTTGTCAGTAATCGGGGTCCATGTAACAGCCTGTTTATTAAGATTTTAGGAGTTGAATTTACGATAGAAATCGTAGGATCTTTCCCTGAAAAACCTACAAATTTGGTCTCTAATGGATGGACTTATTACAGACAATTTTTGTAACACTACTTTGTACCATTTTTGCTGGTAATAAAAGTTTCATTTGAGGTGGCCACTTCCTCTTATGATCACTCTCATCATCAGATAACGCAGTCACTATTCAATTTAACATTTATCTCTTCGCCTATTTCAGCATCTTAGTTAGCATCTTCTTGATCAAGAAAATATTCTTCATCGATATCGGCGCATTCGTTTGGGTCAGGCCTGACTTCATCCGAATCAGATAAGTTAGCCAACATATTTCGAAATAATTTTGTTTATCTTCATAATTCAAACCAATTTGAAAGACAATCACTTTTAAAAAATACCAACACCACACGGCAATAGAGTACGAAAAAAAGTTCTCTTGAATCCCTTACCGTTTATGTAAGCACCATGACAAAAACAAGGGTAAGCAGCTGCCTCTAAAAGGTATTTGAAATTTTCATATTTTGCCTTCTACAGTCTTCTACACCAAATACTAAAAGCAAACTAAAATTGCTAAGGTACATAACCTCACTGCAAGGTACTTAATTTATTATATACCTACGCACAATTTTTTTGCTAAAAGAAATATATTGAATAATTTGTATCTACCTGGTAAGATATCTACTATGCTCATTCATAGGTTAAGTCCAAACAGTTGTTTTTTAAAGGCGGATTTTCTTAATTCACCGCGAAATTGTAGTTGTAATTTGTACTCGAATTTCGAACTGTTGGATACCCTATTCCTATCCCTATTTTTATAAAAAAAACGCCACTTAAAAGTGGGCATGGCACAATACTTTATATCTATGTATAGAGGAATTCTTCAAAACGACTTTATCTATCTTTTTTTTTAAATAGTGGTTGGATTTTAAAAATATTTAAACATGAGCATTAAGGGTCCCTAGACAGTATAAATTCCAAATTTCAGCTTCCTAGTTCAAACTTTAATTTGTCGATAAAACGTTTTGTTTTTCAAATTGTGTGCGTGTCAGTGGGCGGTTATAAGCAATCTTAACACACGAGCATTTTTTTCTTCGAAATACAATATAAAACATAGGGGCGGGCTACAGTCCGCTTGGGCGAACTGTTGGATACCCTATTCTTATTCCTATCCCTCATAAGTGGGCGTGACAAAAGTCTAAGTATGATTGAATTATAAAGAACGCTCTACATATTTTGTTATATGACATTTAAAGGATTTGTGGGGACTCAGGTCGAGTCAACCCACCAATTCATCATAAAACATAAATTTATTAAATCGAAATTCTAATCACACACCCTTAATAATAATTGAATTGCTATAAAATGATTTTGTTTCAACCTGTACAGTAGAAATTATATTTACTAAATTTATTATATACAAAGTTTACGCATATATAAGTATCGTAAGACAATCAAGAAGAGATAGAATTAAAGTAGATGTTAAGAAGAACGGTTGTCTTTTAATTCCAACGGTCTCGCTTACGACTTGCATCGACATACTGGTGACCCCGACGTGATAGTCCAAACCACCGTGTAAAAATTTTCTACAAGTCGATAATATTAGCCAGCTAAATTTAATTTTAATTACAAAAATAATAAAATGCCTGATGGAATACAATCGAAAGCTGAAGGAGGAATTTTAACTAACACTGAAGGGAATGGGGGAAACAACGAAGGCGGCGATGGTAGAGGCCAACAAGATGGAGTACCCGGTGGCAGTAACAGTTCAGGTCAAGTATTCAACAGAGAGAATGAGGTAATGCGTGTATCGATTAAAATTTCTCTGTTTTGGACAGAAATGCCTGAAATCTGGTTTGCCTTAAGGTGGACATGTTTTTCCGTAACTCTTTTACAAAATCTTGTACGTTGTGAAGTTTGTTGGTGAATCAGCAAGGTATTCAAAGCATTGAGGCACAGTTCGCCACATGTCGGATAACCTCTGATTTTTCGCGATTCAATGCCGTTGTTGGTTCAATGGACGGAAAAGTCTTATCGCAAGTCAGAGACGCTGTGTTACAGCCACCTTTAAATGGCAAATATGAAAATTTTAAAAAAGCTCTAATCGATTGTTTTTCAGACTCCGAACACAAAAAGATGAGAAAACTCTTGTCGGATGTGGACTTGGGAGACAAAAAGCCATCCCAACTTTCCAACGAGCTTAAAGGCCTGGCTGGAAATTCAGTTGGAGAGGAATTCCTAAAAAAACATCTGGCTTCAACGTCTACCAGCAGAAGCGCAAGCTATTTTGGCTGCTTTCAAAAGTGAAGACGTTAAGAAACTCGTGCAAGTGGCTGACACAATTCTCGAAACAACCTCACAGGGAAATAGTGTATCCAGAATCGATCATCGCAATCCAACATCTTTCTATGAGGATGATCTTAAAAGTAAAATCGAAGCACTTAGCCGCCGCATCGACAAGTTCGAAATTCCATATCGCCACGACCGTAACCGCACACCATCACGCCATCGAGACTCAACACCATCACGCCACCGAAACTCGACACCATCAAACAAAAAACATCATGAAATGTGCTGGTACCATTACAGGTACAAAGACGATGCAATACACTGCAAGCAACCATGCAGTTATAAAAAATCGAACGGTCCAAAAAACGAATAGACTTGTCACCACATGTGGTGACAACAGTTGTCAAACATATTCACCGTTTGTATGTTTCGGATAAGACAACACATAAAAAATATTTAGTTGATACAGGCGCCGACGTCTCTGTGCTGCCTCCTACATCTCGTCAGAAGTCTCAACATTCCAACATCGATCTAAAAACCTTCGGAAGTCAACGATGTCAAGTTAACCGCGGACTTCGTAGAAACTTCATCTGGACATTCTTCATTGCAGACGTGGCACAACCCATCATCGGAGCTGATTTCTTACAGCACTTCGGTCTTCTTGTGGACGTCAAACATAATCGCCTCATCGATGAAACTACCAAATTGTCAGCGATTGGGAAGCCAACCTCAGGTAAATTTGAAATTAAAGCCTTTGACATTAAAAACCCGTTTGCAGACTTACTCGAGAAGTTTAAAGATCTCACATCGCTCAACGGCACTGGAATTCAAAGGAAATCTCATACTGAACACTGCATCGTCACATCGGGTCCAGCCGTTTTTGCTAAGCCAAGACGATTATCTCCAGAGAAACTTGCAGCTGCAAAAGCAGAGTTCGCCTACTTAATGGAAAAGGGTATATGTAGACCATCAAAAAGCCAGTGGGCGAGTCCACTGCACATGGTTAAAAAGTCCAACGGGGACTGGCGACCATGTGGAGACTTTCGAGCTCTCAATGCCAACACGTTGCCCGATCGCTACCCGCTTCCATACGTCATGGACTTTGCCAACATTTTAGATGGAAAGAAGATTTTTTCTACAATCGACCTGCAGCGTGCGTTTCACCAGATTCCCGTTCGACTAGAGGACATACCGAAGACTGCCATCACGACACCTTTTGGGCTGATAGAATACATGTATATGCCTTATGGGATGAGGAATTCAGCGCAAACAATGCAACGCTACATACACGAAGCTTTAAATGGTTTGAGCTATGTATTTCCCTACATAGACGATATATTGGTTGCGTCTGACAATGAGACAGAGCATACCAAACATCTAGAGGAAGTATTTTTGCGACTCCGTGAGTACAACCTCAAAATAAATTCTTCAAAATGTCATTTCGGCAAATCACAGGTGAAATTTTTGGGATACTCTGTTGACCAACATGGTATAAAACCCTTACCAGAAAAAGTTCAACATATTATTGAGTATACGAAACCTACAGTTGCCAAAGAATTAAAAAAGTTCTTAGCTATGATAAACTTTTATAGGAAATTTATTCCTAATGCAGTAATTAACAAATTCCTCTTTTCAACCTCGTTCAAGGTAATAAGAAGAACGATATTACACCAATTGCTTGGACATCTGAAGCAAACATTGCTTTTGAAAAATGCAAGTCCGATTTAGTCAACGCTTCACTCCTTGCATTTCCTGTCCCGAACGCAACGCTTTACCTGTTCACTGACGCATCGGATACCGCGATAGGTGCTGTGGTTAACCAAGTGTCTAACAACGTTTCTCAACCACTCGGATTTTTTTCGAGAAAACTGACCGCAACCCAGAAGACACGAAGTACTTACGACCGCGAACTCCTGGCCATTTATGAAGGCGTAAATCATTTTAGGCACTTATTAGAAGGAAGGTAATTTTCCATTTACACCGACCACAAGCCGTTAATTTACGCGTTCCAACAAAACCTGAACAAGGCATCACCAAGGCGAATCCGACAACTTGACTTCATAAGTCAGTTCACAACAACAATTTTGCACGTTCCCGGACAACAAAATGATGTTGCAGATTTTTTATCAAGGATAAACGCTGTTTACACTTCTCAACCAATCAATTTAGAAGAGATTGCACAACAACAGAATGACGATGTGGAACTTAAGTGCTTACTGGAAGAAGGTAACTCAACTGCATTACAACTTAAACTTCTGTTATTCCCAGGAACAAAATTAAGACTTTTTTGCGACACATCCACTTCCAAAATCCGACCTTTTGTCCCCGATAACAGCAGAAAAGCTGTTCTACAAAATCTTCATAGTTTATCCCATCCTGGCGTTAGAGCTACGCTCAAACTCGTGCAAGAGCGATTCGTTTGGCCAAAAATGAGAGCAGATTGCGCAAAATTTGTTAATAATTGCATAAAATGCCAAAAATCTAAAATTATCCGACACAACAAGGCAGCCATTGTTCAGTACAACTTGACATCCCAGCGTTTCGCACATATCAACATGGACATAGTTGGTCCCTTGCCTACGTCACATGGTTACAGGTATCTCCTAACGATCATAGATCGATATACCCGATAGCCAGAGGCGTACCCTATGGAAGACATCAGAGCCGAGACGGTCGCACAAAACCTACTCCATGGTTGGATATCCCGATATGGCGTACCACTTCAAATAACAACTGATTTAGGACGCCAATTTGAATCAACACTGTTCTCGGAACTGAGCAAAACGTTGGGAATTAAACATTGCAGGACGACAGCCTACCATCCACAATCCAATGGGATCATCGAAAGATGGCATCGTTCTCTTAAGGCCGCCATCATGTGTCATGGAACAACTGACTGGTTTCAAGTTTTACCTCTCGTTTTACTAGGTTTAAGATCATCTTTCAAAAAGGATATGGACGCTACCCCAGCAGAGCTTCTATACGGTGAGATACTCCGTCTACCAGGCGAATACCTTGCTGATTCACCAACAAACTTCACAACCTCAGAAGATTTTGTAAAAGAGTTACGGAAAAACATGTCCACCTTAAGGCAAATCAACACCAGCCACCATGGCACAACAAAAGTTTTCGTTCAGAAGTCCTTAGAAAAATGTACTCATGTTTTCATAAGAACTGATAGTATTTTTCAATTAAAATCAAAAACAATACAAAAAATGTTTCTATCGACAGGTTGAAAGCAGCTTTTATCAACGCCGATGACACTGATGAGCCTAAAACTACCGGCGATGTACAAAAGGCTACAAAAGTTCCAGCACTCAAAAAATCAGAACAACATCAGTCACCTGCACCATCTGCTCAAAAAACAACAACAACTCGATCAGGTCGAAGAATCATTATTCCATCCAAGTATTGTTAGT
Organism: Portevinia maculata; assembly: GCA_949715645.1. NCBI lineage: Eukaryota > Metazoa > Arthropoda > Insecta > Diptera > Syrphidae > Portevinia > Portevinia maculata. The sequence continues at coordinate 152,464,151 of OX454525.1, read as the reverse complement.
ATATAAAATCCTTACTAGCGGGGGAGTACTGTGGGGACTCAGGTCGAGTCAACCCACCAATTCATCAAAAACATAAATTTATTAAATCGAAATTCTAATCACACACCCTTAATAATAATTGAATTGCTATAAAATGATTTTGTTTCAACCTGTACAGTAGAAATTTTATTTACTAAATTTATTATATACAAAGTTTACGCATATATAAGTATCGTAAGACAATCAAGAAGAGATAGAATTAAAGTAGATGTTAAGAAGAACGGTTGTCTTTTAATTCCAACGGTCTCGCTTACGACTTGCATCGACATACTTACGCACATCTACAGATTTTATCAAAAAAAAAAACGAAGCTTTTGTAAAAAATGCTCCCTAGCTCAAACTTTGGTTTTTCAATAAAATAATTTTATTTAATTGTGGGCGTGTCAGTAACCGGATTTAAAAAAAAATTAACACATGAGCATAAAGGGCCCCTAGAGAGTATAATATATTATAAATTTCAGCTCCCTAGCTCAAATTTTGGTTTTTCAAAAAAATTGTTTTATTTAATTGTGGGCGTGTCAGTGGGCGGATTTTGAAAATTGTATCTCCCAATCAGTTGTTCAGCAGCCATGCCAGGAAGAATGTTTAAAAAGTGGTAAAAGAGGAAAAATACTAAACACAATTTTAATAATTCTCCGATGAGAGAGCTGCCAAACTCCATGTATGTGGGCTGATTTCAAAAATTCGTAAACTTGATTATTTCGGGACCCTAGAGAGTATATGGTTAAAATATCAGCTCTCTAGGCCCAGTTTAAAGGCCTAATTTTTGCCGACAGACAGACGGACGGACGGACGGATGGACGGATATGGCTAGATCGACATTACTATCGATGCTGATCATAAATAAAGTAACTTTTAGGGGACTACGGGCAATATTAAGGTATGTTACAAACTATGCGTCAAAATTAATATACCCTTAGAATAGGGTATACAAATATTTCAGTTTTATATCTCAAAATTCAATTTATTGGATAATTTATTTATTTTGAGATTGTCAGTGGGCGGATTTTAAAAATTCTTACACTTGATTATTTCAGGCCCCTAGAGAGTATATGGTTCAAATTTCAGCTTTCTAGCTCGAGTTTTAGGGCCTAATTTTTGGTAACCGGGTCGTTGGGAATACATTCTTATGGGCGCGTTCACACCTGCAAACCGAAACCGTCGCCGGTTAACCGGTAGCCGGCTGCCGGAATGCTGCCTGCTTTGCTCACTGCCACAGACGGCTGCCGAAACCGGGTAAACGGTTTTCTAGTCGGTACATAAAATCAAATTGCGCCTTCACACATGCCCGGTTGCCGTATTTGGTTTTCAGCACAAACCACATTCTCTGTGGTTTTGGTTTGTGGTTTTCAGTTTTCCATCTGCTGTGGACAAGAGAAGGGCTTGTTTTTTTTTTGTTTCCTTTTCCTTTTTCAATTGTTTGCTTTTTATGAATTTGTTATAGCTAGGCCTACGTGTACGTACATTCCTTTTTCTGGATGCCGGCTGCCGGACGTATGTGAAAACAATTGTTTTCTTGAAAAAGCCGGCTGCCGGCTATGTGTGAAATGGGGCTAACTGATGCACTTAGGGGTGTGTCACTTTTACTTCAAGCCGATGATCAAGGACTTTAATAATTATCAAAGGACTTAAGACGCTTCCCTGGTGTACACCGACTTTGATTGCGAACTCCTCGGCGACGTAAGCGGGATATCTTACTCTGGTCTTAACTCCCTCATACGTGTCCATGATCATCTGTACGTAGATTTCTGGAACTTCTCGTTGTCTTAGAGCCACCCATAACAGATCCCTCGGTTGTCTGTCAGAGGCCTTTTCGAAATCAACCAACACCATATGCAAATCCATTAAGGAATCACGATGTTTTCCATCATGATCTTTATTCTTTGTATTGCATCTATGGTTGATTTGTTAAGTGTTCCTTTTGTTTATATTAAATCCCGAACAAGAAAACAACCTCTTTCTTTTCGATCTAAAAACAGACTCCTCGTTTCAAAGTCAAGCGAAGTCGAATGTAGTGTAAAAGTATCCAGAACAAAACGGTGTATCCACCTGCAGTTCGTGGGAACGTCGAAGCTCTCACGAATAATATTGCAAGCCATGCATTTCGTCTGTCTCGAGTGTGTACTGTTCCATATGGGATACAGTTACCCAGACGATATCTTACACCAAACAGTTTAGATACCTATAGTTCGTGGGAACGTCGAAGCTCTCACGAATAATATTGCAAGCCATGCATTTCGTCTGTCTCGAGTGTGTACTGTTCCATAGGGGATACAGTAACCCAGACGATATTTTACACCACAGATTTACCTGCGATAAACCCGCACTGGTCGTCAGATAGCCGTATTATTTTCCTCATTCGGCGGCTATCTAATACCCGCTCAACGATCTTCATGATGTGTGACATTGCTTGATTGAAAAGTAATTATCACAGTCTCGTGTATCGCATTTTCCTTTGAAAAAAGGAAGAACAAAACTTCCCCTCTACTGGTTAGGTATTGGATCGCTTCTCATCAGTTTGGAGTTGAGAATCATGAGCCAATTGGACCCGGTGTCTCCCATATTTTTCCAGAACTCAGAGGGTATTTCGTCCCGCCCACATGATTTTCGTTTTTTTTTGGAGTCCATGACCGCCATCCTAACCGACAATACTGTCGGGTAGTTCTTCATTGCTAGGAACGGCTGTTGGAAAATATATCCAAGGAAATTGTTCTTCCTTCACAACACTGCTGCCACCTGTGTAGTATTTGTTCGTCATCCACAAAAAGCACCACTTGAGCAATCTTGATGATTTTTGGCGAACGGATTTCCTGGGCATTCCTCCTTCTCTGAGTGGTAGTTTTGAATGGTTGTGCATCTGTTCAGCTGGTTTGTCGGAGTTCGTGGACAGTTTGGTTTCTATCAGCAGCCAAAGAAGAAATTTCTTCTAACTCCCGATACAGACCCTCCACACACTTTACTCTTGCAAAGTCCGAATTCCAATTCGAGGCAAATCTTTTGATGTCCATTATTAGTGGATCACTTTAAAAATGCTTTGAATGCCGTTTTCTTGTAAATTATCACTGCTTTAGCTTCATCTGTCCACCGCTACTTATCTTTGCCGTGTTGATTGTGTCCTTTTGAAGCCCCTAGCAGTGGTTTGGCTCTGTCAAAGCAAAGTCGATTAACAACGAAACATTAATAGAAATAAATACCTACTAAGCAATAAAAAAAATATAGTCGGATAAAATACCTGGGGGTAATTATCAATAAGGAAATGAAATTGTCTGAACACATCGATTGCATGTGCAAAAACATTGGTGAAAAGATTAGTTTTTTCATTGCCTTACTGCGCTAAAAATATATAACACCATTATAAAGCCTCATTTCGATTATTGTACTACAATAACATATTCATGTTGCAATCAAGTTCAGGTAGAGAGACTTCAAAATAAAGCAATGAGAAGTATTCTTAGATGCAATAGAATCACATCAACAAGATAAATGCTGGATGCGCTCAAGTGGCTAGACGTGAGAGAAAGGTTTGAATTCGACACGATAATAGCAGTATTTAAAACGAAGCAGGGTGCTGCATTAACTACCTAACAAGTGTTTTGACAAGAGTTGGAGAAGCACAACCGTATCTATTGAGAAATTTCAATGACATCAGATTTCAGCAGCCACTTGCAACACACTTTTGTATAAGGGAATATGTACTTTTATTTAACAACTTATCAAATGAAATAAAAAACAACAACAATAGACAAATTAGGTGAGTTCTTTAAAAATTGAACTGAAAATAAAATATATAGATAATGTAGGTAGGTATGCAATTATATAATTTTTGATATGTAAACCTAAAATTTAGATTTTTGTTAAGTATTTTTATACTAATCTATGAATAACTACTACTACTACTACTGCTACTAATTGAACACCAGAGCCTAATCCCGTCAAGGGAGGTGGACAGTATTTTACGATATTTTACTAATGTAGAGATAGTGTGTAGTCAGATCAATGGATCAATCAATTCTATTTCCTATTTTAGAAGTCTAAACTAATTGAGGTCCACTTTTCGATAAGACTATTCAACAAGTCAATCCATCATGAGCATATTTTTACTTTCCAAAATGGATATCTGGCGAAATAAGTTTTACTTTCCAAACACGAGAGAGTGGTGTCTGTATTCGCAGAACAACGAAAGTGTAAATAATAATACAGAAGAACCAACTAAGAACGAATGAACAATGGAAACGTTCAAAGCTGGTTAGAATTGTTGGTGTTCTACGTACGTTTCGCAGTGTCGTGTCTCTTCCTGCAATAAAATAAAAAGAAGGGGATTTAAGGAGTTTTATCGTGAGAATTAATTGAAGATTTTATAGTCTATATACTATATCTATGCAGAAGAGTTGTATAGGAGACATCTGGCTGTAGTCTTAATTCACTAAGTACATTGAATATGTGATAACTGCTTTCTTTTTACGATGCGTTAAAACAGAACTTTCAGCAGCAAATAAATAGGCATCACGTCGAGGGAGTGACACGACATGAAAAGAACCTACATCCAGTCTGTGAAGAACCAGTTTCTACCACCCAATATAAAATATGTTGCCTTAGCTATAAAAAGTTCAAGAATAGCAAGGTTTATGGTCTCTGATCTTTTAAAAGCGGATCTCTTCAAATAGGGGGGATATGTCCGATGACTATACTATAAACTCCGTATGCAGTATCTACAAGAAAATATATCCTTTGTCTGGTAAAAACAATCGAAGTGTATTCCTGCTTAATGTACGTATCATATCCAACTCCGGAAAGTCTCAAACCGTTGTGCAACAAACTAATCCGCCCGGCCGATCGATCGACCTTCAACCACATTTTCACACTGGGAAAAATCCTGAAAAAGACCGACGAATATCTAGCGGTCGTCCTGTGTACGAGCATGGCAAATCGAGAAGAAGATACAACCGCAAACTCTACGAACCAAGATTTGAAAATTATCGAAAAAGCTATTTTTACCACTCATTAAAGGGACCTACAGGGTCCCTTGGCGTAAAAGGCAACTAAGTTAAGAAATCACATCTAGGCAATCTTAACATTCAGGTGCGCCTAGCGATATATTTAACATCTTTAAGCTGTCCCGAAAGTGTGCATGCAAATCCGTGGGTGGACACGACTGGAGATCACCAATGTCCTAAAATGTCAATGAAACAAAAATCAACTAAGGGAACATGCACTTGCCGAAATCGTAGAAAAAGGCAATTCTAAAAATGACTGCATCACACAACAGCATTTGGTTGTCCTCATTGAGAAAGTGATCCGAAACCAGGAGGCCTGCCGATGTTTATTGAAGTCGAACCGGCGAACCTCACATGCGGATCAGTAGGGATCTAGTATAGTGGGATGCTTATAATCCCTCTAATCCTGATCACAACCTCGTCGTAAAGGAAGAAGAAGAAGATAAAAGGGACCTACAGTTTCACACCAATTCTGAAAGTCAAATTTACGAAGCTCCAAATGAGAAATAATGCTCTTGGGTATTTGTAAAAGGTATAGGAGTGAACTCGAACACAGTATTTAACTGTTCTTAAATAAGTCGATATTTGGCTAAAAGCGATTAAGAGGGAAATACCGACATTCGCACATTCAATGAGGAATAATAACAGGAGGTTTAAAAATAAACCCCAGTAGGGCGCTGCTGTTGTTGGAGATCAGTAAAATTCCTTTTTTCTGCGCATTTATAGTGCACTTTGAAAAAATATTGCCTTTCCAAACACTTTAATTTATGTTAATTATAATAACAACAATAATAACAATTAATAGTTAAAGTTATTTTTCTGTAAAACGCATCAATTATTGATTAACTTTTCCCTTTTTTCGCTGTACATTTTGTGTTCTATTGCTTGGTTCATTATTCAACTTTAAACTTTATTATTTGAAATCTATCACAATTTTTCTATTGTGTTACATTTGAGTGTAGTAGCAAAATTAACACGGAGCTATGATATAAACTTACTTCTTAATAATTTTATATCATAATGTCAAAAGGAAAACAGCCCCCAAAATAGCGGCCAAGTGCGAGTCGGACTCGCCCATGAAGGGTTCCGCGCGAATTATAATTATTATTTACTTAGGCAGCTATTACAGATTTATTATTATAAAATAATGGTTCACGGTTTACGCATAAGGTTTATGTTTATGAAATTAAATGTTTTTTTTTTTTAATATTTGAGTTGATTGAATGAAAGGTAAATTGCGGTTTACGATTTATGACATATTAAAAAAAAAAACTTCTTACTAGATCTCGTTCAAACCAATTTTCGGTGGAAGTTTGCATGGTAATGTACATCATTTTTTATTTTATTACTTTTTTTATTTATTACTAAGATTTTACCACTTTGGAAGTGTCTCTGGCGCAAACTATTCACTTTAGAAAAAAATGATATTAGAAACCTCAATATAATTTTTGAAGACCTATCCATAAATACCCCACAAGTATGGGTTTGCTGAAAAAATGTTGAGTTTCAGTTCTAAGTATAGGGAACCCCCAAAATTTATTGTTTTTTTCCTATTTTTGTGTGAAAATCTTTATACGGTTCACAGAATACATCTACTGACCAAGTTTCAACAGTATAGCTCTTATAGTTTCGGAGAAAAGTGGCTGTGACATTCCCGGACAGACAGACAGACAGACAGACATGACGAATCTATAAGGGTTCCGTTTTTTGCAATTTGACTACGGAACCCTAAAAAACATTCATTATTTTTACTATAATAAAACTGTAACTTTTTTTCCGGCTGTAAGGTGTTTGCCCGGAATTGATTAAAAAAGTACTGCACGAAATTGATTCCGGTTTTCACAGTTGCATTGAAAATTGTCGAGATTACAAGATAGGATATGTTTTACCATTATCCGCAGTCCGGAAGCGGAGATCTAAGCTGAACGAATGACTAGCCTTGGAATGACTCATCCAAATGAAACAGAATTTGTTTATATCAAGTTAATTATGTACAAAGGTTTTAAGATATAAATCATCTATGTAGGTTATCCTGAAGTTGAACAATAAGCATTAAACTATAAATTTTATACAATTCAAAAAGTAAAATGTTCGATTGAAGCTAGATCGTTGGATTTTCCCCAGCGTTCAGTGGAGGAAAATTTATGTGTGTGTGCGGCACAAATCTGTTTCTCTCTGTGTACCTTGTCCTGTGTGCTTTTTCTTTCTTTTATTTATGCACTTTTTGAAGATAGTTTGTGAGGTTTTTTTTGTGGCGCATGGGATTGAGAAAGATAGGGTTTGAAATGTAATTGAGATTGAGAGGGACTCACTCTTAGAGTATATCCATATAATGAGTAGGGATACTTTCGACGTTTTCTTTATCAGTTCTTATCAGCAAGTATTTTGTTTTAAATTTAAGAAGTGGCAGACTGGCGAAGCAAGGCAAGCACTGGTCAGCTAGTTATAGTTATTTACTCTTTTCACTATTCACGGTCCTTATTTGTCAGCTATTTGGAACGTAAACAAGAAATATCTGAAAAAAAAACATGCAAATTGTTTGAAAACAGATCTCCAACCACAGTACCGGCGACTACCTGAATATGTTGGTGTGGTTACTCTTCATTCATATTATTTTAGAACAGGGGAAACAAAAATCCTATGGCTCTGAAACTTGATAGTGTTCCAGTGAATCATTTAAAAATCCTAGAGAAACTGGGATTTACTTCGCAAGTAGTGTTGAACATTTGATTTTCTACCAAACAAACAGTCTAAACCTCCCAAATGGTAGGTATTATTCAAGATTCTTACGCCACAGTCTCAATGAGCTCAAGGCTGTGTGATTAACTGATCTACCGCCCAACTATATAGGTACGTCCATTGCTGCATTTTCAGCTTCTTATCATATTATCTTTCAACTTTTACTTCCTCTGGCAGTTAACTAATTGGTTAATTCCAAAATACATATAAAAAAAAGAAAGGATATCTTGAAAATTTAGCGTGAACTTGGAAACTGACGAACAAGGGTGGTTTAACTTAATAAAGGACAGAAAAACCATTAAAAAACAATGATATAAATTATCCTTACTAAGCACATTTTTTCAGCGGATACTCTATGTCGACGTACTTTCAGAGAGGATTTACTGAGGCAGTGCCTAAATGAAGAAAACCCGCCGGCGTACCTATATGGTTACTTTTCGTATACATGTTCATAAAACTTTATAGTAACCCTAGACGACGTATGTATGTAATATATGGCTTTCTTAGAGAAACCGCTTCAAGGTTATGGTTGGTTTTAGATTTGCTGACTCTTCATTGCTTGAATAGAGATGTAATGATTTTCGGAATTATGTTCGAATGTTATGTTTCATTTTTATTGCGAGCTGAATTAGTAAACTATGTGGAAAAAATGCAAATGAATGAATAATTCATCAAAATGCAGCTTTAAGGCTGATGGGATTTGTAATATAATGAAAGTTTTTTATTGTGTAAGCAGCAACATTTGTTTCTATTAAGCTAATCTAATTATATTGACAAGCTGGCGGCACGGATCGACTAAGTTCGTCAGATGGTTCTTTGCCCTATAAACCAAAGACAACAACTGAAGATAACCTACTTCATGTCAAGGGTGTATCATAAAAGAATTTTTAATCCTTAATCTGCAAACTACCAATCTATACTGCGCTTATGAGATTAGCAACTAGGTTTTATGTTGCTTAGGTGCATTTGTTCCCGCCATGACATCACGCGCAGCTTTAATTTAGAATGATGTTCTCACTCATAATGTGTCGATGTACTACTTACGAGGTCCTGAAAGAAAACGTCCGAACCCCACAAAAGACAACTCAATTCACTGACATTACATTATAAATTCATTTATTAACACTATAAATGTGATCTATAATTCGATAAATATCACTAGCCAGCTAACTTCTGTAATTTGGTACTATTATTATTAATTTCCTTCTAGTTTTTTTATTCAATATTTACTCTAAATCCAACGTACTATGTGAACTTCTGAAGCCGTTCTGCAACACACTAATCGGCACGTACCAGAGTGGCTTCCGGCCCGGCATATCGACTATGGACCAAATCTTTACACTAAGGCAAATCCTGGAAAAGACCAATGAATTTCAAGTCGAGACCCACTACCTTTTCATCGACTTTAAAGCCGCATATGATAGCATTCAACGTCAGAAGCTCTACGTGGCGATGGCTGGATTCAAAATTCCGGCAAAACTGATCCAATTGTGTCGTATGACACTTGAAAACACGCGGTGTAATGTGCAGTTTTTAAGCAGCTCTTCCGAATTATTCCAAACTTGTGCCGGATTTCGGCAAGGAGATGCACTGTCATGTGACTTCTTCAATCTTGTTCTGGAAAAAATAGTGCGAAGGGTAGGTGTCAACACTGAAGGCACTATCTTCAATAGATCTGTTCAGATACTGGGGTATGCGGACGATATCGACATCATCGGCTGTTCCCAGCGTGCCGTGTTAGAGGCTTTCACGGCGATTGCAGAATAGGCGGAATGCTATCAACAAAAAAACAAACACCTGTCCACCGTCTAGGACAAAACGTCACTGTTGATAGCAATAACTTCGAGGTAGTTAAGGAGTTCATCTACCTAGGAGTAAGAGATGCTGCGGAGAATTACCTTAGGAAACTACTGCTACTTCGGTTTAGCAAAACAAATGGGATCAAAACTACTCACTCGAAAGACAAAATGCATGCTCTATCGAACCTTAATCCTACCAGTCCTGCTTTATTGTGCCGAGTGCTGGACGATAAGTAGAAAAGGGGAGCTAGTATTGGGTTCTTTTGAAAGAAAGATACTCCTTTGGATATTTGGTCCTGTGTGCGAGGAAGGCGAATGGAGGACAAGATGAAACTGCGAACCCTATGAGCTGTACCAGGATGTGGATGTAGTCCAAAAAGCTAAATAACGTCGACTACATTGGCTCGACCACATTGAGCGAATGGAAAATGATGCTCCAGCCAAGAGGATCCTCGACTCCCAGCCCCCTGGTTCGAGAAGGCAAGGAAGACCGAACCTCCGTTTTAAGGACCAAGCCATCGCGGATGCCAGTTCGCTTGGTCTGGTGAACTGAAAGCAGCGTGCCCGGGATCGCAGAGGATGGAAGGCTGCAGTGTCTCAGGCAGAGACTCTTCACGGGTTGGGAGCCCGTAAGTATTTACTCTTAATAGGTTCCAGCGATTAATTATTTTACTTTCGGTACTCTTACGTTAGTCGAAATTAAAAATATTACACTCCCCGCTTATAAAATTGACTGTATACTCGATTTAAGATTTGAATAGTCCCACTTAAGTGGGTCATAAGTGGGACATAAGTCCCGAATTTTAATCGTTGAAAATGGGACACAAGTCCCGAATGAAGCAAACAGTTGGAAATATTTTATATTTTATTAACGTTCATAAATTGATAGGTAAAATATAATTTTGTCACTTTCACTGTCACTGTATTATGTCACTTTCACAAACCGTCATAAGGCCAAATCCGGAAAGTGACATAAAGCCAAATTTTCGAAACCGTACCTCGCACCTATTCCAAATCAAACAGTGACCCCAAGCAGGGGGGTTGCAGGGGGGCAGCATGCCCCCCATAGACATTGAACTGTTTATGCAATCTACTTTCGATTTCGCAACTAATCCCGTAAACAGTGCTGTGTATAGGAGGGGGGGGGGCATGCTGCCCCCTGGAACCCCCTGCTTGGGGTCTCTGTTTGATTTGGGGTAGGTGCGAGGGCAAATTGTTGAAAGCAGCACCAAGCGAAAGTGTCATAAAGCCAAATTGGTCTTGTGACGCTTTTCCAATGTGTCATAATACCAAATGCTAAAATTTGGCCTTATGTCACTTTCACAATGCGACATAAGGGCAAATTTCAAAATTTGGGCTTATGACACTTGGGGTTATGTCACGGCACCGTTTTACCGTTAAGTCTCATAACATAATTGTAAGCAAACAAATCGATAATAGTTGGACATTTGCGCATAACAAAGTGGTTTGGTCTTATTTCCATTAGTTTTTTGGTATTATTTCGTTTTGCATGACGAAATAAAGCCAAATTGTTTGAATTAATTTTTCGGGACTAATGTCCCACTTAAGTGGGTCATAAGGCCCTAATTGATTTCGGGACTTATGACCCACTTAAGTGGGACATAAGTCCCGAAAAATGAATTCGGGACTTATGTCTTCGGGACTTATGTCTCTGCGCCACCCGTGGTTCGTCGAAGTTGTGATCACAAGCTCCTTACACGGTCCGATCGCAATATATGTATTTCTCACCTTAGGAACATATTATAATTAGGTATTGATAATAATATTATTTGTAGATTTATAAATTCATCTATTGACTCCGCGCAATATTACCTGTGATATTTATTCTTTCGTACGATACAATCCATTTTAAGTGGACGTATTGATTTATTTAACTCTTTATACAAGTATAATATTTTCCCCAATTCGATTTAGAATAACCTTCTACCTAAGATTACTAATCTTTACAGTAACTTATCGTATAATGAGAAAAAAACTAGAAAAAAAGACAAAGTTTGGAAATGAAATAGAACTAAAACTAACCAGATTAAAAAAAAAACAACTTGCGTGCTGGCCATGCACTCGTTGGTTCGTCGCTGCGAATGACTTATTTGACTGGATGTAGTAGTTGCTGATCGTGGCGTATTTCACGGATACCGCGTTGTGTGGTTCGTTGGTAGGAGATCGGCGATAAACTCAATCCCTTTTCGGCAACTTTGTGGGGGCTCTCTCTTGTCTATGATGATGACGCGATGGTTCAATCAAGCGGACTGGACAATTTTATGATGGATTTGACGGAGTGCCGTCCGCGTTCAGGGGATCGGTCTCACAAATATTTGCGATGCGAAACTCAAGCGGGGATTTCCAAAAATCGCCTCGGTTTTCTTTTCGCAGATCGATGGGGTATCTGTGGACATTTAATCATGGAAAATTACACAGATGTACAAGGCATAGAAATAGGGAGAATCCACCACCGAAATGGTGAGATTTTTGAGGCGGCTCGCAAATGTTCACTGGTCCGAGCAATCGAAAAGCTTCAGGCGATTTGTGACGCTATTTGAGTTTTTAACCTAAGAACAATTCCGTAACTGAAAGACGATATTCGCTGATATTGATGAAGTTCAGCCGCCATTATGCCAAAATGTCATCGAAAATTTCGTCAAGAGGACCAACGTGTGTCATCAATCACGAGGCGGCCATTCGTCGGATATTTTATTCCATACATAACCTCAATATTTTAACTCTTTATTAAAATAAAAACATTAGAACTTTAAAAAAAAGACCGCGTAATGGAAATTAAAGACACGGATGGATTTTTGCGAAGGCATCTGCGTGTAGCAGCCTTATTCATTAAAATTTGCTTATACACATCTGAACGGTTGATTAACGCAGTGTCTAAGTATAAGCAGCCTTTAAACAATGTCGAATAAATCCTTATTCATAAACCCATAGTTAGTGTCAGATAAAGTACCAAAAAGTAGAAATCTATTGCATGTAGCTGCCCAAACTGAAAAACACAATTCAGCTGTTTGGAAAAAAATGAGAAAACGCAACCGACACCGTGATTGGCGATAGATCTCAAACAAATTACCAAAGCGAAGATGTAGAAAACGAGCGAATAAAAAGAACCGATACGTTCAATGGTTGAACAAGAAAAATCCATGTTTATTGCAGCTGCTGCTATTAGTTAATACTTAGTACAACGGTTTAGTACAAAAACATTAAACAAAATATGGCGAATATTATTTCATTGGCGGCAAATTTGAATTCATGTTTAAATGGTATAAATTAATACAATAAAACTTTCATACATTTAGTTGAACTGAATTGAATGTAACAAGTAAGTTAAATAATTAATTATGGTCTTCTTTGAGCCCCAACAGCGACAATTAATAATAATCTCCTATACCTATCTTCCTCAATTGATTAAGTTTCATATGCACACATGTTTGATTTAAATTTCTTTTGAGAATTCTCACTGCTGGAATACTACTTAGATTTATTATATAAACAAACAACTAAATTTGTTTTCTCAGAGAAAAAGAGAGAGAGAGGAGAAAATGACATTTCCATACAAATACATCCTTGTACAGACACTAATGAAGCTCCAAACGCGTTCATCTTATGCTGCCTCTAATCAACGTTGCGTTAGTTTTGTGAATAAGGCTTTTGTTCTCAGATGCATATTAGAGCCTGCGTAACTTTATGCACTCCATAACATACGTTTATGAATAAGACTGCAGATTTGCAGCTTTAGATGCGTTTGTTACCTATACATAAAGAAATATATGAAGAAAACATTTTATAATTTATATAATAAGCATTCTACAATAAAATAAATATAAAGCATTAATGGCCCATACAGAACCTAGAACGTAGCTTTTTGAACCATTTGCTTGTGCGAAGTGGAAGGGACCTACAATTTTATATCGAATCCGAACGGATGTTTGCCAGACTTTCGCTTTGAATATGTTCATATTGTGTAATCAAATATACCACTTATCCAGTGAATTATTGTTGATATAATATCTCAAGTATGTGCCTAGACATGTAAGTCCGTGGATTCATTTTACTTAAATATCATCGCAGCCCTTGACTGACGGTCATCTCTTAGGGAGATGGCGGAGCAGTTTAACATTCACATCTGTTGAGTGCTGTGGCATAGAGACATTCCAGGAAACTGTAGGGCACATGAAATCGCCAAAAAGGGAACCACACTACCTCTTTTACCTGAAAAGGGTTTTTTGGGTATACCTATCGCTACTTGCAAACTTTTATTCAAGCTTTCCACAATCGAAAGAAAAAGCTTTAAGTGGACAAGTAGTAATACATGTCTAGCGACTAAGCATATCTGGCCGAAGCTGGACCTGCGACGCTCTAAGAGTGTAATCTCACTAAACCGATTGCATATTAGCTCCACTATTGGCGCCATTACAGGGCACTCTCTGATAGGCAGGTACGAATCGAAGCTTGGCGTTCATTCAAACGACTTCTGCACAAGCTGCATGGAAGAGGAGAATGAGGAGACTACACCTCACCTTCTATATACATGTCCTGTTCTCTCCCACAAAAGAAATCTCCATCTGCGAGATTTCTTGCTTAATTATCCAAGTGACTTGGCTAACACTGACGTTAGAAGTCTATTGCGCTTCATAAGAAGCTCCAAATGGTTTAACGAGTAGTGAAAGAAACCCCTACATCCGTGTGGTATCACAATGGACCTATCATTAGTCTAAGAGTGCTGGCCTTAGGCTGACAGCCACCCCAACCTAACCTAACCTAATCTACACATGTTCTCTTTCACTTTAAAACAAAAGAGAATTACATTTTGCATTTTCAAACAGCGTCAAAATCTGTAGGAGAAACAATCGTTACGAGTGAATGAAAATGAGAACGAATTCTCGCAGCGAAATGTTCTAGGAATAAGCGAATTCGCCAAAGTTCATCAATAATGCTGGAGGTGTGCTTCTTGTGGATGACGAAAAAATTCTACAAAGGTGGCATCAGTATTGGGAACGACCTCTTACCGAACAATTTCCTCGGATATACTTTCCCAAGTACCTTACAATGAAGAAGTACCCGGCATTGATGTCGAGTCACAGAGGAGTCACCGTTCGAAATCAAAGTCGTGGTACACCAGGGAAGGGCCCAAAGTTCATTGATATTTATTACAATCCTGAATGTCCCCTGTTTCGCTAAATCTAATTTAAATTGTGTGGATGCATGAGCATCAAGGGCCCCTGGAAAGTCTATATTATAAATTTCAGCTCCCTAGCTCAAACTTTGTTTTTTTTTTTTAAATTGTGGGCGTCTCAGTGGGCGAATTTTGAAAATATTTACACATGAGTATCAAAAGGGCCCCTGAAGAGTCTATATTATAAATTTCAGCTCCCTAGCTCCAACTTTGTTTTTTTTTTGTAAATTGTGGGCGTGTCAGTGGGCGAATTTTGAAAATATTTACACATGAGCATCAAGGGCCCCTAGAGAGTCCATATTATAAATTTCAGCTCCCTAGCTCAAACTTTGGGTTTTTGCCGTCCGACCTGCAAATCTGATGATGACGGTGACGCTCTATATTTCCAACTAATGAACTGCGATTCATGGACACAATGACTTTAATCACTTCCGTTAAATTCCATCGGTCGGCAACTGTTTTAGATATAGCTTTCTCCTTTGGATCGGTTTGGATAGATGATGACCTTAGTAGAAGTAGTAAGAAGAAGAAGTAAGAAATTCATTTATTTAACATGTTCTTATTATATTTTACAAGTAAGAATAAATTTTAAAGCTATGGCTTAGCCGTCAGCTTGGTTAGCAAAATGCTTATACATGTACATTTGTAACTTAAACAATATATTTATTTTTTTTTGTTAATAAACTTAATCAATCATACTCTGCTATTAATAGCGACCTGTATTTGTAGATGGATTTAATATAATAAAATAACTTTTTCCAATCACACTCGTTCAGAATTTGTAATGTCTCTTGCATAGTAAGGGATTTTTTTTCTGAAGTAAGCTAGTCTTTGTGGTTTGTAGATTGGACAAACACTAATAATGTGAAAGCAGTCTTCTTTCGCTTTTAAGTTGCAAATATTTCAAAACTGGTTGAAGCTTCCATTATATGGGCTGCAATTAAAACAATCAACTCACATCTTGATTTGAAAATAAGAGATATTTCACTATAGTTGAGTGAGTCATTGAAATAGTTCTTATCCTTTAGATTGAAGTTCAAGTGAGAATACAATACTCTGCTATCTGATGCACGAGCTTTCTTTATAAATCGCATACGAATAGCATCTTCATTTTTATTTATTATTCGATAAAGTTGGTTCTTTAAGTTGTCCAGGTTGTTTAGATCGAATGAAATAGTTTCTCCACACGCGTTTCCAATTCTTAACCATCTTGACGCCCACCAGTCCTTGTTCATAAGATAGCATTTTTTTGGTTATTCGGGAGTCTGGATACGAACCTAATTTAATGATGTAATCCGCTTGCGATTTGCGAGTGCTTGTAAAAAGCATTGGAAGACCCGTTTCCAAATAGATTGTGTAGTTCGGGGATTTCATTGGCAAGTTGAATAATTTTTTCAAGAAGTTCCTGTGAAATTTCTCGATTACTTCGTACTCGTCTGATCCCCAAACTTGAGAGGCATAACAAAGAGTTGATTTAACAACTGAATCGAATATTCTGTATTTCGTTGAAAGGAGAATCCGTTTGTTTGCAAAAACATTTTTCCATGATAGATTCACTAAGCTTTGGGAAGACTTGGCTTTATCCGTTAGATGATTACCAAATTCTAAGGTTGGGTTCAGTTTCACTCCTAAATATTTGAGTTCCTTCACAATCTCTAATCGGTTTCCGATGTAAAACCATCTACGAGTATTTCCACTTTGCACTCGTGGTGAACGGGAAAAGACCATAATTTTAGATTTTTCGGTGCTGATGGTTAGTCCCCATTTTTTGCAGTAGCTGGTTAGACGATTTATCATCAATTGGAGATTTTCAGGCGATTCACAGAGTAGAACAAGATCATCGGCATATAACAAGACATTGACCACGATATTAGCAATTCGTACTCCACCAGGTAAATCTTTTTCTATGTCGTTTATAAATAGAGAAAACAATAAGGCACTAAGAGGACATCCTTGCTTTACACCAGTCTGTTTATACCCTATTCTAAGGGTATATTAATTTTGACGCATAGTTTGTAACATACCTTAATATTGCCCGTAGACCCCTAAAAGTTACTATATTTATGATCAGCATCGATAGTAATGTCGATCTAGCCATGTCCGTCCGTCCGTCTGTCGCCAAAAATTAGGCCTTTAAACTGGACCTAGAGATCTGAAATTTTAACCATATACTCTCTAGGGCCCCGAAATAATCAAGTGTACGAATTTTTGAAATCCGCCCACAGACACGCCCACAAACTCAAAAAAAACAAATTTTGGAAAAAATCGAATTTTGAGCAAGAAAGCTGAAATTTTGTGTATATGATCTATGACTCCTAAAACTGCTCGGGATAAAAAATTTTCAAAATCCGCCCACTGACACGCCCACAAATAAAAAAAATATTTTTTTTATACCCTACTCTAAGGGTACTCGTATATTAATTTTTGAAAATCCAAAGTTTCAGCTAGGGAGCTGAAATTTATAGTATATACTCTCTATGGGCCCTTTATGCTAATGTGTAAATATTTTCAAAATCCGCCCACTGACACGCCCACAATTATTTTTTTTTTTTTTGAAAATTCAAAGTTTGAGCTAGGGAGCTGAAATTTATAATATATACTCTCTAGGGGCCCTTTATTCTCATGTGTTATTTTTTTTTAAATCCGCCTACTAACACGCCCACAATTAAATAAAACAATTTTATTGAAACACCCAAGTTTGAGCTAGGGAGCGTTTTTTTTTTTGATAAAATCCTTTAAATGTTATATAACAAAATATGTAGAGCGTTCTTAACAATTCAACCATACTTAGACTTTTGTCACGCCCACTTATGAGGGATAGGAATATGAATAGGGTATCCAACAGTTCGCCCAAGCGGACTGTAGCCCGTCCCTATGTTTTTTAAACCATTCTGAGAAATCCTTTCCATCCCAGACTGCTGCACTTGTTTCGTCATACATTTTTTTAATGGTCTTAAGAAATTTTGTAGAGATACCCAACTGAGACAGTTTATAGAAGAGTGCGCTTCGGCTAACAAGATCAAAAGCTGCATTGAAATCTACAAAAAGCTATACATTTTCTTGTTTCTGGCTTGAAAGGCTCTTATAATCGAAGATAATGTGAATATTTGGTCAACGGTTGAAAAGTTTTTTCTGAATCCAGCTTGACGCTCTGTCAGAATATTTTTTTCATCTACGCATTTTTCTAATCGTCCTATAAGTATGCCACAAAATATCTTGGCTGACACATTCATGAATGAGATTCCCCTGTAGTGAGCTTAGTATTGCCCTCTATTGAGGAGATTCAAGGGTGTTTACCCATTCCACGAACTTTTCCGCCGACTAAATTGTATGGGTTGTAACAAAAGAGTGTACTTTTATCTACACTTCCGTTACGCCGGAAGTCTACGTTTGTCTACACTTCCGTTACGCCGGAAGTCTACGTTTGTCTACACTTCCGTTACGCCGGAAGTCTACATTGGTCTACACTTCCGTGTCGCATTCACCAGCTTACTCCCCAAGTCAAGCGTGCGTAAAGAAGTTTTACTTCAAAAATGACGGACTCCAGAAGCCATCAATTATTATTTGCTGAAGATGGGGCTAGCAATCAAATGCCCTGCAAGGCGCACTTATGGCTGTTTTGTTCGGAAACGGGTATCTTATTAGTCTGAAAGACAGACAGCTGCTCGTTCCCTGATCCACTCCGACCTATTTCAGTTATTTATGTCAACGGTTAAATGCGAAAAGTTCAAATATCGGCGATCTAGCTATTCTCAATAATATCAATATAAGCCATCTGATGTGACCGAAAAATGCATCTCCCCCGCCAAATTATCAGTAGCTGATGTGAAAAGGGAAATATCCATCAACGTTCCTCAAGAATCGCGAAGAAGAGGTAGGCATAACAATGGCCTACCGATGGTCAAACCGTCTATAAGGGCTACGATCCCTCTGGTACAGATCATAATCTCTTCATTTAAGAAGTCGACATGTTTCTAAAGTGACCGGAACATGCAATGCTGTTTCGGGCTTGGTCGCTATAAAGTGTGATTGAGGAACTCTGGTGCGAAAACCCATGATTTTGTTGCAATTAGAAAATACGTTAATTTTGAAAATCAGCTGACTCATAAAGCGTCGGCAAGTATTATATTGCCTGTGGTTTCCAGTTCACGGGATTCATTTGTCTTAAATCAGATCGTTTTGAAGTCTAGTTTCTAATTAATTTCTCGCGATTTTCTTATTGCATAAAAATGTAGTTGAAGTATGAGCACACAAAATCACCACAATAATCATTTGAATTTAACAAAGTTGTATGTACTTCATAATCACGCAAGGACATTTCCTTATATGATGTGAACGATGCAAAATATATATACGTCTTTTCTTCACAGGGTATTGTTTTTTTTTTAAATGAACAAAGTTTTTGTATTCCGATGATAGCAGCAAAACTTTTTGAATATCTACTTCTTTTTGGAAAGTTTTAATAAACTCTTAAAATCGATTTGTCATCACTTAAGAGGAAGATAATCTTAAGCAAACATAATGTATACATGGGAGTAGCTTTTTTTTGTTTTTTTTTTGTTTTTAGAGCAAGGAATATTTAAATGCTTATGCTTTGTTGTTGAAAATACCCACACTGCGATTCCAACAAAGTCCTTGTAAGACAACCAACTCTATGGGGCACCTAGCTGAAAAGTAACTGGCACATGTACTTGAGAAAGAAGTATTCACTAAATCTATTCTAAAAAAATGAAAATAAATAATGATGACGAGGAAATGGCTTGAAAAGAAAAACTTTGCCTTCTGCAATGGGACATCCTACATTTCCTTATTGTTCGAAGAAAAAACTTGCATAAATAATGTCTCAGCAATACATTTTTATGCTACAAATTGTGTGCTGCTTTATTTTCCCTCCTACAGCAGCTCTTAATTGAGCGTTGCTCGTCGGCATTAAAGTGCGAAGGATATAAATGAGAATTTACTCCTCACAATAGAGGAGTTTTGGTGAATTTTTAGTTAATCCTCGGGTTAAATACTTTTTAGTTACACACGGGTACGTACATTTGCCCACTTTACCACTGTTGCCATTTTGACTGTTTTCCAGTCAGATCTGACTGGAAACTGAAGGATTTGACTGGAGAAAAAAATAAATCCAGCCGACTGGTTTCTTGACTGGAACACAAACTATATTTGACTGCTTTTGACTGTTTATAAAATAAATAAAATATATGTATAAAATATTTTGCAAACAAAAACGCATTAGAAGAACCTTTCACCAAACGAACACATTTTCTTGTACAACAAGTTCAACGTGTGAACAAAATATTTGAAGTCGAGACTGTCGACTTTGCAAAAGTCTTACGAGATCTGGAGCTACTCATCTTGGTTTTAATAAACAAAGTTGTGAGAAGTGACGAAAGCCAATTTATTAACACTAAGCTTGATATCGATAAGGTTCAGCTGCAAATAAGACCTCATTTGGGTGTTGACTGTGAAGAAAATCGTTTAGAACTTCAAACAAAAAAGGTAATTAGTAATGAGCAACTTGAAGTCTTTAGGTCAAACTGCAAAGGCTTTATTGTTAAGCTCATTAAGGAATTGCAGCAACTAATTCCCAAAAACTTAAATGTCTTAACACAAATCAGTTTTTTGTCCATCGAAGAATGCATGAAAGTTAAAAAAACAGTCGCTTAGCCCAATACTACAAGAGATGCAATTCGATATTTCAACAATAGAAAAAAATTGTAATCAGTGGAGCACACTTTTATTCAACAAATGGCAGAACATACAGAGCACTGAAACATGTTGGTGTGAAGTTTTTAGTTTTAAGGACCCCACAGGCGAAAATCCCTTTTTCCATCTTACATACTTTGCCATTTCCGTTCTGGTGTTACCTATTTCAAACGCGGAAGTTGAAAGGATATTGAGTCAAATGAACCTTGTAAAATCAAACACCGAAAAAGAATGCAATTGCGGTTGACAAACAATATTCTACTTATATGGAATAATCTCCGCAACAGCAGATGTTGTCATAATTATGAGATTCCATCCGAAGTAGTCAAAAAGATTGGTACAAACGCAATATATAACGATGAAGAAGATGCCGAATTACGAGTATTTGATGAGAGTGATGAAGAAAATTGTTGTTTATAATTCGACTTTAATAAAGATAAAAAAGGAAACATTATTTACATAATACATATACATATATATGCATATCCTCCTTTGAATTAATACAACAAAGTTCCTTTAAATTTAATTTAAGCTGAGCACTCAAGAACTGTGAAATTTGATTTCTCAACTTATAATTTAATTTATTATATAATATTTATTCACATAATACATAAACATCTACTTTGAGTACCTAAATTTAAAATTATCTAGCAAACAAAATTTGTTTAGGTACAATTAATGTAAACACAAGAACTGTGCAATTATCTTTTCATTAAAATAAAAGTTGTTTCATTAAAATAAAAAGTTTATTGTTTTTTTTTCATGTTCATATTATGATAAACGGTTTTTGTCAATTTGACTGCTTTTTTGACTGGAAATGAAGAAAATGAATTCCAGTCAACCAGTCAAATTCGGCTGGATTCAAATTTTGTCAGTGGCAACACTACACTTTACACCTACAGATTTTTCGCTTTACCTTTTGTGCATCGTTTCTAAAATGTTCACGGAATTACGGAATTTCTTATTATGCTCATTTCTCAGAAGCTTTACCAACATGTTGTTTGCGATGAAGGTTATGCCAATGCATTTTATGGTGAGCAAAAAACAAGAGATCCCGTATGCGAAAAAATGGGCGCACTTGGACTATGTGTGTTGGTATGCTTTAAATGATGATAGAACTAGAAAGACTCGTTGATTTAACATTGTATATTATTACTAGGTAGAAACAAATTCTCTTCATGGCTTGTCAAAGCGAGCTGGGTAAGTGTGTCATCATTTTAAAGGTATTCGCAGGTATTCGAAGAAGCTAGTGGACGGTCCAAAAAGCAGCAGAGCTAAGTTTTTGCTTGGACTAAACAGGAAAGACTTGAGATCCTTGATTGATCTCGTCACCGGTTTCAGTCCTCTTAACGAGCACCTCAAAACCATTCACATTAGGAGCTCGGGCCTATGTGAGTGCTGCAAGGAGGCGGATGAAACGGCATCTCACTTCATCTGTAAATGTCCGGCTTTCGCCAGAACCAGGCTCACCACTATAGGCAAACAATTCGTTAACGAAGATGAGATGGGGGAAATTGAACTTGCAAATATTCTTCGCTTTGCCAAGGCTACTGGCAGGTTCTCCCTCACTGAATCTTACTAATCGCCAATAACCAGCGAGCGGCCAGCTATGCTGAAGTACAATGGAACAATAGGTCTAAGTGCTTGTCATCTACTGATGACCCCACTGCACATACAATACAATACAATACTAGGTAGAAAAAAGAGAGCACTTGTGCCTGTAGAAAAGTATTTTTGAAGTTTTATTGCAATTATTGTGGAATGCAGCCAGAGAATGTTTGTTAGCATGGATTGAGTTTTAGACAAAATAAGTTTGAGGAAGCTACATTTTTTTCCGGAGGAAATAGAGTTGTTGCTTGGATTTGCTGAAATTTTCTGCCGCTTGTAATTAAATTTTAGTCTATGCTAATCGAATTCTGTGCATATGAAAAATGAATTTATATTTAAACAATTTGTAAGAATTCTAATGCGTTGTGAGGTTAAAATGAAAACTACGACGTTGAGTCAGCTGGTAAGATCTTCCTTCAATATGTTAACATAAATATGCGCAAAGAATTTCTTATCAGAGCTTCCGAAAATGCAACTATTAGAACTCTTACTTACGTGGTTTTTGCTGTGAGGTTATTTGGAACATATTCTCCTTGCTGTTTTTAAAAAACCCATTGGAAAAAAAATTACAAATTTTTTTTTGTAACATAGCTTAAGTCATTAACACAGTGCGCATAAACCAAAACGACTCAAGCTTCGGACACACAGTAAACGACGAGCGAGGGAGCGACGAAAAAAATAAAAACATGGAATCGTATGGCATATGACAAGTTCTACAATTCTTTTCTTTTGCTTTGCTTTCAAAATTGAGTATCTAGTTTGACGTATATTTTCCTGTATGACAAAAAAAAAAATAAAGTTTACTCTTGTACGAGTGATTTTAATTTGTTCACCACCCCCACAGCAAACAGTAAATGCACGATGTCAAGCAGTCCTCCTACTGTGCTTGGAGTACGCTTTGGGTAAATTCAGAAACGCATCACTGGGGTAGTGATGCTGCATCAGCTCTGCATTGTGTTCAAAAACGCAAATATTTTGCACCACTGGAAAGGCATCACGTTCATTATTGCAAAGTTGGGTAAACTGATGCGCAAACATCACAAAAATGAAAAGAATCACCAAGTAGCTTGATGCGTTGTTGATTCGGCAGGCAAAGATTTTGAAAGAAGCGAATTTTAAGACTAAGCTGCTTATAAGACGACTTTGATGTATAGGTATAGACAATTAAATGAAAAATAATATTGATAAAACTTCAATATGAAAAGGGGATTTTGGAAAAATATCCATTTTTTGGTGTTCCAAGAACCTCTTGGTGAAAAACCTTGAACACAGAAAAAGTGCGCCACTTCTAAGGAAATTTTGGAAAAAACTAGGAGGGACTTTGAAAAAGGTCATTGCAGCCCGAATTTTGTATTTTTCTTTACCATTATTATTGTCAACTTAACCTTTCATAAGCGAATTTCCATCTTGATGTAAAATATGTATAATGTTAACATTGAGTTCTAAAACGCCAACGAAATTTTCGATCAACAACGCATCAGCATCGCAAATAAATCACTGCACTAATATTTGATGTTTCTAAATTTTTACTATAGACAAATGATCTCAGCTTTACCTATTCCTAAGAATTTTATATTGTGTATTCATGCCGGCGGCAAGCGGAGTAGTATTGAGGGTGCAAATGCCCATGCGAGAATTAATAAGCTCTGCAGAACATTGACATTATTTGCTAGACCCATGAAATGATCTGCCCAGTGGTCTATTCGAATGTCTCTTTTCACCTTTATGCTAATGATGCCCAGATTTATTTATCACGCCCAATTGGACTGGTGGAGGATCTCATTGCTAGAATTAATGAGGATCTTTCGAAAATTTATAGCTGGTCCCTTTCCAATGGGCTAAGCATCAATGCAGAAAAATCTGAACTGATTTTGATATCAAAAAAATGTCATGATACTATTGAACTACCAGCCGTGTTACTAAACAATAGGGAAATTAAGTTTGTCGAAACTGTCACGAATCTTGGTTTCAAGATAAATCGCTCGCTCTCCGCTGTAGACCAAACAAATTACGTAGTTGGTCGAATATATGCCGGATTGCGAAAACTTTGGAAGCCTTCTAGTTTCACCCCAGTGGATACAAAACTAAGGCTTGTCAAGGCTTTATTTGTTCCAATATTTGACTATTCAACAACTGTATACTGCAAACTTGACTCTCACTGTCAACACAAATTGCTTGTCGCGTTCAACGATGCCATTAGATATGTATATGGTCTGCGTCGACAGGATCATACTCGTATATCGCACTACCACAAACTAGTACTGGGTTGCGCGACAATTTTTGGATATCAGGTGTTGCCAGTTTATGCACAGTCTGATTAAAACTAGATCTCCTGCATATCTCTTCGAGAAACTTCAATTTGTTCAATCCTCAAAATCCCCTCGTTTAATTATTTGACTCTACGCGTCTCTTCTTCATCAATGCGACCAGACTTTGGAACTCCCTCCCAACCACAACTAAGCAAATAATTGGAGCTAATAAGTTTAAAAATGCCGCAATAGAGCATCTACAACAACAACAATAACTACTTTTTCTTAATATTCTTTTCTTTCTCCTCTCTTATAACTTTTCTTTTTCTACTTCTGTTTCTTTTTCTACTTCTCCTATACATATTTCATTATGTTTATATTAGTTTTATTAAATTTCATTGTTTATTATTTCAATAACATGTACTCGTACTATAAAAGACTATGTCTTACTTATACTATCCTTTATGAATAAATTGAATTGAATTGAATTGAATTGATGGCATTCACATTCGCATAATTTTTAATTATAATAATAAGCATTTCAAAATGGCATTTTCACCATTAATCGCTCGGAGATGACAGTCATTAAATGGCCACCCGTCGCTCACTGCGTGGCCGAAGCCTTCGATACAAAGCATTCACCGAATTTTTGTGGCTTGTTGAATATGCAACGAGTGCTCAGAATCCTTATTATAGTTAGAATATGTTAAGTAGTTTAAGTAAATAGAGTAGGTAGTTTGTAATTTGTTTTTATATTTATAAAACATTTAGTTTAAGAAAGATGAAAAGTTTTTTTTAACAGTTTTCTCGATGTAAACATAATACTCGTATGTAAGATTAGTTCATAAAATAGTGTTTTGGCCGAAAGGAAATAGTTAAAAAATTGGTTTGAATTAGGTATTATCAAAATATTTATGAATGGAATTCAACGTCGCTCATATGTCCACCACGCGAACGTATGCAGCGATCGATACGTTGAACCCAACTTTCGATGACTCGGCCGCACATTTCGACCGATACGGCCGCTATTACTCGTTCAATATTTTCTCTGAGCTCCTCCAACGTCGCCGGCTTATTGGCATAGACAAATGATTTAATGTAGCCCCATAAAAAAAAGTCTAGAGGCGTTAAATCACACGATCTCAGCGGCCAATAGACGGGTCCGTTTCTTGAGATAACACGTTCACCGAACTTGGCACCGTCTTGTTGGAACCACTGATCTTGGAATCACTGATGTCCAATTCATGCAATTGCTCAAAAAAATTACATGTCTCTGTAGCGAATACCATTTACCGTAACTCGACGGTCATTTTCATCGTCATTTCAACAAAATGCGCTTCATCGCTAAAGATGATTTTGCGATGAAATTCTTCATTTTCTTCCATCATGTCCAGAGCCCTATTCAAGAACGTACGTCGCTTCATCAAGTGGCTTTAGTTCTTGAGTCAGCTTGATCTTGTAAGGGTATTGCCCAAGATCCTTACGCAAAATTCGCCATAATTTGGTCTGATTGAGAAGGCAGTGAAATTGACTGATTTGGCTAGTTTGCGACGGCAGCAATATTCTCCACACTTCGTGCAAAACGTAGTCCCACTCGACATCAAGCAGCGAATATTCTGACTCAATTTTGTTTACTAGATTATGAATTGGTTGTTTACTCGAAAGAGAATTACGGACGAAAATTGGCTTAACGCTTTTAAAGTTGCGACTCGGAATTTCGGGAGTAAATTTAAATTATTTCTAAACGTTGTTCCTCCGTGTACTTCACCATGATGATTTTGACATTGACAGTTTGGTAATCGGTTTAAGGGTTCACACTGAACGTTTGAAGTCAAGTCGCTAATGAACGTCCCTTTATAATCAATCTTGGCGAGCCATGAAGCAGCGTTTTAACTCCAGCCCCCACTTCACGTGGTAGTAATCTCAAGAAACTGTTGTTTCTCATTAAAACAAAACTTAAACATTTAAGCAATAGTAACTTAGTTCCTTTGGAGATTCAAGTGCTTTTAATATGTTGCGTTACGCCACATATACGTTAGTATTTTTTTTTTGTCGGGGTGCGAGACTTTCTACACTGGAGCACTCAGACTCAATACTGGTCCATTGTACTACCAGGCAGACACACCACATTTTACTGTGAGAATTTACTCGTTTTCCTAAGAAAAATGAGAAGGCGCTTCAATGATAAGAGCTTAGGTTTACAGCACTCACGATATCCGCACCAAATACCTGCCGCCTGATACGAGCAAATGCAGGACAATCATAGAGGAAATGTTCCGCAGTGTCGTCGCTTTCTCCACAGGCTTCGCAGTTGGTGGTATCGCTTAGGCCTAGCACTTAAGGTGTTTGGCAAAAGCGTAGTGTCCCGTAAGAACGCCAGTAGTCTGTCTGCAGTCTTTTCTGATGAGAGACAACAAGAATGCCGCGGATTTCCTCCAGACGTCGGGGAGAATTTGCTTAGTCTGTCTGCACCCTGGAGAGTCAACGGCGATTGTGTTCATATGAAACCCAACCGTCAATGGAAGCCCTGACCGCGGACGCAGGCAGACAAATCGCAGGTTCAGGTCCTGAGAAGTCCCCCTCTGAGCCCTGTGTAGCAAGTTCATCGGAGATCTCATTTCCCGTGATCCCGTTATGACCGGGGACCTAGACAAGTCTACGTGAATTCAGCCTTCCGACCGAATTCAGAGAGATCTTGCATTCACGGACTATTTTGGTGGTGGTTAAGGGGTTGAGGAAGGCCTTAAGCGCAGCCTGACTGTCACTACAGACGGAGATACTCCCCCCCCCCCCCCCCCACCTGTTCCTCGCAACATAGTCCATGGCCATTAGGATACCATAAGTCTCCGTTTGGAAGACTGACGCATGTTTGCCTAATGAGAAGAAAAGTCTAATGTTGCCGCTCTCCATGAAAACACGAGCACCAGATTCTTGATTGGTTTTGGAGCCATCCGTGAAGATTCGACTGCATTCCTTTGCAGGCTCAGAGTCTGGCCAAAGCCAGTCCTAAACACGAGGAAAGTCGACTTCATAGTTGCGCTTCAGCCGAAGTTCCGGTGTCATCGCATCAGACGGCATATCCTTAAGACAGGAGTCGAAGGACAGCCGTTGCGCAAGTTCATCAAAACTCCAGTGCGAGTTATACCAAAAGCCACCTCTTTTTAAACGTGAGATAGCTTTGATTGTGCAACCCATAATGTAAACATCAAGTGGCGGGAGGTTCAATAATGCAGGGCGTGGTCGAGAAGGCCCCCGTGCAGCCGAGACACACCTTAGTATACTAGTGCGCCTATGGGGTTTGCTAGATGGGCTGAATGAATATTGGCAGGCCTCCTGGTTTCGGATCACAAAATAAATGAGGCAAATAAAATGCTTGTGGTGTTGCATTTGTGTGACCAGGAGTTTTAGATCCGCCTATTTTTTGTACGATTTTTTGTATTTTTTTTTTTTTTTTTTGTGTTGGGAATTCGCTGGAAGTAAAAAATCATCGAAAGACATTGCAGTGTTAACACGCGAGGGATGCTTCTGCAATAGTGATGGACTTTAAGTCATCTAAAAAAAACTCCCGGGGGACTGACATTCGCCATCCCGAATGAGATTGCACCTAGTCGACGACTAATCGGCAATTTGTTTTTGAACTATATTTGTTGAATTTAAGAGATAAATCCGCCGTTTGTCGAATTTCTAAACTTTTTTTTGTTTGAAATCAATACCTAATTTCTTAGCCCTAGCTAACTCTTCTAGATCAAGAGGTTTTACCCGTCTCAATCTCCCGATTGCATTGTCAATATTTAATAGTTCTGTTATTTCTGTGTTTACGTGGTTGAGAAGCCTACTTCTATGCCTTTGAGCAACTTTCTTAACTTCATCTTTAACCATTTCAGCATTTAGATCTTTATGCAGATCGGCATTGCGTATTTACCAAGGTGCATTAACTATGTTCCTTAGTACTTTATTTTGGAAAACCTGAATTGTTTGTAAATTTGTTTGGCATGTGCATGCCCACAACTGGAGACGGTAGGTATAGCAATAGCTTATTGTAGTTAGACAGGGATGAGTATCTCCCAATAAGCCAATACAATTTACTGTATCGCATGTTCAACCCATCTTTTTTTTTCTTTACGTTCGCTTTCCAACGCAATTTAGCGTCTAGAGTCATGCCTAGATATTTGGCTGTGTTTGAATATTCCACTACATTCTTGTTAATGTAGACTGGAATGTGTGGTACGTTTTTATACGTAAAATTAATATGGACTGACTTATTGTTTATTGCTGTTTGAAGCTTTTTTGTTGCTATTTCGACAGTTGCTCCCACAGCAAGGACAGCTGTGTCATCTGCAAAAGTAGTTATGGTGGTTTCTTCACTTTCAGGCAGATCGCTAGTGAAAAGTAGGTACTTAGCGCACTGCCTTGCGGTACACCAGCTTTAATCTCTCTGTTGAGTACTCTGCATTTTGTTTAATTCTGAAGAATCTATCTAATATACGAGTATAAGACAGAAAGGTCGCATACTGCTTCGGCAGTTGCTTTTGTAATTTGTGTACCAGTCCTTTGTGCCAGACTTTATCGAAAGCTTGTGCCATATCAAGAAATACTGCAGACTGTAGAGCACATATTTTTCTCTTCAAATGCTGTTTCGATTCTATCTGTGATTCTATGCACCTGATCAATGGTAGAGTGCTTATTTCTAAATCTAAATTGATGAATTGGGACTAGCGATTTTTCATCTATTATTTTTTGTAGACGTTTTACCAGCACTTTTTCGAATAACTTAGACAGCATTGGTAGAATAGATATTGGGCGATATGAGGTAACTTCGTTAGGTGGTTTGCCTGGTTTAGGTATTATTATTACCTCCGCGACTTTCCACATGCTTGGCACATATCTCAATTTAAATGCAGCATTTATAATTTGCGTTAGTTTTTTTTAAACATTTTCGTGGAAATTGCTTCAAAATTTCTCCTGTAATCAAATCAAACCCTAGGGCCTTTTTTTATATTTATGCTTTCTTTAATTTCTTTGGCAAGTTCTTTAGCTGTTACCGGCCGAATAGGTTTATCTTCTTCGCACCTTATTTCGAGTGCTTGATAACCTTTCTCTTCATAAGTTTTGAATACCTCTTCAAGATACTCAGCGAAAGTGTTTGCTTTCTCTTGGCTGCTTTTCGCCCAGTTACCTTCTTTGGTTTTTACTGTCGGAATGTGAGCTATTGGCCTGTTCATTTTCTTTGTTGGCTTCGAGAACGAGTAGTCGGTACTAGCATCATTTGTAAGACTTGTGAGTTAAGTTTTCAAAGACTCATTACTGAATTCTCTTAGAGATTTTCTGTGCTTATAATTTAAGTTGTTCAGTGTGGACTTGTCGCTTGGCGCCCTTGTCTGTTGCTAGCGTTTTCTAGCTTTCCTCTTTTCTGTAATAATTTCACATATTTCGAAGGATAAGAGTTTTGTTTGATCTTTTTTGTTGTTTTGGGAGTGGCAGCCCACTCAGCTTTTTGTATTCTGAGCGTCAATATTTGGACTGCTTCTTCTAGTTGATCTTCTGTTTGAATAGCTGGTGATAGTTGGATACTTTCTTCCAACTTCTGTCTGAAGTAGTTCCAATCAGTCAGTCCATTTACTAGTTTTGGGCTATGGTCTTTTATTATTATTTTATCGCTAAGTGTTAAGAGTATAGAGGAATTATCTGATTGAAGATCAGGTCCTTCCTCTATGCTTATTTTATTTGAAGATATATTTTTGGATAGAAAGAATTCGGCAAGATCTGGGGTTTTATTCCTATCTGTTGGCCAATAGGTAGGTTTTCCCGTTGAGTGATATTTGGCGCCATCTTCTTTAATTGCTTCATATATTTCTCTGCCTCTAGTATTAGTTAATTTTTTGTATTAATATTTTAAATATTTGTTGTATATTTTTATTTTTTATTTATTTATTTTAATACGTTCATGTTCTCCACTCAACACAGGCCATTCTTGACCCGTCCCTGGACGTGCACATCTTAAACCAAACAAGAAACCAAAGGTGTTATTTAAACTAAGATCCCTTTCATGTTAGAATAATTTGGAAGGCTCTGAAAATTGTTCGACTTCATATTGTTGTTGATTGAGCCCTAAATATGCACTGATATCAAATTCAAAGTTCCTTTGATCTCGGTTTGGCCGTTGCCTATAGGCAACACGGGCCATTGAAGTAAAATTTAGAACCCGTATGTATATTTTTAATTTATTTTATTAACTTTGTCTCAAATTAAATCTCAAATGACGGGCAATTCTTTTTGTGGATTGGAGCACAAATATAAAAGTTGAGTGCACTTTGATCTTGGATAACCAGCCTAAACCTTCCTTTTGCTCCCCAGTGAGTCCAGTGACTGGTTTGGTCAAGGAAGAAGGATCGTTTGCTTGAAATTGATAAATAGGGTGATAGTTAATGAAACATCTGGTGACGATGGAACTTGAGATGAAGACACTAGTGACAACGCCCTTGATTGCATGGTTGTAAGAACTGACGATGGACAACCTGTTCTGTGTGAGAATTTGTTGGTTTTAGATGCCATAAGAAGCTTATTTGTTATTGCCAATTGAACGTTTTGCAATGTCATGTACTTAATTTCTCTTCTAGCATCATCAATGAAATTGCTGGGATCTTTGACTTCTCCGTAAAACATTTCATTTCTCCAAGAAGTAGCGAAAACGTTCATGCCTGTGCGAGTTCGACCTGTACAAGTGTTTCTTTATCGCCCTCCTGAACGTTTTTTTCTACGCTCTCCTCTTCTTCTTCGAAAACAATTTTTTTTCGAATATAGAAGAATATCATAAAAAGATCAAATAAACAGTGCTATGTGTATGGGGGCCCTACTTGCCCCTCTAACTTCATACTACGTTGCCGGTAACATATACATTCCACATTTTCCAGTTACAAACCAAAGCCGAATGGGGTCTCTTTTTTTACAGAATCTTAGGCTAACAAAGAAATTTCAACTATTTAAAATCTCCCAAATTCTTAGAAAATTATTTAAAATCCGCCTTAACGTGTTAAATCACTACCCCATTTATATAACCAGCGGACTACCTTTACTTCATCAGTTTCATTTAACGAACCAATATCAACTAATGGGTCCCAAATCTATTGCAATACACGAATTACTCACCCTCCAAATTAGATCCACAAACAAACCCCAATTATCTATGAGCCGCCCTTAAACATCGTTCCATTAACCTCATTGCCTCACTTACTGAATGCCATTTCAAATAGAAATCGTGAACTAATACAACAGGACATCTGTGCTTTTGTGCAAATACAACCTTACTTACCTACCTCGATTTGCCACGTCTACTACACGTGGTAAAAAAAACGAAAATGGGAAAGAAACAAAAATTACTCACCGCCCACAACTTGAATCTGAATAAATAAGCCTCACACGACAATTAGGGCTAAGGCTAAACCAATTTATATTTCTTATCTTTGTCCTTTTTTTGTTTACTACATTTATATGGCAATTCGCCTACTGCTTTCCCAATCTTGTTTTAATTTATTTCCCCACGGAATGTTGCAATAGTATCTTATCATTTGGTTTACGCACACTAGCCGTTTGACAGCTCTAGGACATTCATCACAAAGGTGACAAACAACAGTAAATAAAAAAAAGGCGACGAAAATAAAAAAAGGATAGAGAACTTTTGACACCGCACCCAAGAACGGCAGACTTGCAAAAGTATCCTTCATGGAATATGTAATGACAATGACACAATCAACTTGTCATGCTTTCATGGCTACAGGGACAGGGGTGACGCATAGAATGGAGTGCTGTGGCTTGTGGCTTGTCATCTTCTTTGAATGCATGGCAGTGTGGTCGGTCGTCTTCCTTAGATAAATGATCCTTAATACGGATATACTTTTGCTTTTGTTTGGCGGTATTGTGATGTTCCTATTTGTTGTTTTTTATTCTATCATAAGGCATTTGATGGCGCTTGAAGAATGGCAGATTTTTATTAATGTTTGCATTTTTTACGGAGATTTTATAACATTAATCCCGTCTGTCCAACTATTCCACTATTAGCGCAGTAATGGCTTTTTGCGTTATTAAAGTGGTCGGAGTTCAACGGTCTTACTCCTTTAGACAGAGATCAAGCGGTATCTAAAGAAATTAAAAGAAATTCGTTGTAGGCTTTTGACAAGTAAAGTCCAATATTGAATTGAATTGAGTTTCACTTGTTTAACAAGACTTGTGGTATTGTGTTACAGGCCCCAGGTGTAGTCCTTTTTTTTACTTTGAAAAGCGGTGCAAACTGCTTTTGGGTAAATTGTACTTGAGTGCTGGTTCAATTCGAATTTAAATTGGTAACAGAATAAAAGACACAATGCCTTGTAAGTTTGCAGGAAATTTTTGGGAAGAAGTGTAGCTTACATTAAAAAAAATAGTACAATGGTTGTACACTGCAACTGTAAGGCCCATTCTCACCTTGTTTGTTTTGTGGGAGACTGGTTGTCCTACAAGTCTAATCTCTAAATTTGAACAAAATACAGAAAATTGCTTGTTGGGGTTCAGTGATACCACACTGCACAACAATGTCTACAAACAATACTGAATCTACAACCCAAACCACTTTTTTTTACCTGTGAACGTATTTACAGGTAGCGGAAGTGGTGGATGAAGCAGGACGGTCGGAAAGTTGGGGAAAGTGTGGTTAGGTAGATAGATGGTATAATTATATGTTGGCTTTGATTGAACTTTGGGGAAGGTTATAGCATATTGCAAGGAGGCCCTAGCATTGATTAAAGAACAGGGGCATTCATTCATGATCGGTATCAAAAATCATATTAGGTATGTACAAATTGCGATTGCATTATGTAATCAAATCTCCGAACATAAGCAGAATTTTTTCATTTGGTTTTCTAAAAACAACTGATTTGGGCAGTTTGGGCATAATCGATACAAACTCTGCATAACTTTTATGTTTTAAATACTGTTTTATGAATAAGGATTTTTGCTTAAAGGCTGTAGAAATATTTAAAGTAAACACTGCATAAGTAGATAGGCAACCATTTAGAGATGTTATAGCGATGGGTGTGTGGAGTAGGTGCGGAACCGGCACTTGTGGTTTGCCAGTTCAACTCCTGTCTTTATGTAATAAGAGCAAAAATTATTAATGATTACTTCAGTTTATATTTTTTTTATAATATCCACGGTCAAAATATTCCACCATCAAAATATCCTTTTTTGTGAGTCGAAGAGGTGTCCAGAATTTTAGTTTTTGTGATTCTATCCCAGGAATTTATCATCCCGTAAAAATGTCTCTGCAAAAAATTTCCCCTGATCCCATGTAGTACCTGGGTGAACCGCTTAGCTGGTTAAATGTTGTTTTTTAGTGATTCAACGATTAGAAAAAATAATAGGTATATCAGTGATAGAAATGGGGTGGCTGACCACCGACGCCCGATATAATGCGAATTTCAGTTTCAGGAAGTCCGAGCACCAACGAAATTAAGTGTGTACAGTTAAAATTTATCTTTTGAAGAAGGTACAATAATGAAAGTTTATAGGTAGGACCCCATATGCACAGAATTTAAAGTATCGAACTTCATCAAGCGCATGGTTAGGCATAGCACATTTTAAAGAACCCCAAATTTGTTATCCTATCCCAGAAATAATATAAGTTTTGTAGGTATATACAGTCAAAATCGCTTATAACGACATCGGTTATAACGACGTATCGGTTACAACGACCAAATTCTTAGGTCCCGAATCAGCGCCATTGTAATTCCATTGAACGACAATCGGTTATAACGACATATCGCTTACAACGACCGATTTTATCCTTGTTTTTTAAATGTAATATCGGTTATAACGACTAAAATCGACGCAGCAGTTGGCGCAACTGATTTTTTAGAACGGTAAACTGATTCTCTGTAGATGCGATGTACCTAAGTTCTTAGAATCTGGGATATGTTACAGTTACCGTTTGTAGACGTTATTTTTTTTCTTTTACGTTTATTGAGTTTGTTCTACGTTGGGGAAGTTTTACTCAGTGCAAACTTTTCAGTGTGACAAGTGGCTGTAGAAGTTTAATTTAATTTTGTGAGGCGAAAAGTTGTACCTTCTTATCGGATAATGAGTCAAAAAAGAAAAATCTGCACTAAGCAATTAGATATTTCCACTTTTGTTTAATAAACGGTAAACGTATACAGTCAACTCTCGATTATCCGGCATTCGATTAACCGGCAAACCTATTAACCGGGAAATTTATTTTCAAATATTTAGATATTTTCAAATCGATTATCCGGGATTCACTCTATCATCCGTGATACATACTTTAAAAGAAACCCGGAGCAATAAGCCTTTTTTCACTATGTATGTATGTATGTAAATATTTTTCATAAGAGCGCTACAAAAGTAAAAAAAAAAATGGATATCAATGAAATTCTTTACTGTGAAAGTACGTTCGATGCCATTACGTATGGAACTCGATTGCTGTTGCATGGCCACCACGGGCACGCTTGCAGAAGTCCAGACACTGAACCCAATTTTCAACGGTTTTCAAGCATAAATCGGCCGATACTGCTGCAATTTCACGTTCGATATTCGTACGAAGTTCATCAATCATCGTTGGCTTGTTGGCATAGACCATAGACTTGACGTAGCCCTACAGGAAATAGTCTAACGGCGTCAAATCGCACGACCGAGGCGGCCAAGTGACTGGACCATTTCGTGAGATAACACGGTTTCCAAACTTGGTTTCCAATAAATTGATTGTGAATTTGTGAATTTAAATAATTTCGACTCGAATGGGAAGCCTTACTGAAGAGAAATGTCAAAAGAGCGGCGAGAAATTCGGCGTCGTTTGCTGTCCCTGTCGCTCTACTTTTGTAGCGTTCCTGTTGAAAAACCCTTTACATACATATATGTATTTTTTTTTTCAAGTTTTTGCGTTTGTTGACTGACATAGTTATGTATTTTATTTCAAATAAATGGAAACTCATTGTATGAAATACGTTTCTTCTCTTACAATATGATTTTCGATTATCCGGGATTTTCGATTTTCCGGCATGAGCTCGGTCCCGAGCACCCCGGTTAATAGAGAGTTGACTGTATTTGTAAATGTGTATTCTTATTATTTTATGGCTCAAATTCAAAGAAAAATTAGGGAAAATAGCTTGATATCGGTTATAACGACCAAATTCGTCAATCCCTTGAAAGTTGTTATAACCGATTTTGACTGTACAGTGAAATCTCACTTGAGCGGACATCAATGGCGAAAGATTTATTGACTGCTATAAGAAATATTAATTGTTTATTGCGGTGTAATCCTGTAATGTTCAGAAATGCTCGGGTCAGAGCTATCGGTTTCCGGGGATAGCAAAGAACTGCTTAAGTTATAAGCTTAGGCGAAACCTAAGGGTCGCAAGTTTGAACGTTGGAAGTATTAGTGGTCGTAGCGCCGAGCCACCTGGCCACTCCACGCCAAATCAAAAATGTGCTGTGATCATTTCATAATAGGTGATTTATTTTTCGAATTTACACTATAAACAAAACAACATTCAATCGACAGCCAGTGTCGGTAATAGGCCTGTATTTTTGTAAAAAGCAATGAACCACAATGTTCGAATTTACACGATCAAAAAAAAAATAAAAATTCTATCAACAGCCAATGTCGATTGTTTTCAGCAGCGAAGGGCTGCTTGGGATACATGCTGGAATTATATACAATGATTTGTATTCGAAATAAAAATGCACGGCCGATGGCTATGTTTCTTGGGATACTTCTTTTGTGCAAAATTGAAAACATATGATTGTAGGTATATTGAATTGTATATAGGTACATTTGTCGTTGAAGCCTTCTTCATACTCCCGCACCCCCTATTGTATATTTTTGATATATGGAATAATGTATGGAACTTTCGCGACATTGCCAACAACAACTGTACAAAGTTTCAACCCAATCAGATGAACGGTGCGCAAACACAGAGAGGTTAAACAAACAAACATTGATTTTTGTATTTGTTATCCGAACTGCTTTACTACCTACCATGATTTAATTTTTTTTTATATCCTCTTGCCCAACTACATGTGTTGATCTTTTACATTTACTTTGGAAGTTTTCTTCTTACTCGCGTGTCACCTGTCGCCTGTTGATGGTATATGATATTGTACGCTGATGGTTACTCCAAAAACCTTCACGGAAGTTCCAACAACAAAAACTGTACTAAGTTTCAACTCAATCGGATTACCTATGCGCGAACCAAGAGAAGACAAACGCACAAACATTGATTTTAATAAGTTAGATACATGTGAGGTCGGCCGTCTTCAGTAGTCGGCCGGCGCGCCATAAAATGATGCGTAATAGCAAATGCGTTTCTTAAATACACACAGACATTTTTTTCCCCAAAAGGCTAACGGTTTTCCTGTCTGTGAGCAAAGTCAGGATGCCATGCAGCTGCTAGTTTCTCCTTAATAATTGTTAGTTTGATTCAAGAAGCGGTAAATTTGTCATTTTGCGTTAAAAACATAGGGACTGGCTACAGTCCGGTTGGGCGAACTGTTGGATACCCTATTCTTATTCCTATCCCTCATAAGTGGGCGTGACAAAAGTCTAAGTATGGTTGAATTGTTAAGAACGCTCTACATATTTTGTTGTACAACATTTAAAGGATTTTATCGAAAAAAACGCTCCCTAGCTCAAACTTGGGTGTTTCAATAAAATTGTTTTATTTAATCGCGTGTCAGTAGTCGGATTAAAAAAAAATTAACACATGAGCATAAAGGGCTCCTAGAGAGCATATATTATAAATTTCAGCTCCCTAGCTCAAATTTTGGGTTTTCAATAAAATTGTTTTATTTATTTGTGGGCGTGTCAGTAGGCGGATTTTAAAAATTTTATATCCCGAGCAGTTTTAGGAGCCATAGATCATATATACAAAATTTACGCTTTCTAGCTCAAAATTCGTTTTTTCCAAAATTTTGTTTTTTTAAGTTTGTTGGCGTGTCTGTGGGCGGATTTCAAAAATTCGTAAACTTGATTATTTCGAGACCCTAGAGAGTATGTGGTTAAAATTTCAGTTCTCTAGGCCCAGTTTAAAGGCCCAGTTTAAAGGCCCTTTGCCGACGGACGGACATGGCTAGATCGATATTACTATCGATGCTGATCATAAATATAGTAACTTTTAGGGGTCTACGGGCAATATTAAGGTATGTTACAATCTATGCGTCAAAATTAATATACCCTTAGAATAGGGTATAAAAAAAATAGTCCAAGTGAATGTCAGAAACCCTCCATAACTAGTAAAATACTATCAATAAAGGCATTTTATTATTTTACAGTTTCTTTTCA
Source organism: Portevinia maculata (assembly GCA_949715645.1). Classification (NCBI taxonomy): domain Eukaryota; kingdom Metazoa; phylum Arthropoda; class Insecta; order Diptera; family Syrphidae; genus Portevinia; species Portevinia maculata. The sequence continues at coordinate 152,426,493 of OX454525.1, read as the reverse complement.
TTGTTTTTTGCCCGAAAGTGTAAAAAAAATTATTTAAAATAAATACAGAGGGGCCGACATAAGGAGACATTTTTTGCGTGGTTCTTCTAGGCTCAGTGACCGTTCTGTTTGTGTTCAGTGCTAATGGCAAGACTTTACCACCTCTGATCGTGTTTCCATATGTGCGTCCCCCGAAAGCGCTAATAAAAATCATGCCCCAACATGGATTTTAGGTAGATCAGAAAGTGGCTGGATGCGTTCTGAGACATTTTATGAGTATGTGGCGAACAGTTTTAATGGGTTGCTAAGAGAAAACAACATCAAAAAGCCGGTTGTTTCTTGCCGATGGTCACAAATCACATCTCACCATGGAGCTGAACGATTTTTACCGGAATAATGGTATTATCTTGTATGTCCTTTTGCCAAACACGACACATATTACCCAGCCATCCGATGTAGGCCATTCAAAGGGCTTAAGCAGGAATATAAGACAGTTCACAAATGTCAAAGCATACCTGGCAATGCAGGGGAAGCCGTCACCAAAATAAACATTTGCGAAGTTCTGAAGCTAGTGTTGGAAAGCTCGGATAGAAGTGAAATAATCAAAAAACCTGATGCCATCGACTTCTCGAAATGCGTGCGAAACGTACTGGAGAAGCTGCACCTAAATACGGTAAACATAGTAGTCACAGCTCATAGTTTCTATTAAACGAAGAAAGTTCTAGCTTTGGCAAAGGAAGGATTTCTTAAAAACAACCTTGACTATGAAGTTGTGATAAAGATAGTAGAAGAGATGGAGCGTAGTCACCTTAGTCAATCTGAGCCAAATGACACCATGACGGCCATAGATGGTACGATTGAGCTTCCTACGGATATTGCGGCTTCCTTGCCATCTACATCAACACCATCGGGCCCATCTGAGCTAGATGAAACCATTACCGGCACCTATCTGATAGCCAGTACAGGAGAACTCCAACTTGTTTTTTTTTCGTATAATAATGTCTGAAAGAGCTTTTCTTTTAATTTTCGAAGGAAATTATTGTTTTTTTCGTTTTTTTATAAGGTCAGGAAATGGCATAGGTACCTTGTGCAATTTATTTCAAATGATATTTAATGTAATAAACATTTCTTTTTTTAAATGAGTTTGTATTATTATTGTTTTTATAAATTAAAATATATGTATTAAAAATAAAAAAAAAAATCTGCTTTCCTAACTTGGTCAAAACATTGAAAATATAGAAGTAAAAATGGGGGCCGACTACTGAGTACTTATGTGGCCGACTACTACAGTTAGGGGGGCCGACTACTGAAGAATGTGGTTTTCATTTACATTTTTGTAAATAGTTTAAATTGGGTAACAATTATACTTAAAAAAACCTAGAAATACCTAATTTACACATTTCAAATATTTACTTAAGCCAAATAGTCTATTCACTTTTTGAATAACGGATTTTTAAAAGGGAGTGGCCGACTACTGGTGCCATCACCCTAGCCAAAAAGTTTGAAAACATAAAAAAATAGTCATTTATTTAGCTTTGGCTACCGTATATATAATAGGCTCGGAACCACTCAAAATTCGGTTGCATATCGCTTCCCTTAGTGAATAAAAACACCAATCTTTGGGTAAGCTTGAAAACATACCTCCGCGCGAATAAGATAACATAGCGTATTATTAGAGTGCAATCTATCTTTAAAACTAAGTTACCCGTCCTACACGCACACACACTCGGAAGAACGTGAAACTTTTTCAATGATTGCAGCAAGAAAAAATTTCAGAACGGAAAGTGATTTCTTCTATACCCAACAAACTACTTTTAACACATTGCCTAACCTGAAGCATTCCGAAAACAACTTTTGTACAAAGTTTCTTGGCGCTCTCATCATTCACACATTCTTCAAGGATAGTGCGTTTTTATCAAAGACTGTATATCTATAATCTACGAGTAGCATTCGTGCATGTGTCCTTTCTCATACCTGTACCAACGACATCCGTTGGAACGGATAATAATACCTGCATTTCAAAAACAAAAAAAAACCGAACATTAAAAAACCAAAAAATGTCTTCCTAAAGGGAAATTGAATATAAACATAATACCTATAATGTTATGCAGGAAAGAATTATGTAGTTTCGTGCGAATTGGCTTGCGTTAAAATGAATCGAATTATTTGTTCAAATTAGCGTCACGCGGAAGCAACAAATAAATGGACTTTCAAGTCAAGTTGTTGTCTATAGTTTTCAACTGTCATTATAACGTAGGTAACAGATATTTATTTTATTTATTTATTTTATAATTGATGTTTGTTTTGATGGCTGCATCCAGAGTAAATAAAAACAAACCGAACCATGCAGCGGATCGTGGCGTTGGATTAACAATTTATCATGCAAAATGTCACACTAATGGAATTAAATATGACAGTGGATAGATACATACCTATGGAAATAGGTGGAGGAAGAGGTGTATGTACACATGGTTGGTGTTTTCGATTTTATTTTTGATATATACATACATATATTTTTTTTGGTACTCATCAAAACAGTTGTTAACGGAATACTTGCGATAGACCCAATTTGGCAAATGTAAATGTGTCACATTAGTCAAGGTTCTGGGTCATCCTGACTAAGCTACATTTATGTAGTTTGTAATAGGTACATAATTGGAAAATATTTATCAAACTGATTGCTGCAAGTCTATTTATGATGGAAAAATCGATATATACATTTTGTTCGTGAATGGAACTTTTTGGCCAATACTTTTAACACTTGATGTAATTGGTATCCGAATAAAACATTGTCCAGACATTTCGTATTTGATTTCAATTTCTTGGAGAACTAAGGACAAAATATATATTTTGCGCTTTTGAATTTAAATATTGAATAAAACTGCTTTATTAAAACCCTGAATACGTGTCCCCAGCGATTTTCAAATTGAATAGACATTCTCTAGATTTTCAGATACATTCAAGATACATTATTAATACCTATGTACCTACATACTCATATTAAAATTGAGAATTTGTGTAATCAGATGCATGCGCATCCAAGCTTCCTCCTCACACTTTTCATGCAGACTGGCAGTAGGTAAGGAAAGCTGTTGTAGTTACCATATCCGGATTTCATTTTTTTTCGAAACAACTTCAATTTAATATTTTTTTTAAGAATTGTTTTTTTTAAAAGATTCTCGCTCGCCAAGGCGATTAAATAGGGGGCACTTCGACCTAAAAAGGTCTTTTGTGCCGTTAAGAATTGTTTACGTTACCATCTGAAGTTTTGTCTGTCATATGGTGAAAACACAAAAGCATTTTTCTGTCAATTCTTTAGAAAACATCACTTCGTTGGCAACCTCAAACGGTCCAAGGTACAAGACCTTGTTGTACATTGGACCTAAAATTCAATTGAACGTTTTTTCATAGTCAAAAGATTAATACGTTAATTTAATTGATAAAAAGTAAAAAAAAAACATTTTAATTTTTATTTCAAAACAGTAGCAAAAAATGTCGGCAACGTTTTTTTGTGCGAATTTTAAAAAATGCATTCTGTAACTGAAATAATGACTTCAGAGGTTTTCGGACAAAGTTGGCCCTAGATAAACTGTTTTCGTTCTTGCCAAATTTTTCTGTAAACAAATTTTGTTGAAACTAAATTAATAATACGTAGCTTAGGCAGGTCCAAAGAACACGTACCTACTACCTACGATAGGCTCAAGGTACACGATCACCAGTTTTAAATTTTAGAGTTGTTTTTAAGACGCATACATAAGACAATATGTTTCCACCATAAGAATATAAATACTTTTACCCCAATCGACCATAGTAACTGTAAGAAAAAAAAACCGTTATATGGTAGGTAGGTAGAAGTAGCGGTTCGGTTTGAACCCAATTAGCACTTATTATGCCTTTTTGTTGCCACGACTCGTGTGACCTATGTTGTAGTGGTTGTGAGGGATTTGGTGTGTGTCTATATCCAACCTGTGGAGTTCAGAAAACGGATAAGATCTTGTATCCCTTTGCTCGATATAGCGCTAAGGTCGTCAAAGAATGGTTGATTCAGTGCCCGTAGTCTAGCTCTTGCTAGTGCCGGACATTCGCAGAGGAAGTGGAAGAGAGTTTCTCTTTCGTTTACATTGCCGCAGCTTCGGTAGTGGGTGTTAAATGGGATACCTATGTAGTTTGGCCGCATGGTCTCCAATTGGCCAGTGCCCGGTGATTATCGCCGTAATTCTGGAGACTCCGGGGCGGGTTCTGTTTAGAAGATCCTCTGTTCTTCTTTTGTCATAAGTAGGCCATATTTTCCTCGATATAATGCAGTTAGTTAACCTTCTCCATTGAAGATTGGCTTTCTGCAGGAGGTATGAGTGTATTTGTGTCTTGACCGCACCTAGCGGAATGTGAACCCTTGCAGCGATTGAGCCGTCCAGAGCTGAGCCCTGCCTGGCCAGCTCAACTGCATGCTCGTTTCCTGTTATGTTACTATGTCCTGGAACCCAGAGTAGTGTAACACTGAAACGTTCGCCCAGTCGCGCAAGCTCGTTCCGGCACTCCTGCACCAGTTTGGAGGATATGGTAGCCGAGTCAATAGCTTTAATTGCGGCTTGGCTATCTATGAGGATAGCAATGTTTTGTTTGTACGCTGTGTCACGCCCTAGTTGCGTGCAGGCCTCTCGGATAGCCAGTAGTTCCGCCTGGAAAACGCTGGCAAAATCCGGCAGGCGAAGGGATATTAATATTTTTAGTGATTCCGAGTAGACACCGGCCTCCACACCACAGTTGATCTTAGAGCCGTCGGTGTATATGACCGTGTCGAAATCTTTCACTACTTCATCCCTCTTCCAACAAGCTCTGGAAGGGAAGCTTACTTGGAAGCCTTTTGTGAAGTTTATTTTGGGTGTGGTGTAGTCGGTTGGAAACGTGACCATGCCTTCTGGTAGCGAGTCCAGATTGCTGCTGTGGCTGTATGGCCTTGCAGTCCAGCACCCCGATTCCCTGAGTCTTACCGCACTACATAGTGCGGTATCTTTTGCGTGTAGGTCAAGAGGCAAAAGGTGCAAAAGCACAGTGAGGGCGTCCGTTGGGGCTGATCTCATTGCACCCGTGGTGCCTATACAGGCTGTCCTTTGCAATCTTTTCAGTTTTGTGAGGTTGCAACCTTTACTCAACGCGGGCCACCATACTAGTGATCCATAGGTGAGGATTGGACGCACTACTGCTGTGTACATCCACAAGGTTTGGTTGAAGTCCCCACTTCTTTCCAAAGGTTCTGCTAAATGCATAGACGGCAATACACGCCTTCCTCACTGTGCGTTCAATGTTATGTTTCCAATTAAGTTTTGGATCGAGCGCGTTACCCAGATACTTAGCGCTGGAGGATAGTGTAAGTATTTGACCGTTTAGGCGGGGTAGGGTAAATTCGGGTATTTTGGTTTTGGTGGTGAACAGCATCAGTTCGGTTTTGCTCGGGTTAACGCCGAGGCCACACCTTGTAGCCCAGGTGCTTACCTTGTCTAGAGCATTCTCCATGATATCACTTATCACGGAGGGAAAGTTCCCTGACACTAGTATCACTACGTCAACGGCATACGCGACAGCTTTGACCCTTTCCCTGTCTAGTTTTACTAGAATTTTGTTCATGACCATTAGCCATAGTAGCGGAGAAATGACACCACCCTGTGGCGTTCCTCTATTGGCAAATTTGGTTAAGTGGCTGTTGCCTAGTGTTGCCTGAATGACTCTTGTTCCGAGCATAGAAGCTATCCATTTCCTAATAGATTCCTCTATGCCCAGTTCGACCAGAGATTCAAGAATAGCTTCCGTGTGTACGTTGTTGAAGGCTCCCTCTATATCCAAGAAGGAGGCTAGGGTGTATTCTTTGTAGTGTATGGATTTTTCGATAGTTCGCACTACCTCGTGGAGAGCCGTTGCCGTGGATCGGCCTTTGAGATAGGCGTACTGTGATTTGGAGAGCGATGTTTCTGTCAGAGAATTTCGCATATGGATGTCTAGGACACGCTCCAGGGTTTTGAGTATAAAGGAGGTTAGACTGATAGATCTGAAGTCCTTTGCGGACACGTGCCCGCGTTTACCCACCTTCGGTATAAACACCACCCTGGCGCGTCTCCAGGAGTGTGGTACGTGGTTTAGCAATAAACAGCTTCGGAAGATCGACGCTAACCAAGGTATTGATAGGTTAACCGTTATATACTAGACACTTCACAAAAAAAGGAAAAAAATGCTTTTTGCAGTTCAGATCAGATCTTAATTTTCTTTTAGACGCGTCCAGCTCGAAATCCACAAGCATGTAGAGCACAGAACAGTGAACGTAAAGGGAACACTTCATAGAATAACAGTTTATTGCATGCTATGTATTTTGCTGAGAAGTGGCATTCGGGGCAAGGTACAAACAGACCAAGGAAAAACACCTTTCCTTACTGATTTGGCAGCATATCGTTGTTTTGTTTGTTTCACTAAACAGAAACGGATTCTGATTGTGTTGCAATCTCCCTTCCAGAGAATCTTCCTGATCCTCTAGGAATCGACATCTTCATTCTTTATTTTTGCATTATGCGATAGATGCTGCGGAAAACGTGAATTTTGCGTACCACAATATCACGATCAGCATCCGGTTGTTTTTCTTTTGATTTGGATACCATTTTTCATATGCATCCGCTTTAAGAACACGATTGCTGCAATCATCACTCTTAGCATACCATAAAACTGACAATCTACTATAAATTTCAATAACTGTCATGAAGAACTTTTTCTTCACACTATAAGCGCTATAATTTTGTCCTGTGTGCGAGGAGGGCGAATGGACGAGAAGATACAACCGCGAACTGAGCTGTATTAAGATGTGGATGTAATCCAAAAAGCTAAATCACGTCGACTACATTGGCTCGGCCACATTGAGTGAATGGAAAACAATGCTCCAGCCATGAGGATCTTCGACTCAGAGCCCCCTGGTTCGAGAAGGCAAGGAAGACCGAACCTCCGTTTTAAAGACCAAGCCATCGCGGATACCAGAACACTTGGTCTGGACAACTGGAAGCAGCGTGCCCGGGATCGCAGAGGATGGAAGGCTGCAGTGTCTCAGGCAGACACTCTGAACGGGTCGGGAGGCCGGTAGGTAAGTATAAGCGCTATAAGCCATCTAACCTCATCGAATTCATTGCCGTAACTGAACAATTTTCACAAGACGAAGCACAATCACGCATTTACAAACAAGAAAACATCACAAAATTTTAAATCAGATATGCCATATGCCGCATGCACAACCACACAATCAACACCGTGCGTCTTCAGTTCGTATGTCCGGATAATCCCTTGATAGAGTGTTATGCGAGGCTATTTTTCAGAAGTGCCGAATCTCTTTTTTAAACGTCCATTGGAGGAACAAATTCTAAGCGTATTATAATTTTGATTCATAGTTTGTAACATACCTTAATATTGCTTATATGCCCCTAATAGTCACACTATTCGTGATCGTCATCCGTCTGTTGCAAATTTTAAATAAATAAATACATATTAGGCATTAAGGGCCTAAAGCCTAGCTTCTCCAACCACTTTCTTTGCGCAGTGGAAGGGACCTACAATATTAAGCCGAATCCGAACGGCAAATTTGAGAAGCTTCTCATGACAATTGATTGTCTTGGATGTTTGTCAGACGTTCGCAAGAGGTGGGGTAGTGGAAAAAAAACTCAAGATGTTGCTTGGACCCGGCGGGAATTGAACCTTGGACCTTTCGATTAGTAGTCCGACATACTAACCATTGAGCCACTGCGCCCCCGTTGGCAATTTTCAGGCCCCTTAAACTCGAGCAGATAGTAAACTGAAATTTGGAACATATACTCCTTAGGGGCCCGAAATAATCAAGTGTCAGAATCTTTCAGACCCGCCCTCTGAAACTTCTACCATAAAATAAAACCGTTTTGTTAAACAAATCATTGGAAACGAATGTCACGCCAACTTAATGAGGATAGCAACAGGAATAGGGTATTCAATAGCCCGCTGAAGCTGTAGTCTTTCCCTATGTTTTTAATAATTTGTTATAAATCAATTCTTTTTGTTTGTTTTTATTTAGTAGTTCAAAATTTATTTATAAAAAAATAATAATAAGTTGTACTTAACTTGTTTCCAGGCAAAAATATTTTTTTTAAGTATTCAAAATACTGTTTGAGTAGTCCTTCCTAATTGTGGAACTTTTTTTCTTGCTATTCGCTTTAAATATTAGCGCAAAACTCTTCTCTCGCCAAAGGAATTCGCCAATGTTTTACTCCAATTAATTAAGCTGATATTTTTTATTATTTTTTTCATTTGACACTGACGTTGTCGCGAAGTAGATACTCTGTTGTGCTACGTGATGTGTGGGCCCTATAATGTTTTGTGTGATTGATTGCTGATAAAAATAACAGCTTTTGTAGAGAAAATTATTATATGGATTGTTTTCATATATTTCACACGTGTTGTTGGTCATATGCTATTTGAATGTAGATGTGCTGCACAGTTCATTCAACGTCATTGAAATGAAGGCCAATATTTATTTTTCAATATTGATAATGTGTCAGATGATTTTAGTACAATTATTTAAAAGAAATGCTGCTTATTATTTTATTCAGATGGCCGGTGAAGATATCTTCTTATTCTTTTTCTCCTTTAATGACGGTGGAGCCATGATCAGGATTAAACTGATCATAGCCCTCCCACTTAGCTGCATCCGTACTGGTCCGTCTGTGGGGTTCGCTGGTTCGACCTCAGAAAATAACGGCAGACCTCCCTATTTTGAATCACTTTATTGCTGAGACCGAATGCTGCTGTTGCATTTGTGTGATCTTTCGCGTTTGTTTTGAAGCTTTGATTGATATTTCATTTTTGACAAGGTTCGTAGGATCCCTCCTTTAAACATTACAGTACCAACTGAGCTCACGCTCCATTTATAGTTTCTTTGACGTGAAGGCTTCCGCGGATCTTAGATCTTCCCTATTTGATCAATCTTTGTTAATCCCGCTGTCATGCGAAGCATCTTCATTTCAGCTGCAGTTAATTTGCCCTTATACTTGTTGTACGTCTCCAACATTGGGAACCGTTTTGAGCGCCGGACGAACAACTGCGGTGTAGAGCCGTCCTTTCAGCTTTCAGCGTTTTTCCGCCACTTCCTTCACCTACGCTTACGCTACGAGTATATTTAATGTCTTTATCACAGCTTGCTTCGCTGCCGGTGAAGATATGCTAGGATAATAAGTAAATATACATAATGAAATGCGGATGAGGATGTTCTCAGCTAAGATCTTAAAATAGCTTGCATTTCATTCATAAGAAAACTTAATTACATTTTTTTTGTAATAAATAGAGTTTTAACTCTTGGACATTTTAAATATTTTTTCGGATCTTCTTGAGACTTGCATTTCCCATTTTCATGACTTTTCCAAAAGCGGCCGGCTTGTGAAAAACCCTTCATATTTCAATGGACGTTTCTATTGTTTTATAATAAAACAAAAATAAAGTCCAAAACTGTTTTTGATTTTACTGCATTCTGCAAAGTGCAATTATGTACAAAATGTGGATTAAGATTAAATTGAATTGGACTATTTTTTATGTCACGTTTGATACATGCACCCCCACAGCAAAAAAAAGTAGCAAATGGTCTTTGAGAAGATAATGCAAAAGCAAATAAACTGCCACATTCACTCAAATAGCTTACTTTCATCGATGCAGTCTGGTTTTAGAAAAAATCAGAGCTGCATAACTGCGGTCATTAACGTAGTTCAAGAGATTAGACAGCCTCTGGATGAGGGCAAGGTGACCTTTTAGACTTCTCTAAGGCATTCGATACTGTTGATCACCTTAATTTATGTAAAAAGCTCTCTATGTTGTTCGGGTTCTCACATTCAGCAGTTTCACTTATGTCGGCATACCTTAAGCTCAGGAAACAAGCTGTGTCGGTAGGACATAATTCATCCGACTTCCTTTTCACCAATCGTGGGGTTCCACAAGGTTCGATTTTAGGCCCTCTCCTCTTTTCCCTTTATGTTAACTAGATTCCAACTCTAATATCCACATCGACATCCATCCACATGTGTGCTGATGATGTACAGCTGTATCGAAGTTGTTCCCTTGGCATGACTGAAGACTGTGCTAATACGATCAATATTGATTTACAGAAGATATCTGATTGGTCTGAGAGGAATGGGCTATTTCTGAATCCTCGAAAAACTATATGTATTGTTATTAGTAAAAAGGCAATGGACATTTCTTATTTTCCAGACATAACGCTGAATGGCTCCAGAATAGAGTATGTCGATTCGGTCAGAAATTTGGGTATGCTATTTAATAGGACACTTACTTGGGATACTCATATTAATGCAGCCGTTGGCAAAGTGTACGGTGTGTTACGCCAGTTGTGGATCTCACAACATTTTATTCCTCTAAAAACACGTATAATGTTAGCAAAAACACTTATTGCGCCAATTCTTAGCTATGGTTGCGAAATTTTCTGTAACTGTGATGCTGCCAGCAAGAGGAAGCTCAACGTCGCATTCAATAACACTGCGCGTTATGTGTACAACTTGAATCGTTTTGACAGTGTTTCGAATTATTCAAAATCACTTTTCAATATGTCACTTGACAATTTACTTCGCTTTCGTTCACTAATTTTATACACATCCGCCATGCTATCTTTTTAATAAATTGTGCTTTGGCTCCTCAAACAGATCCCAACCACTTATTCACCCTCGAGTGACGAGTCTCACATCGGAACGACAGTTCTTCATCAACTCCGTCCGCTTGCGGAATTTCTTACCTCGGCATGTGCGAAGGCTAGGCGGCACTGGGCAGTTTCGGACTAAACTCAAGTCCTTTTATTTGGAGTTCCCCGATTGATTTTGTTTTTAAATTTGGTATTTATTCTTAAAAATATATATGGAGATGTATGTTTAAATGTTTTATTTGTTTATTCACTTCTTTTACTATTTCTTTATATTTTTCTTTATTGCCAGTATAATAAAATTCTATAATAATGTTACTATTTCTTATAAATCCTTGTACAGGTATCTTAAATTAAATTATTGAACAATTCTTTTAAGTAGCCCGTATCATAGTTGAATTCATTATTATAAAGCTTTCACTATTTTATAAGATAACTTTATGTATTAATGTGTAAGCATTCAAATGAAATAAAAATTAAATGAAATGAAATGAAACCTTACAAATTCCGCAATTTAAACAAGTAAATACATAACAAATAATATATATGTTTCAACGGAGGTGTAAATACCATATCTATATGCTTTGAAGCCAGTCGAAATTACAGAAAATCAGTGCGAATAGAGTACGAATGGTTACCCTAAGATATTAAAAAATAATTCAGAATATATTTTAAATTTTGCTTTGATTTTTTCAAAGTTAAATGTTTACTTTAGCAGCTAAGTGTTCAGTCGCAATCAGTTTTGTAGTTTCATTGAGAGGAAAAACTATTTACAAGTCCATTAATATTATCTCCATTTCATTTGCGTCCTCGATTTCATCAACTTCAGCTTTTATAAAATGTCTTTATTTCCTGTTGGCAACTTGTTCTAAAAAGGTACCTTTTGCGCAAATGATAAGAGTTTAAATCAAGGTCACACGTGGTTAAATCAAATTAAAAACATATTCGCTTCAAAGTCGAGAAACACTTTTATTTAATGTCTGGCCAGTTTGATTTAAAAATGTTCAAATCAAATCAAATCAAATTAAATCAAAGTGTTAACTTTGATTCTTCGTTGTTTTTTCTATCAGTGTATGTGGGTCAGAAAAGACAGAAGAACCTGTGGAATCATATTGTAGAATAAATTGGGTTCTTATTACCGATGCATTGTAGGCCCTTATATTTCAATTTAGTGTTATCGAATTGTTGTACTGGAGCCTATACGATATTTATTATAAACAAAAGTCTGGCGAGATTTTCGTAAGGCTATTGGGACTTGAGGTACCATTTTACTGAATTAAATGTGTGATCGGAGAAGGAATGAAAAAAATATATTTCGAGTTTGTTTCTAGGTAGTTTGACTTTATCCTTTACGTTAACTAAAAAAAATGAGAATTCTGGAGAGTAACCATCGCATCTCTCCAAAACACATTCTCTATTTTTGTTTGTTTTGCTTTGTTTTAACGCATTTGTGTATTAAAAGGGGTCTGTAGTGCGTAACTGTGGATTATTCAACGAAAGATTTGAATCCCAGAAACACCTAAACTTTTACGCAATGGCACATTTCTCGCGAGCGTCTGAGAAGTATTGAGCGTAAAACAACTGTCATGAGAAACTTTTTCAAAGTTTTCCGTTCGGATGCGTGCGCATCAACTTGTTTGTTCCCTTTATTCGTGCAAACAAAAAATTTTGAATGGTGCCTTATGCCCTCAGTTGTTGGCACTCATAGCCCAGAAATTGCCTCAAATACTATTTTTTATTCCAATTAATTCCAAATTTTTGAAAAATTTGCAGTAATATAGGAGCTCACACACCAAAGCGGTACGCGGTACCGGTAGCGGTTGGTATACCGCAACAGGTATTGCAGCGATACAATTTTGTACAGTTTTTGACACTGTACAATTTTGAACAGCCTTGTACCACGTAGGTGGACTACATGTCAAAATGTGTATTGAGGAATATTTGAACGCGATAAACCGCTTATTGGATATAACTCATGCAGGCTGCAAAAATAGGAGAAAAAGGATACAAAACGGAAAGAAGCAGAGGCATTTAATAAAGAATGAATGTAAAAAATGTAAATACTGCATAAAAGTACCGCGTCATTGTGAATATTTGACCGGAATTACGCTTCCGCACTTCTTCTGTTCGCCTAAACGCTTCCGCTTTGTGTGTGAGCTCTTTAAATACAGACATGTATTTTACTCTAAATTTACTTTCGGCTCAATTCACTTCCAATACATTTTATACAAAATAGTATGGGAGCACTTAATGTACTAAAACACGATAAACGGGCGCATCAGCAAGCACGGATTGCAGATTTTATTCCCATATCGCACACACAAAAAATAATAAACTGTCTTTCAAAGCAAGTCTTTGAAAAACAACGACATCTCGCAATCAAAAGATATCATCTCGCAGACATTTTTGCAATCAAAATTGGCAGCATTTCCCTGGCTGAAAATAGTCTAAGCTGTTTCTCAAGCGAATAGCCATTCACTTTTAGTAATCATCCCTTAACTCCATGTGAACGGCCAGCAGCAATGGTGAAACTAAGCGCAAATTCTCAAGACAATATGCACCTCCCATACCAATTTTTTTTTTAGATAGATCTCCCTCTTGCTTGCCTGGATATTATACCCCATTATAACTGCATGTGATTGCTTTTCAACACCCAGTAGAACGAAAAATAATATCGGATTTCAGGAAGCGACAGGGCAACCGAAAGGGGGGCCAATGATAACAGCAAATTTTAGAAATTAGTAGAAATTCTTCTCTTCTATTTGCAGTATCAGCTTAGCAGGAAAGAAGAGGATACTTGTGAAGACAACCACTCCATATCCGCAGTACAGTAACAATGGACGCAGCAGCAGCAGCAAAACGTTTGCAAATCGAAAAAGCACAGAATTTCATGCGTCAATATCGGGATCCGGAATCGCGTGAGCTGAAGAAACTCTCTGCCAACCAATTCATGGATGTGTGGAGTCACTACGACAAAGATGGTGAGTTTGTTAGAATTCTTGCACTTCTTTATATTTATTACAATTGCAATGTCGTCCCGTCTGTTAGGAAATGGCTACATCGAAGGAACCGAATTGGACGGCTTCTTGCGGGAGTTTGTGTCAAGTGCAAATGCAACGGATATTAGTCCGGAAGTGAGTACCAATTCTCTTCTTTTTATTGGATATAAGTATAATATTCTTTTATTGGATTTGCAATCTGATTATTTGTTTGTTCTGTCTTATTCGCCCGCTTGAGCGCATTTCCCTTCAATTTGTGTGAGTAATCTGCATGGATAATCTTCAATGATCCACCATTCCGTTCGGTGTGTTGCATTTGGATTAATGAACTTAATGCGCTTCGGGATTGAGATGCTGTCATCATTATGAGCTACACAAAACACGGATATTAAAAACCAATAAAAACCTACGGAAAGATGCATTCACTTTCAAGTGGTCTTCATTTCGTTTCTGGTTTTAAGTTTTTCTAATTAAAACTTCTCTGAGGGATAACTTATGTAAAAGACAATAAGTTTTTCGACAAACTTATAAAGATAATACAAGTCCCGCGCTGTAATTTCTATCTAAAAGTCAAAGCTTAATGTCTATGAAAAAAGAGAAAGTAACATTTGTTGGGCGAATATTTGCGGCGGGTCGTGTTGATGACTGTTGTTAGGGAAAGAAAATGTAAGCAGAAAGTAATATTTCAACGGATTATGACCAGAGAAAAACTGAGTCCACCTTCATCCAGCTTATTGTTCTCGGCTGCTTTTATATGTATTGAAACGAACGAACGAAGAGAAGTTCAGATCAAATAAAGCAGAAAGATAAAGTTTTACTGTGCTGATGGGAATAAACTTTGAGGCAATATGGCTTGGAACTGCGTTTGTTCAATTAAAGGGCTTGGTTTGGGTAATTGACTAAGGTTTACCATACGGAGGGAAAAAATGATTGGAATATACCTATTAAGCTATCTATGTTGAGAAAAGCTTTGTTAAAGTAGATTTCAGGTTCGCAAAACGAAGGAAGAATAATTCCATACCTGGCAGGTTTCATCAATTTATTTGATTTCTTGCGTTCGATTTGAAGAATTTGTTAGTCCATTTAATCAGAAAGTTGTTAACTCTGCGACTGCGTCCTCGTGAGGGGATACAAACTATTTTCAAACAGTCAATATGGCCAATACTCAATGTAGCCTAATATGAACCAATGGGAAAAATCGCTTTTAGGCCATAATACAATTTATTTGAGCCTATCAACACGTTTAACTCCTTGAAACTTTCCCGCAGGTGTGCATGTCAATCCGTAAGTGACACGACTGCAGGTTACCGGTCGATGGCATAAAAGGTCGATCAAAGAAAAATAAATAATGAGATTATGCACGTGTCGTAATTGTCAAAAACCCGGCATTCCTAAAAACTCCTTGGTTACACAAATACAACAACACCAGCGTTCGATTGTCCTCAGTCATGAAGTTATTCGCAGAGACCCGCCAATATTCGCTGGGGTCGATACGGCGAATCCCACATGCGGACCAAAAGAGATGCAGTAAAGTGGGAGGATTTGTACCCCTTTAATCCTAATCATAGTCTCACCGCCATAAAGGGAGAAGAAGAATATGGGGTTTCAACCAAGAAACAATTTACAAAAGAATGCTTGGTCTCTTTATCTTTTTTACAATCTACCTTACGTCTAAATTAATGGGAATTAAAAGTACTTAAAAACTAGAAGGCATGTTTTAACTTTCTCGTACACTTTTGTATACTAAAGAGAAAGAAATTGCAATCGCGCTGAAACTTCGAACTCAATTAGTGAGGTATGATAAAACGACTATAGAGAAGTCCAAAAAATCGTGTCGGCCTGTCACCTAGGCTCCAGCCTCAATGTGTGGACGGATTTACTATATCTCAAAAATGGGTATAGTTATTTTTAAGAAAGTTTACATACCGACTTATACTACTATATGGCATATACAACTGTTTGAAATATTTTTTATGAAATTTTTTATATATATTATTCATACCTACGTTTTTGAATTTTTGAACTTTTCACTTTTCTCAAAAATGGCTGTAAACATTTTGATGAATTTTAATGTTTTCAATACTTCGGTTGAGTGTCAGAAGATGTGTTACTCAGTTTTTTTCAAAGAACTCGATTAGTAGTAAGTATCTACTTTGGAAAACCGACAATTTCTCAAAAGCGGGCGACGTGATTTCAAAGATATATTAGTAGACACAACTATGTAGAACAAATTTGCATACTTCGATTTTAGAAATATTTTTTAATAACTTTTTATACGTTTTTTTATATCAGTTGCTAAAACTTGAAAAAGTTTCTTCAAAATGGCTCTAATGATTTTGACTATTTATACGGTTTTCAATATTTGAAATAAATGTGACAACATGGCATCCGCAGATTTTCGCAAAACACGCAAATAACGGTATACATTAGAAAAATGGCTATATCTAAAAAACCAGTGGATAGATTTCAAATCGCCAAGCTTATTCTCTATTTTCATTCTAAGATATTTAAATTAGATCTACGAATCCGCCTTATTTTAGTAAGTCAAAATTTTTAATTGTGACATCTATTACGTGCAAACATTTTGAAATTTGAAGCCACAAGTTTTTGATTAGTGCTGAGCACATATCTTTCATAAAAATATTTACACATATACTAAACATCATTATGCATGTTGTACATACTCATACGTCATACCTAATGATGCCGTAAATTTTTCAAAGAAAAACAGGATAAATCGAAAAAAAAGTTTTATATTACAGGATTTAATTTTCCGAAAGCATTATGATATGATACAGGAATTCTAATAGTAGAATAGATAGTTATTATTGCGTAAATATAAATGAATGAATGTTTTCACATTATGAATTAAATCAGAGTCATCGTTATTGGCTTCGTTTTCTAATTAATTTAGACAATACTTTTTTTTGCAGCATGTACGGCTTCGTTTTTTTCCAATTTTTTATAAAAAAAAGGAAATCCAAATCCCAGAGCACTCAGACTCGGTAACGGTCCATTGTACTACCAGGCAGAAATCCTCCTTTTGGTCTAGAGGCATGTGATTGGGTGGCGTATGTTGTTGTTCCCCATGGGGATTGAACCTGCACCGCACGGGTCACAAGCCAACACACTAACCTCTACACCGTCGCCACCCTCAAGTTGATCTTAGTGTTAAAAACGGCTTTCAATTTTCAACTTTCAATTGGTGTGCTATTAAACGCGCTATTAAACGTTGGAGTGAAAAAGTTCACTTTTTTTTTGCAGACAAGTCGGGTCGACGTATTTTGTTGCGATGGAATAATTTTCCTTGCATTTTTTACAAAAAAAAATACTCTAAAGGCTATCCTGAACAAATTCTGAAGGAATTTTTCAATGTCAGCAATGTAAATCAGATTGGATAATCCTTTTTATACCCTATTCTAAGGGTATATTAATATTGCCCGTAGACCCCTAAAAGTTACTATATTTATGATCAGCATCAATTATAGTAGTGTCGATGTAGCCATGTCCGTCCGTTCGTCCGTCCGTCTGTCGGCAAAAATTAGGCCTTTAAACTGGACCTAGAGAGCTGAAATTTTAACCATATACTCTCTAGGGTTCCGAGATAATCAGGTTTAAGAAATTTTTGAAATCCGCCCACAAACTCAAAAAACATTTTGAGCTAGAAAGCTGAAAATTTTTATATATGATCTATGGCTCCTGAAACTGCTCGGGAGATAAATTTTTTAAAATCCGCCAACTGACACGCCCACAATTTAAAAAAAAACTTTTTTTGAAAATCCAAAATTTGAGCTAGGAAGCTGAAATATATAATATATACTCTCTAGGGGCCCCTTATGCACATGAGTATTTTTTTTTTAAATCCGCCTACTGACACGCCCACAATTAAATAAAACAATTTTATTGGAAAACCAAAGTTTGAGCTAGGGAGCGTTTTTTTACAAAAGCTTCATTTTTTCGATAAAATCCTTTAAATGTTATATAACAAAATATGTAGAGCGTTCTTAACAATTCAACCATACTTAGACTTTTGTCACGCCCACTTATGAGGGATAGAAATAAGTGGACTGTAGCCCGTCCGAAGATGATGATTTAACGGTTTACTTTTAGGTGAAACGAAAAGTTGTATATCAATGGGAATAAAACAGTATGATTACAGAATAATTACAGAGATTTTATAAAAAAACACAGGAGTCATTTTTCTCCAGGGCTTTCTTTAAAAATACAGGGGTAAGAATACAGGCTAAATGGCATGATTAGTCATAACCCTATAAAATGCGACTACTCTTGTATAACCCATTTCCGGCCTCTTCTGAAAGGTATTAAATTAAATTTCGAGATGTTTTTTGACTTACCCATTCACAAATGCAATTAAGACAAATGAAATGTAGCTATCTACATTTAATCGAAATTGTTACGATTCTTTGTTTTCCTGAAATAACGAGAATAGAAAATGGCTAATGAAAAAATTAGTACACTTTTTTTTTAATGAAATGCAAATCCCAGAACACTCAGGCTCGGCAATAAAACAACACACTATTCTTTACACCGTCGCCACCCTAAAAGACCTACCTTACATATTTTTTTGGAACACTCTGACTGTCCCTGCTATGAACTAATCGGTGCAGGGAAATAACTTCACGGGCAATAACTTCACATGGGCAATAACTTCACCTCGAGTGGGTAATAATTTCACTTTTTTTTTGTGAACTTATTGCCCACCATAGGTGAGCAATATCTTCACTTTTTTGTGGGAAGTAAATTCTCTTAACATTTTATGATAATTCAAGAACCGTACCTCGCACCCACTCCAAATCAAACAGTGTCCCCAAGCAGGGGGGTTGCAGGGGGGCAGCATGCCGCCCCATAGGTATTGAACTGTTTATGGAATCTACTTGCGATTTCGCAACTAATCCCATAAACAGTGCAATGCATATGGGGGGACATGCTGGCCCCCTTCAACCCCCCTGCAACCCCCCTGCTTGGGGTCACTGTTTGATTTGGAGTGGGTTCAAGGGTCTTTAGTTATAATAGACAAACTCAAATTATAGGTGGGAAATAACTTCACAAAATTTACGGTGAAGTTATTGCTCACCATCAGTGGGCAATAACTTCACAAAAAAAAGTGAAGTTATTGCCCACGCGAGGTGAAGTTATTGCCCACGCGAGGTGAAGTTATTGCCCATGAAGTTATTTCCCTGCACCGAACTAATCATTCTAAGCCCACGTCAAAATCTGGGTCAGAATGGGCCAAGTCGTGGCAATAAATCATCCAACACAGTTAGGAAGCTTAACATTTCAACAAATGTTGTTAAAACCAAGACAATAATATTTTTCAGTCCAACCATGGCCAAGCCAAAAAACGCCCACTTTGTTGAACTTCAAAAACGGTGCTATGAAATTGATATATCCGATACCGGGCCCCATAATAAATAGCTTCCTGTCACACATGTTAGCCGCGTTTCTTTGAGAAATGTATCCACGGCTGCTCATGAGAACGATTGCAAGAATTATGGCCAGCAGCCATACATTTTTGTTTGCATCACAAATTATTGCATGTTTTTGCAGCAGATATCCAAAGCAGCCCTTTTGTGAATGTTATCAACAGCTATAACCAGTATTGCTAGCGATACAATGTTGTTGTTGTTTAACGTGTGAATTCTAGCACTCCTGTGGATACATTTCTCAAAGAAACACGCCTTTTGCCGACACTTCTTTTCGTTTTTTACTATTAAACGAAATAGCCCCAATCATTTTCCACGAATTTTATATCTACCCTCGAAGATTATTCCTGAGTGCACCTACTGTTCTCGCAATCTCATTACACAATAAGTCAGAAATACCTAATCAACTAATCAATAAAACAACTTAACTACATAATTAGTTGTGTATATCAAAATATAGTTTGCCCAACATGAAGAGACATAAAGCTCCATAAGAAAACCAGTTTTTATATGGAAAGCTGTGTCTCTTGATATTTTAATTTTTTTTTGTTTAGTTTAGTTTATTTCATCAAACAAAGGAACAATGTTTTTGTGATTAGAAGAACCGACACACCACGTTACAAAGAATCTCCAATAAGTACACTGGCGATCAAAAGGATGAGGCCTGTTGGAAATGTTATACCCAGAAACTTTTACTACCTGTGAACAGGTACATATTTTCCCAACAGTAAGTCATATAATTAAAGGGTAAATAAGAAACGAACGCTGGAATTTCCAAAGATCAATCAATGAACTACTTGAAAAGCGTATGCGACACTAGGATGAGGCCACATGCAAAGTCTTTGAAAGAAAGGAAAACTTGAATAAATTGTTTTAAAACATTTATTTATTATGCGTTTCTTCATTAATAATGAGTATGCCCGCCATTTTTCGATATGACCTCTATAAGACAGTTAGGAATAGAATCATACAGTTTTTTTTTTTTTAAATACTTAAGAGAAATTTGGGCCCAGGCATCACGAATAGCTTCGATTAAAGTGTCCTTGTCTTCGAATTGTCTGCCGCCTTCATACACATTACGAGATAAACATGCCCAAACATTTTCGATTATGGTTAAGTCCGGTGAATAGGGCGGCCATGACAAAAGTTCCACGTCCTCTGATTGAATCCTACTTCTAACAACCCTGGGGCATTGTCTTGTTGGAATATCCAAGACAGTGGTCCAGAAATGTTTTTCACTTTTGGAAATGACCGTTCCAGCAAACATTTGTTGTTGTTTCCGTTAATTGTTGTGGACAAAAACTCCAACTCGATTGTGCCATAGTGGGTAATAGCTCCCCACACCATTACACCTGATGTACGGCTGTGATGCCTTGCCAAAATAAGCTCCTCCTTTCTTAGATCACGGAAACAAAAGTTATAACCATCGGGGCCGTCAAGGTTAAACTTTTTTTCATCCGAAAAGACAACGCGTTGCCATTCACTGCTCCAAGCGTCATGTTATCTTGCAAAATTCATTCGATCCTCCTTGTGTACTTGCCTTAAAACAGGTTTCTTTTTAAGTTTTCTTCTCTGTGTAGTACCACTTTTTTGTATTATCCTTCGGACCGTTGCTATGCTGGCCGATACTCTGCTGTTGGTCCATATTTTAGTCACTGATAGAGTAGAATTTGAGGCAAGCCGTAGAATAACCCTATTCTATTTAGTCTCCTTGCAATTTCTCGGCCTTAGAGTCCTGACTCCTTGAAAGCATCTATTTTTCCACTTTCTGTCGCTGTCAAAGTCTTTCCGGAACCCTTTTTTTAACCTAAATAAAACCAGTTACTTTCAACGATTTCTTAAATATTCTTAACAAAACTCCTGCAACGAAATATTCGCAATGGCAACATCATAGTGCGCATCTTTTTATACGCTTTTCAAGTAGTTCATTGTTTGATCTTGGATAATTCCAGCGGTCGTTCCTTATTTACCCTTTAATTTTATTACAATTTTATTTCCAACAGGAATAAAGACTGAAAATCGATTGCAAAATGTATGGCCTCATCCTTGTGATCGCCAGTGTAAACTGAAATAAATCGTACTTTGCTACGAGATTACATCTGTGGAAGGGATCAATTAAGTGTTTATTCTTTTAGGGAATATGGTTCTGCTTCTCCAACGCAAACAATCTGCTAGGCCGAAAAGTTTGGGTTCCCAAGAACAGAAAAATGTCGTTGTATTCTGTTTTCTCTCATTTCCTTCGCTATAAGGAATTGTTTTGTTTTCGTTCACGTTCCCAAGCATTTGGCGAAAAACAAATTTATTGCGTTCTTTAGACGAACGGTACGTGTAAGGGACGGTTTATTTTTGAACCCTGTATAACAACATACTTAAAGGGTTAAAATACGATAATGCTTTATTCAATGCTTTATTTCCCTTCGGATCATAAACATCGTATTTGAACTTGTTCTTAGAGGTTAAAACAATTCTTTGAAATTCTCACACAAATTGATGGCTTTTTTTGTCAGAAACATGTTATTCAAAAAATTCGTACAACCCAATTCGCAAATATTCGCACTTTGCTTGATTTAAGTTTGTCCGGCGAACATGTCTTTTAGTGTGAACTTTGAATTTATCCTATATATCCATAAGAGATAGGCATATACCATCCAGGAATTTTTTGTAGGCCTTTTTAAGGTGTACAATACTGTAGTACATTATTTTTATCTATCTCGTAGGGTTCAGCCGGCGTTTGCAATGTAAGCGTAGAAAAATGTGTTTATTTACGACATCACATTAGAAACCTCTAAAAATATCAGTGTTTCTCTACTATATAATGCATGTATTATACATATAAACCTTCCTGTTGAATCACTCTATCTATCAAAAATCGCATCAAAATCCGTTGCGTAGTTTTAAAGATCTGAGCATACATACATACATACAGACAGCGGGAAGCGACTTTGCTTTATACTATATGTTATGATATCCAATGTCAAGCATATGTATTGGTCTATAACTTAATTCGTGCGTTTTTTTTTTCAAAATTTGAACGTTTATAAGAAAAACATGTACGTACAATAGTATTATTCAAAGTATTGCCCATCTGAGGCTATGACTTTTTCCCATTTTTCTGGCAATTTATGGATCCCATCCCAAAAGACCTGCGCCGGCTTGGCAGCCAAGAATGAATAAAGCCAATTTTTGATATTCTGCTCTGATGTGAACCGTATTTCAGTTAGGGTGTTCTGTATCGACCGCAACAAATGGTAGTCAGAAGGGGCAAGTTCTGGGCTATAAGGCGGGTGGGGTCCCATCCACTGTTTTCCAAATAGTTTTTAACCGGAATAGCAACGAAAATTATTGCCTCGTGTCTGGTCGCATATTCAGAGCGTTTTTTTTTTCGGTAGCGTTGTCCACTGATGGTTTCACTCGGTTTTAGCAGCTCATAATACCCACCAAATACAGAGCATTACCTTCGCGCCATGGATATTCGGCTTTGCTGTTGATTTGGCTGGTTGGCCGGGTTTCACATATGATTTTTTGCGCTTGGGGTTGATGTAATGGATCCATTTTTCATCACCAGTAACAATGCGATTCAAAAATGACTTCCTTTTGTGGCGTTCCAGCAGCATTTCGGACATGCAAAACCGCCTTTCGATGTCTCTCGGCAAAGATTCTGCGAGCTCTTCTTGTGTTTGGCAACAATCTTCATAGAGTAATGCTTCCAGTTCTTCATCTTCAAACTTTTTTGGCTGCCCAGGACGTTCATCGTCTTCCAAGCCAAAATCACTACTTTTAAATCGTGCAAACCACTTTTGGCACGTTCGCTCAGCTAGAGCATGTTCACCATAAACTTCCACCAAAATACGATGACTTTCAGTTTTCTTCATATTAAAGTAATGAAGAAGAACTCGCCGCAAAAACACTTTTTCAGGCACAAAGTTCGACATATGTATTTGAGTGAAAAAAAATTATTGTTGTTTACGCTTCAAATGAATGACATATACTGAAATGACGTACAATGACAGTAGCTTTCCAACGCATGTTCCAATGGAATAATAAAATTGGAATAATACAAGTTACGCCATCTCTTAGCAAACCGCACGAATTAAGTTATAGACCTCATAAATTGTTGCTCTTAGAATAACAAAATTAATGACAATTTATGTTTAGTTATTCAATGCCAAAACTGAACTGTGTTTGAAAATGATAATTTTTATTTCAAACACCTAAAAGTGTTTCAGTGCAAAAAACACTGCGTTGTCTTTTCAACAGTCTTTGGATTAGTTATCATTATTTTAACTCTGGTAGCACAAAAAAAAACAAATTTGTACCAAAAACGGACGATTTTATGTATTGTAAATAAAATAACAACTAAACCTTCTACGTATTTTCAAAAGAATATGTTTTCATTATAGATACGTGCGAGGTTCGCATCCTGTACACAATTTACCTGTACACCAAATGTTTCTTATTTAATTTGGTAGATATCTTTCACCATCTGCACGCATCAAAACTAATCAATGTAATACATCTTCATTTGCCAACTGTGTGAATGGGACAATAAAAACCCACTGAAAAGGAAATAAACCCAATTTACGATATCATTCAATTTGTTAACTGCGCTCTTTCGTGTCATGACGCGTCCTACCTATTACATATAACAAACCAACCCGTCGGAGAAATTCAACACCTCCTTTAGCTCATCATTTAACCTGTCCAGTGTGATGAAGATACATCAAATTCTCGTAGCTCTGGGGCAAACAAAGATGAATAAAACAAAGCAGATTTATACTACCCTAAGATACGTCATCGAAATGGACAAATATTGTATTTATACGAGAATTATACTCGACTTTAGGATAAAGAGCAATATTCCGTTTCAGCACAATCAATGTAAAGCTTGCCAAAAATCAATTTGAAGCAGCACCCTTAACATTGATTAATGCAGGTAGACCTGGTTTTGCTTTCCGTTGGGTGGTAGCGTTTACACTCTGCTGAAAAAACTCGGATTTGAATGGAAATCCTAGCGCTTGGATTTATAATAAATGTTTGCCATATTTTGGAATTAAGGTGCAGGTGATGTGTCTACGAAAGGCAATTTCGTTAGTCCCTTTTGATGGTTGTTGTACAATTTAATTTATGAATTTGAACAATGCACTTTGATATGTTTAACGTTATATTAAATAGCACCAAAGACATAAATATTAGCAAAAAGCCAAATCTTCCTTGACAATAACTGCCAGTGCCGCATGCACCAAATTATCAAGCAAATATGGGTGGAAGAAAGCATTCCTAATGACTTGCCAATCTGCTTGTTATGCCCTAAGCATGGTGATCCAATGTCTTGCAATAACTATCGATGCATTTTGCTGCTTAATGTCGCTTTTAATATCCTATCAAATGTATTATGTCAACGTCCATCCTGTAACACACTTATCACAACGTACTAGTGTGACTAATACGTGATGGACATTAGATCAAATTGTTGCTTCATAACGACCCAGTTTGAGAGAAGTAAACATGTTAGGAGTACACCTCCATCTGGGAGGAAGATAACAGTGAAATACTGAAGGCTAAATATTCAAAAGCCTGTTAGAAAAGGTATGGATTCAAGCAACAAACACATTACATAAAGAAATAAAGATGCATAAACAAGAGTTGCAACTGTTGAAAAAACAAATGAACAGCCAAATCAACAGGAAAACAAAGTCCAAACTGTCAAGCTCTCAATAGATAAAAAAAAACTAATAAAATAAAAAAAACGCCGTCACATGTGAAATAAAAATAATACAAACCTTAGATAGTTCACCAATCAAAATCTGATATCCAACAGAAAATAACACACTTAGGAGGTATGCTATAAATTACAAAACTAATGTAACCTCAACCGCACGCACTTCAGATAAATAAATTTGTAAGTTTCGTTTTGTTATTAGAGGAAAATAAAATAAAATCAACTACAGAGCTAAATTAAAAATAATGATATGAAAATTAATGTGGATGAAGAGGAATCGTACAGAAACCTCACAAAACTCCTAGGTCAAAAGAAAGAGCAATTCTACTCTTATGAGAACAAACAATCGAGACCATTGTGAGTACCCTTGTAGTACTCGTACCTACATGGCAGGACATGCAACTAACAAAACTATTTGGATCTGTAAATGAATCGATTCATATCTATTAGAGGTATCCTTTCAAAAGCAGTCACAGAACCGTGCTCCCATGCAGGAAAACCATCGTTCTGGAGTGCCGGGCGTTCCACCGATTTTAGTTCCTCCTGATCTCTGAAACTTCTGCGGAAGTCATTTGTAGGGATTCCTAGCCTTCTGGCCATGTTGCCGATTATGCAGTGTCCGGTTAATACCCTGACGACCACAATGATTTTGTTTATGTCAAAGGACAGTAGGAACTTAGATCTCATTTTGTCAATGACGGGCCACTGGCTACGAGTTATGACACAACCTTTAGTATTGTCTCATATTTTCGTAGCTAGTTTTAATGTTTTCTTTTCTCTAACTTGTGCTCGTTTTTTCGTAATATTTGATTACTGCTTTTCGCATTTATTATAGGTACTTCAAAAGTTTTACGTTTCGTTTCAATGGATTCTAATTCTACTGAAAAGAATTCTACCCGCCAGTTATATTTTATTTTATTAAAAATATTTATTAAAATTTTGATTCTACTCCGGTCAGAAGCAGACTGCTTACATTATTCCTTACTTCTAACGTATCACCTATCTTAACATTAGGTTGCCTAACCCTTATTCTGCGGGAAACGTATTATTATTAAACTTGAATCATTAACGGAAATCCGTTCATGTGAATGACTGGCGCAACTGCAACTCAAATCACCAAGCAAGCGGTTTTGCCTTTGCTTTTATTTGGTATGCAGTTGGGAGGTCATTGTCGTTTGTAGTATCAGCATTTCCTGTCTTGGGCTTGCTGATGTATGTAACTCCTGTGGCGCCTATGCATGCCGTTCTTTACACCTTGAATAGTTTGGTTTTATTGTTGCTTCCAACATACTATTGACTCATATGTGAGAGTTAGTTGTGCACGGCTGTGTACATCTACAGTGACAATTTTGGTTGGATACCCCACTTTTTGCCGAAGGCATATAACTTTACAAGCCTTCTTTACCTGTTGTTCTATGTTTAGTTTCCACTTGAATTTAGGATCTAAGAAACCTCAAAGATACCTATTACTGGTTTATAGAGAAAGGATTGTACCGTTTAGGCGAGGAGGTGTGAAGTCAGTTATTTTAGTTTTTATGGTCTAGGTGATTACCAAAGAGGACTCCAGATCAAAGGAAAAAATGAAACAAAAAAAAAAAACACAGTCATGAACTGCATTGGAAACCATAATGAAACAAATTCTGAACAAAATGGATGCGATCGAAAAATGCAGTTAAACGATACTTGATACAATACCACTCCTTGAGAGTCAGAACAGCAACAAAAGAGCTGTATTAAAGAGACAAACATTATAGGTAATAAATATTTTAGAATGGAATGCTAATGTTATCAAAAACCGCATGCAAGATTTGCAAGTACGGTGGAAAAGTTACTAATTGGTTAAAAAGGAATTTAAATCGGTTCATATCTTCCTGTCACGCATACGCTTTAACATTTTGCCGAAAAATATAGGTTTACGATAATTTGTTGTTTTGATTAACTTGTCTATATTTAAACATTGACAAGATTACACGTTTCAATATAAAATAAACAGAAATACAAACATGTAACTTCTTAATATTTATTTTTTCCCTCAAACTGACTGAAATATGCTGAAGGACTTAAAAAATATTTAATCGTTATTTTTTGGGGTTATACTTATAATACATAAGAATTTGAGCTATTCATTCGTAAAAATGTGAATTTTTTCAAATTTCGCAAAATGTTTGTATGTATTTGACCAGAAAATATGTATCGATTTTATTTCTTTTGTTTTGTTTACCGTAGGTACCCTTTTTTCATCTTTTCAACTTTTCCGCTGTATTACGACTTGAAAAAATTCTTTTTTCGACCCACTCGTATTGCGTTTGTCTTATTTCATAGGAGCAATTAAAATTGACAACTTATTTAAACTGCAAGAATATAATTTATATCACTCAGTCTTAATAAATAATACGATTAAGGAAGCATAATTCGCGTCATGTGTGGTCCAAGGAATTTTCATAAGCATACAAATGACTGGTGATAAAATATCACTTCCATCAGTACATATACTGTTTTCCCAGTTACAGAGATAAGAACAATTATGTGTAAGATTACTTCTCCGCATATTTCGCAACAGATTGGGGAGCAATATCAACAAATATTAGAGGAAGAGCATTATATGAAACATTTTGAAAAGGTGGCGGCAAATATCACCCAACGGGAACATTTTCCATTGGGAACAAAACCCTAGATCCGACTACTCGCTCTGGAAGTCATAAACGATTATTAATAGGCCAATATAAATAGGAAAAAACAACCAAGAAAAAGCAATTATTTTGGCTGAATATATTAAAGATGTTTTCCAACCTTATCAAGATAAAGACAATCAAGGAACGGCGGAAAGAACATTTAAAAGAAAAACAAAGTGAACAATTGGTACAAAAACTTTATCGCTTTTATAAGAATTTGCTTGGAATCACATTTTTTCACTAGCCATTTTCTACACTCGAAAAAAAAAGAATATAGATTACTATTGTAAAAGGTTATATTTGATTTTTTTAAATTGCATTTGTGAATGAGTAAGTTTAAAAAACATGTTGAAATTCAATATTATACCTTTCAGCAGAGGCCGGAAATGGGTAATAAAAGTATAGTCGCATAGTGGTATGACGTATGAGTATGCACAACATGCACAATGATGTTTAATACATGTAAATGTTTTTTTAAAGATATGTATGTGCTCGACACTGATCCCAGTCTTATGACTACAAAATAAACCGATGGTGTTCTTGTTTCACACATTTTTGATTTTGTAACGTGACGCCATAGATTTTCTTCTAATACTGAATTTTCGGTTGAAGCAGCCATATTATTGACTTTGTGGTTGTCATCTTATAAACGGGTTTTGTAAAAAAGTACGAAAATTAATTGCAAATATATGCAAATTAGTTTTTAGTCTTAGTGGCAGCTGAAATTTAATTTTGTTTTAAATCACAACATCAGTATTTGAGATATGGCCGTATTTCAGAAGTACTACCGTTGTTTTAGTTTTTTGGTCAAAACTCAGTATGCTATTTCCTTACCTTCACTCCAAGTATTTAAAACACCTACACAGATCAAAATCGTTGAAATTTTTTCATCAGAAAAGTGAATTTTTCAAAAATTATAGAAATTTTATATGAATTAAACTTAACAAAATAATATTTAATTAACTATGTATGCAAATTTATTTCAAATAACAGATTTAGCTTTTTGAGATATAGCAATTTTTCTAATGTACCTATCCTGCTTTTGTGAAAATCTGAGTATGCCATGTTCTTACATTTAATCCAAGTTTTAAAAACGCAAACCTCATCAAAATCACCGAAGCTGTTTTCAAAATTTTAGCAATTGAAAAAAATTATAAAAAAGTGATAAAAAACTATTACTAAAATTTGAGCTTGCAGATTTCTTCTACATATTTTTTACTAGGTATAAATTCGATATGTAAAATTTCTTTGAAATTATGTGCCGTATTTTAGGATATTGTTTCTTTCCTAAAGTACCGCTTATAGGAGTCTTTTGAAAAAAAACCCGAGTTAACCATTAACTGACACTGACGCAAGTATTCCAGATGCCAAAATTGATCAAAATCGTTGGAGCCGCTTTGGAGAAAAGTGAAATTTTCATGAATTCAGAAAACTCTTGCTATGAATTAAATTTAAGTCGAGACACACCACCTATTCATCAACTTCAAAGCCGCGTATGATACTATCGTCAGGAGCTCTATATGGCGATGGCCGAATTCATAATCCCGGCAAAACTGATTCAGATGTGTCGCGTGACTCTGGAAAACACGCGGTGCAACGTGCAGTTTAGAAATAGCTCCTCGCAAGGGGACGCGCTATCCAGCGATTTCTTCAATCTAGTACTGGAGCAGATAGTGCGCAGGGCAGGTGTCAACACGGAAGATACTATCTTCAACAGGTTCGTTTAGCTGCTGGGTTATGCGGACGATATTGACATCATCGGCCGATCACAGCGCTCCGTGATAGAAGTTTTCACGGCGATTGAAGAGCAGGCAGCCGCGAACTCTATGAGCGGTACCAAGATGTGGATGCAGTCCAAAAAGCCAAAATATTACGACTACATCGGCTCGGCCACTTCGAGCGAATGGACAATAATGCTCCAGCTAAGAGGATCTTCGAATCCCAGCCCCCATGTTCGAGAAGGCAAGGAAGACCGAACCTCCGTTTCAAAGACCAAGCCATCGCGGATGTCAGAGCGCTTGGTCTAGTCAACTGGAAGCAGTGTGCCCGGGATCGTAGAGGATGGAAGGCTGCTGTGTCTCAGGCAGAGACTCTTCACGGGTCGGCAGCCCGTTAAGTAAGTAAGTACTCGTAAGTTGCTATGAATAAAAATATTTAAAAAAAAATTTAAAACATTTTTATTTACACATCGGTTCCAAAAAGGGTGTAGGTTCCGGGAAATAACTTCACGGGCAATAACGTAGTCCCCTACCAAAACGAACCCACTGGAGAAAAATACCTTCAAAATATATTTAAATGAAGTGGGTATCCATTTTATTCACTCCTAATTAAATTTCGAATCAGATCATGTTATCATCCTTAAAATCGACTTGCATACAAATGTATGAATGGACAGAAACCTAATTTTTAAATTTAGAAAATTAAAAAGCATAGGGTACTATTTACTCACATACATTTCTTATCAGGGTTCTCCCAGATGGATTATTGTCGAAAAATATGGATCTGAATTTTGGACTCTTATTGTGAAAATCAGTTTAGAAAATATACAGTTACCCTTAGAACTACCCAAGAAATATCTCGAACCATTGATCCGCTTTCTTTTGCTTTGAGCACGAAAAGTCTCCGAAGAAAAGAAACCATCCTTCAGTTTGAAGCCAGATAATAAATAAATACACATCTTGCTGTACGAGTATATCGTTCAGAGCTTGGATGGAAGGAGCGACTGACAGCATGTCAGAGAAAAATGGTAATTCGACTGCACATAAAACTAACGAGTATAGTCAGGTCTTTGTGTGTTTTGGCAAATTGCAGTGGAATGTATCTCGGTGAATGTGAAAATTAATATTACCCGAAGGACCTTTTGGGCGAAGAGGATGTATGGAGTTATTCAAAAATTGTTAGCCCTTACCTTAAGTGTTAAGACCACGTGAATTGGTAAATGTTGTTGTTTGTCTTAAAAAATGGAAATTCAAGACGATTAAATGGATTTACTCACCGCAACGCAGACGGTGTAGTGATGGTTTAGGGATAGCCAGATTCATATCGAGCTAGATCAAATTTGCAAAATTGAAATTGCCTTTGCTCAATCAATTCGTTTGAATGACTTTAAGGAACAATAGATTTTAATAAATTACCATCATCCTTTATTCAATCATATATTCGTGAAAAAGTTCTCTGTAGGTACTTAAAGTAAATCCCCATTTTTTGTTTATGTAAAAACGTGAGGTAACGTGCGGGGACTTCAAGTAATTTGGCAGTGCCAGCCAGTGTCGTGGCGTCCATAGAACGCGATTACTACCGATCTTCCTTTTAACACTATCTACTACACAGGAAATCCTACCAAATAAACTTGATATTTATAAACAAACTGCGCACTTTTCTGAGTTGAGTTGTCAAACAAAAGTTCGTGTTTCTTTTTTAGCTCTGACAAATCAGAGCTTTCAAACGGTATTCATTTTTTCGTTCAGATCTTGATCAGAGCACGTTCTATCAGCTCAGAATAAATTGACTGAACAGTCGGAATAAAAAACTGAACATAGCCAAGGCAGACTGAGAGGAGTGAAAATAAAGGAACACGAAATCAAAAACAATTAAAAATACGGTCGGGAGTTGTTTTTCTGGCGTAGAAAATATTACAATTTAATATTATTTTTTTTGACAATCATGATGATCACTCAAGGGTGTTTCATAAACAAATCAGAACGCTCTGAGCATATTTGGTTCTCAGAACTAAAAAAAAAACGTGTGTTTCCAGATCGCCATCTTCCACCCAAAGGCAACCGGAAATATGTCAGGTTATAGAGTCCTCAAGGACCCAGTCCTTAGAATCCGTTGCATACGATGTTTAGAAGTATCCATTGACTTTAACGTATCTAATGGAAGGAACCGTCCCATAGAATCCGTCGGTTGTCAACTTTGTCCGCCGAAAACACATTGGTTGCATTAAATAAATCTTTTGCCTAACCTATAATTGCCTAAATACCACTGAATGATCCAACTACCTAAGATGCAAGTACAGTACAATTGTTCATTTCTCAGCTTGAAGTTCATGGATCCGGAATTTTATGGGTTGAGCCATCGACTGGAGAGTTGCTATTGAGAAAAAATGTGTGTACCTTCATCCGCTTCACTTACTCCTCTTCTCGAGAAAGCGAAGGCAAAGGCAACGACATGTTGCCCCCCCCCCATATGCATTGCACTGTTTATAGAATCTACTTGCGATTTCGCAACTAATCCCATTAAACAGTGCAATGCATATCGGGTTGCCCCCCTGCAACCCCCTCCATGGGATCACTGTTTGATTTGGAGTAGGTGCGACGTACGGTTCTTCAATTTTTTCTCGTTAATTATTTTTTACAATTGAACGTTAATAAAATATAAAATAAAACATAGGGACGGGCTACAGTCCGCTTGGGCGAACTGTTGGATACCCTATTCTTATTCCTATCCCTCATAAGTGGGCGTGACAAAAGTCTAAGTATGGTTGAATTGTTAAGAACGCTCTACATATTTTGTTATATAACATTTAAATGATTTTATCGAAAAAACGCTCCCTAGCTCAAACTTGGGTATTTCAATAAAATTGTTTTATTTAATTGTGGGCGTGTCAGTAGGCGGATTTAAAAAAAAAATTAACACATAAGCATATAGGGTCCCTAGAGAGTAGGTATATATTATAAATTTCCGCTCCCTAGCTCAAACTTTGAATTTTCAAAAAAAGTTTTTTTTTAAATTATGGGCGTGTCAGTGGGCGGATTTTGAAAATATTTACACATGAGCTTAAAGGGCCCCTAGAGAGTATATATTATAAATTTCGGCTCCCTAGCGCAAATTTTGGTTTTTCAATAAAATTGTTTTATTTATTTGTGGGCGTGTAAGTGGGCGGATTTTGAAAATTTTATATCCCGAGCAGTTTTAGGAGTCATAGATCATACTCGTATAAAAAAATTTCAGCTTTCTAGCTCAAAATTCGATTTTTTCCAAAAATTTTTTTTTTGAGTTTGTGGAGGTGTCTGTGGTCGGATTTCAAAAATTCGTAAACTTGATTATTTCGGGACCCTACAGAGTATATGGTTAAAATTTCAGCTCTCTAGGCCCAGTTTAAAGGCCTAATTTTTGCCGACGGACGGACATGGCTAGATCGACATTATTATCGATGCTGATCATAAATATAGTAACTTTTAGGGGTCTACGGGCAATATTAAGGTATGTTACAAACTATGCGTCAAAATTAATATACCCTTAGAATAGGGTATAAACAATATCTTAGTAATAAAAAAATACATTAAGTTTTTTCTTAGATCAATTAATGATAAACGACAGAATTTGTCAATCTATCGACATTTTGGTATTATGAGTTCTAATTCACAAATTATTGAATCATAAACACTGACTAGCAAAATGCAACTGTGAAAAGGTATTTCATGAATATTCCGAATGAATAAGGAAACACACTAATTATAGACCAAGAGCCCACAGCATTTTTTGGGAGTGAAGATATAACCAAAATTAGGATATATCAAAGTTAAGTGGCTTAAGTATATTTCGATAGTCTGGCAGCATTTGTTTGGGGCAAAGGTTAGTAATAGTAAAGTAAAAATAAGTTTTTTTTTTTAAATCCTGGATCGAAGATATAACCATTTATGAATAGTATTAAATGAAAGAGGTTGAAGCCATCTACACAAATCTGTGGGTGCCAAACGTTTTGCTTGGGGCTATCCCCATGCCAGGCGTTCTAATAGTATGCGAAAAAATCAGTTTTTGAAATAATTGGTATAACCAAAAATAATGATGAAAGTGTCCTAATACCGAAAATGTGGGTCCCAGACGTTTAGCATAGGGCAAACCCCTTGCCAGACGTACAATATCTAGTATGCAAAAAAAACTTTTTTGAAATAATTGGTATAACCGAATATTTTGTATACCAAAATAATGGTTGAAGTGTACTGATTCCGAAAATGTGGGTCCCAAACGTTTTGCATGGGGCAAACACCCCTTGCCAGACGTACTTATAGCCCGATAAAAAATAAAAAATCTCAGCCTAAGCCAATCATCTGTGTTAAGTTCTCCAACCTTACAACGAAGCAACGCATAATGTGCGCAAAGAGGACTAACAAAAACAAACTCATCTCTCAAGTGGTTGACCTCTCCGGCGGGGACGTAAGCAGAAGCAACAGCAAGAACAACAAAAGAAGCAGCATATTTGTCAACGACTCCCTAACTCGTTACACACAAGCTCTTTTAATGAAGACGAAAGAGATAGCGAAGGAAAAAGGTGCAAAATACGTATGGTTTAGTAAAAATCAAATATTATTAAGAAAGGAAGAGGGTGGAAGAGTTATCTCGATTAAATCATTTAGTGATATCTCACTCATTTGAGTTTGTCTTCTTGTCCTTTTCTTTTTGTATTTGTATTACTATTATGAATTCCAAAAATGATTTAATTGATAACTCTTCTATCCTTGTCCAATGCAAACCTCACTGTGATGCTGTTCTAACTAATAGTTGTTATTGCAATGCAAGATTATTTATTGTTCATCAAAATATTAGAAGTCTGAGAGAAAACTTTTCTGCGCTCGTCGCACATATTAACTCGTTTGCGTGTGTCCCGGATATTGTGTTCGTGTCTGAGATCTGGATCTATGAGGTTGAAGAAAATGATTACTTCCTGCCTGGTTTCAGTTTCTATGCTAAGACAAACGAAAATTACGCAGCAGGTGGCGTTGGCTGCTTTATAAAGAACACTTATAAAATCATTGATGTTTCCAAAGTTGTTTGTCCTAGTGCAGACGTCTTAAAGGTGTCCATCGAAATAAATAATGAAATGTTTGTTTTTTTATGTGTTTATAGATTGCAGATGTTTAATGTGACGATGTTTATTAATGATTTTTCTATTGTGTTAGATAGGGAGAAATCCAAAAACTTAATGGTTGTAGGTGATTTTAATGTTGATTGTCTAGATGAAAGTCCTACGGTATCAAATTATCTTTCTGTGTTAGCTTTAAATGGCTTGACAAATTTCATCAATGTGCCTACTAGGCCTGCATCAGGTACTTGTTTAGACCATATATATGGACGTTTTCGAAATGTTGCTTCCATAGAGTGTGAATATTGTGTTTTTGATTTTTTGATTACTGACCATTCCATGACCGGCGTTCTATTTAACGTAGAATCTAAAAACAATAGCCCAACTCAGAAAAGTGTACAAAGCAAGCCAAAAATAAACTTTACTAAGCTTCGAAATAAGTTGTGTTTTGAGTCCTGGAACAATGTTTATAACTGTAGTGACGTATCGTATGCATATTTTAATTTCTTAACCACTCTTAAAAGCCATATTGCTAGTTGCAGTTCTCTGACCACAAGAAAATCCATAGTTAAACTTAAACCTTGGTTATCTAATTATTTATTAAATAAAGTAACAACTAAAAATAAACTTAGAGTAAAGTGCAAGAAGAACCCAAGCAATGTCTTTCTCAAAATGAAATATAAGTTATGGTCACATCAAATACATGTAATAAAAATGCTTCGGCGTACGGAAAGTCACTAGGCACACGGTTTCATAGCTGTCAATATGCAAACGGTAGAAGCTGCACTATCAAAACAGTTAGTGCGGCCGCAGCATCACCAAGCATAGCATAACAACCACCAAACGCTTTCCAAGGCACAAATGACCCGCTAAGCTACAGCAAGAAATTCCAGCCAGCAGCAGATTAACGGATCAGCGTTATCTCAATGTTAGTGGTAATGCTGCAAACGGTAGAAGCTGCACTATCAGAACAGTAAGTGTGGCCGCAGCATCACCAAGCATAGCATAGCAAACACCCGTTAAGCTACAGCAAGAAATTCCAGCCAAGCAGCGGATTAACGGATCAGCGTTCATGTCTTCATGTTAGTGGTAATGCTAGTTGTAGTATATAAGTTAGTTCGTTTTGTATTATATAAGTTAGTTATTAAGTGGTGCTGCCAGTGGACGGTTGTAAATATTCCTAAGCTTCCTCATAGAGGAATTTAATAAGAATAAAATATAAATATTCCTAAGCTTCCTCATAGAGGAATTTAATAAAAATAAAATAAGAAATATATTTGAACAAATTGTGTGTTGTGTTTAATTTGAAAAAGAAATAAAAATTATTTTATATGAAGATATGTGCTGATTTGAAAAAGGAAATACCAATTTGCCGTGACTCTTATTACCGTGCTCAATTTTATTCAGCTAGAGGTAATCTTAAGAAAGAGTGGAAAGTTGTAAATACCATTCTCAACAAAAAATCGTCCAATCAAAAAACTATTGTTCTACATACTAACAATATGGAAATAACAAATACACATGAAATCGCTGACGCTTTTAATAGACATTTTTCAACTATCGGACTTAAACTACATACTGGACTTATTCAAAATTTATGTTCTCAATGTTCTGCTATTGGTGATGTAAACTGTAGAAGTTTTGTTTTTGACCCTATAACTCCCTTAGAGATTTTAAGGACGATTGGCAGTTTGAATAACTCAAATTCATGTGGTGTCGATGGTATTTCTAATGTTGTCCTAAAAAATATTGCATGTCTCATTGTGGATGTATTAGCTGATGTTTTTAATCGTAGTGTTTTTTCTGGTATTTTTCCTGAAGGACTAAAGTGTGCAGATGTTATTCCTTTGTTTAAAAAAGGCTCTCCAACTGAGATAGGAAATTATAGGCCGATTTCTCTTCTGCCCAGCATAAGTAAAGTGTTCGAAAAACTTATAAAAACTAGGTTAGTAAACTTTTTAGACAAGACTATGTTCTTTCACCCTACCCAATTCGGTTTTCAAAAGGGTAAATCAACCGAGGACGCACTTTTAAATTTTTGCTCTCAGATAATGTGCAACCTTGACAGTAGAAAATGTACAGCTGCGTTATTCATTGATATAACCAAAGCCTTCGACATGGTTGACCATAAAATTCTTTTAAGTAAACTGGAAAATGCAGGTGTGCGTGGTTTCATGCTTGAATGGCTTGATTCATATCTGAATAATAGATCACAGAGAGTAAAGTTGAATAAGACGAGAAGTGAGGTGCAATTAATCAGGCTTGGGGTACCACAAGGTTCAGTCTTGGGTCCCATTCTATTTTTAGTCTATATCAACTCACTCTTCCACCTCAATCTAAAAGGCTTACCTACTGCTTTTGCTGACGATGTTGGGTTATCGTATGGCGTGAACAGTCCCTTAGATCTTATCGCTGACATAAATAGTGATGTACATATTCTTAGACAATGGTTCGCTGAACACAAACTTGTAATAAGTCCTAAGACTAAATTAATGTTCTTTAATCTATCTGCGTCCATTAATCCAAAACCGGATATATACTTTCATGCACCGAATTGCAAAAAAATTAAATTATATCAATGTAAATGTGCAACCAGTGTGTTTGGTCAATTATTTTGTAATAGTGAAAATTGTAGTGATGGTTGTTTTTTGATAGAGAATGTAGACGAATTTATGTACTTAGGACTCTTAATTGACTCTAATATGAAATTTTCATCTCACACTACTGCATTGAAAAAGTACTTTATTTCCACACTTAGGCATTTCTATTACCTTCGTAACATATGTTCAACTAAGCTCCTAACCACAATTTATTATGGGCTTTTCAATTCTAAGCTTCAATACGGTATAAATTGCTGGGGAGGTGGCTATCAAAACAAAATTCAGCCATTGCTAGTCTTGCAAAAGAATGTTGTCCGGAAAATTTGTCGTAAACCTGCTAGGCATCCTAGTTTTACTTTGTTTTGTCAATTAGGGATTCTTCCTGTTCGTCACTTATACTGTTTTAAGGTTCTAAAAGCGTTCTTTATGAAGTCTGGTAACCGAAACTTCCGTATAATCCAAAACTATAACCTACGAAATAACTCACTTAATATGTTACAAGTGCCAAACTATCGAACCACCGCATATAGAAATTCTTATTTAGTTATATGTAATCGTTTATTTAATGTCCTCCCGGAAGAAATCAGATGTGTTCACAAGTCCGAATGTTTTCTTAAGCGCGTAAAGAATTGGCTGTTTTCTCATCATTATTATAGTCTAGACTCTCTTACTTCTAATATTTTAATTTAACTGTTGTCTCAACTTTTGATGTTAGTATATAGATTACAAAAATTGTGCATCCTTTATGAAGTGATAACAAATTGTTACCATGTTAAATGAATTAAATCTGCTGAAAATTGCTTTTTCTATATTTTTTTTTGTTCAATACCCCACCCCATATGATTGTATTTTTCCTTTTGAAGTGGCATTCAACACTATTTGAACTCACTCTGAATAAAATATCGAATGCCACCAAATTTCTTTTACCTTACTTTGTAATTCCTTACATATTGAATTTTTTATATGGATTTGTATTATATTATATTTATAAGTAATTTAAGAGAAATAAATATCAAAATAAAAAAAAAACTAAAAAACAAATTTATGTGGTTGGTGTTATTGCACCTATTTATAAAATAAATGTATTAAAAAAAAAATGTATTTGATGGGAAAAAAACATTTACCTGCGTCTGGAGGGAAGAGTTGCTACAAGAACAAGAAGAAGAAGGTGCAACTATATTTGTCAGGTGTAGAAGAATGCAATTTTGAATGAACCCATCCAAATATCGCCATTAGACAATGGTTCGGATACTAGACGACACAGGGTATCAAGTTAAATGGTTTGATGGCAAAACTGTATCTGATCGATGAATCTCGATGATATTCTTAGGACTATCTTGGATGCATCCGACGATGAAGACAATGTTGTATGCAACGATTCATCTGATGAATCAGATTGTGATTAAAATCATTTTTGTAGCCTTAAACAAAATTTTGTAGTGTATGTAATCTGTAAATATTAACTTGGATTTATTATTATTTATGTTTTTATTTTCTTAGAAATGTGATCAAACAAATTTTTTCTTTTGAATTTATCCATTTAGTAAAAAAAAATTACTGAACTATGTTGGTGTATAAAGAACAAAGACGTTAATTTAATATATTAGAATAAGAATATTTTTGTTAATACATTTATTTTATAAATAGGTGTAATAATACCAACCACATAAATTTGTTTTTTTAGTTTTATTTATCAGGCTAGAAGTACGTCTGGCAAGGGCCATGCAAAACGTTTGGGACCCACATTTTCGGAATCAGTACACTTCAACCATTATTTTGATATAAACAATATTCGGTTATACAAATTATTTCAAAAAAGTTTTTTTGCATACTAGATATTAGTTGTACGTCTGGCAAGGGGTTTGCCTAATGCAAAACGTCTGGGACCCACATTTTCGTTATTAGGACACTTCCACCATTATTTTGGTATATACGAGGGCGGGTCAATAAGTCCGTGACTTTTTGAATTTCTGACCTCTTTACTGAAACAGCAACACTGCTCCTGTCAACAGGTATCTGTCAGTTGACTCCTGTCAAAATTTAAACTTGCTGCGTCAGTTAGTTTGTGTTTGACAGCTATTTTTATCAGACTACTCACTAATTTGAGGATAAAATGTAAAAAAGTGAATTTCGTGTGCTTAGTAAGCATTATTTCTTGCGAAAAAAAACCATTACCGAGACCAAGGCTAAGCTTGAAAAATACTATGGGGACTCTGCACCATCGATTTCAATGGTAAAAAAGTGGTTTACTGAATTTCGTTGTGGCCGTACAAGCACTGAAGATGCCGAACGTCCTGGACGCCCAGTTGAGGTCTCTACACCCGAAACAATCGAAAAATTCACCATATGGTGTTGGCCGACCGAAGATTGAAAGTGCGAGAAATTCTGGAAGCCGTAGGGATCTCGCATGGCTCAGTGGTTTCAATTTTGAATGATCACTTGGGCATGAGAAAGCTTTCCGCAAGATGGGTGCCGCGTTTGCTCACAGTCGGCCACAAACGCAATCGTGTAACTACTTCACAGGAAGGTTTGGCGTTGTTTAATCGCAATATGGAGGAGTTTTTGCACCGTTTTGTAACCATGGACGAAACATGGATCCATCACAACACACCAGAGACCAAACAACAGTCAAAACAGTGGGTTTCTAAGGGTGAATCGGCGCCAAAGAAGGCCAAGGTGGGTTTGTCAGCCAATAAAGTTATGGCGACTGTTTTTTGGGATGCACGCGGGATAATCCACATTGACTACCTTCAAAAGGGAAGAACAATCAATGGGGAATATTATGCCAACTTATTGGACCGATTCAATGACGATTTGAAAAAAAACCGACCTCATTTGGCCAAGAAAAAAGTTCTTTTCCACCAAGACAATGCAAGGGTGCACACATGTGCAGTCGCCATGGCAAAAATCCATGAATTGGGCTATGAATTGCTCCCTCATCCACCCTATTCTCCAGATTTGGCTCCGAGCGACTACTTCTTGTTCCCAAACCTGAAGAAATGGCTTGGTGGAAAAAGATTTGACTCCAATGATGAAGTCATCTCGCAAATAAAGGCCTATTTTGAGGACCTCGACAAATCATTTTTTTTGGAAGGGATAAAAAAATTGGAGAAGCGTTGGACAA
This sequence comes from Portevinia maculata, assembly GCA_949715645.1. NCBI lineage: Eukaryota > Metazoa > Arthropoda > Insecta > Diptera > Syrphidae > Portevinia > Portevinia maculata. Next base: position 152,386,461 of record OX454525.1, on the reverse strand, counting down.
AGTTTATAGAGCTCAAGGGAGACTACGTTGAAAAACAAAAAAAAAAATTTATCAAAAAATCTGTGTTTTATTCCAAAAGTCACGGACTTATTGACCCGCCCTCGTACAATGTGTGGTTATACCAATTATTTCCAAAACTGATTTTTCGCATACTATTAGTACATCTGGCATGGGGATAGCCCCAAGCAAAACGTATGGCACCCATAGATTTGTGTAGATGGCTTCAACCTCTTTCATTTAATACTATTCATAAGTGGTTATATCTTCGATCCAGGATTTGGAAAAAAACGTATTTTTACTTTACTATTACTAACCTTTGCCCCAAACAAATGCTGCCAGACTAGCGAAATAGACTTAAGCTATTTAGCCACTTAACTTTGATATATCCTAATTTTGGTTATATCTTCACTCCCAAAAAATGATGTGGGCTCTTAGACATTATGAATGACTTTGAGTAAAGAACTGTTTTATGTAGAATACAGTATTGTCGTTGTCAATAGTGAAGATTTATCCTCAAAATGCAGATTTTTTCCCAAAGGATTTTACTATCAAGGTCTATTTTTTTGTTTTAAATTAGCTTTAAAATATATCTTCATTTTGAACATGATTTATGTGTAAATAGAATTTTAATTTGTTATTAGATCTTTAATTTTTTTATATAATCGTTACACTCATTTGCCGAAAACAATAACTAATACACCGAGTTATGTAAACTAAACTTATTGATAGTGATTTGGGTTTTCTCTTTTTGTGTTTACAGTCAGACTTAATTGAACGACTTAGACTCATTTTAGTGTTGTCAAGCCAATTCACATAAAATCTAATTAAATGCAGTGACAAATTTGTTGATAAAAACCTTAAATAAGCTCTTGATCTGAAGTTATTGACCTTCATTACATGGATAGCTACAGTGCAGGTACTTAACTTTTGTGCAATTTTTGTTTACTGCAAATGCAAATATTAATATGGTGTAGATTGGTTCACCCTTTTCCTTTACGCGAGTTAATGATCAGGATCAAGGGGATCACAACCTTCCCAATTTACGAAATCCTTTTTGTTCCGCCTCTAGGGTTCGCGTTCGACCTCCCCGTTCGACCTTGAGCAGGCTTTTTGGTTTCAGATGGCTTAATCATTAAGGCCAATCAAATTCTGGTGTTGTTGCATTGATGTGATGCAGGAGTCTTTCGGCCTCTGTCTCCTTTTTTGGGTTTTGACACATGCACGCTCGTATTATTGATCTCCAGTCGTGTTAGCCCACGGATTAGCATGCACACTTGCGGGACACCTTAAAGATATTTAATGTGTCGCTGGGCTGACACATGTTAAAATTGCCAAGATGCTATTTCTCCACTTAGTTGCCATTTTCGACAAGTGCTGCAGAGATATTCTTAGCATGTCCCTGCATGGGCAAGTTACTGTACTGATTTTTATCTGATGGGAGGAAATGATTTTAGTAGGAGCAGAGGTTTAAAAAATAAGCTATAGGGATATAGCTTACAGACGCAAGGAAAGTTTTTCTCTCATTTGAACGATGCGTTGAACCGACCAAATAGCTTATTGTAAATTTATACAATAATTTCTTTAAGTATAAAAACAGTGGCTTGAACTTGAACTCTGTCATATTTCTGAGAAGTTTGTTTCAATTTTGCTTTTTTGTAAAAAACATTAAAAGGAGCTTAAAGTGTATCTGAAAAATATTCGAGGGCACCAACGCCACTGTTTCCAGCTTCCCTTATCGTTTTAGCCATATGAAATGGAAAAAATATCTTTCTGTATGCCAACCTAATTCCACTGTAATTGTACTTGCATTAGGTTCCATTAAATTCATTTTATTTAATCGATAATCCGTTTTTCTTTACTTCGTGTTTTGCAGGCTGTTACTGACACAATGTTGGCTGAATTAAAATCCTGCTTCATGGAAGCCTACGATGATAACCAGGATGGTAAAATTGACATCAGAGAGGTAAGTCTCCTTAAAAAATAAAACATGCCACTTCCACCACAGCTCGATTATTTTAAAACAAGGTAATCGACAGCAATATTTCGTTTCGTATTCTTCTCGCAAATACGAGCGAATCGAAATATCGAGTTGAAACTGAATCGAAACTCTGTCAAGAGCATTAAGATTTCACATCTGTTTATGCCTGGTAAAAAAGTTGTTAAAAGTAACGTTATAATTTTCTGGAGCTCAAAATGTGACAGCAAATGCGAGACAACGTTATCGCCAAGGCCATACTTAAAATCCATTGTTGTTGATGTACCAGCATATGGCATGAATTGGTAACAGTATCCATCGGATGATGCCAATCACCAATATTTGAAACCAATTCTGATTGGCTTGCCTTTGATGAACATCTTACAGGAATGACGTCCATTATATGCAATTATTCGCTCATCGATAGAAAGGTTATATCATATGAGAACACGCCGAATTGCATAAATTTGCGGTTCAACATACAACTGAGATACTTTCGAGAATTTGTCGTCTTTGTCATGTACGCTCTGCTTTATAAGCTTGAACGTGGGTGTAAGATCTGACTTGTATTATTCAGGTAGGAAATATATGTAAAATGGTTACTGTAATTCATTAAATTCAGAGCACAATGACAAATTGCTGATTTGAAAAACTGCTCTTATTACTATTAATTTGAAACATTAAACTTGCAATGAGTATAAACTTTCAAATAGATTAAAATGTTAGTTTTGTAACACTAACGACTTCCCACAATAGTTGGTAACATAATGACAACAGATAAAAAGATTGCTAGTAGCTTCAAAAGGGCAAATTCACGACCAAAAATGCAATCACATCCCTGAATAATATTTATAATCAGCCTTATTGTGAGGAGCAGGGGAAAATAAGTAAAAATGCCACCCGTGACATTTCATTGACTACCTACTTCAAAATCCTAGTCTAGACACAAAAGAGTCAACTTGTAGGTCACCAACACAGAGGGTAGCACCAAGAAAAAGATCGTTTAGTTCACTAGGGTCAAGACAGCATTGAAAGCCTTTGCTATTCAAAATTTGGCAATACAATGCAATATACGAGTACTTAAACATCATGATGTCATCTGCATACATTTTTTGTTAGTGCCTTCGAAACGTCTTAAGGATTTTCTGACCAATGGAAGAATATTTGTCTAATTTAATAAGTAAGGATCCATTGATTTGGCATAAAACTAAAGGTTCCATCGTACCAAAAACATAATTGTTTTATTTTAGGCTCGTTTTATGTAAATTTATGATTAGGTTGTGCACTAATTTGAGAATATCCCCAAGGAGAAATGGTCAACAAATCTTGGTATACCGTCACTATGATGCGCTCATTACTGACAGCCCTAATATAAAACCACCCTCTGATGTAATATCTTCTTCTTAGGGGAATTATTAACTTGGGTGCCATAACATGAACACACACCTACTCCCAGGCGCCGCGCCGTATGTACAATAAAGTTGGCGTGAGCTAATTTAAATTAATTACGCACCACGCATTCCAATTTATTATTATTGTGTTGAAGTACATTGTGCACTTATTTTCCGATATTATATTTGCATAAGTAAGTCGTTATCTAAATTAAACGTTACCATAATAACAAACGATACACATTCATTGGGAGAACTTGTATTACGGTTTTAAGGAGATCGTCGGAGTGGTCGTATGACAATTGAAGTTATTTTTTATCTATTTAGAAATCCATTTATTGATAGGGGATTGTTTAAATTCTTTTAACTCTGACCCTAGACAGACATGTACATAGTTACCTTCGTTTTTATCCACTGCAACCGAATTGCAACAACAAATCATTAGCCTTTTTATTAACATTGGAAATACAAAGGAATGCAAGGATATAATATGCATGAGGAGATTATTTATGTAATTTTAAACACATTATACCTATACAAATACTCTCGAATCTGTAAGGACCATTTGCATGGAAGAGAGATGATGACCTATAGTAGCTTATGTTATATGCATACATAACATACATAATCAAGTCTGAGGTGAACATAAAAGGTTTTGAGAAAAAACGGTTCTTTATTTTTGAATCAGCTTTGTTGATACATATTTTTCTCTAAGGGACTTTTAATTTAGAATACTCTGTTTAAGGATCTTAAATTGAGACTATTGAGTGATGACGAACGCAACAAGTTTTGATGACATGAACTTGAGTAAAAAAGTGTTAGGGCACATTTAAACAGATATAATAAATATTCCGCAAGCGTATAATTGCCGTCTTCAGTACAAAGAAAGTAGAGTGATGTGGAACGATTATTTGCTAATTATGCAGAAGTATTGATTTTAAATGAAATGAAATTCTCATACATAGTAAAGTTTGGTGTCATTACACTGCAACCAAGTGGACAAACAATTTCGGCACCAATATATTAAGGGCTCACAATTGCATTAAACATGTATATGATTGGTCTCAGTGATAATATGGGGATACTTTGGTGTTTCGCGGTGTTTCGCTGTTTTCTTCTTTGTTTTTATTTAAACACCCTGAACTATAAACATTTAGTTTCCTTCTCCTAAGTTCCAATACTGATAACAAGAGTGGTATTATAAGATTGATGGAAGAACCTTGACAATGGAAAGGATGTTTCGTCGTGTGCATAAGGATTAAACGTCCCTTAAACAAGTACTTGACTCCTAGTGGCCAAACAGTACGCCCACAAGCCCATTCTAAAAGCCTGGAGGCGCAATTTTCTAAAAATTGACTTTTAGCCATCAGTTCTTCAAGTCCATTCAAAAGCCAGATTTCGATTGACAACCGCAGTTTATCCAAATCAGTTTCTTTGATGAATATCCTGTCTTTTAATACACAAAGTAGTTATGTGAGGTAATGGCACGGTGACCAGATTTTCCATTTTGAAAAAGAGGACACGTTTTGATATGTAAAAAAGATATATCTACTTCAAAACTTATTTTTGTATAATTTGCTTACGCTAAAGGGTTTTTTTCTGTTGTTACAGTACCCTTATAAGTGCTAAGAACACAGTATCGTATTTCATTGCCTGCTTTTCGGTTCTACTCACTATTAGAAAGAATAGAGAGATAGGAAAGAATTGTTTGGGTGCAGTTGTAGGATTTTTATCCACGGGTGGTGTCTAAGTTGCTTAGGGAGATTACGATTTCATGTATTCGATATAAAGTAATGGACTTGGCCGGGATTCGAACGCACGACCTTCCATTCAGTGACCGCATACACTACTACAGTTTTTCGCTTGGCAATTTTGCCGTAATTTTATCCAGTCAAGTCTACCAAGTTAACAAAACAATTTTCCTTTCCCTACTGTACTTGAACAAAGTTTGAAGTGCGTTTTAAAATCTTAAATTATCTTAAATTATTGTGCAATTTCGAGTTCTGTCTGTGCCAATCTCATTTTTTTTCCACTCAAATATGTCTCACTCGCCAATTCGTGCCAGTTCTCGGTTGAGAGGAAATAAAACAGACTCCTCAAGCCCCGTTCCATTATTGCAACAGTGCTTCAAACTCAAAACAACATGCTCTGAAGGTGATAAAATTACATCCAAAATAATGGACGATATGCTACGTAAACAAAGTGAGTCAGTTATAAGTCTCTTATATAAAGAAATTGCCAAACTCTCTACGAAATTGTCTGAAACGGAGGAGAATATTTCTAAGAAGCTCGATACCCAAATCAGTGAATTACACTCTGTTCCAACTGAATAGGTACAAACTTTTTCGAATCTATGGCTTAACGCTGTTTTTTTTCTGAATTTTAAGCCGTTTTAAATGATTGGCACTGTTGATCCCTCTTCTTACCGTCGAAACACTAGCACTAACGCCCGCTTTTTGCTTTATTTTCGCAGCTGAGTCGCAGGAATTGGACGCACCTCGCAAAATTGCTCTTCTATCAGCCGCTGTTGTGTTTTATAACCTCCTTTCATATTTTTCCCATACGACTCTTTATTTCTCAAGTACGAATAGATCAAGTTACAGCTTCGTTCAATTTTGGTAGCTATAGCACGCCCGGTTAATCCTTGTTCCTTAAGTAAATCGACCTTAGCCTTCTCAACACTGCTAAGTGATTTTTTTCTACCCATCGTTCTCCAAATTTACAAACAAATGACAATTAAATAAATTAATTCACTCAGAAAACTTTAAAAATTGTTTAAACGGGTTAATCTTCTCGGAACACACATGAACAATGAAGATTATGAGACTATGTACCTATTCAGTTGACGCAAAAAAAAAAACTGCATTTTTCCGTATGAAATGCTTTGCGAGAGAGCCAGAGAAAAAGTAACGGTGCTTTTTGAATTATTCTTTCTCATTTCTTTTGGCAACATTATAGACAAATAGTTAGCAGCATAAAATTTTAGATTCATGTACATTATGTGGAAATAATGAGCCGTATAGATTCGAAAAAGCTTGTACCTATTCAGTTGGAACGGAGTGTAAGTGGAACAATTGAACAAATAAACTCCAAAGTTGTTAATCTTGAGTCGTCACTTATAAACACACATTCGGATATCGCTCAACTAAAATCGGAAATATCAACAGTAACAACGTCACTCACCCACGTAAATAATAAATGTAGTGTCTCTAAAGCACTCATAACCGAAAAGACGTCCGAGCTGTCCGACCTGAAAAATAATCTTGGGCTTTTCACCGACGAACTGGGTGCTGTTAAAAAGACGCTTTTCACACAGGAAAACCGTTTGCTGGCATCCGATGCCCTGCTTTTGGAATGTAATGATATCCTTTTATATGACCAGCTGTCTGCTCCAGCGTTTTCTAAACATGATCTCTTATTTCTAACCTTTGACTTTTTGGTAAGTTATTCTGTTTCGAACTATGAATTTAGAAATTTCAATTGTATTGACTATCATCGGCTGGAACTTGACACCCGTAATATTGCATGGGATCGTGTATTCACTATGTTCTCCCCTAGTGACCAAATCGAATTCATTAACTGTAATATTCGTGCCCTTTTTAACAATCATGTTCCACTAAGTGTAAAACGTATGAATAATAGTCAATGTCCATGGTTTACTGCTGAAATCCGCCTATTTATCGAGCTGCGCAAATGGGCTTACAATGAGTGGAAGCGTTATATGTAGGTTGAATGTACAGTTACAAGTTATCGGCAAAAGAAGTTTTTATGAAAACAAACTAAATCCTCTAATGAAGGGACGATAGCATTGGGAAAATTTGCGAGCAATCGGGATTGGAGCTAGCAAAAACATCCCCAATGTCGATGATAGTCTTGATTTAAACCTCCTGAATGAGAGTTTTGTACCGCTTCCTTTTCCTGCTATAGATATCGCTTCTTGAAGTCAGTCTGTCTCTCGTGATCCCAGCTCGTTAGTTAGTGCTTTTGAGTTCGCTTGCGTTGATAACACAGAAATTGTTGCTTGTTTGTTATCCGTTAAATCGAATGCTGTTGGTTTCGACGAAATACATCCTAAGTTTGTCGAAATAATTCTCCCAGTCATTCTCCCTTCTCTAGTGCATGTCTTCCATTTTGTCATTACCACTGGTGTCTACCCCTAACAATGGAAAGCTGCAAAAATAATACCCATTAAAAAAAGTGGTAACAATAAAGATTATCGGCCAATTTCCATACTATCTTATCTCTCTAAGATATTTGAGAGGATACCGCAAAGACAAATAAATTCGCACATTCTCTCAAACAACTTGCTCACCCCAATACAATCCGGTTTAAGGAAACATCACAGTTGCATGACAGCGATTATAAAAGTGGTGAATGATATTAGAGAATCGCTGGACGAAAATAAAGTGACTTTCTTAGTGCTTCTTGACTTTTCGAAGGCCTTTGATACCGTCGATCACACTAATCTGTGTAATAAATTAACAACGTTATCTGGTTTCTCAAATTCCGCTGTCACTCTAATGTCTTCATATCTTCAGTCTCGAAAACAAGCTGAATCAGTGGGCCATCGTTTATCTGACTTCCTTTGTAACAGTAGAGGAGTCCCGCAAGGCTCGATTCTGGGACCTCTCCTTTTCTCACTCTATGTAAACGAAATTCCCTTAAATATCAGCTTCATCATCAGTCCATATGTATGCTGACGACGTCCAGCTGTATCAAAGCTGCCCCCTTGGAATGATAGAAGACTGCTCTAACTCTATCAATAGTGATCTTGGGAGGATATCCATTTGGTCAGAGAAGAACGGACTCTTTCTAAACCCCCTAAAATCCAAATGTCTCGTTATAAGTAAAAAACCGTCAGATATCTCCTACTTCCCTGATGTAATGCTTAGTGGATCGAATATGTTGATACTGGCAGAGGCTTGGGAATGGTTTTCAATAGGAGGTTGACATGGGATACTCACAGCAATGCGACTGTTGATATTGCTAGCAAAAACCCTCAGCACTCCCATTCTTATTAATGAATGCGAAATTTTTTGCTGTTGTGACGCTAATAGCAGAAGAAAGCTAAATGTTGCATTTAATAACACCAAGCGTTATGTTTCTAATCTTAATCGTTTTGATCGAGTCTCTAGCTACGCGAAATCGCTTTATAACATGTACATTGATCACCTACTTCATTACAGATCCCTTGTTTTGCTATCTCATGTGATTCAAACTAATCAGCCTAGTTATCTCTTTAACAAGTTGAGTTTTAGTTCGTCAAACATATCCTTTCAACTTATACATCCGCGGTTCTCTGGCCTTACATCCGAAAGACAGTTTTGTGTAAACTCCATTCGTTTATGGAATTCCTTGCCAAGGCATGTTAGAAGGTCAGGCGGCACAGGGCGGTTCCCCACCGAGCTTAAGGTTTTTTTTAAAAAAAATCAATCCTCTTAATTCTGTTGGACTTATAACGGAGATGTATGATTAAGTTTAATTTTAATATTTTTTTTTATTCTTTTTTTACTCTATTCTTGTTCTTTTTTTTAGTTATCTTCTAACCTCTCATAAAGATGTTTATTCTGTAGCTTGTTTCATAATTATAATCCTCACTATTTTATAAGACTCTTTTGTCTTACAGTGTAAGTTTTTTTCAAGAAAATAAATAAAATTTTAAACATAGGGGCGGGCTACAGTCCGCTTGGGCGAACTGTTGGATACCCTATTCTTATTCTTATCCCTCATTTTTTTTTTGTTCTTCATATTTTGTTATATAACATTTAAAGGATTTTGTCGAAAAAAACTAGCTCAAACTTTGGTTTTTCAAAAAAAAGTTTTTTTGAAATTGTGGGCGTGTCAGTAGGCGGATTTTGAAAATATTTACACATGAGCTTAAAGGGCCCCTAGAGAGTATATATTATAAATTTCAGCTCCCTAGCTCAAATTTTGGTTTTTCAAAAAAAATGTTTTATTTAATTGTGGGCGTGTCAGTGGGCGGATTTTGAAAATTTTATCTCCCGAGCAGTTTTAGGAGTCATAGATCGTATATACAAAATTTCAGCTTTCTAGCTTAAAATTCGATTTTGTCCAAAATTTTGTTTTTTTTTTTGAGTTTGTGGGTGTGTGTCTGTGGGCGGATTTCAAAAATTCGTAAACTTGATTATTTCGGGACCCTAGAGAGTATAATGGTTAAAATTTCAGCTCTCTATGCCCAGTTTAAAGGCCTAATTTTTGCCGACGGAGGGACGGACGGACGGGCGGACGGACGGACATGGCTAGATCGACATTACTATCGATGCTGATCATAAATATAGTAACTTTTAGGGGTGTACGGGCAATATTAAGGTATGTTACAAACTATGCGTCAAAATTAATATAGGGTATAAATTAGAATAGGGTATAAAAAGAAAGTCAATTGTTGACAAAAGTCAATCATATGAACGCTTAAATCAAAAGCCAATCCGCCCCCAAAAATTGTTCACTCATTCAATAAATTGAAAGCGAAGAAAAATATACCTCTACCTTGTGAGTTGTGACTTTTTTCTTAAATTTAGCCATCTCATCTTCTCATTCCAAGGAAAGGCTCTTTAAAGCATCAGTTTTCTCATCTTTTTACATAATAAGCAAGCAGGTACTTACAGTAAGCTTTTTGAATGAGATCATTCTCTTGAGATATAAATACGAGTATATCACAAAGGACACTGTATTTTGTTCTTAAATCCTCAGAATAAGGAGCAACAAGATGAGTTCATCTTTTTTGCAGGTTTTAGTTCTGAAATATGCTGTGATTGTAAACGAAAGGTTATATTAGGTATGTTTTTCTTACTCAAGCGAACATACGTTTACTCAGATTTGCATGTTAATTACAACAACAACTAACGCTAACTTTAGCGGGGATAACTATCGCCGCTAAGCCCTTTAGCGGATATAGATTAGTGCTTCCAAGCACCGCTTTCTACGTATGCCGATAACTTTTGCTATCGAATGTCAAAACTTTGACATTTCTCACCTACTGAACTGACCCATAGCCCCAAATTTTACTTGCGTTTGAAGTTTTATTTTTACCAAAAAAATATTGAACCGCTGCCATTTTCGAACCATTTGGGGTCAGTCAACCTTATACTTTTGAGTTCCAATTTTCTTGCCCTACACGATGATACTCGTATATTTCGATTTTTAATCAGAGTTGTATTTTGGAATTTAATTTTCAGATTCAATATACTCTAGTTTGACTGGAGAAAACAGCCGAAAGTCACAATCGAGCGTTTTTTTTACGCGTTTTATCTAGGTTAGGTTAGGTGGAGGTGCGTTTGAGTAAAAAACACATCTATTGCTGTAATACGCTTATTCTGCTGTATATCTAAGTACATACATGCAGAAGCAATTTTCGGCGTAAGTTACTGCAAATAAATATTTAGTCACTGATGGTGAACAAAAATGTAAAAAAAGAACAATGTATGTACTGTTCTCTTTTAGCACAGGACACTGTGCCAAAACAAGGACGAATGGTCAACGAAGGTATATGGTTCTGCAACCACCACACGTTCTGTTATTGGAATACTGTTATTCTACCTAATGTCCACAGTCATCTGTTGCCAAGCATTGTAGAATATCCATCAGCAGGACAATTTATGTGCGTCGTAAAGATAGTATGCATTCCATAACATAGGTTTAACTGCATCCCCTGACACAGGTAAATCTCATTAGCATCTATCTCAAGCGGGAGGATAAATGTTTCCAGCACTTTTTTAAGAAATTGTTCTCCGCCCTTTCTTAGCTTAGTGGCAAAAGAATTCCCCAGCCAGAACCACACAACCACACATCCAATCAACCATTGACTTAGACATGTCGGGCCAGAGACAAGAAGCACCATGCAGAACCTTCTGACATCTACCTCGCTTACATAAATACAAGAAGCAACTGCAAGTGATGGTGTATTTTATAGATTATCAAGCATCGTCCTGCGAGAACCACAAAGCTGGTTAAAGCGAATGTTTTTCACCATTAATCACTTTAAAGCGCACAAGAGTTAGACCGCATTGCGATTATTTGTTTGATGTAAATTGTTCAAGTGGAAATTGGGGCGTGGGGGAGGGATCCTATTTTTTTCTAAATATCTAAAATCTACAACAGATTAAATAAATATATAAATTCTCTAATTTTTTTTCTTTGTAGCTCGCTCAACTGCTCCCGATGGAAGAGAATTTTCTTTTACTCTTCCGATTTGATAATCCCCTGGAATCGAGTGTGGAATTTATGAAGGTAGGTCTGTGGGGGGTATGGATTCAGCTATTTATTAGAATTGAAATATCTCACAAAATTGTGTACAGTTTAACAAAATCTAAACAGCAATGTTTTAATTGGAATTTATCTCCCCCGTTTCATTAAGATTTGGCGTGAGTACGACACCGACAACAGTGGATATATTGAAGCTGATGAGCTTAAGAATTTCTTGAGGGATTTACTGAAAGAGGCTAAAAAAATCAACGATGTTTCAGAGGATAAACTAATTGAATACACTGACACGATGGTAAGTGGTAGAGTAGCGCAACAATGGATGGTTGAAAGAAATTGATTGGGGGCAAAATTTGATGTTTTAATACGATTTCCTGGGTAAAAAATACCAAGTGATAAATTATGTTTTAACTTGAGTGGATTTCAAGCTACATAACGCTTATGCAAACTAATTAAGTCCATAGATTATGGATATGCATGTTCAGATGCAGTCATTATTGGCAAACTTTGAAGTGGTGATAAAATTTCCCTCTGAGACACAGGAGAAATATACAAAAGGAGATGGAGCAGAGATTAGAGGATCTTCCATAGACTGCATGTTAATAAATGAAATGTGCACACATAAATAAGTTGAGATGGGATGGAATAGGAACAATTTATTAAGGGATTATGGGTTCATTAGGTTGATATTCCATTTGGATTGAAAAATGCGGAGGGTTTCGATGACAGATTGCAGTCGCTTCGGCATGCCATTTTCGAATTTAATCTTGAATGGATTTGAGTGGAATTTCGACAAATGTTAGTTGGGTGCAGTGGCATAGTGGTAAGTGCGTTGGACTATTGAGCGCAGAGTTCGAGTTTCGAATCCCTCCAAGGAACAAACACTGCCCTACCTCTTGCGAAAGTCTGACGAACTTTCAAAAATATATATTTTCATTTGAAGCTTCTCAAATTTACCCGCTTGAAATATGGGCCGTTGTAGCTATCAATATATATTTTTGTTTTTTTTTTTTATAATAAGCGCGCACTAGGATTTATTGGGATCCTTATAATGTATTAGCTACACAGCGCGGGCGTTAAGGAAATTAGGGTGAGAAGAAAAGGAGAGATGCCGATGCACGTTGGTTTTGAATGTTTGTAGATTATAATGTGTAGGAAAAATGGAGCGGGGAAGAGCATTCCACATTCGTGTTGTACGGCTGAAGAAAGATTCTTTGAACTTCACTGTACGTCCGAACACAGGCTTGAGGCTGAACTGATGAGCATTCCTTGCATGGCGGGTATTGCGGTTGAAATGTTCAAGGGGAGGAATGCAACTGGCTATTTCGTTTGAGCGCTTATGGTGGAAACAACGATAAAATAACGAAAGGCAGGAGACATTACGATGATGACTAAGGGAGTCAATCGATCTCGCGATGTCTCGGTCGCCAATGAGTTTTATCGCGCGTTTTTGGATCCTGTCAAGTAGCTCTAAATAAGTTATTGGTGCACCGGACCAGATATGAGCGTTGTACTCGAGTTTCGGGCGAATAAACGCCTTAGAAATTGTAGCCAGATCAGAAGGGGTGAAATATTTCTTACAATGCTTAAGGAAGCGACATCGATTATGTGGTCATTCCAACCAAGGACATTAACACACATACCGAGAATGGAAAGTCTTTCGGTTTCAGCGATGTAAGTGCCATTCATAGATAATGGCAGTGTGTGTGGGTTTTGCTTTAATGACAGGAGACAGCATTGAGTTTTGGAAGCATTAAATTCCACTCTATTGGTTTTACCCCACTGAGTTATGCTGTTAAGATCGGAATTTAATGAGCTTAACATACGTTGCCGTTCCAGTTCCACACCCGAAGATGAGGGGCGTGACCCAAGAAACGAATATGAGAAGCTGAGGGTACTGTCATCAGCAAAGGAATGGATTGGATTAGAAGTAACAGACAGTAGATCATTTATAAAAATGAGAAAGAGAGTCGGGGACAGAACAGAGCCTTGGGGGACACCAGCATTTATTTGGTGAGTTGCAGACTTGAAGCCGTCCAAAACAACTTGAATTGAACGGTCCGAAAGGTAATTTCTAATCCATTGAAGAAGAGTATCATCGATTCCAAATGCACGCATTTTCGACAAGAGAGCTTGGTGCCAAACTCTGTCAAATGCTTTTGAAATATCAAGCGCAACGATCTTACTTTCACCACCTTGGTGAAGAGATTGGTTCCACTTTTCGGTTAGATATGTCATCAAATCACCAGTGGACCTGTTGCTGCGAAAACCATACTGCCGGTCATTAAGAAGTTTTCGCAATTCAAGATATTTCATTAGCTGACGGTTTATCAGCGTTTCCATGACCTTAGAAAGAAGGGACGTAAGTGCAATTGGTCGGTAGGAGGAGGGAGAAGAGGATTCGCCTTTTTTTGGTACAGGCTGGACAAATGCTGTTTTCCATCTTCCCGGGAAGAGTCCTGAAGAATAGGACAGATGGAAAAGCTTACGCAATGGTTTTGCCAGCGAAGAAGAACACCTCTTCAGAACGATAGGGGAAATACCATCTGGACCAGCGGATTTGTGAACGTCAAGATCTTGAAGTACTCTAGCCACTGTACGAGTGCGAAAGTGGATTGGTCCCATAGAGAATTCTACGCGCTCGAGTACAGGGGGAGACAAAGCACAATCTGGGAGCGTTGAGCTGACTGCAAAGTGAGCAGCAAGCAGATTGGCCTTATCTGTAGAGCTGACAGCTGGAATGTCGTTGTAAATGAGTGTCGGGATAGATGACGAGGCCGAATTCTTGATGTTTTTAACAAATGACCAAAAGTTTTTACTACCAGTGGGACTTTGTAGTATTTTTTGCCTCAACTTTTGGTCATAGGAGAATTTGACACGATTAATGTGGGCATTGCAGTAATTTCTGGCTCGTTTAAACTTTTTACGGCTTTCCTCAGATGTGTTGACTTTGAATAGCCGAAAACTTACCTCTTTTAACCTGATAGCCTCTTTGCAGCTCGAGTCACACCACGCGTTAACCTTGGGTTTGATACTTTTAATCCTGTTAGGGATAAACGTCTTCATACCCAGGTGAATTATGTTTGTGACCATATCAGCAGCAGCATCCACGTCGCTATGGAGGAAGCACAGCGAGCAGTTAAAACTCTTAAAGAAACCGTTTAGTTTTTCCCAATTGGCTTTCTCGTATTGCCATACGGTTCTTTTAGGAGTTTGTTCTTTAACGAAAAATTCGCCGATATGATACAATGGTCTGACGAACCTAGAGGAGATAATACGTTCAAAGCGTATTTATCGGGGTGAGAGGTAAGAAACAAGTCCAATGTGTTGGCAGTTTGGCTGCTAATGTCCGGTATTCGTGTGGGCTCATTTACAAGCTGAGTCAGGTTATTTACCTCAGCAAAGATCTCGACGTACCTTCCTTCGGGTGTTGTCTGACCAGAATGTCAAAGCCAGCTTGAATTGTGTATATTGAAATCGCCCGCAATAACGATTTCAGAACGAGGATGAAGGGTCACAATTCTTGTAATGGAATCGGACAGGGCATCAAACTCATTATAAGTACTAACAGATTTTCAATCACTACGTATAATTGTCGTTATGAGAAATGTCTGGAGTGCTGTCGAATATAATCGAATAATAGGTACTTAGCCTTTTTTATTTGTCCGATGATATGTTGGCGAACTTTATTTCCTAAAACTTGTATAAATTCATTTTGGATTTCTGGTGACATATACATGATTGACATTTTGTCACACATTTTAGATCTTACAAGAAGTTTTTCCAATATCGTCCAAGCTTTGGTATTGATTAGCAGACAATGCCGATCCTGTATCAGTTTCTATTTCTAAGCTTTCGAAATCCATGTCTAGACATACAGATGCAGACTCTAATTGAGTAAATCTTGTTGGAATTTGATCCTCAGGAACAATGTTAACCTTTCTAATAGCTACCAGATCAACAGTGTCAGGCCCAGTTGTCTTTGGTGAATTTAAGCCGAATGTGGAGTTTGATGTCTCAGGAACAGGACTTTCCCCTTCATTTTTTCTAATATTTTCCAAAAAAAAAAATTACACAAATGTAACTGGCGATCCATCAATGGAAGTTATTCTCGTTGATTATTAGTTAGAAACAATCCAAGCACAAAATAAAATACGGGGGACCCCTGCAAATCAGTTCAGGCGGTGTTGCCAGTCGCTTCAATGACAGCTACGTGACATTATGTTTTTTTTTGGGAGTGTCAATTTACACGCACCATAGCGTCACTATGTTCAAAAAGTTAGTGTCTCGGAATAGCTACTCGTTTTCAAGTCGTTTTATCAACAACTAGTGGTTTACGAAAACTAGTCGTTTATGAAAAATGTATGATTGTATGGGAATACAAGTGTTTTTGATGCTCGTTTTAAGGAAAACGAGCAAAACTTCGTTTATGATTTGGTGTAAATAGCCTATTGGTAATGGAAAATTTCAGGCTCATTTCAATCGGTCCAAGTCGTAGGTGCGACAAAAATATAAAATGGTGCAAATATTGTAAAATTTGCCGCCCCCTAAAAGAGCCGCACGGCACCCCCTACCTACTACGGTACACCACTGCAAAGCATGAGAACTTAGACAAAGGACGTCCACATGACAGCAGGAATAACAAATCTTCAAGGAATATGAAGTCCAAAGTTCCGAGAAAGCCATCAAGTCGAAGAACCGGTTTAACAAAAAATCGCGCATAAGCGGCTCAGTTGGTAATGGGCAAATGGTTTTCTCTACTTTCGGATACCGTTAAAATGAATCAACGTTCTGTATTGCAAAACTGCAACAATACAAGCATTCGATTATGGTTGTTAGTTTTGGTTTAAAGCCATCCCGAAAAAGGGGGCGAGCCAAAAAAATAGCGTTTGTTAAGGACATTGTTGAGAACACAACCGTCATTTGTGTCAACTTTTTCGATTATACGAGTTTGTTAAAAGTGGGTTCAATGCGCGGATTTGGTAAATAAATAGCCCATAGATAATTCTGGGCCAGAATAAACCTTCGAAGAAAGAACCATTGGAATCCGTTCAGCCGTTTTCATCAAACATACAGACTCACGATTATAATAATAGTAGAATAAATCTTTTCATCTTCTCGAAATCATTAACCTGCTAACATTTTAAGATCAGCTTAGTGCCGTTTAACATAAACATTTATCGCTTCATTACCCCATCGCCATTTCCATTTTTTATTCTTCCGCAATAAAAAATATAATGTGGTGTTAACGACAGATTTACACTTCTTTCAAGCACAAACAAAATTGTGCACTAGGTTCAAAGTTGAAAGAGTACGCAATTTATTGTTAAAAATTCCCAATTTTTCTATTTGGTAAGTGCAATTTTTACGGAAATATAATCTGCAGCCACCAAAACGCAGTTCATTAATTTCGTATACGACCTAATGGATAATAACAATTTTGAACTTTTCAAAAAGCTACACGTATTCTTAAAGAAAACTTTTAATTTCCCCTTAGGTTTGACCTCCTGACATCGTGTTCATTCAAAAACGCTGCGCAAAAAAACAAACATTAAACCGGATGTCAACATGGCCTATGCCTCATAAACAAAAGTTTTTCCCTGTCTCATGCTAGCCTGCTGTTCAGGTATAAAATCGTGCCGTAGCTTAGGCACTTTATGACAACAATACAAACAAGTTATAAGTCAAGTGGTCGTAAAATCCGCCTTCACTCACTCCCAATTGCACTAATGAAAGATGTTAGGATGGGGTTGGTTCATGGGAAGACAGAATGAAAATAAATGAGCATGCTCTTTACCTCCACACTCGGTCCCACCACAAGGTGTCATATAAGACATAAGTACGTGGATATTATCTGCGCCAAAAGTTGTAGTTATAACGTACGAAGGCTACGTTAAATTATCGAGGTGATTAGTTTTGACTTTTATTTGCATATTTGTCAGGCTGAATGAGAAAGGATGTGCCTCCTATCTGGAATTTGTCGTACGGCATTTCGTAGTGTTCGTTCATTTGGAAGTTGAGGAATTTATTTTGAGATACGCAGATGTAGATATTTTGGTAAGTAGATAAGGGATTTTTTATTTTATAGTCCTATACAAAATGGGACTAGATTAAGGAGGTGAATATGTTTTACGCAGATAAATTGCAAGGCTTCACTTTAATTCTGTAGGATAACGAGTTAGACGAGATTCAAGAGATTAAACAGGGTAATAACATGATCTTTCAAATGGCGTCCAAGAGATGTTTGTTGGCTTTCGGTCGAAAAAGTGGAAAACGAGTGTGTTGATTTCGGTCGTGCGAGTGTTGTGAAAGAAAACAGGACTTTCCTGAAACAAGCTCGCACCAAAACATGCCTAGTTCACATTGAGAATACTTATTTAATAATTGGCACTTCCAGCTCATATGAAAAAAATAAATAAACGAAAAAGCGTTTGCGACAATTTAAAAGTTTCGCTACTCGAACGAGAACCAGAGATTTATGCCAGCCAAGATTTGCTTCAACCTGAGAGTCACTCGGTACAAATGTTGTCAAGGTTTTCAAATGATGCTGCAGTTCATGTGTCCAGGAACATAGGGGACCGTAAGGCGTCAGCCACCTCTGGAAGGCAATATCTCTAGCCCGGTCTCTTCCAAAACCAATATAGCTCAACCAAGCTAACTTTAAAGTTACTTAAAACTAAGAGGATAATACGTAAGTAGTAGAAAAACCTGGTAATCCCTTCCTCCTGCGCTGTGAAAAACTACCAAAACGGTGTTGAACTATTTTTCGGTATCCGTTCGCGGCTCCCGACCCGTGAAGAGTCTCTGCCTGAGAAACTGCAGCCTTCCATTTTCTGCGATCCCGGGCACGCCGTTAATATCGTCAACGTATCCCAGCAGTAGGATGGATCTTTGAAGATAGTGACTTCCTCACCTCACCTCCTCACCATCAGAACAAGATTGAAGAAGCCACATGACAGCGCTTCTCCTTGCCGGAATCCGGTTTAGGTTTGGAACAATTCGCAAGAGCTGTTTTCGCACTGCACATTGCACCGCGAGTTTTAAAGCTTCATACAACACAATCCGTTTTGCCGGGATCCGGAATCGTCTGGCGAGGAATGCCATCACATGCGTTTTTAAAGTCGATGTAATGTTGGTTTGTCTCCAATTAAAATTCGTGTGAAGATTTGATCTATTGTCAACCTGCCGGGCCGAAAGCCACACTGTTACGTGCGATTAGTGTGTTGCAAAACGTCTTCAAACGTTCACACAGTACGTTGGATAGGATCTTATATGCGACATTAAGCAGGGATATATCTCGATAGTTCTTATAATCGCTATTCTTGTGGATGTAGTAAATGGAGCTGATAGAGACCCAAAAAGGGCTTAAAACTTAGTTTCTACAACCATTGGCGTGAGCGAACTTACAATTTTAAGCCAAATCCGAGTGACAAGGTTCTCAAGACAATTGAAACTCTTGGATGTTTGTCAGACATTCGTAAGAGGAATAAAATTTTGGGTGTTACTTGGCCCCATTTAAACCTGAGACCCTTAGATAAGTAGGCCAACACACTAACCAGTGAGCCAATGCGCCCACCTTCTATAAGCCGTAAAAAAAAGAAACAAAAGTATCGTTGAGCCAAACCCCAAACTACTAAACTACTAAAATTGAATGAAAGATTTAAATTGGTACAAGTCCGCTTGGTCGAACAGTGTGATAATCTATCCATTTTCCAATCCCATTAAGGGAATAACATTTTGGGTTTTCTAACAAAATATCGAAAAATTTAAAAAAATTTGAGAAATTATGCAAAAAACCAAAGTTGTTGTCAGCAAAAATTCCAAAAAATTGTTCCGCCAAAGAACTTTTTATAGACCGTTAAGAAAGAAAGCTATTGTTTACACACCTTCGCTTTCATAAATTATAATTTTTTTTTTACATCATTTCATACAATCGTTACAATTGATTATTTCGAGCCAAATGACTCAAATCTGCAACTACCACACAGCACAGTATTCTTTAAATTGCTCGAAGTTGCGCTGCAAAAGCATGTTGATGGCCTCGATTTCAGGAGCTGCTCTGTATACCACCAAATCGTTGGCATGCGATATAGCATGGCTAGGTGAACCCACCGGATCATTTGTGTAAAAGTTAACACGATCGGAGAATACACCGCCCCTGCTGTATCAAAAACTCAGCTCGAAGTCATGTTTAAATATTTGCAAACGAACTTCTTTTCCGAAAGCTTACTATAAATTGCGTGAAGCATAGGCTCGAGCATCCTCCGCCTGGTCAACTTTTTTTTTTAAAGTTAATCTGACCTTACAGCAGTGGCTCAAAGGTTAGTGTTTCGGACTACTAATCGAAAGGTCCTCGGTTCAAATCCCGTCGGGATCAATTAACATCTAGAGTTTTTTTTCAACTGCCCACCTCTTGCGAACATCTGACAAACATCCAAGAGTATCAATTGTCATGAGAAGCTTCATAAATTTGCCGTTCTGATCCGGCTTAAAATTGTAGGTCCCTTCCACTTCGTACAAGCAAGTGGTTGGAGAAGCTAAGTTAATGCCTAATATGTATATATATATACGGTATCAAAAGCCTTCTCAAAATTAACCAGACAAGCACCCTTGCATCAGTGCTTAAGCCAACCCCCCCCCCCCCCCCCCCCCTCAAGGTTTCAAGATCATGTTCTTATTTAGGTGATATCATCATCATACATGATTAACTAAAACTTGTTCGTAGATCTTAAAGATTTAGAGGGATTTCAGATACTCGAGCAACTTCTGAAGCTCGTCTAAATAGATTAGCATCCATGAAATTCACAGAGAAATCAATATAGATCCTGAGGAATTTGTTGAACAATTTGCAACAAAAAAAATAGGAGAATAGATATAAAAACTATAATTAAACTTTATGTTTAACTATTTTAACATACAAACTTAAGTTTTCAAAACTTGATTATATAAAAAATGAACAAAGTTCATTATTATTTCTTGCCTATATTATTATTATAACAAATTAATAAAATTTTGTTCACAAAAAGTTTAATTTTATGGATTACGCAAGTTAAGGCTTCTTAGAGGACAAACAAAAATTTTGGATTCACTTATTTTATTAACTTAAAAGAACTACAAAAAATTAAAAGGGAAAAAATGATTGACAATTGTTACAAGTGAGCCTATCAAGGTCGGTAAAGAACTCACCGAGACCTTCGATGTCGAAAAAGGATTTAGACAAGACAATGCGCTGTCATGTGACTTCTTCAACCTCGTTCTTGAAAGAATAGTGCAAAACTCAAATGCTAACACCAGAGGCACACTCTTTCAAAAGTCCGTCCATCTTCTCGCCTACGCCGACGACATCGACATAATCGGCAGAACACAGCGGGATGTCACTGGCCCATTGGTAAGTATTGAGACGGAGGCGGCGAAGATGGGTTTGGCGATCAATGCAGGTAAGACAAAGTATATGCTGTCATCAAGAAAGGACATCCAACACAGACGTCTCGGACAGTATGTCACTATGGACAGATATAACTTTGAGGTGGTTCGGGACTTTGTCTACGTAGGCTCCGCAATGAACTCAGGCAATGACACCAGCGCTGAGATTAAACGAAGAATAACTCTTGCCAATCGCTGTTTCTTTGGGCTAAGAAAGCAATTGAGTAGCAAAGCCCTCTCTCGAACAACTAAAGTGACCCTTTATAAGACCTTAATAATCCCAGTCCTTCTCTATGGTGCAGAGGCATGGACTCTAGCAAAAGCGGATGAGGTCACTGTTGGTCGTTTCGAGAGGAAAATTCTTCGGTTAATTTTTGGTCCCGTCTGCATAGACGGTGAATGGAGGAGGAGATTCAACAACGAACTGTAAGTCGATGTCGCTGTACAGCCCGCGACATCGACTTAGCCAAAAGAGTGAAGGTCCAACGACTGAGGTGGCTGGGTCATGTAGAGCGAATGGACGTGAATGCGCCGGTCCGGAAGATCTTCGAATCCACACCCGAGGGACGGCGCAGTAGAGGAAGACCGCGACTCAGGTGGCGCACGCAAGTGGAAGGGGACCTTAACCAACTTAGCGTGCGAAACTGGAGACAGCTGGCCAAAGATCGTGCTGGCTGGAAACGCTTGTTGGTTGAGGCCACCCCGGACTGTAGCGCCACCCTAAGTAAGTAAGAATATGGGAGACCAGTTTAGACTTTTTCAAACGAGCCGGATTATGTGCATTATTCAGCGCATTATTAAACAACGAATAAAAAAAACGTTCAGTCTCCAGGCGCAGGATCTCAATACGACGTTTGGGGCACTATTGTAATGAGCCCAAAAACCATACTCCATAACAATGCTGACTTTGTACAATGCAGGCGATTATTCTGACATTGTAATTGGATCGATGCATTGCGCGATCTATGCTTTGTGTGACAAGTGTTTGAGAAATGTGTCACGAGTACATGATATGATGACTTAATTGAATGTCACGCGACTGTTTTTCTATTAATTTGTATCGGTAATGCTGGAAGGGGAACTAGTATATAAGACGAACAATTGGAAGGAATAAATCAGATTATACTTGAATCTCAAACAGTGCATTTCATTCTTTATTTCAGATCCCTATGTCATTCGTGCCCTGTCGAAATTACACAGACACATATGGCAATACCTATGGCATTCGTGTCTGTCCATCATAAACTACATTAGTGTACTACGATGGGAAGTTTCTATTTCGCTCGACTGATACTACCGCGAAATTTCACGAAACATTTTACTTTCTTACACTATCCAATCCATCCCAGATGCATGGAAAATCACCCTTTTACACGAACAAGTGAGTTTTAAGTTAGGAGACCTATTAACTCGGATGCCATAACACATTATCATTGTGTTGATTGTTGAACTAGATTGTGCACTAAATTTCCGATGTTAGCTACATATATTTGCATAAGTAACTCGTCATCTCAAATAAACGTTACCACAATAACAAACTGTACACATTCAATGGCAAGACTTGTATTACACTTTGAAGGAGATCGTAACGTCATTTGTGTTTCATTGATGAAAAATCACTTTTTGATTGAGGGTTTTTAGAATTCATTTAACTCATAATCAGCCTTATCGTGAATAAAAACTCCCTCGGAATTTTTCCTACTTCCCAATACTCCTATCGTCAATGATGTTCGAATGAGGGAAAATAATTTCCTCTGGAAAAATATACCAATCGTGAATGAAAATTCGGGGGAATTTTTATTGGATTTTTGCTCGGATATTTCCACCATTACCACAATAACAAACTGTACACATTCAATGGCGAGACTTGTATTACACTTCGAAGGAGATCGTAACGTCATTTGTGTTTCATTGATGAAAAATCACTTTTTGATTGAGGGTTTTTAGA
The DNA here is from genome assembly GCA_949715645.1 of Portevinia maculata. Classification (NCBI taxonomy): domain Eukaryota; kingdom Metazoa; phylum Arthropoda; class Insecta; order Diptera; family Syrphidae; genus Portevinia; species Portevinia maculata. Next base: position 152,363,504 of record OX454525.1, on the reverse strand, counting down.
ATTCATTTAACTCATAATTAGCCTTATCGTGAATAAAAACTCCCTCGGAATTTTTCCTACTTCCCAATACTCCTATCGTCAATGATGTTCGAATGAGGGAAAATAATTTCCTCTGGAAAAATATACCAATGGTGAATGAAAATTCGTGGGAATTTTTATTGGATTTTCGCTCGGATATTTCCACCATTATTAAGTTGGAGAATTTATGAGAAGCAAGACAACTAGGCCGACTATTTTCTGAAAATTGAAAAATCTAGTGAATGTCAAATACAACTAATAACCAGCAACTCGATTTTTAAATTAATTTAATGGGTGTGAGTCGAATACATAAAAGGAGTAAGGAAGAAAATGTTCGTTTTTGGGAAATGGTCACGAGTGAACTTAACAGTGTAAGGCCGCCATCAAAATCAATTTTTGAGTGGAAAAACGTAAATTATTGTATGATTCTTTATTTTATCATATTAGTAAAAGAGTTTATAATTAGGTTTGGAATGACCAAAAAAAATATGTGCGAAAAAAGGCTGCCATAAATTTACAGATGAGAAATGGTACTGGAGGAGGCCCAAACAGAGAGCAAACGTTTTCTCCAATAGAAGAAGCAATTTTTAACCGTACCGGAACGAAAGAAGCGGTTGAAGGAATACCCAAAGCAATTCCATTTGGATTACCTTCCTTAAACGTTTGTGACGATGCACAAAAAGAAAATGCGGAGCCGAACTTTGAAGCAGATTTACAAGCAGAACATTAATGCTATAAAATCCCCAGAGGGAGCAACAAATCTTACATGAGTACCATCAATGCCTCCTACAACGCCGGATATCCTGTGCTTCTCGTAGAAGGCCAATGCTACTCTCCTTTTTTCTTCAAGTGTCGCGTACATTTTGATCCACACTGGCCACAACTGTGTTTCAAAAATGGTTAAAACCTCTAAAAGAACTTCGCATAAAACTTGATTGCGCCAGGCCCACGTCGCTATCTTTGCCAACTCCTTTCTGATAGCCGTCTTCTACAAAAATGGGCAAGCATGCGTCTAATTTTATTATCGGTGAACTTCCGAAGGCTTTCTTAGGCTGTGGCAAAGAGTTTGCTAGCACGTCAAGTAAGTACTTGAATGCAGGTTTGTTAACCCTGTAATATTTTTGGAACCTAAAAGCGTTAGCATCAACTATTCGTTAGCCTTTATTAACATCGAAAATAAATAAGGATGCATATATGTAATATTGTATCATTTTATACGCAAAGGCAAACGTTTCTCGTAAATAATATGCAGTTTTATAACGTAAAGAAACAAATAAGTATTTTAATTTATTATGTTAGTACTGATTATTAAGCTTGCACTTCGTAGAAAACATTTCAGTTTTTTCTCGTTTTTCAAGACACGAATGTCACATACATTTTTATGTATGCGCAGCGCATAAGTATATAGATAATTTTTTGACTTTCTGTAGTGCAGGCACACAACTTATATTCTCACTTTAAAATAACATCATGACGGAAGACCATAATCAAATTTTGCGGATAGCCAGCGTAAAACCCCAACGTGATAAGATAATAAAACTATTCCATAAAGAATAACAAAAGTGAAACATTGACTTACCCTCTAAATTAAACCGTCAAATACTGATGATTTTAATCAAATTACCAATACCTAAAAATCGAATAAGGCAGCTTAATCAAACAATCTCCTATAAAAGGCTTTCTATCAGCGGTTAGACCCCAGTTCAATTACAACTCCAATAAGATGTTTAAACTAACAATCGCATTTGCTGTGCTAGGCTACACCTTGGCTGGCACATTCCAGACACGTGCTAATGACGGTTCTCACCGCATTGTGGGTGGGAACGATACCACCATCGTGAAGTTCCCATATCAAGTTGCTATGGAGATAGATGGATCCTTTTCCTGTGGAGGATGTCTCTACTCCAACGACATCGTAATAACCGCTGCTCATTGCTTTTATTTAATCCAGGGTAAGCAGATCAAAGTTCGATTGGGATCCACCTACGCCGAGAAGGGCGGTGAACTTGTTCCAGTCGTGTCATTCAAGGTCAATGATAAATACCATCCAGTGTATCGCTCCTATGACATTGCTGTGATGAAGCTCGAAAAACCAGTGATGTTCACCGACAAGATAACGTCCATCCCGTTGGCCTTAGTTGTACCACCAACTGGTACTAAGGCTTTTGTTACCGGATGGGGTCATGAAACATATCACGGATCTTTGCAGTACACTCTTCAAGAAGTCGAAGTTAGTATTATCAGTAATAAGGATTGCGCAGATAGAAAGCAATACAAGTACGGTAGACAAATCTTGGAGACTATGTTGTGCGCAGGTGTTGATGGTGGTGGTAAGGATGCTTGCAGTGGTGATTCCGGTGGCCCATTGACAGTTAATGGAAAGCTTGTTGGTATAGTCTCTTGGGGTGCTCAATGTGCTCTGAAAGGGTACCCCGGTGTATATGCTTCGGTACCCGATCTAAATAAATGGATCGTCGAGACCGCCGCTACATTGTAAGCCTATCAAATAAACGCAAATGAGGATGAAGATGTCTTTGTTTTTATTAATTGTTTGTCTTATTTCTTTTCTGCAAACCTGGTTAGCTGCATATTCGTTTAGGAATTGCGGTTTTATTATCAAAAGCTAAACCACAGGGTTGGGGCCGCCCGGGCAGACTCAATTTATGCCGCCCCTAGTAATTTTTTCACACAGTTATATATTATTATTTTTCACAGTTATACCTACACATATATATGCCAATAAACCTGGTAAAATATCTCTTCAAAATATTGTCAACTGTTGTTCGTACTACTTTCTAGCAAGTGAAGCAAAAATGAAGCCGCAAATTTAAAATGTTCCATTATGGGTTACTTTCCGATTTCCCAATCTCTAAGCGGTTAACGTCTACAGACGGTCATCACTAAAATCCAATTAGATTCAAATTTACAATTTTTCGCGCTCAATCCGAAAATCCGTTTTTCGTCGTAAAATTAATCTATCTAACGGTACCAATTTGAATGCATTGAGTTGAACAGTTTGGCAAGTACGGCCATTTCAGTTCAGAATTTCGTGAAGTCGGACGAGCAAATTATTTGTGATTTTAATTGAAATTAAAATTTTAAAAACTATACTTTTATAAAGCTAAATCGTGTCAAAATTTTTTTTAGTAAGTAGTTTGAATATATTGTTTGATATTTTGTTGCTGGTTTGAGTTGTGAACAACTTTTTTGTTGTTTTGTGAGTGTTTTATGAAGACCGTTTGTAGACGGTTATAGTGGCTTAGGTGAAAAGTTGCTTATGTTTTTTTTCTTAGAATACCCGATTGCTTGCAACAAGAAGATTCATCAGCATTTGTAAATGCAATTGACTTGTCGATGATTGTTAGCAACCTCAGTTCGAATACAATTGATTCATCAAAACGAACATCCACGATAGCTCCAAATGAGGAGGTGGTAGCAACACCACAGGATGAAATAGCTGGTGGTGGTAAGATACGAGTAACTGAATTAATTTCAAGACGGCAAGACCCAGTGACAGGATTGACAACACCTTTAAAGCCAAAGAAACGAGGTCGATCCCCATTGCCATGTGTGGAAGACTCAGGACCACAAGTAATTCCATCAGCTGGCGGCTTCACTGGACGTGATTTGGTGAATATCAGTAAAGATTCGACTGAATTCAAAAATATTCTGTGGCGTAAAATGAACATGCAGTTGCATGTGAACGATGTTGCATTCAGAGGAAAAACTGATTTTCCATCTGAAGTGAAAAAACTGCAAACACCGTTGGATTTTTGTTCTTACTTTTATACTGACGATCTCATCGATTTGATAAGCCGGAAAACGAATCGAGCTGCAATCACAGAAAACTTGAATACACAATTCAAAGTTGATAATCACGGAATTCGCCGATACATAGAGGTCTTGATTTTTATGTCAATTTTTCGTTACCCAAATATTGAAGCACATTGGAGTGAATATGGATTTCGACACATACATGATGAATCAAAACGGGTCAAGAAAGGTCATGCCGGATATGATCCCATTTTTCGAATAAGAAAAGTTTCGACATATTTGATTGAACGCTTTGATTCAGTTCCGAAAAATGCTCGTTTATGTATCGACGAACAAATGTGTTCAACCAAAATGGCTCATCACTTACGCCAATATTTGCCAGACAAACCGCATCCGTGGGGCGTAAAGTTATTTGTTTTGTGTGACAGGAATGGTTACTCGTATCGATTTGAAATTTACACTGGCGCTAAAAATGATGACATCATTTTGGCCGATACTCCAAACATTGGAGCAACAGGAAATGTTGTTATTAGGTTGTCGCAAACTGTGCCAAATTTTGTGAACCCTATATTGTATTTTGATAATTTCTATACATCGCTACCACTTATGGTATATCTGAGAGCGCGTGGCATTTTTAGTCTTGGCACTGTGAGAGTGAATCGGATTCCTAAATGCAAACTTGCATCTGACAAAAGCGAAGAGCTGAAAAAGGCTCCAAGAGGTTATTCAACGGAATTCGTTGGAACGGCTTACGGTGGCGACATCATAAATGTTTTGTGGAGGGACACGAAGAATGTCAAACTTTGCTCAACATATGTTGGCACTAAGCCATTTCAGAGATCTAATTCAGTCGGTAAACCATCGAAAATTGCTCGTTGCAACCGAAAAGAAAAATCGTATGATGACGTTGATTGCCCACAAATTATTCGAGAGTACAACGCGCATATGGGCGGTGTTGATCTAATGGACTCTTATATGGGTCGAAATGGACTCCAAATTAAAACGCAAGATATGGCAACCAAAATTTTGTACCACTTACTGGACATGACTATAACAAACGGATTCGTCTTCTATAGAAGACTCAACGCAGAGAAAAATCTAATTGCTGATGAAAAGGTAAAAGATATGACCATGTATAAATTTCGCTGGAACATTGCGAAAGAACTCTGTGCTTCTCTTGAAAAACGATCCGTTGGCCGTCCTTCACACACCGCACAGCCAGCCACCAGCCATGATGTTGGTGAAAAAGCAGCTCATACCGTGGCTAGTGTGAGATTTAACGGTGTAAATCATTTCCCAGAATGGGGATCCAAAAAATCGTGTAAATTGTGTAAAAAATCCGAAACACACACGTTTTGTATAAAATGCAACATCCACTAGTGCTTTTCCAAAGTAAAAAACTGTTTTACTAATTATCACGTAACTCAATAAATCATTATCAATAAATCATTATCTTTTACTATTTACCTGTTTAGGTCAATATTTTGTATATTTTCTTTGAATACATTTTTTTTGTAGTTCAATTTTAATATCATAAAATTCATTCTTTTTTCACCTAACCCACTAAGTCAGTCCACAGACGGCTTTTTATTTTCCCCACCAGGTGCTTCCAGGTATTTTTTTTTTTGGCAAACGGACTTCATATTCGTGTTTTTTAGCGTAAAATCTCGCTAGAACCAAAATTCTCGGAAACAAATACCTTATATTTCGATTTCAGTGGTTAAAGGATTAAACTAAAATTATCTAAATTAATTTTTTTTAGAAAAACCGGATTCGATTATTATTTGTAATTTATTTTCCATTTATTTATTTTTTTCTTTAGCTTTTGCAATTTTTTTAATTTAATTACATTAAATTATATTGCATTAAATTAATTTTCTAAATTAATAACATTTAATTATTTTAGTTTAATAATTAATAAAATTCATTAATATATAAATAAATGATTTCATAGCTAAAATTTGTTTAAAAAAATCACTTTTAAATGAAAGGATGAAAGCATTTAATTTAGTTTTTAGTCAAAGGGAAAAAAGTTATATAGGTAGGTACGAGTACATATGTGATTAATTTTTTTTATTTACAAGAAACTTTTTTATTGATTTACAGAAAACTTCTTTAAAATGTTATTTTCCTACTTTTCATCAGGGCAAAATCTCTTATTATTCTTTCAGTATCGATGGTCTCTGTGATTTCCTGCTCTATGATACCCAGATTAGATAGCCTTAAAGTGCTCATTGTGGACCTTAAATAATGTTTAATAAGCTTAGATTTTAAGAAACTCCTCTCACAGCCGGCATTATTACTTATTGCAATTATGAGAAAAAGATGAAGCATTATTGCTTTGTTAGGCAGACTAACTTCCAGTCTAAACTGTAGTATATATTTTAATAGTTCGAGTGGGCTTTTATTGGCGAGTTCATTTGGTTTGCCTGTAGAAGAGATAATTGTTTTTAACCGTACGCGTTCGATTTCAAATTCACCCTTATCAATGTCATCCTCATGAGGTGCAACATCTGAGTTGCTTTCATAGTTTTTATCTAAGAGTTTGTCTGAGGTGAGAAAGTCGAGCTTTGTCGCCAAATTTCGTAGTTGTTGAAATCGTTGCTGTATTTCAGCACTGACCCTGGCTAAGGAAGAAATGATTCTCGCCGCAGTTCATTTTCATAGGATAAAGTAGCATCTGTACTGCCGTCACCAAAAATATGTATTTTTTTTAATTTCCTGGGACGTTCGATTAAAATTCCAAGTTTTTCACATAAATCTCATATTTTCATCTATATTATTAGGCCACTTTTCCACATCATCTAAGTTTTTAGCTGATTACAATGCTTTATCGGTCTCATTGTCAATGTGTTCAATGTCAGAATCAGAGATAGAGCCGGAGTCGGAACCATAACTAATAATAATAATAATAATAATAGTAGCTTTATTTTATTTTTCGACTTTAAACAATTTTTTTACAAATTCAACATTATGATAAATAAATATGCGGCCTTGGTTTTGTAACCGTCTGCCGGATGCCATCTCTCTTTTCCGTTGAAAACTTTCTAAATATGTATATTTATTAATATAACAATAAATTCAAGTAAGCTTTTGATGTGATTTACTATTATTTTAAACATTATTCGTATAACAATTTCTTACCATAATTTATAAACAGATCTAGTAAAATATTTTTTTTTTCTCATCGATTACTGACTTTTTAAATTACACTGGCATACGTTTCCGTTTCATGGTAGAAGATCATTTGTTGATTGTTACATAGGTTTAGGCGTATGATTATTTCTTGTTGTTTGGTTTTGGTTGCTGGCTTTGCTATCATTGATATTCGATGAGATTGTAAATTTTAGAAGCTCTGTGTTGGAGAGGTTAAAGCCCGAATATAGTCCACCGAGAATATCACAGCCGTCTGATCTGTCAGCAGTCCCCTGACTCTGCACCAATTGAAGGTCTTCCCAGCCACCAGCATAGTTTCACCTTTAATATGCACTTCCACAACTGACCTGCTGTTTATACCCTATTCTAGGGGTATATTAATTTTGACGCATAGTTTGTAACATACCTTAATATTGCCCGTAGACCCCTAAAAGTTACTATATTTATGATCAGCATCGATAGTAATGTCGATCTAGCCATGTCCGTCCGTCCGTCCGTCCGTCCGTCGGCAAAAATTAGGCCTTTAAACTGGACCTAGAGAGCTGAAATTTTAACCATATACTCTCTAGGGTCCCGAAATAATCAAGTTTACGAATTTTTGAAATCCGCCCACAGACACGCCCACAAACTCAAAAAAACAAAATTTTGGAAAAAATCGAATTTTGAGCTAGGAAGCTGAAATTTTTTATATATGATCTACGACTCCTAAAACTGCTCGGGATATAAAATTTTCAAAATCCGCCCACTGCCACGCTCACAAAAAAATAAAACAATTTTATTGAAAAACCAAAATTTGAGCTAGGGAGCTGAAATTTTTAATATATACTCTCTAGGGGCCCTTTAAGCTCATGTATAAATATTTTCAAAATCCGCCCACTGACACGCCCACAAATAAATAAAACAATTTTTTTGAAAATCCAAAGTTTGAGCTAGGGAGCTGAAATTTATAATATATACTCTCTATGGGCCCCTTATGCTCATGTGTAAATATTTTCAAAATCCGCCCACTGGCACGCCCACAATTATTTTTTTTTTTTTTTTTTTGAAAATTCAAAGTGAGCTAGGTAGCTGAAATTTATAATATATACTCTATAGGGGCGCTTTATGCTCATGTGTTAATTTTTTTTAAATCCGCCTACTGAAACGCCCACAATTAAATAAAACAATTTTATTGAAACACCCAAGTTTGAGCTAGGGAGCGTTTTTTGTGATAAAATCCTTTAAATGTTATATAACAAAATATGTAGAGCGTTCTTAACAATTCAACCATACTTAACCTTTTGTCACGCCCACTTATGAGGGATAGGAATAAGAATAGGGTATGCAACAGTTCGCCCAAGCGGACTGTAGCCCGTCCCTATGTTTTTTATTGCCTTTCTTACTCTCAGCAGAGATTGCCGTACCTTTCGTTTTTCTAATGGGTAATCCCTATGGATGAAAGTGCCAGTGCCTTTAAGCTTGCTGGAATTGTGTAGTATTTCATCAACATAATCATTAGAATTTGTTTCCACCAGAATGATATTTGTTTGGTGATTCGAAGTTAGAAGGCGAATAGAGTTTATCGAGACAGGTTCGTCCGGCTTAAGCGCCGCAAAAAGTTTTTTTACTTCGTCACGATGAGCAGTGTTCGGCCGTTTGGCAATGCGTACGATGAGGTTTTTTTCACATGATTTTTTTGGCAGAAACTCAACTTCCCTCTTGAGTGACTTACATTCATCTTGCACTTCCTCCAGTTTGGTTGTAAGTTTCGAGTTTCTGAGCTTAAGTTGTTGAATCTCTTCACAAACTACTGTGATGTCTCCCTTAGTGGCTAAATTGGATATTTTGTCGTCCAAAAGATTTCCCATGATTGTTGTTAAATCTTGGATTGACATTTGTCCTACCGCCATGGTTGTTATTGTTTTTTGATGTCTTTTGTGTGAAGAAAGTATGTGTTCAGGTGACGTGTCCGCAAAAGATCTTTTGGTATTCATTTACACTTAAATGTTCTATCTTTTTATGTTGACTTTTATGTTTTTTCGTTGTAACACACAGTTAAAAAAGTTTATATTTCTGTTTTACACAAATATACCTTGTTATTTTTTAATTAAATATAATTTCCACAAGAGCTACTAGAAACTAGTTGTCACCTCTAATTCACCAGAGTTGCCATCGGAACCATAACTATTGCCAACTATATTTGAACATGTCGTTACAGATTGAGAAGTTGTAGAAATCTGTTAAGGTGCAGCAGCATTTGTATTTACAATAGAAGGACAAGGACGTGAAGCTGAAGGTGACATATTTGAAGTATTAACTTCAGGTAACAGAATATCTTTGTTAAGTTCTCGTACTACTTCAGAATCTGAATTGTCAAAAGTCAAAATATCTGTTGGAGATTTTTACTGGAAATTAATTTTCATTAGTTCCGGTTAATAATGAATCTTGGTGGCCAATTCACGCCTGTTCTTCGGGAAATTATGCGATTGTTAAACTTCTCTTTCAAAAGATCAATTGAGTTCGTTGCTGTGTGGCATGTTGCACCATCCTGTTGAAACCACATATTCTGCACATCAATATTTTCCAATTCGCTCCACAAAAAGTTTCTAACCATCGCTTGATATCGAGCTCCTTCCACAGTAACTGCATTTCCGTTTGCATCTTCGAATAAAAATGGACCAATTATGCTATACAGTAAGTTTTTTTGGTTTCTGCGAAAAAAGTGATTCAAAATGTTGGTAAGAGGTTGACAGTCTGCCGAGGTAGAAGAGGTGGTCACTTGGACGACATTCTTTTTCATTATTAACCGGAACCAATGCACATTAATTTCCAATAAAAATAAATACAGATTTCACACAATTTATATCTTTCATTCGAAATCTAAAATGATACCTCAAATTTGAACACCCTTTATTAGATACTTCTAATACCCTAATAAAAGACAAAACAAAATAATTTATTCGCACGAACTCAACTCCAGTCTGCAGCTATACACCGCTGTTGCATAGGCAATGCATACACACAACTGCTAGCGAGAAAAGAGAAAAAGAATATTTTTTTGCTGTAAAGGTTTGTCATTTCTAATAAAAGCAGCGTTCATTGGATTTTGTTATTAATCAACACAATTAATGTCTAACTACTTACTGTAAGGCATTGTTAATTCTGGTAAACTTAGTAAATAAATTCGATGGACTGGAAAAAGAATCCGTTTTGTAATTTTTTTTACATATTAAAATTCTGCGTTCACGTCACTTTTGAGGTTGCTTACTTTTCGAGCTTGTTACGTGCCTCAAAATACTGAGCTAGCTCAAATTTTTTCAGGCAAACCCTCACTATTCAAACTATGACGCTTTTAAATTCGCGACAGCAGCATTGGGTATTCGTATTACTCATCAGTTTTTCAGCACATTAATCACAGCGATAGCTTTATTAAAAATCGCTGTTTCTCTGCAAATTCCAAAAAACGAATCTCCAATTATTAATAAAGATGCCTTTATTTGAAGCGGATTTAGTCTCTTGTTTGTAATTTGAGAGAATAAATCGGAAAAATTATATAGTCGCGAATGCCGGAGCCAAGTACCCGGATCGTATACAAAGAATACAGTTATATATTTGCAAATCACACCAAATGGTGGACAATTTTGGTGTTTTTATTATCTGCTAAGTGTGATGGATAGGTGTGATGGAGTGCTAATGTGTAAGTTTTCAGGAGTGTTAGGGTAATTTAAAGTCCGTTCCGAAATGATGACGTGATCTTGGAGCCTTATCCGCTTCGACTTGGGGAATCCCGGATCATTGGCCAAGGGGATTCCAGAATGGGATTGAACTGGCCAGCGCTAAATGTCATTCAAAGCGCACCTCAGAATGGTGAACATCCGTCCGCGGTCAGACAAACTAAGTAACAGTCATTTTCGGTATGATTTATAATTTTTGACATTAAGACTGGAGGCAAGAACTGCGACAATCCGACAAGCGGAGCCGTGCAATTAAAACAAGCATGCCGCGCATGCTACTTCCATCGCCCCCCCCCCCCCCCCCCCCCTTTCCAATCCTATTTCCTTTTTATTTGACCCATTCCATATCCTGACTTCCTTCTGAATTCAAATTTCAACGTCCTTTTCGCTTCATACCCTTCCAAATCCTAATAGAGCCTTGTAACAGATTATGTATGCATTTACCGGAAGAAGGTACCAGAAGATGCACTTTTAAAATCGCTGCAGCACAAAACACGGGCAGTGAGGTAAGAGTATCGAGCCAAGAGAAGGGCGGAGAAGAAGCTAATGCGTAGAAAGAAAAGGCGGTGGAAGGAAGAGTCTCGCTATCGAAACAACATCCGGTGATCCTAGAAGAAAGCGAAGCAACTGACTGCTGGCTTTAAGACTGGCACGCAGGCTCTTCGAAACAGCGACTGAAACTTAGTCACCGAAGCGCAGAGAGAGTGACAGGGCAAGAAGAGAGCCCACGTCCTGTCAATGAAGAACAGATTCACCAGCCAAGCCAGTATAGAAGAGGTTGGCTTAGCTATATGAAAGCTAAAGAATAAAAAAGAATAAGAATAAGGGTTTACCACTGGAGCTATTCAAACACGGCTGTGATGTTTTGGTAGGGTGCATGCACCAACTCATCAACCAAGTATGGGTAGAAGAAAGCATGCCCGATGACTGGCCTTTCAGCTCCATATGCCCCATCTTCAAAACTATCGAAGCATATCCCCTATCCAACATACTGTGTGAACGTCTGAAACCGTTCTGCAACACACTAACCGGCACGTGCCAGTGTAGCTTCCGGCCCGACAGATCGACAATCGACCAAATATTCACGCTAAATTCATCCATTCTCGACTGCTGAAGTGCTGATACCTGTTTTTTTTTCTTGACTGTGCCAACGGATGTCGTAATCTTCAAAAGATGGCATGCACGATTCGCAAACCCGAATAATCAATGCCAGGAATGCGCCTACGTACTAATCCACACCCAGCAGACGTCAACCACTCTCCCCGCGGGGCTGCCGTTAGGTATTACTCCGCGGGGCTGGTTTGCAATTCATGCTTTGCGTCTTGTCTTGTGTCAGTTGCTTCTGACGCGTCTGCTGCTTCTGATGCTCTCCTTAGCTTTTCTACTCTCCGCAGTTCATTTTGGATAGTTGTTACCAGATTACAAACTGTCGTCCAATTGTCCTCCGACTGCAACATATGCTCTATTGGGAAAGATGGATTGGGCAGATTCGTCTCCATGCTAAGAATCGCCTACAACGAAAAACTGCATGCTCCGTATCTTCCTCCTGGTCTGGACAATCTGAGCAAAATGGCGAGCTATCGTGTTTAAATCGATGTAGGTATTTGCGGTAGCCGCCGTGGCCAGTCAGGAGCTGCGTAAGGTGGTAGTTGCTATTTCCATGTGGTCGCTTTGTCCAGGTCTCGATTGACGGGATCAGCTTGTATGCCCATCTGCCTTTTATAGTGTTGCCCCACCTGGTTTGTCATATAGCAATTGAAGTTGCTCTTTCTTCGGCGTTTTTATGTTGTAGACCCTCAACATCTCGCCCGCTAGATGTCTATGGGTATCAATCCAGCTATGACGAAGGCCGCTTCGTCCGAGATGGATTGAAAACCGTAGTTTGTCCTTAACGCGCTAAGCCTATATGCGGATGATAGTTTCCTTCGTGTTTCTTTCTTCGCTAGTGCCCCCGCCCAAACCGGGTCGGCGTAAAGGAGGACTGAGCTGACTACTCTTGATAAAACGGAACTCCTAGCGTATCCAGGTCCACCGATGTTAGGTAGTATGCGTGAGAGAGCTCCCTGCATTTGCGATGCTTTCATTGTAATATACTCCGCGTGCATCTTGAACTGCAGTCTGCTGTCTAGCATGACTCCAAGATATTTGACTGCTTCTTTGGATCTGATGATCTGGTTCCCCACCTGGAAATTTTCGAATTCAATAGTTTTTCGACTCGTTATAAGGACAGCTTGTGTTTTATGGTCGGCTAGTTCTTGTTCGGCGGATACTAGCCAGTGTTTTATCCTGCAAATTTCTTCATTTGTAGCTGATTCCACTTCATGGATCTGTTTAGCTACTGTCACGATGGCAATGTCGTCGGCAAATCCAATTATTGATACTCCGCGAGGTAGCATTAATAGTAGGACTCCGTCATAAATGATGTTCCACAGAAGCGGCCGCAGTACGGATCCCTGTTCGACGCCCGCGGTAACCTTGTAGTATTTAACTCCTTTGTCGGTATAATACCTTAGCTTCCTGTTGTTAAAGTAGTCCGTCACTATCCTCAGCAAGTAATATGGTGTATCCATTCTTGCAAAAGATCTTCTTAAGAATGACCAGTTCGCGGAATTGAAGGCGTTTTTGACGCCCAGCGTAAATACTGCACAATACTTCTTTGTGCCGTAGAGCCACCTTACTCCTTCGATGGCACTTTCAGATATGTGGACCATTGAACGGAACGGAAAGGTAATTTCTAATCCATTGAAGAAAGGTATCATCGATACCAAATGCACGCATTTTCGACAAATGAGCTTGGGGCCAAACTCTGTCATATGCCTTTGAAATATCAAGTGCACGATCTTACTTTCACCACCTTGGTGAAGAGAATGGTTCCACTTTTCGGTTAGATATGTCATCGAATCACCAGTGGACCTGCTGCTACGAAAACCGTACTGCCGGTCATTAAGAAGTTTGCGGGATTCAAGATATTTCATGAGCTGACGGTTTATCTGTGTTTCCATGACCATGGAAAGAAGGGAAGTTATTGCAATTGGTCGGTAGGAGGAGGGAGATGAAGATTCGCCTTTTTTTGGGGACAGACTGGACAAATGCTGTTTTCCATCTTCTCGGAAAGAGCCCTGAAGAAAAGGATAGATAAAAAAGCTTGCGCAATGGTTTTGCCAGCGAGGAAGAACACCTCTTCGGAACGAAATTTGAAATACCATCTGGACCAGCGGATTTGTGAACGTCTAGCCAGCGTTCGAGTGCGGAAGTGGATTGGTCCATGGAGTATTCTACTACTACTACTCTAGCGCTCGAGTACCGGGGGAGACAAAGCACAATCTGGAAGCTTTGAGCTGACTGCAAAGTGAGCAGCAAGCAGATTGGCCTTATCTATAGAGCTGACAGCTGGAATGTCATTGTAAATGAATGTTATGACAAATGACCAAAAGCTTTTACTATCCGTGGGACTTTGTAGTATTTTTTGCCTCAAATTTCGGTAATAGGAGAATTTGAACTTGAACTTGAATTTGAATTTGAAATGTGGGCATAGCAGACATTTCTGGCTTGTTTAAATTTTTTCCGGTTTTCCCCAAATGGGTTGGCTTTGAATGACCGAAAGCTTACATATTTTAATCTGATAGCCTCTATGCAGCTCGAGGCACACCAAGCTTTTACCTTAGGTTTGATACTTTTTATTCTGTTAGGGATGAAAGCTTTCATGCCCAGGAGAATTATCTTTGTGACTATATCAGCAGCAGCATCCACGTCGCTGTCGAGGAAGCACAGCTACCTGTTAAAACTTTTAAAGAAACTAGTTAGTTTTTCCCAACTGGCTTTCTCGTATTGCCATATGGTTCTTTTGGGAGTTTGTTCTTTAACAATGTGATTGCAGGTGGCAATGGTGCGATGGTAGTGTATTCGCAAAGTGATTGGCAGGTCGTGTGTTCGAATCCCGACCAGGGCATGCTTTGTAAAATTGAATACACACAACAAATCAAATCTCCCTTAAGCAATTAAGGCGCCACCTGTGGAGATAAAAAAAACCCTGTCGCACCAAAAACTTCTTTCCTATCCTTCTATTCTTCAGGGGTCAGTGAGGAAGTACTCGACCTTACGCTTGGTAACCCAAGCGTAAGTAAATTAATTAGTAACTGGAGAGTATCTAGTGAGCCGTCATTGTCTGACCATCGAATAATAGTATTCGACCTGGACAGCACAAGTATCACGAGAAATCCAGTAAGAAACCCAAGGAAAACCAACTGGGAAACCAATAGAACTGCTCTAGAGAGCAATCTGGGGCGCCTTAGTTTGAGGAATGCTCCGGGCCACCCCATAGAGCTAGAGAGTGCAGTGGAAGGCATAACAAACACCATCATCACTGCGTTCGAGGAAAACTGTCGTCTAAGTAGAGAACGGGACAGGAAACAGGCGCCATAACAACTTGTCAAAACTAAGATCCGAGGTGCGGAAGCGTTTCAATAAAGCAAAGCGCAGCGGAGACTGGCAAAGCTACCAAATGGCCCTTACTACACATAATAAGGAAATCAGCTAAAAGAAATAGCTTCAGGAATTTCTGTGAGACAATCATCAGCACTCCTACTGCGGCAAGGCTACACAAAGCTCTTGCGAAGTCAGGAGGAGTGCCGAAGTCTCTGAGAAAACCAGATGGCGAGTTCACGGAAGATGAGGATCAAAGGGCATTATTGCTACTAGAAACTCACTTTCCTGGCAGCTCGCCTAGTACTGATCTAGGAATCAATACCACTTCACTCAGACCTCGGAGGGAAGATTGGGAAAGAACATCAACCATCTGTTCTGAGGGACGACTGAAATGGGCAATAAATTCCTTTCAGCCTTTTAAATCTGCCGGAGTGGACGGCATTATACCCGCCCTACTACAAGAAGGGCAAGGTGTACTAATACCACACCTGCTAAAAATAACAAGGAGCAGTATTGCCTTGGGCCACATACCAATGCAATGGAGACGAGCACGGATTGTGTTTATACCAAAAGCAGGGAAAAAATACCCCACACAGCCAAAATCGTACAGACCCATCAGCCTTACGTCATTTCTCCTGAAGATAACAGAAAAGGTTGTGGACAACTATTTAAGGGAAGATGTACTGAACACATCCCCCTTTGCAT
Organism: Portevinia maculata; assembly: GCA_949715645.1. NCBI lineage: Eukaryota > Metazoa > Arthropoda > Insecta > Diptera > Syrphidae > Portevinia > Portevinia maculata. Next base: position 152,347,713 of record OX454525.1, on the reverse strand, counting down.
CATCGTCGGCCTGCATACAGAGCGGGCAGATCAACAGAGACCGCACTTTATCAGCTGACGGAGATAATCCAAAGTGCCTTGGAAGCAAAATAAATAGTACTGTGCGCTTTCCTAGACATAGAGGGAGCATTTGACAACACCTCACATGAGGCGATTAAACGATCCCTGGATAGGAAAGGAGTTAACAGTACAGTATCCAACTGGATGTGTGAGCTGCTGAGCAATAGATCAGCAGAGACTCAAACATCATCTGGAACCATCAGAGTGAACACAACAAGAGGATGTCCGCAAGGAGGGGTACTATTACCCTTGATTGTAGACGAACTGCTGGAAAAATTAACCAACCTTGGCATCAACTGTCAGGCCTACGCCTATGACATTGTACTGATTGCCAGGGGCAAGTTTGAAGAAACCCTTGGGGACATCATACAAAAGGGGCTTAAAGTAAATAAGGAATGGTGCCTTACTGTCAGACTCAACATCAATCCGCCGAAAACAACGATAGTACCATTCACAAGGAAAAGATAACTTCAAAGACTTAAGGACATTAGCCTATCAGGCACGACACTGATACCAGTCAAAGAAGTAAAGTTTCTAGGACTTCATCTAGATAGTAAACTCCTCTGGCGAAAACATACAGAGGAGATAACCAAGAAGGCCACCCGCGCTCTCATGATATGTAGGAGCCTGGCGGGGAAGGCATGGGGCTGCAGCCCAAGCATCCTGCGATGGATGTACATCGCAATTGTGAGACCAATGATCACATACGCAGCGATAGCATGGGCGAAACGAACCAGTCTAGCCACAACAAGAGACACACTCGGCAAAGTGCAAAGGCTGGCGTGCGTGTGCATTACTGGAGTAATGCGTAGCTGCGCAACCGCGGCCATGGAGGTGTTATTGGAATTGACCCCTCCACACATCATGGTGACGAACGAGGCAGACAAAACAATCCTAAGGATGGCAAAGGAGGGAATTGGGAGAGGCATACCTAGGGGCGACAGCATCAGGAAATTCAACTTCGAAAAGAATTTCCAGATAAAGCTCAGCAATAAGGAGAACTGGATCAATGAATCCACAACTTATTGACTGAGCAACCACACAACAAAGTGGTACACGAACTCGAGGACCGAGGAGGGAACTGGTGCAGGAGTGTTTGGGCCAGAAACTAAGCACTACGAATCCATGGGCAAATGTACCAGCATCTTCCAGGCAGAAATATGGGCCATAGACAGGTGCGTTCGAATCAACCTCGAGAAAAACTACAGAAATTGCAACATAGCAATAATGTCTGACAGCCAAGCAGCCATAAAGGCTCTTGACGCCTACGTTATCAAGTCAAAACTCGTGTGGGAATACCTACACGGACTGAATAGACTACGCAAGAATAACAGAATTTCCATCTGCTGGGTACCTGGCCATGTTGGCATTACAGGCAATGAGGCAGCAGACTCTCTGTCAAGAAAAGGGGCAGAGGAACCCTTCATAGGACCTAAACCGTTCTGCGGGATAGGAGAACACACTCTACGCGAAGACTTCAGGAGACTGGAGGAAGAAACAAGGGGCAAAATCTTTCTCAACCTCCAAGGTCTGAGGCAAGCAAAGAAACTCTTAGGAAATTACAACCAAAAGAGATTAAAAGCTTGTATCAGCCCTAACAAGAACAACCTTAGAATCCTAACAGGCCTCAGAACACCTGAGGAAAATGAGTATATCGGAGGACGGGCTCTGCAGATTCTGCAGTGAAACCGCCGAAACTCCAGACCACATACTGGAATCCTGTGGGGCACTGGCCCACAAAAGCATGAGATATTTGGGCAGGCACCAAATAACAGACAAGGACATACAAACCATGGACCCACAGCTCATTCTCAGATTCATCAAAGAAACTGGACTGGACGCTGTGCTCTAAGGAGTGTAACCCGCCAAGGATAAATCAGAGCAATACCTCGACACGCTTCACAAAGAAGTATCTAGAGAGGGCTCTGAAAGAGGGCATGAACCTCTTCGAGGCACAAGAGACCAACAGGTCGCAGAGACCAATAGGTCGCAGAGACCAACAGGTCGCAGTGTAATATACCCTAATTAGATATTATTATTATTATTAACCTAGAGGCGATAATACGTTTAAACCGTAATTATCGGGGTGGGAGGTAAGAAATGTCCGGTCCGGCTAATGTCCGGTATTCGTATCATGTCATTTATAAGCTGAGTCAGGTTATTTAACTCAACAAAGATATCGACGTGCCTTCCTTCTAGTGTTGTCTGGCCAGAATGTCGAACCCAACTTGGATTATGTTTATTGAAATCGCCCGCAATGATGATTTCAGTACGAGCGTGAAGGGTCACAATTCTTGTGATGGAATCAGACAGGTCATCAAATTCATTATAAGTTGAATTTCTGTTCAAATTTGGGCTTCTGTAAATAAAACACTAGTGGACTACTTGCCTACGGATATGGAATTTTAGCCAAATGAACTTCTGGATTGGAACATTGGCTATATTGAGGCTGAAGGCTACGTCACTACGTATATAAACGGTTTATTGAGGGAGACATGGGCGTATAATGAAAAAAAATGTTTCCTCAACCCACGGATGTTGCTCACATCCACTACAAAATATCAGGATGTATGATTATAAGTGTAGAATATCGAATCTCTAAGGACCATTAACAAGGAAGAGAGATGATGGCTTTTCGTAGCTTATGTTATCTACATACATAATCAAGTATTAGGTGTATACAAACGTATACACAGAAAAAAAAACTTTATTTTTGAATCAACTTTGTTGATAGATGCTTTTCTCTACGGAACTATTTATTTAAAATAATATGACTTTGGATTTTAAAGCCGAACGTTAATTTTGTAAATTGAGACTGATCTACCAAGCAACATAAGAAGTTTTTTTTAACATGAACTTGAGTAAAAAATTGCTAAGCAACATTTTCGAAGCCACAGAAATCTTGATCTTAAACAAATGTTAACATTTAATTTCATTCATTTTTGTTTCATTTCATTTATTTTTTGTAAATTAGAAGATTATATAATACTACATATAGTTATATTATAATTATAATTTAAAAAAAAGATATAATAATAATACATGAATGCTACGACTTTAACAATAGAAAGATGAATGTGCATCAATTTGACGCATCTTCTCGAAATAATTAGTTGTTTCGCCTAATCAGATGAGCAGGTGTTGATGTTGAGATATATCGAGCTTTATGTCGCGAAGGCAATTGCGATGTTTTTTTCTAACTGCATTTTATTTTGCTTTTGAACGATTTTCCTTCGAAAAACTCAATAACTTTTGTATCCTGAAAAAAATTAAATAAAATATTTATTTTTTGTTGATCAAACGATATTTTAGTTTTTCGTATTAAAAAGAAAACACAAATTTAATGAAAATTAAAATATGAATCATTTACAAATCGTCGCTTTAAAAGCAGAGTGACATAAGTCAAAAATTGGCCGTTTTGAGTAAAGTACACAGAACATTTAAGAAAAAAAAACGTATTTTTTCTGCCAAATCGTCATATTTCTATCTTTTAAGCTGACAGGGTGAAGGCGAAGTGTCGTTCTGTATAACACCTAAACTCTGACAAACAATTTCGGAAAAGTGACACTTTCTTCTTTGTGTCATTCTGCTTTATAATGAGGGTATTAATTTTTTATTGGCAAAACGTCACGTATTATGTCATTTTACCGCGAAACCAAAGCAGTATTGAATTTTTTTGAATACGGAAAAAAATGACATTTCTCTTTTGTGTCAAAAAACATATTTATTTCTTAAGCTCCTAAATGTCATAGTTCAAAAAGTGACATATTGCCTGTAAAAACTGAAGCGATGGCAGTGTTTAATTTTTTGTAATTACTGTAAGATGTGTCACTTTTCAAAAGCAAGATACTCTGTTTTAATTTTAAAACTATTCTTTAAGCCAAATTTATTGGTTTTTTAGATTGCATCTTAACCACTTTTTATTGCTTGTGAAGTTGGCAAGGCGAAAGGGGAATATAAACGCTCAAGAATGGGCAGTTTCAAGCGTAGAACCCCAGACAGTCGAGTTTGTGACTGTCATCGTAAGCCCCTTGTCCAGTCCGACTTGCAGTAACAATACACTTCATGACGTAAGGGATGAAATCACTGTCACTCAATCCACTTATATACCGATGGATCCAAAACCGACGAGGGGTAGGAGGTGGTGTGTTCTCTGACAGGCTGAACCTCAGACTCTCCTTTCGCCTCCCTGATCGCTGAAGCGTGTTCCAGGCGGAAATCTTGGCGATTAAAGAAGTCCTATCGTGGCTGAAGAGAAAAGTGATATCCGCTATGTACATCTTTATGTTCTCAGATAGCTGTGTTAAAATCCCTGGATTCTGTGTCCACAAACTCTATCGTAGTCCGTGACTGTCGACCATCTCTAGTGGAGATGGTGGAGCGTCTTAACATTCACCTATGCTGGGTGCCGGGACATACAGACATTCCAGGGAACTGTAGGGCGGATGAACTCGCCAGACAAGGAACCATACTGCCCCTTCTACCTGGTAAAGGTCCATTAGGCATCCCAATTGATACATGCAAACTCATGTTTATGAGACATACCGTTGAGAAATCTAACCTTAGGTGTATATATGCATATATATATATATGCATATATATACCGTTGAGAAATCTAACCTTAGGTGTATATATACAGCTGTTATATTCCACCTAGCGTTACTATTGACATTTTTGAGATGATTTTGGACAGACTAGTCGCCGACGTAACCGGTAAGAGTCCCGTCATAATCGCAGGGGATTTTAACGCATGGGCCTCGGAATGGGGCAGTTTATATACGAATCGTTGAGGGACTGTTCTACTAGAAGCATCCTCTTGTTTAGATATTATTTTAGCTAACAGCGGAAGAACGAACACTTTTAGTACAGCTAGATCGGGATCTATCATCGATATCACTTTTGCAAGCGGTAGGCTGCTAAGTGATGGTAGCTGGCGCGTGAGCGACCATTACACGTATAGTGACCACAACGCTATTTTATTCAGCGCGAGCACTGTATCGACAAACATTACTAACCGGACGACGCTGAAGCGATCGAAGTGGAATGTCAACACTCTAGATGAAGATCTTTTAAGCTTCGTTGTCAGTGAGGCGATAATTGAACCCAGAAGTGCAACGGAATTCGTAGAACAGGTATCACGGCTAGTTGTTAACGCCTGTAATGCGTCAATGTCTAAGTTAGGAACGGGAAAACATCGACCTCCAGTGTATTGGTGGACTCCCGAAATCGCGGAACTTAGATCGGCGTGCCATCGGACACGAAGAATTTACCAGCGCTCCCGGACTCATAACGCCAATGACCAACAATTGCAACTCTTACGCAGCGCACATCGAGAAGCGAGAATCCGCCTAAAAAAAGCAATTAAATCTAGGAAGCGTCTTTGCTTTAGAAATCTATGCGAAGAACTCAATAACGACGTATGGGGTAAAGCTTACAAAATCGTTTCGATGAAGCTTAGAGGTCCCCGCATGCAATCGCCAACATGCCCAGTATTGTTACGACAAATAGTTGAGACACTATTTCCTCGCCAAGAAGGACAGGCGACAGGTAGTCAAAGTAGTCTAAGGGTTCACAAGAACGAGCCTATTCCCATCATAACACGAGAAGAATTATTCGAAGCATGTAAAAAGGTACGCGATCGAAAGGCTTCGGGAGTGGACGGTATTCCAAATAAAGCCCTTAAGATAGCAATCAAAACGCGACCCAACTTATTTGCCGAAATGTTTAACGCGTGTCTTCAGGAAAGCATTTTTCCTGAGCCTTGGAAACGCCAAAGACTTGTCTTACTTCCAAAAGGGAAGGGAAATCCAAACGAACCATCATCTTATCGTCCTATTTGTTTATTAGACACGATTGGTAAAATCCTTGAGCGGATAATTTACAATAGGCTCCAGCCAGCAATTGAAACTGCAGGAGGCCTCTCGGAACACCAATACGGTTTTCGTAAGTCAAGATCTACCGTAGACGCAATTAACGCGGTAATAACGAGAGCACAGGCCGGTATAGAGGGAAGTCGTTGGAAAGGAGGCACCAAAAAGTATTGCGCCGTTATAACCTTAGACGTAAAAAACGCGTTTAATTCGGCGAATTGGCAACGCATTATAAACTGTCTTTACCGGAATGAAATACCAGACTATCTCCGTAAAATTATAAAGAACTACTTTGCGAATAGAGTCCTCCTCTATGACTCTGATGAGGGAGTTAAAGAGTACGAAGTTGATGGCGGTGTACCACAAGGCTCTGTCCTAGGTCCCTTGCTGTGGAACGTCATGTATGACGAAATTCTTCGCCTGGAGATTCCAAGAGAATCGTCAATTATCGGCTTCGCAGACGACATCGCCGTGGTTGTTGTGGCGAAAACTATAGAAGATGTCGAACTGCACTGCAACGAGACAGTCGCTACTGTACGAAGATGGCTAGCTAGCGCGGGCCTGCAACTCGCAGAACATAAGACAGAAGCAGTGCTTATTACGAGTAGGAAAGTAAGGGAAACGATAACGTTTAGAGTAGGAGAGCATCTAGTTGTTTCCCAACCGTTCATTAAATACCTCGGAGTGATTATTGATGCTCGTCTAAGCTTCAAAAATCACCTAGAGTACATATGCAACAAGTCTTCAAAAACTGTTAGTGCACTTTCAAGGTTGATGAGTAACATCGGAGGACCAAGGCAGAATAAAAGAATGCTTCTTGCAAGAGCTGCCGGCTCAATACTCATGTACGCAGTAGAAATATGGTCGAATGCCGTGAAAGTTAAGTCTTATGTGCGGGGAATCAAATCCGTTCACCGTCTTAGCGCATTAAGAGTCGCCTGTGCATTTCGAACTGTTTCGAACGATGCTGTACTAGTCGTATCTTCAATGCTACCTATCGACATACTTGCTGAAGAAACAAAAACTTTAAGAACCGAGCGAGTCCGAAATGGCCCGTTAGATTCCGAAACAAGGAAACTCGAAAGAAATCGCAATCTGGCAAGAACGTTGGAACGAATCCTTAAAGGGAAGATGGACATATCGTATCATACCAGTGATCGACGCATGGATTAAACGAAGTCATGGCGAAACAAACTTCTACCTGACTCAGTTCTTGACGGGTCATGGCTGTTACAGAGAATATCTCTTTAAACGCGGATATGAATCCATCCCAAACTGTCCACATTGTAAAACAGTTTCGGAAAACGCGGAACATGTGTTCTTTCATTGCCCACGATACGAAACCGAGAGGATCACCCTACGGGATCAATTTGGGGAGTGGCCCACTCCCGATAATGTCGTATATCACATGCTTCATAATGCTGAAAACTGGACCACTGTGAGTAACGTGGCGGTGCGCATACTTAGCGATCTAAGGCGTTTAGAGCGCCAACGTAAAGCGGATAATGCAAATCATAGAGGACGAAGCTAAGGCTCTATACCGACCCCCGTGAAGTAATGCCTAACGGCGGTTCCACGGGGGATATATAAAATCGGTCTGTTCAGGAAGGGAGGTGGTTTTAGCCGGTAAGAATCCGGCACTACCAGTGGACGTCGGACCATTGGTGCCTATGCAAGGTTTCCACCTTCCACCGCAAAAAAAAAAAAAAAAAAAAAAAACCTTAGGTGGAGAAGTGGCAACACTTGTCTAGCGACAAAACAGATTTGGCCAAAGCTGGATCTAAAACGCTCTAAGTGTTTGATATCTCTGAACAGACTTCACATCGGTGCTATAATTGGTGTGATCACCGGACACTCTCTCATAGGCAGGCATGCAACAAGGCTTGGCGTCCACACAAATGACTTCTGCAGAAGCTGTATGGATGAGGAGGAGGAGGGAACAATTCTCCACCTTCTCTGCACATGCCCTGCACTCTCTCAAAGACGTAAACTCCATTTAGGATCTTTCTTTTACAATGATCTTAGCGATCTCATTAACACCAATATCAAAAGTCTGTCAAGCTTCATCAAAAGCTTCAACTGGTTCAACGAGTAGGAGGGTGATACATCCGTGTGGTACCACAATGGAACTGTCATTGGTCTAAGTGTGTCGGCCTCTGCCGACTGCCACTATAACCTAACCTAACATAACCTAACCTAACCTACTGTTCGTCTGGTAGCTCATCAGGAAGTTCAAATATTTTGCCAGTCTCAAATGAGATACCGGGCGATCTGAACTCCGATGCCAAGGAAAAGTTACAAGGTAAAAATATGAAAATGTCGTACCAGTGAGTGGACCAAAAGCAAGGCAAAAGCTTTAAGGTATTTAGGAACAGCTTACGTTTCAAGCGGAAAAGATATGCAGGTTATCAAAGCAAGAAAACTGGGTCCTGTTTGTAAGTATAAGCTCAACTGTTCTTAAAAGACTGCTGAACAGTGGTTTCACTTTTTAAGTTTATGTTTAACTTAATTTTTATATGGTTTAAATCAAATATAAGCCGACAGTAATACTTAAAAAGTTTTAGTAATAGGGCAGGTGAACATTGATTTAAGGTAAAATATATTAAATATACTTTTCCTTGTTTCTTTTTATAAAAAAAAATATTTTAATTTTGTGTATGTAAAGACATTTTTTGAGCTACTCGTAAATACAAAGCACTGCTAAACAGTTTTTTATCTTTAATATTTTTATTACATTTGTATATAAACACAATAAAAAATATTTAAGCAGAAACTCTTAAGTTAAGTCTTACACTCAAAATAAAAAAATAAATTTGATATTAATCATCAATGGTTTTATTTCTAAACAAAACGACACTTTTCCGTATTGCTGTCTAAATTTATTACATATTATTGGCCGTTTTTTGTGCTAAACGACATAAGTCGAAATCAATTTTCTTAAATTACTTTATTTTGGATAGTTTCACTAATTCACTTGAAAGAAGAAAAAAAAAGAAAATTTTTACCATAAATAACTTTTAGGTTTTCGTTTAAATTCACAATGAAATAATTTTGTTTGTATCAAAAATTATTTCACATAGCTTTTCTGAAAAACTGCCTTTTTTGACTTATGTCACCATGCTTTTAAAGCGACGAAATATGTACACCTGTGTTACAGTTATCACAGACATCGTCTTCTTCTTCTTCTTTCTTTAAGACAAGGTTATGATCAGGATTAAGGGGATCATAACCCTCCCACTTTACCGCGTCCCTATTGGTCCGCCTGTGGGGTTCGCCTATTTGACCACATTAAAAATCGGCAAGCTTCCTGGTTTCTAATCATTTCATCTATGTGGCCATTCAAATGCTGGTGTGACTGCATTTGTGTGATCCAGGAGTGACCTGCCTCTTTTTTACTATTTCGAAGCGTGCATGTTTCCGTTATTGATAATTGTTTGATCGATCTTTACGACACCGGTGATCACAGTCGTGTGAACCCACGGATTTGCATGCACACTTGCGGGACAAGTTGTTTAATGTATCGTTAGGCTCACCTAGATGTTAAAGTTGCCTAGATGTTATTTTTACAGTATATCACAGACATACATATTAATAAATAAAACAGGTAATATAGCCGAACTTTAACGTAGTGCGTTAATTTAAGCAATGATTATTTTTAACGTACAGAAAAATTTGATAATCTTTCGAGGGTTATTTTTAAGTTTATTCTTACGCATAAGAGCTTGATGTCATTAGGCTGCAACCAAGTGGAGAACAAATTTTGGCACGAATTTATGAATTTATGCATATATATGTACGAGGGCCTTGAAAATGTAAACGGTTGATAATATAGGGATAAATTGGTGTTTTGCAGCGTTCCTCGCGTTTCGCTGTTTATACCCTATTCTAAGGGTATATTAATTTTGACCTGAAGTTTGTACCATAGTACCTTTACATTGCCCGTAGACCCCTAAAAGTTACTATATTTATGATCAGCATCGATATTAATGTCGATCTAGTCATGTCCGTCCGTCCTAGAGAGCTGAAATATTAGCCTTATACTCTCTAGGGGCCCGAAATAATCAATTTTAGGAATTTTTGAAATCCGCCCACAGACACGCCCACAAACTCAAAAAAAAAAAAAAACAATTCCTTTATCGAATAAATCGAATGTTTAGCTAAAAAGCTGAAATTTTTAAAACATGATCGTTGACTCCTAAAACTGCTCGGGAGATAAAATTTCTAAAATCCGCCCACTGACACGCCCACAATTAAATAAAACAATTTTATTGAAAAGTCACAGTTTGAGCTGAAATTTATAATATAGCTTCTCTACGTGCCCTTTATACTTATATCTTAATTTTTTTTAAATCCGCCTACTGCCACGCCCACAATTAAAAAAAACTATTTTATTGAAAAACCAAAGTTTGAGCTAGGAAGCGTTTTATTTTACAAAAGCTTCGTTTTTTTCGATTAAATCGTTTAAATGTTATATAACAAAATATGTAGAGCGTTCTTAACAATTAAACCATACTTAGACTTTTGTCACGCCCACTTATGAGGGATAGGAATAAGAATAGGGTATCCAACAGTTCGCCCAAGCGGACTGTAGCCCGTCCCTATGTTTTTTTCCGTTTTTTTAAACATGCTCAACTTACTACATGGAGTTTGCTTGTCCTTAGTTCCGCACCTTTGAAAACACTGGTTCCAAGAGTAATATTTTAATATTGATTGAAGAAGGTGGAGAAAACAGAAAACCCTTGACAATGGAAAGATAATATCGCACAGCTGTCATTTCGCAAATTTGTATAGTGATACCAAATACCTGTTTCCTGAAGAAGTAAAATGGGGATGTAGTTGTTGTATTTGCATATTAACATAACAATATTTTCTTAAAAGTGTCGCTTTGCCTCTTTTACGAGTACATCGCGATGGCATTTTTCTTTAGAGACAGACATTTTTTTGATATGAACCAAAGCTCGATTTTCAAATTGCTAACCGGAACCCCTTACCGAGGTTATGGCTTTTGTTTTTTTATGTTTGCTTCTAGCAGGCAACCTAAAAAAAAGTGTGAAGAGGAGGTCGGTAGCGTTGGCAAGCTACAACTTGTATTTCGTCCATTGACGAGAACTGCATAAGCTGTGTGACTAATCCTCTCTCGAAATTCCCGTACGGTGAATATATGTGAAATATAGAACTTACATCACCTGATGTTTATTTGCAAAAATGTTGTCCAGAGATGGCTAAAATACCTTCTTTTTTAAAACAATAAATCGAATTTATTACATCTGCTATGAATTCTGGTAGTGGCGCGAGGTAGGTACGTCTAACTTCACACTTAAAAATATGTCTGCGAACATGAAAACCCCATTAAGCATCCATCGTGTATGCGCATTTCCCATTTTATTTTTACGCTAACACCTAGCCACATAAGACTTTATGGGTTTTTTCAGCTTTTTTTTTTGTATGCAGGAAAATTAAGAGACTTTTTTTTAAGTCGAATATCTCTTATTAATAGTTCATCCCTAAATCGTGGTGCGAATACACATTGTTTTCCCCCGCCAAACAACTTTAATTGGTTTCCACCCTCCTTTGTCCCTTGCTCAGTTGTGTACAATTCAGTCGCTGCTAATCTGATCAAATTGGTGGGATTGCTTACGCAGCGCTAGTAAGACGTAAATTCGACACGACTCAGGACCTACAAAATTCCGAACCGACAAATGGCAACCGTAATCAAAGCGATTATCCGTGTATGGACACATTTAGTTTTTATTGTTTTTTTTTTAATTTTTCTAAAAATGGGCATATGAGTCGGCGGATTTGTAAAATATTTACACCTGATTATTTCTTATTTTTTTTTACTTAAGGAAACAGCTCTCATTTAAATCAATTTGGCGTTGAGTATATTCCTGTAAAAATTATTCAAATTCTAAGTCGTTTTACAAAAAAGATTGGTTAAGAAATAACCACAATTCCTCGTCTAAAATTTTAAACTCTGACTCCTAAATTTGAAAATGTTGCATCAAAGACACTAGGTTAGGAGCTAAATTCTTGCAGCGCGACTTAAGGTTCATTCTAAAATTTTATTCTGAACATCACTCCTTTACATTATTTACTTTTACATGTTCATACTACTCGTACCTCATATAGGAGAAACAAGTTAAATACGTCAATTTATTTTACTTTTCTACCGCCAGCATCTAAAATGTTTGTTCTATTTATAATTGTTGTCATATTTGCCCCAACGTAAGCGTACGTAGCTACGAAGGCAATGTTATTGCGTAGATATCATTTATGAAATCTGACTTGACGAAGCTTTGAAGAATAGTTTTGAATTATGTTCTGACTGTTCAAAGCCAGGTACATATGTGTTTTTGGGCTTCCTTTCGATAAAATTTTTGTTTTGTGTTTTATTTTTATACCCTATTCTAAGGGTATATTAATTTTGATGCATAGTTTGTAACATACCTTAATATTGCCCGTAGACCCCTAAAAGTTACTATATGTATGATCAGCATCGATAGTAATGTCGATCTAGCCATGTCCGTCCGTCCGTCCGTCCGTTTGTCTGTAGCCAAAAATTAGGCCTTTAAACTGGACCTAGAGAGCTGAAATTTTAACCATATACTCTCTAGGGTCCCGAAATAATCAAGTTTACGAATTTTTGAAATCCGCCTACAGACACGCCCACAAAATCAAAAAAACCAAATTTTGGAAAAAATCAAATTTTGAGCTAGAAAGTTGAAATTTTTTATATATGATCTATGACTCCTAAAACTGCTCGGGATAAAAAAAATTCAAAATCCGCCCACTGACACGCCCACAAATAAATAAAATATTTTTTTTATACCCTATTCTAAGGGTATATTAATTTTTGAAAATCCACAGTTTCAGCTAGGGAGCTGAAATTTATAGTATATACTCTCTATGGGCCCTTTATGCTCATGTGTAAATGTTTTCAAAATCCGCCCACTGACACGCCCACAATTATTTTTTTTTTTTTTTGAAAGTTCAAAGTTTGAGCTAGGGAGCTGAAATTTATAATATATACTCTAGAGGGGCCCTTTATGCTCATGTGTTAATTTTTTTTAAATCCGCCTACTGACACGCCCACAATTAAATAAAACAATTTTATGGAAACACCTAAGTTTGAGCTAGGGAGCGTTTTTTTTTTGATAAAATCCTTTAAATGTTATATAACAAAATATGTAGAGCGTTCTTAACAATTCAACCATACTTAGACTTTTGTCACGCCCACTTATGAGGGATAGGAATAAGAATAGGGTATCCAACAGTTCGCCCAAGCGGACTGTAGCCCGTCCCTATGTTTTTCAGTTAGCTCTGAGTAAGTATTGGCGTCCAAATCCACACTGCATTCTAACTCATAGCTAATGAAAAAGTGTTGCAGAGGGAATCACTGTTCAGTTATTCTTGAGACAACGTTTTCCAACTACTCTCTCTCAAAATCACTTTGTAGAACAATTATACATACTTAATCCAACAACAGCAGTCTTGAGGATATTTTCTTTTCGTCGGTTTGGCAGCGTCCGCATTATATGTAGCTATATATTCTTTTTAAACTAAGCATAGATTGAAATAGGGATGTGAAAATTCTATTTTATTAAAATTGAAATGTAAGAGAATATTTGTGTTTTCTGGATTAAAATTTCAGTTTGGCAAGTGTTTTTGGGGTCATGGGTAGCAAAGTAGCACTTTCCTCAGCAAAGGAGCCAAATGTTACCATAGTGGCCACTTCGATAGCACTGCTTACTACTACTAGTACTATAATGTGAAGGAAAAAGATAGCGTACAAAAGCATTCTAAATTTCTAAATCTCTAAATCTACTCCAATTTACGTCAAAGTACAAGCTTTACCCTTAAATTCTTGATGTATCATATATGATACATGCAAAGAATAACCTATAACGCTCTTAGTAAAGATGTCATATTTTGTTGGTGGTTTTTCTATACATCTGAGATCTAACAGCATGTAACAAAATATTTTCCAATGAAATCCAAGGTGTCATGCATTTAAGGGTTAAGGGTAAACTATACTATCATCAGCAAAGGAATGGATTGGATTAGAAGTTACAGACAGCTGATCAATTTTATAAAAATGAGAATAAGACTTACTTTTACTAGATGGACTTCCGGCCATGAAGATTTTCTGCCTGAGACACTGCGCACTTCCATTCGCCGCGATCCCGGGCACTCTGCTTCCTGTTATCCAGAGCAAGCGCTCTGGCCTCCACGATGGCTTGCTTAAAACGGAGGTTCGGCCTTTCTTGCCTTCTCGAACGTGAGCGCTGGGAGTTAAAGATCCATTCGCTCGATATGGAGTTAATCTGTTTTAGCTTTTAGGACTTCATTCACATTTTGGAACAACTGAAAGAGTTCGCGGTTGTATGCTCTCGTCCATTCGCCCTCCTCGAGCACAGAACAAAATATGCAACTTAGGGTTTTTCTTTCGAATCCAATATTAGTTTCCCTTTTCTAATTATCGTCCAACGCTCAGCGCCATCAAGCAGAACTCCCAAATCAGCAGTGGTTTCTTAGGTAATTTTTCGTCGGGGGTTCACGAAGGTGTAATTCGCAGAGTTGATGTTTACTCCAAGGTAGAAGAACCTACCTCGAAATTATGGCTATCAACAGTGTCATTTTGTTCTAGGCGGCGGACAGATTTTTATTTGTTTGTTGATACTCGTAGGATGTAGTTGGTCCTCATTTCCTTCAAGACCAACCAATTTCGCCTTTTGTTTAATGCCATAAAAGGCAAAAAACGCTGAAGATGTCGATAAAGTCCGCATACCCAAGTAGCTGGATGATAGTGCCTTCCTGTTGATACCAACCTTGCACACTATTTTCTCCAGAACAAGATTGAATAAGTCACATAATAACGCATCACCCCGCCAAAATCTAGTAGTTACAAGTTTGGGAAAATTCTGAAGACCTGCTTCCAAACTGTACATTACAACGCGTACCTACTTTCAAGTTTCACTCGACACGCTTGATCAGTTTTGCGGGGATCCTATATTCGGCCATCACCATGTAGACCTCATGACGTTGAATTATATCATATCCGGCTTTAGAGTTGATGGAAAGATGTTGAGCCTCGACTTGGAATTCGCTAGTCTTCCCAGGATTTTTCTCAGTGGGGAAGTTTTTTCTATTGTCGATCTGCCGATTAGTGTGTTGAAGAACGGCTTGAAACGTTCGCATGGTACGTTGGATATGATCATAAATAAGAAGACCTGCTCGTCTCAGAATGATATGGAGTATGTATTTTAATGCACAAGAAGAAGTTCTGCTTGAAAGTGAAACATAAAACAGCAAAGCTCTCAGGTATGCCAATTAGTCTTCCAAATCGAAAATCATCAATCTTATTGTATTGCTTAATATGAAATAGAAATGCCTGCTATCATACGGAGCAAATCAGAGAACATTACAAAAATGTGTGGCATGACCAATATATTGTCCAGCGTATTTAAACCATGAAACAAAAGTATCTCATAAATCGCTTCTATCATTTCTTGAAAATAATCCACTTATAATATTTTTCCCTGGGGTTGGTAAAAGTCCTTATCGTTACAATTTAACACAAAGGAGCATTTTCCCAAATAAAACAATTCATCAATGAAAGACAAATTAAACAACTCCATACATGTATACAAGTACTTTGAACAAAAGCAACACTTAACAGAGCGCACATGATTGCCGCTGTCAAGGTCGTATTTAATGACGCTTTTCCACATTCCCATGTGAATCCTAACATATTTAAAAGCCTTTTTCGGCGCCAAAATATATATATTTCTTTGAATATTGACAGACGAAAAATGTCGGTAGGTATTTTAATGAAGTGTGAATCTTCAACACAGCAGATAATATCTTCTGTCTTGGTATATACCCATTGGAATCATAACCTACATATCTCCTTGCTCGTAGAAGCATATATTTTATGACGGAGCATTACAACAGGCACTCGGAATTTATGTAATAAATTATCTTTCAACAAATTGTCTTCCGGACCTCTATTCCCATAGAAATTACCCAGAAAAGAAAATAATAATAATACGACCTTCCCCAAGACAACATGCTTTTTCTTAGAACACACACACTGCAGCCGTTTCTCTTTGTATGATTCCAGTTCCAGCTGATGAAAACTTTTTGATAAAAATTGCAATTCATACTGTGGGTTGAACGTAACCCAGGCCCAGCATCGGGTTCAGTTCGGGTAGTAAAATTGTGTCACCGCGATCAGCTTCAATATTACCATGAAATTCCTCAAAAATTGCACAGTATTTCACCAGCTTGTGTACATTCGGCAGCAAATATAAATATTATTGCCTGACAGGTGCAAGAGTAGAAATCCTTACGTTTGAACACATTGAAATGGATTACGATGAAAATTGAAATATGGTCTCCTAGCGTGCGGAAATTGCATTGTTGTCGCTAACTGATGTCTTTCAATACTTTTTGGCACATTGCTTGCGGCAAACATCCAAGAGGCAAGGTGAAAATAAAACGAAAAACTACTTTAAATGATTTTTTAAAGTCGCGGTGACATATTGAGTTTAATCAAGATCAGGTGGAAAATACGTTGCGACTTACGTTTTGAAGGTGATAACAACGGGGATTTTCGGAAACGTTCTAAGATTAATGTGGGGACCCTGTTACACTGTGAAAATGTGATTTTTTTATTTTACCATGAAAGTTTTACAACAAAAAGACATATTTTGTCGAATCGAAGAAGGCATATCAATTAGTATTTAAAGCGGTTATTCAATAGAATAAAATGAATAAAACTCATAGGGTATGAAATGTATCATGCTTATAATTCACACAAATAATTCTACCAGAGCCGAGAGCACATAAACTTCTCAGACAAGTAAAAATAAATAGTATGTACAGGGTGGCGCACCAATTGGGCTGCAATAAGAAATTCAAATAACTTTTTTTTAATTTAAATTTTTATTATTGTATAGAAAAGTCAATTTTATTTTATTTTTTATAACTCATCCACGCAAATGGACACCTGATCACCGTATCGCCTCAATTATTGTTTTAATGGACTACTTCAATTCAGTCAAATTCCTTGGTTTCATTTTCTACACCTCTTGCTTGACAGTTCTGGGTAAAACAAAACTCCTTCAACATCTTTAAATAACGGTCCCTATTCACAGTTTACACAGTTTTCTTCAAAAAGGTATGGCTCCACGATGCACTTTGATGAAACTGTGACTCGTTCTGGGTGCAGTACCGTCTCATGGAGTATTTCTGGATTAGATTCACTCCATGTACGGCAATTTTGCTTATTTACATTGCCGTTTAGATCAAAATGGGTCTCATCAGACATAAACAAGCAATTTATCAAGCTGTTGTCTTCTTCGGTAATTTCAATAAATTTGGCAAAATTTCAGGCGAATAGGCAAATTCAGAGGGTTTAACTTGGATGCAATTGGACTTTGAACGGAAATAAGTTTAAGTAATCATGAATTATCCGTTGTAATGACCGTCTGCTAATTCCAATTTCCGCCTAAACTCCCTTTGGATGGAAATGAAGGACTGCAAACCATGGTACCGCTGCAATTTCCAAATCCTCTTTTCGGTATCCCAACCATTAATTTAAATAAATCTAAATAAATAGCAACCTGCCAAAAAAAAGAGCCGATTACTCACACAGAAAAAAGTTATTAGGTTTTGTTTTTGCAGCACGATTCTTGCGCCACCCTGTATTAACGGCCATACTGGGCATTAAACCTGGCTTATCCAACCATTTGCTTATGCGAAGTAGAAGGAACCTATAATTTTGCACCGTCGGGGTTCGGAACTGAGCGCATGTATGTAATTCATTTTGAAAAGGTTTCCTGTGTATGATTACTTACTAACTACGGATAGTACCCCCTTCGGGATAGGGGTCAGAATTTACCCGAGGTAGGCATGCCGGTCGTAAGAGGTGACTAAAATCCATACTGGGGGGTGGTTCCCCACCAGGCGCGATCCCAGGTGGTTCATAGGGGAGCCTCGGTACGATACGCTCACTACCCGAGGTTGTAGGGTTAAAGCAGAGATGTAAGCGATGTCTGTATGTGAATAGACAACGGTCTGCACCCATGCAGGCTGCGCTTTACTCGCTGTGAATGCCCTAGCGCGAACCAAACCAAAAGGAAAAGTATGAACAACCTAAGGTTATGTCTACTCCAGGTGGCACTCGCAACAGCGAAAATCCACCCGTGGTCTTAACGACCGCGGTCGGGGCAAGGATTCTGGAGGCCCCAACCAACATACTACCAACGCCCCCCGCCTGTAAAGGCGTTGACTTAGGAGCTGTAAGAACGCTTGCTTCCGAAGACTCTTGGAAAAATGGAGAAAGTAGCGGAGAGGTTCAACCTGATACGCTTAATCTTCATTCCAATAAACAGGTAGCTGATTGTTGCGTTGTTGCTGATGAGGCCCAGGAAACCGGACCGGTTAAACAGGCTGCAGAAGCGGTACACACCGGTGGGCTTCTGTCTAAGAGCCAGCGGAAGAGGAAACAGAGGAAGGCGGCAATCGCCCGGCGCAAAGAAACTGGACCAGTTGAAGGCGCAAGCGCTGAGAGCTGCACTACCTCGGCGGCGATGGCTGAGAGATGCAGGTGACGGCTTCAAGTCACCTGGTACGGACGGAATACACCCAGCCGAAGTTTATTTGTAAGTTAAACTATTTTTTTTTTTTGTAAGATTTTCTGAAAAAAATGAACTTTGTTCATAGTAAAAACTGAATAAATAGAAATTAACTAAACGACAATATTTCTTGGAATCCTGTATTATTTCCTACCATCCTACCAGCGACAATCTTTAGACCATAAATATGTTATAAGCGACAAAAACTTTTTATCTGATTGAAATTTCGTTCATGGAATTTAAAAAAAAAATTGCGGCGCAAATCTCAATCAAAATAATTATTATTCACTACGAAATAAACAAATAATTACCTATTATTGATATAAATAAATACGAATACAATTACCTACACAGGAATTTTTTTTGTCTCCTGTAAAATTTTAAAAATATCGCTTAGTACATTCTTACGGGAAGGTATCATTATCATAGTCAGCCACAGCCACTGCCACAAAGCTCGAAATCAGAACAGATTTCCGTAGATATTTTTTTGTATCGTTGTGTACTTTTTAGAATACTAATGGCTTGTTTACCAGCAGGATATACTCGTATTTAAGGTAGTTTTGTTTAATATTTGAGTTTTACATTAGTTGTATTCAAACTTTTGCAAAGCATAGAAAACCACAATGCTTAGTTTCTAATGGATTCGTAGTCCCCATGTTAGTAGATATCTGCGTTGTGGCTGTTTAAAAGATACAATATTGCATTCACAATTGTCTATGTTGTCCTTTAATATAAAAACCCTTCTTTACACTCATACTCGTATAGAAATACTTAACATTCCGTTTGAATTATTGTGCTGTCGCTGTGACGCCTTTGTAATAGTTTTCTCTTGTGGCATACGCTTAACTTCTAAGTTGGTATTCGCCCGTCCCTATTGTGGAACACATGGAAGGACATTTTGAAGGAGTGATAAAATTTGAATTGTGTAATGTAAAACAGCTTTAACATACGTTCTAATAAATTGGTTAAATTTTTATTTTTTATTTTATTTGCAGCTTCAAGTATTCGATGCCAATAAAGATGGACGACTGCAGCTTTCCGAAATGGCCAAGTAAGTTGTTGTTTCTATTTAATTTGTGACTTGGAATGAAAAGAAAACAGGTGATATGTTTGTTTAGGTTTTCCATAAGTGCGGGTTCCAGATCCGCAAGGATAAGATGATCTCCCTTGGTTTAACTATCCTTGAAAGTTTTGCCGTTCCGAATCATCGTAAAATTATATGTTACTTCTATTTGTGCCAAAAATATACCACAACAAAATGCATAGGTACACAAATGGTAGGCGAATCTATGTTTCCACCCACGTACGGACCGGTCTTCTTCTCATTTAACGGCAAGGTTATGATCAGGATTGAAGGAATCATTTTCCTCCTCCTTTCCAACGTGCTGTTTGAGAATCTGAGCCCGTTCTGCGACACACTTATCGGCACGTACCAGTGTGGCAAATCGACAGTAGATAAAATCTTCACGCATCGTTTCATTGTCCATATCTCCAGTCATATCAACCCACTGTTTGCATAAACATGTGCGGAACAGCTTAAAGCGAAAAGTGAATTGAGCGACTGCAAGCGACGAGAAACTGCAATCCAAATATTTTGAATCAGTTTATCGAATCGATCATACAAGATGGACATGTTTATTGAACTCATTCGTGAAGATTAAAAGCAACGATATTCATATTTTATCTGTTTTTTTGCCTTAAATGTACTTGCGTTGAAATATTTGGAAGGATTTCTTTAAAATCTTGGCACTTACTTTATCCTCGACCTCAAGTATATTTGAAATAAAGGACGAATGAAAACTGCAATGTAAGATTGCGATAAAAGATTGCATATGTTAGGGTGCGCATTTGTCATGGTAAATCGCCTTAGGGCAGAAATAATAGACTTCAAGCCGATAAGTAATCGCTTGGCTGTGATTCGCATCGAGGCTACATCGTCGCCTGAGAATAGTTTTGTTCCATACGCCACTTTTGTCGTTTTTGAGTTAGGAGCGGATTCTATGGTAATTTTGTACGCTCTTTTTAAATCTGTGATTCGATTTGCTCTTATTCTTTTCAATTCCGAGATATCGAACATCGACTTTGTCCCATATCCACCAAAGTCAACAGTTTGTAGAATTGTTTTGTGCCAAAAACCATTTTTTGGCGTTTGGGACAATTTTTCCATATAATTTATCGCAATTTTTTTGTGAGAATTGCTTTGTTCCACGTACATATCACTGCGACAAGAGATACAGAAAATATTAACAAAGTTGAGAATTGGTTTGTCCTACGTGCACTCGTGTTAAAGAAAAGCTATGTATGTGGAACACTGATCGCAAACAAAATTTTAGTATTGGTTTGTTCCACCTCCATTACAGTTGTGTAGATAATATTCGATATTATGAAGATATGAATTCGGTGCGGTGATGAATAGTGCTGCAAACGCAAAACCATACGAGCAGTCAATCATTGAATACATATGGTTTCAATAGATATGTTTAATGAACCTTAGCTGCACAGATAAGTACAGAAAAATTCAGAAAAGTACAAGATTTGGTGTTCCATTAGTAAAAAACTTGCCGCAAAGTGTTCTACATTCTGTCAGTTTGTGTTCCAGGAAGCTGTGCAGATCAGTTTAGCACAAGTTGTTCTGTTCCTAGTTTTGAGGTAGGGCAAGTAAGTGAAATGTGTCAAATTGTAAAATTCAAATTGTACTGATGCCAATTGATTTATTTGTTTGGCATGAGATATCGTATTTCTTAGTTTAATGTTACAAATATTCGCATATATATGAAAAAAAATCGAAAAAATAACATGGAACGAGTTCAAATTGTGAGCCAAGAATTGACATGCATTGAGCAATGTGTCATTTTACATACAAAATCATCTTGCTACACTGCTTTTGTTGCACATGTGTTTCAGCCATAAGAATGTGGTATACTCAGAAAAAACTCGATTAAAGGTACATTAGAAAAACGGTCATTCTCGGAAACCGGTAAAATAATGTCAAAGAAGAGCTTCACTGCATCCCAACTGGTAGCGGGGTTCGCCGGTTGGACTTCAAGTAATATTTGTATGCCTACCGGTTTCAGATCGCTTCATAACTCAGGTCGATCAAATGGTGGGGGTGTCTCATTTGTGGGCTCCAGCATTTCTTAGGCCTGGCTATGTTTAACGATTTCGAGACATGCATGCTCTTATTATTCATTTTTGTTGGATCTTCCTCTTACGATACTGGCGATATCCTGCCGCGACAAAACACGTATTTGCATGTACTCTTGCGGGACAGCTTCAAGATGTTAAATGTGTCACATGAATGGTAAAACTGCCTAGATGTGATATCTCCGCTTAGTCGCCTCTTAGGACAAGCGCCAATTTTGGGAGGACCTGCAGGGATATTCTATTTAAAAATGAGAGTGGTTGTCATCCGTTTTTGAGATATGAAATGTACTTCCATTTTTCTGAAGTACCTATTGCGATTAGGGTCTTTTAAGAAAAACTTATTATGCGATTTTCTTTCCCTCACCCTAAGCATCCACATCACCTAAACCGATTTTTTTAAATAAAAAAACAACAAAAAATTGCCCGTTATAAATATTAGTCGAAAAATCCCAAATTACCCCTTTCAGGCAGGAGGATCGAGGACAAACGAACAGACAGTCAAGGTCCAATATATCTCCTGGCTTGCGACTCAAAGGAAGGAGATGGTACCTGTTGGTACCTAGTAAACCTTTCCAAAATGTACAACCAAAAGTTACATGAAAATTTACTAAAACATACTCGAGGCGTGCCTATTAAGAATCTACATAAATGTTTCAAACAAATGTGTAAGATAACAAGAAGTGTTTTCTCTTTTGATGTCACTTAAAAGACCGTTTATCATTTTATTCATAAGACACTGTACTTTTTCTGGTGTTCGTCTGTTTGGATATCCACAGACTTTTCTTACTGCAACAATACAGTTATCAGAGCCAATGACTATGTTCAAAGTCCAAAAAAATAATCAATTCTTAGTGCAACTATCAAATTTATAGGTAGTACCCAACCGCTGCCTTGTGAAACTTGATTTAGCGAGCTAGCGCGTCGAACGCGCAATAATCTTTATAATCCAGATACCCTTATCGCAATACAACGCCAATGCTTTAAGGTATTTTCAAAATTAAAACATAAATCAAACTTAACTCGTGCCAAACGCGTTTAACGTATCGCACCCTTATGGCGCCGCCGTTGTTTAAATTGTTTTTTCTTCTACTCGCAACCATTTGCAGCACATCCACTGCAACACCCATTGCAACTCGTATAGTAGGCGGTGTAGTAAGCCATATCTCTAAGCATCCATATGTCGTTTCTATTCGCATTAAATCTTGCAGCACATGTAGCTTTGTGCACACATGTGGCGGTAGCATCCATTCAGATAAGGTGGTCATAACAGCAGCCCAATGCCTCCTAGGTTTAGGCAGCAATGACCGGCTAATGGTAGTTGCAGGTGCCAACACCAGAACAGGCTCGGATGGTGTACAATTTCTAGTTGATAAAACCATTACACACTCAGGCTACCATTTCTGGACAATCGACAACGATATCGGCCTTGTGGTCCTGAAACATGCATTGACGCTGAGCGACTTCAAAATGAAGCCAATTGCTATTGGGGAGAGCGCACCTCTAGGCGGAAAGATGTCCACAGTCGCCGGTTGGGGACGGAATGCTGAAGATGGTGAGCCCAGCTATTTCTTGCACGATGCCGATATTCCGATTGTAAGCAACAAGGTGTGTGAAGAATCCTACGGTTCTGGTGAAATTACTGAGAATATGATTTGTGCGGGATTACTTAAAGGTGGTAAAGATGCCTGCCAATACGATACTGGTGGACCATTGGTGGTGGATGGAGAGTTAGTTGGACTTGTTTCATGGGGAAGAGGCTGTGCACGTGAAGGATATCCAGGAGTGTATACAAGTGTTGCGAGTCATACCAAGTGGATTGCTGAAAAGGTTGCAGAAGTTCAAAAATCGTTCTAGGCTTTTAATCGTAAAGATACTCGTTATCTATAAACAGTTGGTTCCATATCAAACTGTGCGTTTATTATGTACTTATCTGTATTATTTTCAAATCGTTAAATGCCAATATAATTTTCCAATTTAAATTATTGTTTTATCTTTGGAAGTTTTATTACAACGGATCAAATTAAACTTAGTTGTTTTTTTAGATTCTGTATTTTTACAGTGACCGATCATTTATAGCTTTCACATTTTTCTTAAAAAATCCACCAGCTCAAAGAATTTCTATTATAGTCAAGCTGGGGCCTAATCATCCTGCAATGGAAATTGTTTTTGTAATAATTCGCTTAGATAAAAATAGGAATAATTCTTGCTATATTCTGGGAGGATGTGATATCAAAAATCCCGTTACATGGACTAAAAGTAATTGTGTAAGTTTTTTTTACAAAGTCAGAGCGGTATGTCAATGTTAAGATTGCCCGGAATACTTTATTACATTCCCTTTTATTGGTCGTATAAGTATATTAAATGTGTGGTCAGCATCGAAACTTACTACCCGAACGCAATGGAAAATTGCTGCAGCCGGTGAAGTCGCTGCTGTACAAACTGTCAAATAAGTCGCTCACTGAAGTAGCAAACACGTCCACAATGATGCAGTGCAGCACGAGTATCTTGCTGTAAAAATAAATCATGCTCTAATTCGTAAAGATTTTGTGGTGGGTTTGTTTTTAATAAATGATACGTTTAACATAAATGCAATTTGCGTAGGTAGGGCTAAGATTATCACTGCATCATCCCCATGAAAAAAAAGGCTTGTTGTAAGAGGCGGCTAATGGGAGAAATCAAATCTAAGTAATTTTCACATTCAGATGAACCTACCGACACATTTAACATCTTGAAACTCTGACGCAAGCGAGCATGCAAATCCGTGTTCTGACATGACTGGAGATTATCGGGGTCGTAAGGAATGATCAAACAAAAACCAATAACACGAGCATGCACTGCACGGGTCGAAATCGTAAATGAGGCAGACCAACCAGCTTCTGTTTCACACAAATGCAATACCAGCATACAATTGGATTAAGTAAAAAAAATTATCTGAAGGTGTTGATTGATATCAAACTGTCAAACCTGATGCTGGGGTGTGGGGGGTTATGGTCCCTTTTATTCTGATTATGGCTTCGCTGTCTGGGAAGAGTACTTCTACCGCTACAAATTCACCATTGTGTTCGGGCAGTGTGTTATGTTTTGGGCACAGTGGCTCAAGGTAAGATAAGACTGCATGCCAATTGTGCACATACACACTCTGTTCCACGTGTTTACGAACAGGTACTTTCTTGATTTAATTTTACAACAAATTTCAAATCCTTTGATTATATTGGAAAAACCAAATGCAATACGAAAGAAGGCTATATTATGTTTATGTTGTTAAAAAAATTGGGACTAGGCAGTAGAGCTGTGTCAATCGTGATTGATTCGATCTTTTTGACCCGATCACAATAAAGTATTGGTGATTGCAATCACAATGTCCGAAGTCAATCGTTCATCGAGTCAATACTTTTGTTCTGTTTTCACTAATTCATTTCTTTATTACTGATTTCTTATCTACTGAACCAATAAATGTGTTAATATATCAAAATATTTTTATTTATTTCGGCTTATTTCGTTTTACCAACACATATTTGTTCTACAAAAATATCGCTTCTGTGCAATAACCTCCATTTCCTAATTATTCAAAGGCGTTTTGGTATTTTTGAGTGTATTCACTCTTACAAACCATTCGAATGTATCTGTCTCTATCGAAACTAAATTGAACGAATGATGATTGGGGTTTTTGATTGTATTGAAATTGAATGGAGCAATACAATACTCCCATGTCCCATCTGTCATTGATTGATTGAATGATTGATTGAAATGACCGAATCATTTTTTCAACCAATACTTGAACGATTCGATCATTAAATTTGAACGATTGACACAGCTCTACTAGGCAGATAAATCCAATTTGTATGATGCTTTCCCAATAAGGTCATCCAATTAGTCCTTTTTTTATTCCTCCTGCTTACGAACAGTAACCAAATTTACCTGTTATCATGCTCCAAGGATATAGCCAGTTGCATGCCACCCTTTGAACATTTCAACCGCAATAGCCGCCATGCAAGGAATGCTCATCAGTTCACGAACGTACAGTGAAGTTCAAAGAATCTTTCCTCAGCCATACAACATGAAAGTGAAATACTCTTCCACGCTCTATTTTTCCTTAACTTTATAACCTACAAACATTTAAAACCAACATGAAAGCTCAAGAATTACCGCAATCACCTACAAATCTATACTGGAAAGAGCTTTTCTTTATTTTTCCGAATTGTTTGGTGGACAACGATGGATTTATATAAATATTAGGCATTAACGGCCCATACTAAAACCTAGCTTCTCCAACCATTCGCTTGCGTGAAGTGGAAGGGACCTACAATTTTTAAGCCGAATTCAAGCGGCAAATTTGTGTAGCTTCCTATGGCAATGGATACTCTTGGATGTTTGTCAGACGTTCGCAACCGGTAAGGCAGTGGAAAAAACTTTTTAGATGTTACTTGTCCCGGCGGGATTTGAACCTGAGACCTTTAACTTAGTAGTCCAAGACACTAACCTCTGAGCCACTGCGCGCACTATTTACACAAATAAGAATTTACTATTTACACAGTGGGAACTATCAGAAATGGTCATTTGCTGCCGCACCTCTTGCGAAAGCCTGAAAAATATCCACGAGTATCAGATGTCATGAAAAGGTTATATGAAATTTGGAACTCTAGAACCCCGAAAAGTACCTATAAAAGCAGTTTGTTGCTTTTCTTAAATCCGGCCACTCACATGCCCCTTATGGATAACACACTATTTTAGATGTGCGGAACCATATTGAAGCTGGTGTGCCAGGTATTTCCGTTACAAGAATTTGATTAAAAAACATGTATAAGTCCACAATGACCGACGATTTTTGTTTTCTGTTACTCCCAGAAGGGAGTTCTGACAGGAGAATGTTTGGCATATAGCATTTTTCGGAAGCCATATAATCCATCTTTGTGGTGATAATTCATTTAATTAAAAAACTTTCTGTTACACTTTACCCTGGGATACCGCTCATACGTTGTTTTCATGCTCCTTAACCGTAAATTCATACACAACTTTTTTAAATCCTCGTTACGGGACATTTGATGTCACCTTTAGAAAACATCTGGCAGCATAAGTAATTGCGTTGCTACCTTTCGCGTGTGATGTGTTAAATAAACAGCAGCTTTCTTTTGGTGGAACGCTCCTTTTTTCTTTCCATCCGATTTCTGTACCATAATTGCTTTCTTTCTTTCTTTCGAATTTGTTGATACCTGCATAATTCCATTTAAATAAATTGCAACAAATCGGGACATAAGTTCCAAAATATTTTGTCGAAGATGGGACATAAGTCCCAAATTTTCGGAGAGTTCTCTAATCTCAGCAGCAGGATAGGTTTATTGAATTGCATTTCGAAGGCTCTGTTCGAAATCGGTTGTAAAGGAAGCGGGACGAAAATGGAACATGTTTGCTGCAATAAATTGAAACATGTGTACGTATATTTCCTCCGACTTACTACTCATTAGCGGTGCCGTGAAATTCATTTACCCAAAGTGCAATAAGGCCAAATGATAAAATAAAACCTCGCACCTACTCCAAATCAAACAGGGACCCCAAGCAGGGGGGCAGGATGCTCCCCCATAGGCATTGATCTGTTTAAGGAATCTACTTGAGATTTCGCAACAAAACCCATAAACAGTGCAATGTATATGGGGGGGGGGGGGTGCAGGTCACCCTACGCAACCCCCCTTCTTGGAGTCACTGTTTGATTTGGAGTAGGTGCAAGGGCGAATTGTTGAAAACAGCACCAATGGAAAATGAAATAACGCCAAATTGGCCTTATTTCACTTTCACATCATTTGGTGAGACATAAGTCCCAATTTTTACTTTTGGGAGTTATGTCCCACTTGAGTGAGATATATGTCCCGAATCGATTTTGGGAGTTATGTGCCACTTAAGTGAGACATAAGTCCCAAAAGTAAAAGTTGGGACTTATGTCCCTGCGCCCATATTCACACCATATCATACCCCCATATGTGGCTCTGGGATCGCTTTTTTCGAAAGTTCTTATTTATGGACCAATTTGGCTAAAATTCACACACACACACAGTCTAAAGAAAGTCTTTGGCACTATTTGGACCCGATAGGTGCCGCTGTGGTGGACATATTTACGAAAATATAGTTTTCCCTGTATATAATTTTCATATCAACAATAGGCGTGTTTCTTTGCACGCGGATATAGGGATGGCATCAGAAAACGACTATCGCCGCTTAAGAATTCATCAAAAAAAGTTTTGCAGCACACATGCACCTATGACATGCACCGTGACACAGCTGTAAGTTGTAGTTAAGAAATTTGTATTGAAAATCCTGAAATTGAAAAATATTTACTTCCGCCAATTGAAATGATGCCAAGCATATTCTAAAATTGGGAAAAACAATTTCACATTAACAGATTTGCTAAATTCAATTACCTTTATAATGAAGTTTGAAAAAATAATAATAATAAAATCACGAACAAAATATTCGGCGGGATGTGTTAGTGGTCGGAGGGATGTCAAACTTTGGCATTTCCTGAAAAATTTATCGCATCGGTTCATCAGAAACGAAGAAAATGGGTTTTGGAAGCACTGTTTATCCCCGCTAACTGACTTAGCGGCGATAACTATCCCCGCTAACTGACTTAGCGGCGATAACTATCCCCGCTAAAGTTAGCGTATATAGGATAAGTTGTTGTTGTATTTTACATGCAAATTTCAAATTATCCCTATATCCGCGTGCAAAGACACACGGCTAACACACACGTTGGTTGTCAAGACTATTTATATATTTCATGTTGTATAAAAAGCAATTGCCGTAAGTGTGTCTTGCAAAAACTCGAGAACGGCTCGACTGATTTTTTTTTTGTTTTGTTCATTTCAATACTGGGGTGGTTTAGGAAAAAAGAGAATTTAGAAAAACAAGGGAAGGAAAGAGAATGATTAGAAGAATATAGCAATGATTTATATGGCGTTGCGAGATAAAATGATCAACAAACAAACATTTAGTTTTTCTTTCGAAGTAAAATGGACTGTAATGCTTTGATAATAATTAACGACCTTTATTTAAACTTATTTAAACACTTAAACACGAAGGAACACAGCGAGTGTTGATATTACGACGACTGTTCTGGTGGACTTGTGTAACACTTCTACTTCTTCGTGGTCGTCGCTGGTTCCTCAACGCCTCGCATTTGCATCTCCACCGTTGCATTTCCACAGTTGCATCTCCACCGTTGCTCTTGATTGTCGATGCAGCTATTGCTGTTCCTGACCGCCGTTGGTGTTGCGGATGGTGACTGGGTTCATTGACCATTTATTCCTATTCCGTATAGGTTCGTGGGCGCCCTGGGGTATGCACCGATTATGTGGGTACATCCGATCGCGAACAGCCCCCCAAAGTATGCCGTGTAGAGCAACACATTTGATTGTTTATTATTAATCGTCTTTTCTCTGCGGTTGCACTTTTTTTTGCGCCTCGAACATTGGAAATTTGTTTTTCTCACCACGAACCGGTAGTTAAATGAAAATAAGTTTGCCGATAAAATTTGGGCCCCCCAAGTGGCGATGGAGTCGAAATATTTGCTAGAAAACTACATTTACTTATATTTGTTCATATCAGAATGGATAAATAAGTTGAGTTCTGATAGGTGGCGCTGTATTCTCAGTTTTGTGTTTGTTGGTCGATTTCGTTGTTGACATTTTGAGTTAAATCGTGCGCATACACAAATTGAATGTTTGATTCGAAAAAGTAAGCCGACACAGGCGCCTGCCAGACAACTAGCACCAACATAAGCGGAACAATTATGTTTTGTGAACGGGCTAAACTATGCGGAGAAAATTCTGCAGTCCCTTAAACCGCCGAACCGATTGAGCTCAAATCAGGCTGGTTTCGATCTGAAACTGTTTCTGTGAAGTTTGGTCAAAATAGGTCCACCAATTTTTCCTTGACATTTCTTTTCTGACGTGTTTTTTTCTGATCACTGACTGGCCAAAATATCGGACAAAGGTAATAACCCCTGTCCGGGCAAAGAATATTACTTACCTACAGAGATGGGTCTGTCATTAACTTGAACAAATCGAATTAAATACAGTTATTGTTTTTTTAGTTTTTATAAGACATAATTTTGTATTACCTACTTAGTTAAATAGTTCGAAAAAATTAAATACATTAAGTTATTTGAAAAAGAAGTATGTAGCAAATGAAACTATTTCTTTTGGCAATTTGGGAAAATTTGAAATTGTGAAAGCACATTTTTATGGGTTTGGTTGCGGTAAAAAATGTGACATGGGATGTACAGAGGATTTCGACAAACAAATAGAATTTGTTTGCTTATGTTTTTTTTTGAAGCTCAATATTATTCCAGCCCTTTTGGAGTTATCTGTGTTGATATTTGCCGTAGATAGATTTTAATGACTTTTTTTTTTGCTGATAAAGAAGAAGTTCAACATTTTAGTGAATCCGAGTACCTATCCAAGAATGTTCTTCTTTGTTTCGGAGTGTTAAATTTTTTTAGTCAAAGCAGCTGTTAGCATATTGTAAGCTTAATCCTTGTCAGTAAAATAATTGACGGATGTTGAGTTTCTGTGAAATCAATAAAAAGGTCCTGTTATTGATGCTGCTAATTGGGCGGCAATGCCTTTGGCGATAATATCTCCTTCCTTACCGACCCACGAATGGAACACTGTTTAGAGGATAAAACGCTTCTGAGTGACAGGCCTACCAGATTTTCATTCCATAATTGTCTGGTTTATCAAGCGTATATTGTTTGAATGGATAGTCACCCCGCTGCGCATCAACCATTATATTTTTGACTAGCCCATACAATTTTTTTGAATTATTATTTATTTGATTGAAAATTACCCTAATATGTGCAATCCACTTGTTTTGTCATCCAACCTGACGAAGCTCAACAAAAACTTAAAGCGTTTCAAGCCCTTCATTGCTCTGAATATTGGAGGATCATGTACATGATTCCATAAAACATCATAATTGCTTGCACTTTGTTTGAAATGCGCAGCAGTCGGCAGCACACCAAAAAATGCGTAGGCACACCTCTTCTAAGGTTTTTCAATCAAGATTTGGGGAGCTTCTTAGTTTGCAAATTGAACAAGTTTGGTTCGCTTATTTTATTTGAATTATAATATCTAATTGTTCTTTTAACTATAAGTGGAAACATGAATAACAATTTTGAAGAAAAAAAAAAAAGTTCATTGTCGACGTCAGCGTCTAAATGTAAATAAAAAGCGTTCACCGGTCATAAACTTATTTTCGTTGTGGGAGATTTACTTTGTGCAACTCCTTGGTAACTCTTATTATATAACGAACGCGGCCGAGGGAAACTGATTATTATTTT
Source organism: Portevinia maculata (assembly GCA_949715645.1). Taxonomy (NCBI): domain Eukaryota; kingdom Metazoa; phylum Arthropoda; class Insecta; order Diptera; family Syrphidae; genus Portevinia; species Portevinia maculata. Next base: position 152,316,667 of record OX454525.1, on the reverse strand, counting down.
GATCAACTTATTTTTTCTTTTGAAGTCTATTAAAGAAGAAAGAGAATTTGAGAACATAGAGAAAGGCGACAGTCCGCGTGGGCGAGCTGTTACATATAGGAACGAAACATGGTTCCTTTTTCTATCCTTCATAAAGCAGGCGTCGCAAAAATCTTAGTATGGGTGAACTGCTTATTTTTCTAGCTTGAGTTTTTGGGCATAATTTTTGCCGATTGACGGACGGGCGAACGGACATGGCTAGATCAACATTACTGTCGATGCTGATCAAGAATATAGTAACTTTTAGTAGTCTACAGGTAATATTAAGGTATGTAACAAACTATGAGTCAAAATGAATATACCCTTTGAATGAACAATGCAGCAACGCTATGCCTAAATGCTTTTTCATCGATGTTTAGTTCGCTTTATCGAGTATCTCTATTGGACACCGGTGCCCGTTTACTTCCCAAAAATCGTATTTATTTATTTTTATTATAAAGGCATTCATTAAAGAATCAAAAGCTTTTAATTTCTGAAAATTATTCTGAGAATGCCACAAATCAACAGTTACCTTGATTATTCATCTTAGGAATAGGTTTGGAAATGAAATTTAAGGATTTATTTCGTCATTGACATTAAAAAAAATTGGTACAACATTTTAGAGTTCCAATCTTTTATTCCAAGTCAAACAAATATTTTTTTGATTATGTACAATATCTACATATATACCTATTTATTATTTTGTTGATTTTTTTATTAATTTCACAATATTCTAAATCAACATTTTATATCTTCCTCTTTTTCTATGACTGAATGAACAATCATCAACACACGAATAAAAACAAATCAACAAAATATACAACAACCTCCAATACCATCTATCTCTGCATGAATTCTATATATTAAAAATATCTAGACTGCTTCCAGTTAAGGAAAACTTCCTCTGTCGTCAGGTATTCAAGGTGAGTGCAACATTTTCTTTCTTAAATTTCTCTTGCATAAAAAAAAAACAAGTTTCTTATTGAAAGTCTTGGTTTTTTATCGCCATATCATTCGCATTATCATCATTTTGTTATTCTCCAAGATATTTTTTTTTTCAATTACATACTTTATCACTTGTAATTGAAAAGGCCCCTGCCTTTTCCAAACATTTTGTTATTCGAAATATTGAATAGAATAGTAATATACTTTTATTTTAATATCCTTTCCATGTCGTTGGATTTTGAGTTTTGTATTTTATGCACACTCGAAGAATCACAAAACAGTCTCAGATAGTGAAACCAATTGTATTTTTAATTTGAAATTAGTATACAGGGATTCTTAAAGATTTAGTTGAAACTTACTGAACTCATGCTGTGATGGAAACCCATTCTTGTTTAATTTTGTGATCAATGGTTTTAATAAGGTTCAAGATATAGATATAGGATAGACCATAGAATTGCAATATTACCTATACTTATTTTTGAATTTTTATATTGGAAACATTAAGGATACTTTTTTTAATAATGTATTTCAGAGAGATAGAGATGACAGATAAAATATGGTTAAGATAAAGTTTTATTAGCGGATTATGAGAATTAACAGATGAGTTGACGATACTTAGAAAGGGGCGACTAAGGGGATGAAATTATGGGTGGCGACGGTGTAGAGGTTAGTGTGTTGGCTTGTGACCCGTGCGGTGCAGGTTCAATCCCCATGGGGAACAACAACATACGCCACCCAATCACATGCCTCTACACCAAAAGGAGGATTTCTGCCTGGTAGTACAATGGAACGTTACCGAGTCTGAGTGCTCTGGGATTTGGATTTCCGTTTTTTATATAAAAAAAAAAAAAAAAAAAAAAAAAAAAAAAAAAAAAAAGGATGAAATTGATGGGTGGCGACGGTGTAGAGGTTAGTGTATTGGCTTGTGACCCGTGCGGTGCAGGTTCAATCCCCATGGGGAACAACAACATACGCCACCCAATCACATCCCTCTACACCAAAAAGGAGGATTTCTGCCTGGTAGTACAATGGAACGTCTGAGTGCTCTGGGATTGGAATTGGGAAGGGATGAAATTGCATGAAGGCAATTTTGCCATTCATGTGGGCCCAGTGATGATTTCTACATCTTGAAACTGTCCCGCAAGCTTGCATGCGAATCCGTTGACACGACTGGATATCACCGGCGTCCAAAAAGGTCGATCAAACAAAATCAATAGTGGCATGCACTGCACATGCCGAAATTTTGTTTAAAACATAGAGAAAGCGTACAGTCCGCTTAGGCGAACTGTTGGATACCCTGTTCCTATGTATATCCCTCATAAAGTAGCTGGGAAGTTTGATTCTCGCTTATGATTGCTGCATCATCAGTAGATTATCAAGGACTGTAATAAATATCAAGGGACTTAACGATATGGGACCAATATCTCCCATATTTTTCCAGAACTCAGAAGGTATCTCGTCCGGCCCAACTGTTTTTTTTTTGAGTCATTGTCGCTTTCCTAACTTCTTCAATAACTATGCGGGGTACTTCCTTCGCGTTTGACTTGGAACGTTGATTGATATTGCCTTTTTGACAGGGGTCGTTGGATCTCTCCTTTAAATATGACACTACCAACTGAGCCGATCGCGTTTCATTTTCTTTGAGATGGGTTCTTTAACGGGAAGGCTTCCTCGGATCTTTTAACTTCTTATTCGATCAATCTTTGTTACTCCTGCTGTCATGCGAAGCATCCTCATCTCAGCTGCCGTTAATTTGCCCTCATACTTTTTGTACAATGTCCAACATTGTGAACTATGGTGTAAGCCTTCCTTTCAGTTAAGGGAGCATTTTTCTTTCACAGAAGATGGCTGAAAATTCCCGCCACTTCATCCACCCTACGCTTACGCGATATTTAATATCGTCATTTCAGCTTGCTTCGCTATTGATCATAGATCCCAGATATTTGAAATTTTCGCACTTTGGGTTCGCTCTTCCATTCATATAATTGTCTGGAATAGGGCGGAGTTGATCAGAGAACAGACAGCGCAAGTATTCTGTTTATTTCGGACTTAAACGTTAGCCATTCTTCTCCAAAACTTCCACCCATACATGAAGTGCTCGTTGCAGGGACGTTTGATCCTCTAATTGTGGCTCCATCGTTAGCAAAAAATAACTGATGCACTTTGGAGTCCCTCACTTTTTCTTCAAGCAGATAATAGTAGTAGTATTTTTTCGTCATCCACAAGAAGCAGCCCTTGGGCATTGTTGATAAATTTTGGCAAACGGATTTCCTGAAATTTTTTCCTGCTCTGTGCGTCTTTTTTTGAAATGGGTATACCCCTATTTAGGCTGGTTTGTCGCAGTTCATGGATAGCATGGTTCGTATCAGTAACAGAAGAAGACATTTCCTCCGAAAACCGTTGCAGGCACTCCACCCACTTTGCTTGGATTTGAGCGCACTTTCTCTTCGCTGGCCTCTTGCGAAGTCTGAATTCCAATTTGAGGTGCGATTTTTTTAAGCCTTGAATGCCACTTTCTTGTCGCTTATCACTATTTTAGGTTCATATGTCCATCACCATGTAAATATATATTGAAATTACTAATTACTATCCTTATCTGCATTTAAACAGCAAAGACAATCCAATAAAAACTTGTTATATATTCAAGCCGCAAACTCTAACCAATCAGTGTTGCATGTGCATTTCGCATATCTTGCAACGTGTCAACAATATCAAGATTCAGCACAATCTTGCATCAACTGTCAAAGAAGTGTAGCACTTCGAATTCATGTATACACTCGCCCCGTATCGATCTTCAAATCAATGGCAATCACTGCAACACCACGGTTTGGTTATTCTACTCTCCCTTGAATACTTATGGAATGCCGCTTGCCATTTTGCCAAGAACTCTGTTGGATAGGATATTGCAAGGAATCATCACCCACTGCTCTTTGCTCAATTTTTTAAATAAATACTTAAAACATTTTTCCGAATTTCCTCAATTTGCAAGTAAATTTGAATTGCAACTCAATGCATGAATTTCATGGTGCAACCACGTGCTGGCTGTAAACTTCAAAAAGAACAAAACTAGCATCTACTTGATCTGCGGGGACCGGGGCCAAATCAATTGATAAAGGGATATTGTGTGTCGACACGGTGTACTTTCTAATGACAGCAAACACTAAACCTGAATGAGTTGTTGTAAATCCTTATTTGTTCCATCCGTTGAAAAAGCAACTGGGTTTGCTGGGTTTACTGGTGTAGAGAGAATGGTGAAGAGCAGGGCTTGAGAATATTGCTTTAATTAAAACAATACGAACACTTTTTCTTGGATGTAGAAAACCTCTTATATAATTTTTTTTATTCATTCTTTGTTTGTGGTATTTTTATTGAATTTGTTTAAAAAGTATGTCAGTATTTTTTTCCCTTCATTGATGAAAGTTGGTGAACAGAAACAGAGATAGTATTAAACATTTAATTAGTGACAAACGTCATATTGAACAGCAAAATGTTCATTGGACATTTTTGTTTGTTGTCATTTTATTTTCTATTGAGTGGTTGACCTTTAATTAAAAAATAATTCCCGTTCAAAGTTGGCACAGCATGTAGGTAGAAGAGGAAAGGCACTTTACCTTCTATCGACATTTCTGAAGGAAGTCGTCTCTAACTAATTGACTTTTATTTGTTGTTGGCCTGTATGCCAATTACCGCATATGACTTTCAAAGTGCTAACTCATTGAATTATATTTATATGTGCGGACAGGTGAAACATTTTCTTGTTTTCATGAACTTATATATGTACCCATATAGTGCGGGTTTTGAATTGTAATTTGGCAGATGACATGGATGTTACAATTGCTGACAGCTTTTTACTGAAAGCAGTTTGTTAAAAGTGACTTTACCATCAGCTTCCAATATTCGTTTCCTGGTTCAAGCCCCCCATGTTCGGGTGTAGAACAGGAACGGCAACGTGTGTTAATCTCATTTAATTCCGATCTGGATAGCATAGTTCAGTGAGATAAAACCAATAGACTGGAATTTAATGCTTTTGTCATTTTAGTGAAACCTCAACAGTCTGCCATTATACATGAATGGCACTTACATCGCTTAAGCCGAACGGCTTTCCATTCTCGGTATCTGTGTTAATGATAGCCTTTGTTGGAATGACCACATTTTCACTGTCGCCAAGAGCGCTCCACATTGTCTAGGCTCCTCACTCGATGCAAGAAATACTTATTCCATTCCAATTTGGCTGCAATTAATAAATCAATTTCGGGCAAACTTGAGTATAACGCTCATTATCTGGGCCGATGCTGCAGTAATACATTACAAGCTATTGAAATCGATTGACTCTTTGAGCCATCGTAGCAATGTCTCCTGCCTATCGATTTTTTATCGATGTTTCCAACACAAGTGCTCTAATAAAATAGCCAACTTCATTCCAGCCCTTAAAAATTTCAACCGCAATACCCGCCATGCCAGGAATGCGCATCACTTCACTATTAAGCCTACTTTCGGACGTATACAGTGAATTATAAAGAATCGTGTCTTAGCCTCACAAGTGGATTGCTCTTTCACGCTCTGTTTTTCCTACACATTATGATTTGCAAACATTCGTTTTCTTTTTTTCCCTTTTCCATAATGCCCTGTGCTGTGCTGTGCTGTGCCAAAAATACTGCGACTCAAGGTCAATGTTAGTTTCGTTTTTCTTGTGTTGTTTGAACGTTTTTTTTTTATTTTTTGAGTGGGAAGGTTTCTTATTAAAGTATTGGAATTAATATTTATGTTGGAAGCATAAGTGACCTAATCTTCCAATGGCTTTTCACCCAGATGTGGTGGCTTGGGATCATCAGTGGTGACCAAAAACACATTACCTAATTCCATAGGCAATTTTCTGCTTGAAAAACACCGAGAATTTGTTTAATTTCCTCAAATGTGTATGAAAGACAATTTGTCTACGAGTATCTTCGGGCTGTTTTTTTTTTTTTTTTTTTTTTTTTTTTTAAATATTAAAATTAATAAAATGCCCTCTGCACTAGATTTAACTAGATTACATAACAGGGACAGAGTTAAGGTAGTTGTTTCGGTTGAATTATGAAAAATAAAAAAGTTTCAACTGCGGCCAAATTTAATTTTAAATAAAAATCGCCAATCATAAACCTATAAGTATGGGTTTCCACTGCAGTGACAAATATATTACACATAGTTTTTTTTTTTTTGTTTAGTGCATCTAAAGCTCGTAGGTATACTGCATAACATCCCCATCCGTATTTTGTTATCCCTAATGCATCACAAAAATATTGTTTAAGTAGTTAAAAAAACTGTTAATAAGGTATAATGATTTCAATCTACTCATTAATTTCATTTCTTTAATCCAACAAAATCCCTTCCATTAAAACAGTGATGCTTGAAATTAAAAACTCTATTCATTTCATTTCCTGTACTCGTATGTACTTTATAATTATTGATTCGAACATATTTGCTACCACCCAAACCACGTAGCAACTTACATAGATTAAACATCCAGTTGTGCAATCCTATTTCAAATGGTACATATTGTGAAAAAAGGGCAACGTAAATCCACACAAGTATGTACATTAATGTAAATATATTTTCTGAAAAAAGAGTGATATCTGCTAGGTTAATAAAACCTTGAATCTCGAATGTTAGTTCAACTGTACGCTGAATCAATATTGATGCATCAGGGGCAGCAATCACATAGTTTCCGTTATATTGGTACGCTACAAAACCGCAATGAAAAGGAAAATCGATTGAACTGAAAACGCTATTTCGATATCTGCTGGATAGATATTGAAAAAATAAACCAAAAACTATAGGTACTTGCAGATGTTTCATCCCAATCATTTGTTTGTTGAATTCCTAAAAGTGATTCCGCTTATTTGGGAAATATTTTCAAAGAAAACAGAGAAATTTTAATTTTAATACGCCCAACTCATGATATCCATCGAATTCACTTCGAAGTATAGGTATATTTTCGAGTAAGTCAGTAAACATCTGAAAGAATGTTTTTTACCATTTCGTCGGTCTATAGTCTATAGATTTATATGTTTCCTGATTAAGTAAAAACGAAATTCAGTGTTTTTTGTTTGTTTATAACCGTGTCAACAGGAAGGCATTATTGTTTTGTTTTCCTAGCGACACAGGTTAATTTATTTATGTCAAATAAGGATTTCATTTTATTCAAATTGAGCATATGCCAGCAAGGGAAATAAACGTGTTAACTGCGTAAATAAATCTTCTTTGATGGGTTTATTAAGTCTGCTAGGGAAGTTTGGTCGAATCCGGTTGTTTTTTTGCAATATTTGTGATGGTGAATGCAATCGGTAGTGTTGTTAACATGAGCATTAGAATTTTGGAGCAATAATAATTTTAATTTTTTTCATGGGTTAGTAATAACTAGACCTCGGATTTTGCATATTTGCATATTTTTGAAGGATTAAGATAGGTAAATTCTGATGACACCAAGGTTCGATTCATTGAAAATAGAGTTGAAAACGATATGCATATTTTTTAAATTTTTAGCATATTTGCATGAAATGCATATGCATAATATGTATATGCAAAATATATGCAAACTATGCAAAGAATATGAAACTATGCATAAAATATGCAAAAAATTCCTATGTTAAACAAATCAAAAAATAAAATAAAAGCGATTGAGAGGGTGGTATACATATTGAAATTTTATTAATTATTGTCAGATATAAAAGTGGAGCAAATAATACTTAATATATACGATATTTAATAGGTTTAAAAATTATTCAAGATAATTGGTATTACAATATACAACCATAATTTTCTCTAAATTTTCAATTAAGAGGCTTTAACGTTTCTCTCTGAGATTCGGATAAAAAACTTTTAAATTTTTACCAGCTTTGATCAAATAGCAGCATCCGTTAAAAGCAACAACACAATCACACAAATCGAGCAACAGTTGCATTATTTACTTCTTCCAACTGTTTACACGAAAATAAAAATGAGCATGAAGATTCAATGTTCCTACAATCAAATTCACGACATATCGCCCTTGATTGTCCGTTGTTTCGTCCACTGATATCCAAAAGTTTTCGTCTTTGATACTGTCGCGAATTTGTAGGATTGATTGTTGGTAGCATTTATCCAAGTAGCTCTTTCTGAGAGTACTTTCATCTGGAATAACTTGCCCTGTGTATTTTTTTTTATAAATTATTAAATGTAGCATTGCCAAGCACATTCCATGGTATATTTGCCGCAACCAACGCTGTACATAAATCCATTTTAAATTAATTGTTGGAATTGTCGGAAAAATTGCTGGACGTGTTGCTAGAAGTATGCTCATTTTCGTCGTTGTTGCCTTTGGATGCTTTTAACCTTCGGTGAAGTGAGATAGCACTATGCTACTGCAATTGAAATTTTTTTCGCAAGGAATCTAAAATATTAAAAACATTAGAACGTACTTTTAATTTAACAATCAGGCTTACTGCAAACAAATATTTCGATGAACAAATTTAGAAATTCGTAAAAAGTTTGAAATTGGAAAATTGGTTTACATAAGCCTGAATATTTAAATTTTACCTTTTTAGCACAAATTGTACAGATTATATTGTTGCCATCAAATTTAAAGCACTTTTCGGGGAGGCTGTTGAACCATTTTCCTATCAAATTTTTGTTATGTTCGTTGATTTTTGACATTTCACTATACTACGCCCGTGGATGTTCGATTGAAAACTGAATTGACAATATTGTTTCTTACTTACTTATATATGCTGATACAGCGACAGTGTATTGCGCTTTCCTGGTATCAATTTCGGCATATGAAAATTGCATTATGGTATTTCCACGAATTCCGCATGTGCATATTTTATTATTTTGGGTAATTTTAGAGTTCAGTTCCTATTGCTATTTCCACGAATTCGGCATGTGCATATTTTACTATTTTTGTTTAATTTTACAGTTTCCCATTAATATTGTAAAGTGAATGGAAACCAATTAATATTTTACGAGATAAATTCAATTTTTCGAAGAAATGCTTTTGCATATATTATGTTTAGCATATTTTGCATATGTTGCATAGCATATTTTTGGCATATTTTCTTTGCATATTTTTTGCATATATTTTGCATATTTTCGATATGCATTAAAATTTGTTATATTGGAACGATGAAACGTCTAAATACAAAGTTTGGTATCAATCTGATAAAAAATAAGCAAATATGCAAAATCCGAGGTCTAGTAATAACCAAGCATAAAACTGTATACTGATTGTTCTAAAATTGAATTGGGGTAGGATCCGGAATATGCGGATCAAATACATGCATTTCGATACATATTGGAAAAATTCTCAGCGTATTTCAAGCAGAGCTCCACGCCATTCAGTAAAGCTGCAGTCACATCAATACATCTGGTATTAAAGGCGCCTAGATCCATATATTTATGGATAGTCAAGCAGCTATAAATGGTGCAGGGAAATAACTTAACGGGCAATAACTTCACATGGGCAATAACTTCACCTCGAGTGGGAAATAACTTCACTTTTTGTTTGTGAAGTTATTGCCCACTGAAGGTGAGCAATTACTCCACCGTAAATTTTGTGAAGTTATTTCCCATCTATAATTTGAGATATTGTCTATTATAACTGAAGAGCAAATGTGAAATGGAGTTATTTATGAGGTTTTTGTATAATTTCCTTTATAAGACCTTACGGAATAAGGCTAATTTGGCGTTATTTCACTTTCCATTGGTGCTGTTTTCAACAATTTGCCCGTGCACCTACTCCAAATCAAACAGTGACCCCAAGCAGCGTGGTTGCAAGGGAGAAACATGCACCCCCATATGCATTGCACTGTTTATGGGATTAGTCGCGAAATCGCAACTAGATTCCATAAACAGTGCAATGCCTAAGGGGGGCATGTTGCCCCCCGCTTGGGGTCACTGTTTGATTTGGAGTATGTGCGAGGTACGGTTCTTGAATTATAATAAAATGTTAAGAGAAATTATTTCCCAAAAAAAAGTGATGATATTGCTCACCTATTGTGGGCAATAACTTCACAAAAAAAGTGAAGTTATTTCCCACTCGAGGTGAAGTTATTGCTCATGTGAAGTTATTGCCCGTGAAGTTATTTCCCGGCACCGCTATAAATGTCCATAACTCGTATTCCATTGAATCCAAATCAGTCATGGACGGATTCAAGATTCTTTAAGCACATAAAACCAAACTGTGGTGGATTCCGGGCCACGAAGGCCGACAAACTGGCAAGAAAGGGCTCTGAAACTCCTTTCAAAAGTCCCGAACACTTCTGCTGCACTCCCAGACTATTATCTAACGGGTCACCACGGGTAACGATACCACCTGAACAATATGAAAAAAGTCGAGTCTTTAGAGTGCCGGCTATGTCAGAAAGTAGAAATACTACTACCCTCAACAGTTTCTAGCTTAGACGACCTTATAGGTCGTAGTGCCTCTTTCTTCGCCTTAACGAGCTGGAAGCTCAAAAATATAACAAGGAGTGGAAGCACCATTTTTAGTTAAATGGCTAAAAAGTAATTACTAACGTTTTTTTTTTTCATTGGGTGACAACCTGCAAATAGTCTCTCCCCGAGACACTGCAACCTGCATCACGACTTCCAGTTGTCCACAGAAAGCGATCTAGCATAGCCTTCTACAACAATAGGATCAGTTGAATATAAAATAAAAGCTTGCTGCTTATGGCGTTTCATTAAATAAAGGTTTGCTCTTTTACTTAAAAGTCCGCTTTGGCGAACTGTTAAATATCGCTCATGAATTGGACGTTTGTATGGGTGAATTTTTAAAATCGATTAACATATTTTGCTCTACAACATTGAAAGGATTTTATACAAAAAACAAGGTTTTTGTAAACAAACACTCGTTAAAAAAGGCCATGGCATCCACATACTTTGAGAAGAATAGAACTTTCATTAACAATGATTTATTAAATAAAACGATTTTTTTTAAATAGTGGGTCAGTGGGCGGATTTTAAAAATATTTACACATGATTATTGAGGGCCACTAGAAAGAATATATTCCGAATTTCTGCTTCCTAGCTCCAACTTTGATTTCTCGTTAAAACGGCGGATTTTAAAAATCTTAACTCACCACCACTTCGGGCCCGTAAAAGCAATATATTCCAAATGTCAGCTTTCTACTTTAAGTTTCAATTTTTTGAGATTGTGGGTGGATTTTAAAAATTCTTAAACTTCACTATTTCGGGCCCTATAGAGTAAATGTTTCAAATTTCAGCTTTCTAGCTAGAGTTTTAGGGCCTAATTTTTGCCAACGGACTTAGCTAGAAATAGCAACTTCAAGGGGTCTACGGGCAATTATAAGGTTTGTTACAAACTATGAGTCAAAATTAATATACCCTTAGAATAGGGTATAAACTTCAGAATTTTTCAAAATAAACACTTTCAATCGGCAGTCTTAATGAGACACCCTTCACATAACTAAACCGCTACTAACCCCTGTTACATCGTCGCCTGAGAATTGTTTTGTTCCATACGCCATTGGCACTTTTTCGAGAAAAACGTATTTAAAGGTTTGCGTACTTGGTACTCCGAAACTGTGTGATACGATTTTTTTTTATTTTTTTAATTTGAAGTTAGTCTTATAAAGAGTTCACCTACCAATTTCCAAAGTTAATTTCCCAAACCGTTAAGAAACCACGTTAATTAACGTAAAAGTCTCCTTTTTTGACTTGTGTCCCACCTCCTAAATTTTGAAATTGATTTTTTTTTTCATACACGTGGAACACAAAAAAATGGATATGGCACAAAGCAATTCTCATCCAAAATATGTGAAAGGCAAGAAAGCATGGAGTTGGATGCTACAATTTAAAAAGAAAAATCGATTTCATCTTTTTTGCTAACAAAGTTTTTATTCAAAAAATACAATAAAATAAGAAAATTATTCAAAGTGTTTAGCATTAAACCAGTGAGTGAAAAATGTCAGATCAAATCAGATCAGAAAAGTACAGCTTCGAGTCATAATGTTCTCCTCTCAGCTGCGAAATTTCAAATAGATAATCCTCTCTGTTTTCTAGTGAATTTCGGGTTTTGAGTGAGCATTGTACCGTCAATGTTTGGCCTGATGTCGATTTGATCACAATTTGAACTCGTTCCATGTTATTCTTTCGATATTTTTTTTCATATTATATGCGAATATTTGTAACATTAAACTAAGAAATACGATATATCATGCCAAACAAATAAATCAATTGGCATCAGTACAATTTGAATTTTCAAATTTGACACATTTCACTCACTTGCCCCACCTCTAAACTAGGTACAGAAAAACTTGTGCTAAACTGATCTGCACAGCTTCATGGAATACAAATTGACAGAATGTAGAACACTGCGGCAAGTTTTTTACTCATGTAACACCAAATCTTGTACTTTTCTGAATTTTTCTGTACTTATCTGTGCAGCTAAAGCGGCCCTTACACGGTCAATCGGTTGACATCATGCATCGTGTATGTGTGGATTGACGTTATCCCTTACACAGTTCAATCGATTGACGTGAACTTTTTAGTTTTTGTGAGTTTTCGTGGTGTACATATGTGGGATGAGTGAAACGAACGATTGTATTGCATTTATTGCTCTTGCAATATATTCTTGAATTGTACTGCGAGATGAACACGGAGATTAGCTGTCTTTAATGAAACTAATTTCATTAAAATACCAACGAGTTGGTTCACTGAAATTATCAACACCGGATCCGCTTTTGTTTAATTCATTTAAACGTTTTAGCTCGCGCCGAAAATTCGTTCTTAACATATTTATTTTTCTGGTGACATCCGCTTTTTGTGCATCAGGATACTCTTCTTTATACTTATGCAGTAAAACTTAATATTGTTGCATTTTTTTGTTTCGGTCGCTATAACCTTTCCCTTTGACATCCCATAAACTCGGTAATGACCGATACGTTTCAATTAATTCCGATACAAATGCTCGGTCTTCATCCTCCTTCAACTTTCCGCTCGCGCCAGACATGCTTTCGCTTCCGTAACACAAAGCACAATGAAGTAATTACGTCAATCAGACTTCACCAAATGTGTGTGACTCATACATATACATTTTCACAAACACATGCTAGTGATTGATGTCATTCGATTGACCGTGTAAGGGCCGCTTAAGGTTCATTAAACACATCTATTGAAACCATATGCATTCAATGATTGACTGCTCGACGCTCGTACGTCTGCAACTAGGTTTTTGCGTTTGCAGCACTATTCATCACCGCACCGAATTCATATCTTCATAATATCGAATATTATCTACTGTAATGGAGGTGGAACAAACCAATACTAAAATTTTGTTTGCGATCAGTGTTCCACATACATAGCTTTTCTTTAACACGAGTGCACGTAGGACAAACCAATTCTCAACTTTTTTAATATTTTCTGTATCACAAAAAAATTGCGATAAATTATATGGAAAAATTGTCCCAAACGCCAAAAAATGGTTTTTGGCACAAAACAATTCTACGAACTGTTGATTTTGGTGGATATGGGACAAAGTCGATGTTCGATATCTCGGGATTGGAAAGACTAAGAGCAAATCGAATCACGGATTTAAAAAGAGCATACAAAATTACCATAGAATCCGTTACTAACTCAAAAACGACAAAAGTGGCGTATGGAACAAAACAATTCTCAGGCGACGACATGGCTAATCGAATGGCGATTCCATGAATGTTTTAATTCAATACAAAAGGTATACCAGTGGCACTCTTAAATGGCAAACAATTTTCAAATACCTTAAATATTTGCAATAATGAGTTAATTAAATTTAATCATCCCGATAACACAGTTTTGAGCACATTTCAACTAAAAACATGAACTTTTTAATTTGACAACGTTTACGTCACAGTGCTCGCTTTCGTAATTGCCAAGCAAAAACTACGTCAACCAAACTTAATTTTTCGTTGCAGAGATTTGGAAGAATGCCCAAAAATGCGATGCCGGGGAAAACCCATTAAATTATGAGCTAGTCCTAAATGACTAAAAGACAGCAGTGCATAATGCGGCATCACATTAAAAAAGCATTAATCCTGCCGTGGATGCTGATTTAATTTTGTTGTACTCTCTGCAATACTACCAGAGATCAATTTTATCTGATTTCCATACTGGGTAATGCTGCTTTTTATTCTACCCATTACCGCTCCAAATCATCTTCCTCCTCTTCTTCTAAATCCTGCCGCCAGTGCAATGAAAACCAGAAACCATGCCTTTTTCAAAAAAAAACCCTCCTGCATATGAGATCTTATGTTCAGTTAAATTGAAAATTCGATAATAGACAACAAAATGTACTTTATCCTGGTAGAAGGCCATTATAATGATGTCCTTTTGCATGGAAATTTCTGGTTCAAAAAAGAGAGACTATGCCACTTAGTAGTCGTCGCTTCTATGCACATTATTTTAGATGATAGTTTGCGAGGTTTTGTTGTCCTTGATATACCTAAATATATATTGTTTTGTTTTATTTTTGTTTTTTTTTGCGTGTCCTCACCTTAAAGCGTAAGTCATTACCGCTTGTTGATTTAATGTAATTTCCAAAATAACCTTACTGGAATTCGGCCCATTTTGCTACCATTTTTTCTACTATTTCGTTATAAGGATATTAATCACTCGAGTCACCTGGTTGGTGTCAATATATCTTTGTCTCTAGTAAACTTATATCAGAGTGAAGCTGTCACTAATTGCGATGGATTTATCACGCCAATTGAATTGTGCGAACGAACGTAACTTGCTGATTGACACCATGATATATTTACGAAAGCACGCTGTTTTTCTTCTTTTTTTTGTGAGTATTTTTAGAACAAAATCAATTGTTTGTGAAATGTCTTTCGCATTTATTATGTATATTGCGCTAATCAAATATCCTTCAAGAAAATAAGAACAGTAAATAAACAAACAAATAGTTTTGCAGCCAAACATGAAGTTAATCTCGTTAATGTGATTTGGAACATGTGAATAAAATTGATTAGGTTGCGGATGGATGGCTGAGACACATTTAATTTAGCTCACCATGATCGGGAGATGATCATTTATATTGTTTTTGGTGAGGTGTAAACTGCTCCAAAGCAAATACGGTAAATAATTTTGAAAGCCGTTTAACAGGTAGAGTGTTTTTTTTAACCGCATAATTAAGTTCATCATAAGCAATCATGTAGTTTAGCGGGTGCACACTCAAGAAAACAAAGTGATATATGTTGATGTTGAGAATACAGCCGAAATTCGGAGTTGATTAGTTCACTATTGACTTGGTTGAAACACGTAATTCGATGGAAGAGGAATGGGTTGAGTTGATATTAGTTACTCTGTCAGACAGACTGTCAGACTTATTTAGAGTTGTCTAATTAGAATCTGAAGTAGACGTTTTCTCATTAATTCAGTACTAGGCGAGCTACCTGAAAAGTGAGTTTCTAGTAGCAATAGTGCCCTTTGGTCCTCATCTTCCGTGAAGCTGCCATCTGGTTTCCTCAGAGCCATCGGCATTCCCCCTTACTTCGCCAAGGCTGTATGTAGCCTCGCTGCAGTAGGAGTACTAGAGATTGTCTTGCAGAACTTCCTACAGCTGTTTCTTTGAGTTTTACTGATTTGCTTCTTATAGTTCGTAGGGGCCGTTTGGTAACTTTGCCGCTGCGCTTTGCTCTATTGAATAGCTTTTGCGCTTCGGATCTGAGATTCGACAAGTTATTGCTCCACCATGGTGTGTGCTTTCTGTTCCTTTCCTTGGGGGACAGAGATGATGGCGTTTTTTATGCCTTCTACTGCGTTCTCCAGCTCTAAGGAGAAGGCCAGAGCTTTCCTCATAACAAGGCACCAAACATTACTTTTTAGAACAACTTGATAGGTCTCCCAGTTGGTCTTTCTTGGGTTCCTTACTGAGTTTCTGTCGATATTGTACTGTTCAGTTTGAATGCTATGCTATGCCGTCATTATCTGCCCATCGAAGATAATGACGGCTCACTAGATACTCTCCAGTTACTGATCAATTTACCTACGCTCGGGATACCAAGCGTGAGGTGGAGTACCTCCTCCCTAGCAAGTTACAAAATTAGGGGTGTTTCCCATGTACTCAATGGTGTCGGTGCTCCCTAATGTGGTGTTGGGGGCATTTGTATCGCACCTTAAAAGGAGTGATATGGGGAGCCTATTGGAATGCTCCACTAGTCGCTGCATGATACAAGTGGCTCATCCCCTGCACAGTACGCCGATGCGATGATAATGATGTGGTTGCCTACGTCAACATCCAGATTCACCTGTACTGGCACCAAGTCTCGCGTCGCGTATTTTGAAAATAAAATTAATTTGTACTAAATGTTTATTAGAATGCATGCTTTCGGTTTCTCGGCCCGAGTGTCCCAAATTACTTTTGCATCTTTAATAGACAATCCTTTGACTTTCCCTTTCAGGATCCATGGCTCCTGCATTAAGGCTAGCCCTAGCACTTTAGCAGGTACACTGTATACATACTATATATAGTTGCGGAGGCAACTATATCATGGTGTATGTTTACATGTGCTAATTTGATTTTGCTAACGTCTTCCGTCAGCATCGTATCTGCCAACTCCTTGGTGATCTCCTGGAAAAGGGCGATGACTGTATAGTCCAATTCTCCCTCTAAGATCGTCCTCTCTGAGATGGCCATAGACTCCTCGGTTTTCTCAGGATCCTGCTCCGCCAATTTGACAGTGGAAGCAAATGTTATAATTGACGGTAGAGCTGTACGACCTACCTGCGATTGCGTACTCTGTGAGTTCAGATTTGATTCCGGCAGAACTCTTTGTCCATTGATATCGTAAAACCTCTTGAGTCCGCACAACGCAGCCCTATCGAATCAGAAGCTTACGGATCACTGGCGTCTTTATGGTATCGAAGGACTTCCGATCGATACCGAGGCCAGTACCTGTTCGGTCCCTTCCATCTGACAGTTGAGTACCTTCCACGGTTTGAAGTTGAGGCCCTTATTCTGAGCTTCCAGCAGTGCCAATGATGTCTTCCTGGTCCGCACTGCGTGGAAGGAAGATTGTAATGGAATGGACTGACAAATTCTTCTGTGTTTGTCAATACGTGAAACAAATGCAGTCTATATACATACACATAAAAAAACAAAAACATCGGCACTCAAAAAGACAACAGAAACTACTTCGATAATCTTGTATTCTCTTCGAAGTAGGAATTATTATTAAACAAATTATCACAGTTAGTACTTCTAAGATCATCGATAGGAAAGTCAACGACAAAATCGTTTACATAAGATTACTAAATACGTGTACGATCAATAAAAGATCTAGTTAAAGTGACTTTTCCACCCTCAACCGTTTTCACAAGAAGCTTTTTTATCTTTGTACCATGCATATTTAACGTCTTTATGCGTTTTCCTTTTTTCCATACAAGTTTCCATGCTACTGCTGCTGTTGTTGTTGCTGCTATTGTCGCCTAAATTGTTGAGACCATCGAGACCAGTCACGTGTTGATATTTCTTTTCTTCGTCCTCTTTGCGTTTATTACTTGCTCCTTTGAGGCAAGAGCAGAGAATTACATGCACGGCTCTCATCACGTAACGACCATCGCCCAAGCGATAATGTGAACGAGATCGTCGTCAGTTTGCTCCACTTATTTATATTAATATCGAAATCGGGTACGAATGCAGTTGGAATTATACTCCTAATCAACTATAGACGGCGTTGTTACCACTCTTTTGCGAAACAGTTCATTTTCGGTCAAACTGAAACTATTATTATATTATTCACGAAAGCAAGTATCAATTTTATTATTC
The DNA here is from genome assembly GCA_949715645.1 of Portevinia maculata. Taxonomy (NCBI): domain Eukaryota; kingdom Metazoa; phylum Arthropoda; class Insecta; order Diptera; family Syrphidae; genus Portevinia; species Portevinia maculata. Next base: position 152,298,924 of record OX454525.1, on the reverse strand, counting down.
CCGTACACTTTATCAAATTTTTACTTTCCAAATCATTTTTCCTTTTTTCTATTTATCCCTTGTAGGCGAATTAGTATCTAGGTATGCATTCTTTGTGTTTCGGGGTGGTCAATTTGTTTGATGTCCGAACCTATTTAAAGTTTGAACTAACTCAGTGAGAACAACAGCGAATACATATATTTGTTTGACATGACGGGAAAATAATGAAATAAAGTTTCTTATTAAAGGTACGATTACACGGTCATTTTTTCGAGTCATTTAAATGACGCTGTGACGTAAAAATCACGTCACAAAGCCGTGTGGTCGCCATTTTGGGACGATATTTCAGGCGTCAAGAAAATGACGGAAAAAAAGGCCGTGTGATCGCTCTTTAATGGCGCCTAGGACAAATGACTACACCTTTTGGCTGTTGCGTCATTTAAATGACAGCCTCCAAAAAATTACAAGGCACGAAATTTATGCCGTGTCATTTTTTACGCAAATGATAAATGACACAGCATTTAATATGGTATCTGTGCTTTCATTTGGTATTTGTGGCATGTCTGGCTGCTATTTCGGTACAAATTACTTTGAGTGACGTCGAATACGAACCGTTGCCGTCAAGTGCTGACAATATGGACTATTTCGTCAACTATCGTGTGAGTTTGAATACCGAAAGTACAACAAAGTCGAGCAAATTATGCAAAACGCAGAAAACGGGAGTAAATAGGGATAGGAAAATTGGCTGTTCGTGGAGCGGCGAAGAAGAATCGCGTTTTATTGTGGCGGTGCAAAAGCAACGGGCGCTTTGGAATAGCTCACTTCCAGAATACAAACTTCAACATGTCAAAACCGATTCTTGGGCAATTGTTGTACTACCTAGAGCTGGCCATCGACGCAGTTGATTTAACCGAATCGTTCGTGACGAAACTGCGCAAGTCCGGTCAAGGTGCAATTGATGCAGGTGATGTAAAATATGCACATTTACATTACTTTATTCGTGGTGATTAAAAAATTATGGAGCGACATGCACGCCAGCACCAGTTTCTTTGTTTTTTCGGCATCCAGGTTGATTGGCTGTCGAAGGACACGAAAACGCGCTGACTGATTTTGAGTCGTTCGACTGCTTTAAGTCTTCTATAATATTGGATGCTTGCAAGTCCCTATTTTATATATGTATGTATATGTATGTATGTATATGTAAATATGTTATTTTACTAAGAGGTCCTTACAACAACAAAAATGGTCCTTTAATCCTGGAAAAAGGATATTTTTCCAAAATTTTATTAGAAACCGCACGGTATAAATGTGTTAAACGTTATTTTACTAAGAGGTCCTTGCAACAACAAAAAAGGTCCTTTAAACCTGGAAAACAGATATTGTGGCTACACCAACCTCAACAAATAATCAAATTGATTGGCTGACATACGAAGGACATTGTGCTATAGTTCAGGTTCTTCTTCGCGCAATTCGAGCAGCACAAATTCCACTCTTCTCGCGACGGCTCAACCACTTCTTTTGCCAAATACTCGTAATCAACTTCGTCTTCACTTCATTTTTTATTTAGATGAGAGAAAAACCTAAATGACAGAAGCTATAATTTTCTCATTGGTCATTACGAAATCGAAATAATAGGAAAGGTGTCATTTGTCATTTTTATGATGCAAGTCATTACCGTGTGATCGGCATTTGTTCGCTCTTCATTTAATGACATCCCAACGGAAAATTCAAAAATGACTCGCAGTGTATACGTCATTTGATGTTGGGACAAAAATGACGATGATAGTCATTTCGTGTGTTCGCCATTTTTTCACAAATGACCAATGACGAATCGTAGCTTGAATATCTCTCCAATGCGACATTTTTTCCTGACGTCACAGCGTCATTTAAATGACTCGAAAAAATTACCGTGTAATCGTACCTTTATAATAAATTTCATTGAACACATACTGTAGGATTTAAAGAAAATATCTAAAGTCAATTGTTCACTTTAAAAAAACATGAATGTCTGCAAAATAAATCGATGCAAGACCATAACTCATTAGTCATCGCGCACATGCTATCTTCTTGACGATGGTGTCGTCGGAGTCGTCGAAACGATGACGTTGAGACGACAGCCATTTGAAGGTTATAGGCAGCAAAACCATCATCAAAACGATATCGTCAGACGATCATCGTCTTATGTGATGAGACCCCTAATTATCCACTTTGGATTTGGATTTCAGTTTAGCATTATTTGTACGAAGCTTGTTCAGTTCTTTTACAAAACGCTGATATGTTTCCTCCAAAATTGAGAGCGTTATGTATATGATTTTAAGAGAACATTCGCTTTTGCTGCCTTCCATTTGTGTTGACGAATCACTTGCTGTTGATTGTGCATGTTGCCCGATAGATGTTTTTTAGCAGTAGAATGCGGTAGGTACATAGTTGTTATGCATAGTTAAATCCGATACGGGAGCACGTAAAGAGCGGCGTCTTAGTACTGCATAATTTATCATATCGAAATATATTACCACTCGAATTAAAATATTCAGCGTCTTGTTCAGTCATATTAACACATGAATAATGAACAAAAAATACTGCATCACATCAATTAATTGTCGTTGAACAGTTGTGATCTATTTACTGACACCACATCAGCAATTCAGCAATTTTTAAAAGAATTTGTGGTTTCAAAGAGATGTAAGACCGCAAAACAAATCAGAGAAAACTAAAATAGTGACAGAAAACATTTCTTAACTTGCCGTTCAAATCTCGAGTTGAAGTCACCTGGCAAGTTAGCTCACTCGAGAGTTATTGGCAAATTGAACAATAGTAAAAAACGGCCAGCAAATTCTCTTCAGCATGAGTGAATTGTATTGAGAAACGTGTCTAGTCGTCAACCAGACGCGCATACAAGCACCCCCACAATTCAAAAAATAAATCAAGCGAATGATGAATTTCACTAGGGACAATATGTACACCACAGCAGTGGCAGATTGTATTGAAGTAAGACTCTAAAGTTGAATACCTAATAAACAATTTATTATGGTTTGCTTGACTTGGCTCTTCCTTGACCTTGGTTCTAATCGTTACCGCGACAAAAGGTTCTCAATATTGGATTAGACTTCTTGATTTAATCAATTCTCAATTTCTGTTTCTGGATGTCCACATCAATGAGAACATCCAGAACATTTCACAAGGCATCCAGTGAACGGCTGCCACAGAAGAGGATGAATAAATACATTTTTTTTAAATAATACGGTACCTACCCATCGATTTGGATACTCGGATCGACTGGAAGTCCTTACCACACCTTTTGTATAGTTTTTGACTAAGCAACAATTTAACGAAAACATTTGGCCAAAAAAGCCAGCTGCCCTAAAGAAGAACCCCTACAATATCCAAACCTGCTATCGATTTTGGCATACCATTCTTCAAAAATAAATTGAAATGCTTTTCCTTTTTCCAGACGAAATCTTTTTTTTCTATCTACCTCAAAACCCTTGAAGTTATGTTTATACATACCTCTGGCTATGTCTATTGTATATAACAAAGTTCTTGAAACATCACTCACACATTACATTCGCATACCTACATGAAACAGCAGTATAGTTTTGTGAAATTGTTCTCTTGTGGCCTACGGGTGGGGTGGCATCAACTACTAAACAGGTATCCTCTTGCAAAAGCATAAAAGACCTGTATATGCATGAGAATCCGTAATTGTCCTTCCACATGCATCATAAGTTGTATGTACGTTTCTACGTTCCTTAGTTCGCAAGCCACAAGGCAAATGTGCATGAGTCAGATACTCGTACAAAACGACCGATTGGGGATTATCCTTGTGCAGCCAAGATGCACGAAACTTATTTTTTGTCCATTTACCTTTATTTTCTGAAATGATGTCCGTTTTTTTGTGGGCGTCCTTTTTGTTGTTGGTTCAAAACGATATAATTTTCCTCTGAGAAATACTTACATATTTGTCAACTCAAATTGTTTTAACTTTTACTCTTGTCGGTACTTTAATTAGAATGAATACCTATCTTTTCGTCATAAGTCGACGTACCTACATAATTATATTTACAACCTTAATAGACCGTCGTTGCATATTTTTAATCATTAGGAGCGCGTCCTATGAACATCAAATGTTGCACATGATTCTCAAGAACACCTCTGCCTCTCTCTCTCTATCTATATCGTCGCTAAAAACTACCAGGCGGATCGTGCTTTGGTGAAATACAAAAATGCTCCGGGATATTGGAGAATAGTTTTTGATGCGACAACACAAAAATGCAAACGTGCTTCAAAAACTTGCATGGAAATCCATATAAAACCTGATAAAGCAACCAGCGCTGCAGTTCGGATAAGTATAAGTAGGTTTTTGATGACATAGCCCTCCACTTTATGCTTTCTGTCATCTTAATAAGGACAAATTGGTAACATTTTCGCGATATTTTTTTGTTTTTTATCCCGACATGGATGTAGAAAACCACCGGAATTTCATGATGGTAGTACCGAAGGAACCTCTAAAAATTCAATTGTCATAAAAAAATGTCCCCGCCACATTCTTTATTACCATTTATCTACCACAGTCATCCGGTTTTTTTTCTTAGTGGGTACTCCTTCGTGACTTAACCATTTTGTCGCCAATTTTTGCTTTTATTAAATTTTGCACTTACGAGTTCCTTTTTACCTGTGGGGGAGAGGTTGTTTCTGCCACTGGAATTCGGACAACCGCATATTTTAGGATCATATCCTTTTGGGGCTGAACATTGAAAGCTCCGCTCATTTAACTAAATATGTATTTGAATTGCTTTTGTTCTTGAAAAGCTCTATTCACTCGTCGTTCTCCATATTCGCTTGAACCCTTTTTTTAGCTGAATTGGGGATGAGCTTTGTCGACAAGTTTTGCCTAAGAAAAAAAACCGAGACAAATTTTAAGTCGCTTTAAAGGGAAAGGTAGGTAGGTAGAGGTGGCGGTTCGGCTTGAACCCAATTAGCACTTGTTGTGCCTTTTTGTTACCACGACTCGTGTGACCTATGTTGTAGTGGTTGTATAGCATTTGATGTGTGGCTATATCCAACCTGTGGAATTGAGAAAACGGATAAGATCTTGTATTCCTTTGCCCGATATAGCGCTAAGGTCGTCGAAGAATGGTTGGTTCAGTGCCAGCAATCTGGCTCTTGCTAGCGCCGGACATTCGCAGAGGAAATGGAAGAGAGTTTCTCTTTCATTTACATTCCCGCAGCTTCGGCAGTGGGTGTTAAATGGGATACCTAGTTTGGCCGCATGGTCTCCAATTGGCCAGTGCCCGGTGATTATCGCCGTAATTCTGGAGACTTCGGGGCGGGTTCTGTTTAGAAGGTCCCCTGTTCTTCCTTTGTCATAAATAGGCCATATCTTCCTCGATATGATGCAGTTAGTTAACCTTCTCCATTGAAGATTGGCTTTCTGCAGGAATTGTGAGTGTATTTATGTCTTGACCGCACCTAGCGGAATGTGAACCCTTGCAGCGAGTGAGCCGTCCAGAGCTGAGCCCTGCCTGGCCAGCTCGTCTGCACGCTCGTTTCCTGTTATGCTACTATGCCCTGGAATCCAGAGTAGTGTAACACTGAAACGTTCGCCCAGTCGCGCAAGCTCGTTCCGGCACTCCTACACCAGTTTGCAGGATATGGTAGCCGAGTCAATAGCTTTGATTGCGGCTTGGCTATCTATGAGGATAGCAATATTTTGTTTGTACGCTGTGTCACGCCCTAGTTGCGTGCAGGCCTCTCGAATAGCCAGTAGTTCCGGTGCGGTATCTTTTGTGTGTAGGTCAAGAGGCAAAAGGTGCAAGAGCACAGTGAGGGCGTCCGTTGGGGCCGACCTCAGTGCACCCGTGGTGCCTATACAGGCTGTCCTTTGCAATCTTTTCAGTTTTGTGAGGTTGTAACCTTTACTCAACGCGGGCCACCATACTAGTGATCCATAGGTGAGGATTGGACGCACTACTGCTGTGTACATCCACAAGGTCATCTTTGGTTGAAGTCCCCACTTCTTTTCAAAGGTACTGCTACAGGCATAGAAGGCAATACACGCCTTCCTCACTCTGTGTTCAATGTTATGTTTCCAGTTAAGTTTAGGATCGAGCGCGATACCCAGACACTTAGCGCTGGAGAATAGTGTAAGTGGTTGACCGTTTAGGCGGGGTAGGGTAAAATCGGGTATTTTGGTTTTGGTGGTGAACAGCATCAGTTCGTTTTTGCTCGGGTTAACGCCGAGGCCACACCTTGTAGCCCAGGTGTTTACCTTGTCTAGAGCATTCCCCATGATATCACTTATCACGGAGGGAAGCTTCCCTGACACTAGTATCACAACGTCATCCGCATACGCGACAGCTTTGACCCTTTCCCTGTCTAGTTTTACTAGAATTTTGTTCATAACCATTAGCCATAGTAGCGGAGAAATGACGCCACCCTGTGGCGTTCCTCTATGGGCAAATTTGGTTAAGTGGCTGTTGCTTAGTGTTGCCTGAATAACTCTTGTTCTGAGCATAGAAGCTATCCATTTCCTAATAGATTCCTCTATGCCAAGTTCGACCAGAGATTCAAGAATTGCTTCCGTGTGTACGTTGTTGAAGGCTCCCTCTATATCCAAGAAGGAGGCTAGGGTGTATTCTTTGTAGTGTATGGATTTTTCGATAGTTCGCACTACCTCATGGAGAGCCGTTTCCGTGGATCTGCCCTTGAGATAGGCGTGCTGTGATTTTTAAAGCGATGTTTCTGGCAGAGAACTTTGCATATGGATGTCTAGGACACGCTCCAGGGTTTTGAGTATAAAGGAGGTCAGACTGATAGGTCTGAAGTCCTTTGCGGACACGTGCCGCGTTTACCCACCTTCGGTATAAACACCATCCTGGCGCGTCTCCAGGAGTGTGGTACGCGATTTGGCAATAAACAGCTTCGATAGATCGACGCTAACCAAGGTATTGATAGGTGTTGCGTGTTCTGTAGCATGACGGGCATAATGCCGTCAGGCCCCGGAGATTTATACGGGGAGAAGCTGTTAATAGCCCAAGAAATCTTTTCCTCGGAAATTATTAAAGTGATGTTTTTGTTGGGAGCAGGTTGTACTTGCCGAGGCCTCTCGGGTTGCGTACTAATATCACTGCATCGGAGAAGTGAGTGTTTATAAGGAGTTCCAGGGTCTCCGCTGGGGATTCTGTCCATCCTCCGTCTGATCTTTTCAGAAATGAAGGGTTGGAGTGTTCCTTGGACAACATTTTGCTTAGCCTAGCGGACTCCTTAAGGGTTTCTATCGACTGACAGCACTCCATCCAGGCCTCCTTTTTGGATGCCTTTATGGCCTTCTTGTAAAGACTTAGACAGTCCTTATAAGGCCGCCAAAAATTGTGTTTGTGGCAGATGTTGAAAATCGCTCTAGTCATCTGTCTAAGACTGGAGAGATCTTCGTTCCACCATGGGGGAAGCGTTTTACTGGGCACGAGACTTTGTATGCTACATCCATAGCCTTCTCAAAAGTCTTTACCTCTACCTCCAGTTCTTGAATTGCAGCTGTGTTTGTTTCAGGTATATTTTTGAATTTTGTCAGAAGGACTTGGCCAAACTTGGTCCAATTAACTCTTTTGGGGTTTCTATAAGGTTTTGTGGTCTCGACCTCGAGACTCATGTCGTAGAGGATCCATCTGTAGTCTGAGAGTGACTCCAGACTGGAAACTCTCCAGTTGTCGACCTTAAAGTTATTATTGTTAGTTTTTAATGTAACATCTAGTACCTCTTCCCATCCCTTGTATGTTTCCGTACTCGGAATGACAAAAGTTGGGGTAGTGCCCTTGTTACAGACTGATAAGTTAGTGGTTAACAGAAAATCAAAAAGTGGCTCACCTCTTTTATTATCTTCTGAGCTGCCCCATATAGAATGCCTGGCGTTGGCGTCGCAGCCCATCAGTAGGTTTTTTTTTTTTTTTTTATAATTTGCTTACGCTAAAGGGATTTTTTTTTCTGTTGTTACAGTACCCTTATAATGCTAGGAACACAGTGTAAGCTACTTGGTATTAGAAAGAATAGAGAGATAGGACAGAAGTGTTTGGGTGCAGTTGTAGGGTTTTTCTCCACGGGTGGTGTCTAAGTTACTTAGGGAGATAACGATTTTCATGTATTCGGTATAAAGTAATGGACTTGGCCGGGATTCGAACGCACGACCTTCCATTCCGTAAGCGAATACACTACTACTGCACCATTGTCCTTCTTTGTTGTTGAGGCTATGAGCAGCTCCACCTCCTCTGGCGGTAAAGGTCTCCCATGAGCCATGTATGCTGAAGCCAGGTATGTCGTTTGGTTCGCATACTCCAGTTTAACCACTGTTAAAAATTATATGAGCTAAGATTGGAACATAAAAAACCTTTGAGATGTTTCTTAGCTAGTATGCATGTTCTAGGCTTACCTGTGGCCTGGTGTTTGTAAAACAGGTCGTATTGTGTGTCTTTAAGCCCCTTTACGGACGATTCTCTCACCCATGGCTCCTGGATAATGCCGATGTCAATGTTTTTCTCCCTTAGAAAAACCATTAGATTATCGGAGGCACACCTTGAGTGCCTCAGGTTAATCTGTATGACTTTCGGCATTATGTGATTGAAGGGGTTTCGTCGGCGATCATCAGGTCCTCCAACAACTTGTCGGTATCAACGATGTCCACATCGTCCTCAGGACTCGAGGAAAGGAAGACTTTGAGCTTGGCATGCCGTATGCCAAACCTAATTTTGTGGTCTGTTTTCTCGAGCGCACCCAGGCACTCGTTGTTTATTAGTAGAAGGAAGGACATCGTGTTTTTGTAGGGTTCCTCCGCTGACTGACCATTCATTCATTGGAACCGCCGGGTTGTGGAGTTTAAGACATTGGAGAAGACTTCCACCTTCTATCTTCATATTGGGCAACCAAATGCGGGCCCTAGGTCTCCTCGGGATGTCCTTAGCTGGGATAAGCTTGAGCTTCAAACCATCCCAGGAGTCGCTAACCTTAGCAACGCATCCACTAAGGAAGTCCTTGGAGAATTGGTCGGCGCACTTGATTACCCGATATCCCCTCACCACCTCGGCGGAGTCAAAGAAGAGGTTCCCCTTGGTTGTTGACGATGTGGTCTATCACCATTTCGGAGAGCTTGGCCTCAATACTCCCCCACGCATTGGCTATGGATTTCCCGTTTGTCGAGAGGTCATCCACTAGTGCGACCTGAAGGTGATCCCTAACCACCTCGGTAAAGGGTCGCTTCTGGGCCGCACCCGCCGCCGACGTGCTTGGCTTGGCTGTTGCTGCTGAACCTTCGACAACCTTGGTTTTTTTAGGGCTGGGCGGTGGGAGATCTCTTCTTGAGACCTATCACGCTTCGCTCCCTGCCGGCTTTTGTTTTTCAGGCTCTCGTTGTATTCGTCAACGATTACCTGGTATTTGATCTTATCCGCCTGATCCTTTTCGGCAGCCTCATTTTTCGCTATCTTACCTAAGATATGGAGGGCCATCTGGTACTTGCTCTTATTAGCTTTCCCTGCGGATTTGGTTTTGTTTTGGGTCTGTTTGGTTGTTGTATGGTTTGCGGTCGAGGTGCTAGCCTTAGCACTCTCGCCGCTTTGTGCCAGCCTCTGGCACCCTAATCTGCTGGTCTTTTTGTTTTCCGTCTTTTCTGTCCATTTTTATTTTGTTTAGATTTTGTTCCCACGAGTAGGATCGGAAAGGGTGGTCCATACTGGCAGAGCCGTCTTACCAGGACCAGGCACTTATACAACCGACCTTGCCTAGGCATCGGAGGGGGCCGTTAACGATCAGTTGGTTTATTCAATTACTGACCATGCATCCATCGGCGCGGGTACCTCTACCTTGGCTTAAAAGTGGGATTTTTAAATTGGGTTTACTCCCGAAAAACTCCCGAATACACGGGGTCATCTCCCCGGTGATTACCGGAGAGTAGGAAGGGATGAGGAAGGAAGGGGGTGGGGGGGGGGGTGAGGTGATATATGAGGATGATAGCGGACGTAAAGTCCAGGTCAGTTCTTAGTTGACGCTCATCAGACGGCCTGTCCCTTAACAGAGAAGCCCGATGACTCTTTGCGCCGTGAGCCTCCGCACCGGCACCATCGAATTTGTTTGCGGTGATGGTACACACGTCAAGTGGAGCGAAGAGGTTTTTAGGAAGGACGACAAGCGTATTATGCGATCACATTTTATATTCAATATGTTCTACTCACGTACTTGTAGGTTATTAAAGCTATGCTAATATGAGCGACGAGACGCTATAGTGGGCTCACTGCGATCACTGGGAGAACAAACTATAAAAGCTGTCAGCTTGGTGGCTTTACCTTCATCGGGGCGCCGCGAAATTACGCCAAAGGAAATTAAAATGAAAAAGGTTGAGCTAGAAAGCTGAAATTGATAATATATACCCTCTTGGTATTATTCTTCCCAAAGTGTATAGATAAAGTAGTTTTGAACCATTTCTTTTTATAAGATGTTCTGCTATGACCTTTTTTAAGGGACGATTTTCTTACAGGAAACTTGTTTTTTCGATAAAATCCTTTTAATCTTGTAAGGCAAAATATGAAGATCGTTCACCAATACTACGATTTAGCCACACCCACTTAATGAGGGACAGGATATTAGTGCTTTTTCATTTAAAATTAGCCCAAATTTTTTGAAGTGAAATTAGACTCAAAGAATATTTTGTGGGCCTAATTTTACTTATTGGATTAACTTAAAAAGAGATGCTTTGCCACGTAAGCCTAAAGCGAATATAAAGCATTTTAATAATATATCCCAAACAGCACCTACCCCAACCTCACACCTAGTCCAGCACTGTTTTTTGAATCTAGGTGAGATATTCATGGCAACGTAGACCTCTGAATTCGCAAGTAAATCCCAGAAACAGTGCAATGGGTGTGGGCAGGTGCTGCCTTGTTATTTCATTATGAAATAAGATCCAACTTTTTGAACATTTTTTTATTTTGCCTATTCGGGCGTTATTTCCGTTGACGTTATTTCACAGCGCCCCTTCTTGGTCGTCTGCCTGTATATTTTTTTACGGCAAGCCATTTTCTCTTATTCACACAGCTCATAATACGAGGGTAGTCCCAGAAGCACACTCAAAATTTTGGAAAAATATCTTTATTTATTAATATAGTCTTCTTTCAGATATATACGGTGTTCAATAGCTTTGATACTTTATTTATGTAAGAATCTTTGAGCCAAAGGAAATAACTCCAAAAAAGTACAAAATTAAATAAGGAATGAAAAGTTGCCATGTTGGCCATCCAAATACTCCCCTTTTAAGTAACTGCAATCAGTGAAATAATGGCCACAAAATATTATTTGGGTCTAATTTCATTCACAGAAATTTGGGCCTTCTTTTAAATCAAATACCACCCAGATTCTAAAAATGAAATAAAGCCACAAACATGAAACTACAACCAAAATACGTCGGGCCTTATTTCATTTATTTTTTTAAAAATTGAAAATTCTCTTAGTTTACATTTTATTTTAGTTACGATATAGGCTTTGAATACTCGTACCATGAGTCATACTAAGTAAGTCCACCACCTGGTTTTCTGACACCTTTTAATATCTTACATTTGACTAAAAGCTTTGAAGCCAAATCGACAATGTAGCTCCAAGTTTTTAACCATGTCATTCCCAATGCATTATTCATTCCAAATTACATAAATTCCTGCCCCATGCTGCACATAAAGAAATAAATTAAATCCCTTGAAATACCGCCAATTCCACAAATACACAATAAGAATCAAATTGGGCCAAAATGAGTACCTAATCATAAAAAAAACATTCAGGCCCATAGCTTGTTCACACACATGATACCAGAACCAGGTTACTCCCTACTTTGATTTATCGTTTTCATTATTTTTTCTGGTTTTCTAATGTGCATCGATATTATTATTCCACCCACGTTACAGCACAAACTTTTGGAAAGGCTCTCCACATTATGCAGACTTAGTTTCGTTGTGTATACTTTGGAATCGATCCAGAGAAAACTCATATTTGTTTGCGGAATATATACGAGTATTAAGAAAATATAAAAATGTTTTCTTGAAAATGCTATGCTCATTCAAAAACGCACAAGAAGGACGAAGAAATTTAGAAACAGATGTAGACCACATGAAATTTTTTGCCGGATGCGCTATTCAAAACTCTCAAAGTACTACTAATTTTCGAAATCCTCTTATTCAATTGGAAGAACATTATACAAGGTGGCGCAAAAGTTGTCAGGTGGCGCAAAAGTTGTCACCCGATGTTCTTTCGCTGTAATTTTTTTTATGAATGAAAAACTTTGGTTCTGCTTTTGGATTATGTTAATTGTTGTCTTAAGTTTTTTCTGTATAGTTAACTTCACAAATGTCAAAGTAGAATTTACATTTGCCGCCATTTGCAAAAATTATAGCTTCTTCCGATAGGATGATGACTTTTGCGCCACCTTGTATAAAAAAGGTTCCTTCATTCGGCTTGCCGCATACTATTTTTCGTTTTTCAAAAGGAATGCAATGACAAGGCTGCACAGCTGCACTGTGCGAAAAGTTATTCCATCCAGAATCCAAATCAATGCAGTTCAATTTTGAGGTGAATTGAGTATTTGTTAGGAAATGCATACAAAGTGATTCTGTTGATAGAAATTGAGAGAGATTTGTACTTATTTATTTAACTCGTATTGGTAAATCTACTCTTACTCGTATCTCAAATAAAGGATCGAAAATGAATCGTAAAATGTATGTCTAACACAAGTGGAAAAGAAAACTTGCATTTCAATTGTAATATTGTATCTAAGGATAGTTTTTGATAGACGCGCAAACAAAAATGACACCAGTCACTGTTTTGCATACTTAATGGAAGTCTTGCTTTATTTCGAAATGATAGCAAACTGCAAGGAGTACTTGCTCGGGAGACAGTTAGTAATCCAAGTTTTTGCAAAACATAGACTTAGTTTAAAAAAATGTTTTAAGTTCAAAACTGAACTGGCATTACCCTTTAGAGAAACACATATTGAATTATGTAAGTAGGAATTTAAGTACAGTGAAATCAAATTATTTAAAAACTGTGTCCCGCCAAAACGAAAACAGATCTTTTGTATCAGTATCTGTTTTTTTTTTTATAATTTTTAGCTTACTCTCCAATCTAATATATACAGGGTGTCCTAGTTTAGCAGTATAATCCTTTATGGCAAGGGGGTCTTTTCTCACTCCATTTCAAGTCATTGCCCATCAAAGTGGGTGACCTCCCTTAACGCTATAACTTCTAAACTATTATAGGTACAAAAATGGTGAACATTTCGGAAAAACAATTTAGTAGTGCATTTAAGTTCTTAAACTCAAAATTTCGAAAAGGATCGTTTTGGAACAGTTTATTGAATGTTCGTAGCAATTGTTCGAATTGTTGTTTCTTTTATAGCTCCCCAGAAAAAAAATCAATGGGTGTTCGTTCAGGATATCTGTGTGGCCAAGTGTTATGGCAAAATCGACGAATCCATCATTCGTTTAAAGTATGGTTGAGAAACGAAGTCATCCAGCTGCTACTGTGACAGGTGCTTCATCTTGTTGAAAAAACATCGCCCTTCTCTGGAATGCATGGATAAGGGGAGCTGCAGAGTGTTTGGGTAATGTTGCTATTATCAAAAAATCACTTAAATACTCCTACAAAATGGTACAGGGATATAAGTGATAAGGTACAAAAGTCCTACTTTTTCCAGCCCGTCCCAAAAAAAGGAATCCTCTTTTTCCTCCTCGTACCAACCAATTGCAGTTACGTCCATTCTTTCCAAGATTGATTGTTAATATATAATCGCTCTTTTATTAATATTAATAGTACGTAGAATTTGATGTTTTTTGTGAGTCTCCTCAAGTTTCAAAAATGCTCCCCAAAATCTATGAAAAGTGCTACCCTAAAACTTTGCAAAACGACAGCACTGGAAGCAAAGCAAATTAATACTCCAAAAGAAATGTCCCATTGCGAAATGCTCGATGGGTAATTTATTGTGGCATCCAGTTTGGGGAATTTCTTTTCGTTTTTTTATTGTGATGTCGTTACGTTTCAAACACCTTCAAGTTCAAGTATGCGCTGTCTAGAAAAGGAGATTGTTTGTGTTCATAAAACTGGTCAGAATATTAAAAAAAAAACTCTATAGTAACTTTTATTACTAAGGTATGATACAAGCTATGAGTCCAAATTATTACAATGTCCTTAGGATATGGTTTAAACGCACACATAAATACTGAAATTTTCATTCGTGACAAACATATATTGAATAATATCTCTAAGCATCACTGTTTTCTAACGCATTAATCGTTTCATCCATCAATCCACTCATTTTAGATATGTAAGTACATAATATGATATTTTTCTTGATGAATCCTGTTTTAACTTATTATAAATAATTCTCCTTTCTCTTTTCTTCCTTCTTTCTCTCTATCTTTCTGTAACTTTCTACCTATACAAATATTTAAACATATTTATATATTTATTGAAATGAAACTCTTCAATACGTCTGCAACTAACGAACCAAAAAACATAATTTCAACAATGTTCCTATGTAAATTGTTTTTATGTTTAATAAAATCAAAAAATTTTCAAATTATTTGTTTGAGCAACCAACTGTACGAAATAGAATTTTAGCCAATTTTTCGCATCTCTGCTTTTCCGCTCTTTTCTTATGAAACATTTTTCCGAATTTTCCTATACAAAATATCTCATATTTCTTTCTCGATTTTTTTATTTCTTCTAATGCAAAATATAATCAAAAAAAAAAAACTAAAATTAACCAAAAAAAATATAAAAATAAATATATATCCTTAAACGAATGTGCCTGCCAAAAAATTAAATACTAAACCACCATCATATAACAAACTACTGCACTCCTATGTTATGACGCATCTCCTAACTACCTATCGTTCTTCTGCACATGACAACAATAAACAACAACAACAATAAACAAATAATGTTTTTGATTTTTGTGTTACGTTGAAAATAAAAATAAAATCAAAACCATACAATGCACTACACCACAACAACAACTACATCAACAATTATAAAACATTAAAAACTCACTAACAAACATGTGTGTGAAAACTTTAAAGGAAGGCCTCGAAGTAAGTATTTGTTATTAACATTTAACATTATACATTTGGCAATAAAACGAAAAACAAATTAATTCTTTTTATTTTTATTTTAATTTTGTAGTGATTATATATAAATGTATTTTTATTATATTCATTTTACAATAATGCTATTTTTTGTGTTAAAAAATAATACTCCAATTACATTATGTTCAACAAAATAAGAAACCAACTATTCCAAATACTAAAATAGTAACTGTTTTTGAATTTGCCTTTAAATCTAGATTTACCCGTAGTATGTAGATATAGATGTTGCTTTTAGTGTTTGTTTTGTATGAAATTGAGGTTAAATAGCATTGTAAATAGTAGAGGCTAGTCAAATTGTATTTTTTCGCCTGTATTTTGATATATTTTTCAGTGTAACTTTTATTTTATTTATGGGAATTTGACATACAAACAAAAATTTTGTTAAACCGAGAGCATTCGCGTATTTCACAGAAAAGTTGAAGTTGTAGGAAAATGAATTTATCCGCCATTATGATTGTAGCTATGCTAGGTGTTAGATATGGAAATAAACTTTAAGATTGTTTTTGCAAAACACGCCAGAAAATGTTTGTGATTAAAATTTGAAAATACAGGAGAATTTCCTTTGGATTATATGCCGGAAATGTTGGATATACGCCAGACAAGTGTGGAAAAAGAACCATAAGGAAAAATGGAAAAAAGGCAGAAAATAACATAGGTAAAATAAGCAGGTGACCGGGAACTCGGCGCCGTAAGTGGGTGGAAATTGGCGCAGGTTCGATAAATAAGGCTATTAAAAATATATTCCTTTCGCAAGATATTCGATAGGCGCATCGATCCCTCTCATTGCGTTTGATCGAAAACGTATGAGTTTACTTCATTTCTGCTTGCCAGAAACGCAACAATTTCATAATGAAAACAACGTTCCATTGTTATATCCCGTGTAGTGTAGTGTAGCACATTTGTGCGGGTAATATTGACACATTTTTTTATTCGTGTTTCGCTATGTTGTAGTTCGCTTAGCCAAGTTCTTTTGTACCAAGTTCGTCATTTATGTTGTTTTCTCGCACTTTTCACATGCATTTCAATATTTGCGCAATTTTTGTGCTAAAAGTGAAGTGCGGAAGACACGATGTCAGATATGTGGAGAAGACTCGATAGTAAGTATAGGTATTATAGAACCAATATTTTTTTAATTATGATAAGTTAATAATAAATGAACTTATATGAGAAAAAAATTACAAACATTTCAAGCTCTGCAATGAAAATATACGTATTTAAAATGTAACCCGCACAATTGGCTCTCCTTCTATTGTTTGTGATAAACCAAGGAGCTCTGACCGGTCTCGGAGAGCGATCGTAAGGATTTGGTCCAAGTGGTAGTTCTGCGATTAGCGAGAACTTATCCAGGGAACTCACTTTTTGTTTTTTTTATCACTATTTGACTTCTATACCTTTACTCGACCAATTAAAAGATTTTAGAATGAATGGAGCTGGGACCAATCCAACAAATTTGAGCTGAATCGGTTCCGAAGTTTCGAACTCTCAAACAAATATACCAAACTCCATTTTTATTTATAAATATACGAAACGGAAAAAAATTAACCCTTGTTTCTTATAACAATACCAAATGCGTGGGTCCTTTTTATGGCATACTAGGAACCGTAATTCAAACAAAGTTGCATACGTTTTGGTTTGATGGAAGGTTTTTCCACGTACTGTTTATTGCTTGTTTGCAATGTTTTCTAGGTGAAAAGTTGTGTGATATCAAATGTTATACATATGTAGGTCTTAACAACATCAAAGCTTTTGCCACACTAACTGCAATGGTCATTTTTTGCCAGACGCCCATTTCCCTTTCTCAAAATGAATACTTTTGATGTATCGGTGTTAATTGTGAGACTATTCGATTCACAATATTTTTGCAGTTTATTTATCATAAACCGTAGCGCAAATGGTGATTCAACTTAAAGGACGATATCGTCTGCGTAGAGTAGTGCCTTAATTTCAAGTCTGTCAACGGTTATTCCAGCTGACATAAAAGGTTATAAGTCATCCTAGAATAATGCAAATAGTAAAATTCTACTTGAAAAGCCATTATCAT
Source organism: Portevinia maculata (assembly GCA_949715645.1). NCBI lineage: Eukaryota > Metazoa > Arthropoda > Insecta > Diptera > Syrphidae > Portevinia > Portevinia maculata. Next base: position 152,281,737 of record OX454525.1, on the reverse strand, counting down.
AACCAGTTTATCGTGTCCCTACATATCCGCCTGTGGAGTTTACTGTTTCGATCTCGAAAATGATCCGCCGGCTTTCCAGTATTACTTAATCACTGGGGCCAACAAATTGTGGCTTTAATAGATTTGGGTTACCCGGGAGTACTGAGCCTGCCTATTTTCCGTTACTGTATAGAAACGTTGATTGATTTTCTCTTTTGCCGATTCGTAGGATCCATCTTTTGAAGATGAAAATACTTACTGAGCCGAATTTGGGTTCCTTGGCCGGGTCTAGGATAATTCACTGTGCATAGTTGATTGCGGGTAATTCGATGTACATAATTTGTAGAGGTTGCAGTTTTGCACAATTCACTATGAGTACAGTGCGGACGATTGACATGAAGGCTTTCACGAATCATCAAATGCCTTCTTTGCTCAAGCTGTTTGTCACTCCAACTGTCATGCGAAGCACTTCGTCCTCATTTGCCGTTTATTTTCCCTCATGCTTTGGTGTATTGTCTGCTTTTGAGCGCCGAATGCTGTATTTATCCCTCCTTTTAAATAATGGAGTCAGCAGAAAGCCGAGTTGTTCGGCCGGTCATCCATACGATACTGTATGTTATCACACCAAAACCAGTTGGATACTTGATCCCGTGATCACATGTTGCTTAACTATTAGTTATGGATCCAAGATATTAGAGCTTTCCGCATTTGGAAGCACTTTCTCTTTCAAATAAAAGTCTGGGATAAGTCGAAGTGGGTCACAATAAAAGCAGCACCTCTGTTATTCTAGGACTAATACAATACCCATTGGCTTCATCAACTTCCATCCATTCTTTAATGCTGGACCCAGCGCCGGCCCAACCATATATGTAAGATGTGCAAATACACAGCGCGACGAATTCCGGGGTGCATTGCTAGGAGTAAGAAAAATTAATTTTGATACTGCCATTTGCATTTAAAACAAAAAACTTGTCCAAAAAGCCCAAAGTAGCAACATCCATCACACCTGTGCTGAATTGTTGCACATTAACTCACATCCCTTGCAATATTGCAACTTCAAGGAGAATCTAACTCAAAATCGTGCACAGTGCCCACCCATGTTCTGTAACTCATGCGATAACTCTTCGCATTGAAATCTTTGGAACACAAAATTCCGCCGTTTATCGCATCTGGAAAATAATTGTGTTCCGTAACTCTATGCGATAAAATATACCTTGGTAACTTTTAATATCATGGGAAATTGGAAGGATTGTAAAAATACTGGAAATCGAATGGTAGTTTGGCGAGGAAATTCAGTGTGTATTTATATGTTGTTGGGATAGGAGTTTATAGCGGATTATCTGAAAATTACGCGTTTATGTTGAATTTTTACGATGATCGCTCGGCTCTGCTGGCCTTAAACGAAACCTTTTGAATTATATCTCATCCTAATGCTGATTTTAGACAACATTATGTTGATGAATTTAAGACAACATTATGTTGATGAATTTAATGAAGTTAATATTTTGCATTTACTTTGTCTGTCTATGAAAAAAATAAATGAAATAAAACAGTTTTATGAACACTTTTTTTAAAATAACATAAGAACCTTTTGCCGTCTCTTGTTGTTTTCGTAGCAACACAGTTCCAAGAATGTTCAAAAGGGATCTTATTTTACTGCTTGCTAAATTCTTTCGACAGATGTACCTACATTCTTCTCCTTTATTTTTGAATGTTTTTATTATAGTTATTTCTTATTTCTTTTGAATTTTTTTAAAGGCTGAACTTGATCAACGGTCTGAATATTTTGTTAAATAAAAAATCAGAAATGTTTATCGCAAGCCAGTTGAAGTGTGATAAATTTTAACAGTTGAAGTGAATAATTTTTCGCACTCGAAAGTTACAGAAGCTGAATATATCACATATTTCCGGGGTTTCATTTCAAAATGTTACATGTGGTATAGTTTTCGCATCGCATAGTTACAGAACACGGAAATGTGATATAATGAAATTTTGTTTCAATTCACATCGTTCATGTGATAAAATATAACGATGCGATAGTTACAGAACACGTGCACAGGGCGCTCGGTTTTCTGGAGCCGGCCCTGCCCATATGTTCGGTTTTGTTTCGGTTTCGGCCGAGATTTTAATAAAACAACAGGCTTGCAGAATAATATCACTAAAGGACTTTTCATATGAACGCAACTTGCGCAAACGAACTACTAGACAAACTGCGGATAAGATTACTTTTTTTAAAAAATACGCTATCAGATCTTTGTCGGGAGTGCTTAAAGCAAGCAACTGTCATGACCCGAAATTTCCCGACACATAAAGTGCTCTCACAAGCTCATAATTTAGTGCATGTGTTAGTAAGGATATACACATATTAAAGTATTTATAGAAAAACAAGTTTAATAAATAGTATATACCTATTAAATACTAACACAGACACAAACCATGCAAATACTTTAAGCAGAATATTTTTAAACTTAATTTTGCTAACATCCAAGTCAACAACATGATTATTAAAGTGATAGATGCTACTCATGCGAATAATTAGCTCATGCCCGCCATGAGCTAAGCCAGTGTTACCGGAGAAAATTTTTTTAAAGTAGTACTGCAGCCAAAAATGGGGAGTATTTTGAAAAAATAGTAGTACAATTAAAAATTTTGTTTGCAACTTTATTTAAAAATGCTTCATTGATTTGCATTCAATGTATTTACCTCCAACCTGTTCCGTTGTTTATCTTTAATGAGAAAAAGTTGGGAACAAATCGTTCTGCCACTGCGCTGCTGTACGGAATACTGATCTTACAAAATCTCTTGTCAGAGGGAAAAGTGTTTCATTAAGGGCATTTTTTAAGACAAATATCTCTGACCAAAACTCTGCTATTTCTAAAGAAGATGTGGTAGGTGCATCAACTTCATCAGCATCAGAAATCTCAACATCGTCGGTTCTTTCAGCAGGTGATTCAGGAACCGAATTTGCCTGAACAGCAGCAGACTCATTTGGGTTTTACCAGCAGCAGAAGATACATTGGCATTGGCTGTTTGAACTTTGTTTGCCTTTACCGATTTTGATTTGGTCATCTTCTGGATCAACTTCAACAGCAAATATTTTTTTGGCATTTGAAAACTCAATATCGTTGCCTCTTGTAGGTATCAGATGATTTTGGTGCTAAATTTTTAGGAACAGCAGCAGAATCATTTGTCTTAGAACCTCCAGCAACACAAGACACATTTACAGCTTTTTTGACTTTACCGCCTAAAAGGAATCAAATTTGCTAAATATGTAAAATACAAGTTTACTTTGAATTATTCTAATAAGAATTATAATATTTCAAGAACTACACATACAAATTCAAGGAGTTCAAGCAAAAAAAAACGACAAAGAAAATACAATCTCAGGTAACAAAAATATAAATACCGAACCTGACAGATGAAATTTGCATGAAAGATGAAACCGACGAAACACAGAAACAAACAACAAAGAGGGAAATTCCCTTTTTGACGACAGTTTGGAAAATAAAAGTGCTGATAAATTTTCATTAAATTTTAAGTTAATTAAATTTATTTAGGTTGACATTACACTTAGCTGCAAGTGTAATATTTAAGATCTTAAAAAAAAATAGGAGTACGAATGTGAAAGGAGGAGTACGGGAGTATGGAGGTGTTGAAAGTAGTACAATACTAATAAGGTACTTTCGTACACTGAGCTATGCAATAGTCAACAGTATGTAAGTCATGAAATCGCTTTTAAGCTTTCATTCAGAAATGGGTATCATTTGAAGAAACTTGATAGATAGATAGATCATTTCATGTAAGTTAGGGCACATCGAATAAATTTACGTTGAATGGCCTCGATTCGATTTAAATATATGTTGTAGAACGGTGTCCAAACTGTGAAGCATGCTCTAGATTTGGACGAACAAAACAATGGTACAATAATAAAGAAACGTTATGGTCATTAAATTCTTTAGACCCAGCATAGAATTAGATTTATTAACTATTAAATAGAAATGATTTGTGAAACTCAGTTTCAGATCGAAATAAACCCCAAGACCCTTAAAACTATCAACATGACCCGGAGTATGTTGAGACAATAAATATTGAAAGGTAGAAGGAACATTTTTTCTAGAGAATGTTTTATGTTGACATTATATTGACATGTAGGCTTCAAGAACAAACCGTTTTTAATACACCCAGTGACGAAACTATTGATGCCGGTTCGAAGAAGAATTCTATCTTGGTGGTATCTTCATATCATCAGCGTAGATCAATAGCTAGTAGTAATCGGTCCTATGTGACTTCATTGGGGAACTCTAGACTGAGCTGTGAAAGAATCTAATAGCGATCCTCTAAATTTGACTCGATAAAACCTTGATCTAAGATATGAAACAACCAATTTTACAAAACATGGTGGGAAACCATTAGCCATTAGCTTTAATTTGATTATTTCAGGAGACAGGAAAGTCAGAAACAAAGAAGATTTGTGACAGTGGATTTATGTCTGACAAAATCCATGCTCAAACAGTTTAGGAAACAGGAAAGTTTTAAAATAGGCCTAAAGGTCGTGATATCACCTTCACCTTTTTTGAAAACAGATTTGATAAAGGCACTTTTCCCAAGGTAATGAAATTCTACAGTACTAATGGACAATTCGCCCAGATGTTCAAGTTAGGGAGCAATGGCATGACTACATTTTTATACCCTATTCTAAGGGTATATTAATTTTGACGCATAGTTTGTAACATACCTTAATATTGCCCGTAGACCCCTAAAAGTTACTATATTTATGATCAGCATCGATAGTAATGTCGATCTAGCCATGTCCGTCCGTCCGTCCGTCCGTCCGTCCGTCCGTCCGTCCGTCCGTCCGTCTGTAGCCAAAAATTAGGCCTTTAAACTGGACCTAGAGAGCTGAAATTTTAACCATATACTCTCTAGGGTCCCGAAATAATCAAGTTTACGAATTTTTGAAATCCGCCCACAGACACGCCCACAAACTCAAAAAAACCAAATTTTGGAAAAAATCGAATTTTGAGCTAGAAAGCTGAAATTTTTTATATATGATCTATGACTCCTAAAACTGCTCGGGATAAAAACTTTTCAAAATCCGCCCACTGACACGCCCACAAATAAATAAAATAATTTTTTTTTACCCTATTCTAAGGGTATATTAATTTTTGAAAATCCAAAGTTTCAGCTAGGGAGCTGAAATTTATAGTATATACTCTCTATGGGCCCTTTATGCTCATGTGTAAATATTTTCAAAATCCGCCCACTGACACGCCCACAATTAATTTTTTTTTTTTTTGAAAATTCAAAGTTTGAGCTAGGGAGCTGAAATTTATAATATATACTCTCTAGTAGCCCTTTATTCTCATGTGTTAATTTTTTTTAAATCCGCCTACTGGCACGGCCACAATTAAATAAAACAATTTTATTGAAACACCCAAGTTTGAGCTAGGGAGCGTTTTTTTTTTGATAAAATCCTTTAAATGTTATATAACAAAATATGTAGAGCGTTCTTAACAATTCAACCATACTTAGACTTTTGTCACGCCCACTTATGAGGGATAGGAATAAGAATAGGGTATCCAACAGTTCGCCTAAGCGGACTGTAGCCCGTCCCTATGTTTTAAGATCAATTTGTACAATTCCATCGGGTTTGAAGCTTATTTGATGACTTAAATGACTTACTAAAATGATCAGCAAATATGTTATTCGAGCTAGCGAATCAGATCACAGCGGGATATTTGACTAGTTCATCAGAATATATTTAAAAACAACAGGATTCAAAGTTTAATAAGCCAAATGTCGAACTCCAAAATTCCCGCCGCGAACAGCAACACCCTTGCCCCGATTTGTCCAAGTTAAGTCACAATCCCCAACATTTCGTCGCGTTCACCTACAGACGTTTTAAAAAATCGTTCGAACTTAACCTAGAAATCCGATTATAATTACGATTTGCTTGCAATGGGTCTTTCATTAAGGACTTGACATTTTCTTTTTTAAATAAAATGGAAACTACCTGAGATATCTCAAAAAAAAAAAAATATATTGACTTGAATTAATATCGAAACATTTATGAATGGTATTCGACTTCGTTCATATATCCAGCACGAGAACGTATGCAGCGGTCGATACGTTGAACCCAATTTTCGATGAATCGCCGCACATTTCGACCGATACGGCCGCTATTTCTCGTTCAATATTGGCTCTGAGCTCCTCTAACGTCGCCGGCTTGTTGGCATAGACCAATTATTTAATGTAGCCCAATAGAAGATTCTATTTCTCGAGATAACACGTTCACCGAACTGAGACTTCAATAACTCGATTGTTGCACCCGCTGTGTGGCTTGTGGCACCGTCTTGTTGCAACCACATATCACTGATGTCTACTTCATGCAATTGCTCAAGGAAATAACTTTCCAAAATGTCTCTGTAGCGAACACCTTTTTTGTATTTTAAATTAATTTTTGTATTCATTATTAGAAATACACTTACATACTAAACAAAAATGATCAAATCTAACTTAAAATTAACAGGATACTTGCTCTAAATTAATTGTCCTTATGCAGACGTTCTAAACTGAACTATAACCTTATAATTATTGGCTTTCGGCCTAAAAACTATTTTATGAACTAATCGTACATATGTATGTAAGAGAAAATAAAAAAAACTCGACATCATTATATCGATTTTATATTTTATATAAATTAGCTGACCATACTCGCCTTTCTTCGCCAGTCTGCCACTTCTCAAATTTAAAACAAAATACTTGCTGAAAAGAACTGATAAAGAAAACGTCGAGAATGTCCTCATTATATGGATATACTCTCAGTGTGACTCCCTCTCAATCTTGATTACATTTCATACCCTATCTTTCTCAATCCCATGCGCCACAAAAAAAAACAACACAAACTACAAAAGGTGCATAAAAAAAAGAAAGAAAAAGCACACAGCACAAAAGGTACAGAGAGATTTGTGCCGCACACACACACAAATTTTCCTAAACTCAACGCTGGGAAAATCCAACGATCTAGCTTCAATCGACCATTTTACTTTTTTTGAATTGTATAAAATGTCCTATAGTTTAATGCTTATTGTTCAACTTCAGGATAACCTACAAAGATGATTTACGATCTTAAAATCTTTGTAGATAATTGCACTTTATATTAAAAAAAATCCTATTTCATTTAAATGAGTCATTCCAAAGCTAGGAGCTAGAAAGCATTCGAGAGTTACAACTTTTCTTAGATATCGCTTAGATCTCCGCTTCCGGACAGCGGATGAAGCATTTTCCCGCCGTAAAAAGTATTTATGTTCATCAACGATAATGTCGGCTTCTATTGGTAACATTTTTTTTTCAAATCGGTCATGTAGTTTCGGAGCGTTCTCACCTGTCCAGTACAGTAACGCATATTTTGCATATTGACGAAGCCGTTTAAGGAAAAATGCGCTTCATCGCTGAAGATGATTTTGCGATGAAATTCTTCTTTTTCTTCCATCATGTCCAGAGCTCAATTCGGAAACGTACGTTGCTTCATAGGATGAAGTGAAGCTTTAGTTCTTGGGTCAGCTTGATCTTGTAAGAGTGTAGGCCAAGATCCTTACACGAATGTGGTATGGGAGAGGCCCAATTCTTGATAACGCCATGAAATTGATTGATTTGGCTTGTTTTGCGACGGACGCATCTACGGCAGCAATATTCTCCACACTTAAGGCAAAACGTAGTTTCACTGGTACGGCAGCATCAAGCAGTGAATATTCTGATTCAAATTTTTTCACTAGACTATACGCTCTTAAAGTTGGGACCACCGACTCGGAATTTCGGTAGTAAATTTTAATTATTTGTAAACGTTGTTCCTTCGTGTACTTTACCATCATGAAAATGTTGATTTTACTGAATATTTTGGCATTGACAGTTCGGTAATCGGTTTAAGGACTGAAAGTTTGAAGTTGTCAAGTCGCTTATGAAAAAGCCTTTAGTTTTTCAGCTGCAATTTGCAACCGTCCGCGACCAAAAAATTGTGTAATGTGAATGAAGTGTTAAACTTTAAGAATAATCTTTTGGACGCTGGTAATTGAGCTCTATCATACTAATAGTCTTTAAGGGCTCGGACAGGCAGTGAGCGAAAATCGACAGAGCGACAAGTTCAAGCAAAACTGGTCATTTATTAAGTTAGAACTCTTGAACGATGATTTGTGAAAATACCTCTGCCAAGTGGTGTTCGCCCTTAAACTTTAGCAGAAAGTCGTCTTTATATATCAAAAATCATACACACACTACACTTGAGACAAAAGAGAAAATGGTGTTAATCCAACAATTTTGTGACGAAGTGATTTAAAATCGGGAGGCCTGCTGATATTTTTAAACGTCAAACCCGCAAACCCCACAGGCGGACCAGTAGGGATGCAGTAAAGCAGAAGAGTTATGATACCTTTAGTCAAGATCATAACCTAAAAAGAAGAAGATACAACAATTTTAGAAAGTATGAAGCCCGATTCATTCAATACCAACGAATGCCAATCACTTCATTTGATGCACATGAAAATAGCAGCAGTAAAGCAGCATTAAATATCAAAACAAAGGTTAATCAAGATTTTTGAGATTGAACACAAAATTTGTCAAAATGAATAAAATTAAACTTACCTGAAAATTTTCATATTTTTTCCACTTCAGTCCACAGATTATCGGTAATGTTTTTTTTTAATCATTGCGCGTATCTTGACATAAGCAGGTTGGCTTTGCACGGCTTAAATTGAAGTTTCCACGTTGATATTGGCAATATAATGCTTTGCCGCATCAGGACTAAAACAAACAGAAGAATTGAAAACTGCTGATCCTCAAAATGCGACTTGCCACCATACAATCTCATGTGTTTTGATTTTTTTCCTTTGGCGCTGACTGCGTGGCCGGGCCTTTAATAGATTTTCAATGGAATTTATTTAAAAAGGAGACGTTGTACTCGTATATTTCAATTGCATAGGTTTAAAAGTATCCGTTTGTCAGTAGTTGTGAGAAGCAATTTTTGTACTTGAAAAAGATTCAGTTTCGGTTTCGGTCAAAACAAAAAGGACGGCCATAGTTCGGTCTCTGTTTTAAAATCCGATTTCAGCTGGACACTTTCATTCAACAAGTGCTCACTGCAAGCCATATTGCTCGTTGTAAATTTATAGCTTATTTATCGCCTTCAATACTGGGATATCGGAACCAAACCTTCATTGAATGAATGTGGTCTCTTTTCTGTTCCTATAATTAGGTGACCTGTACCACAATACAACAAGTCTTGTTAAACAAGTGAAATTCAATTCAAATTTAAACAAGACATGTTGTATTGTGGTACAGGCCCTAGGTTTAATTCAGTATTTAGAAGAGTCTGCTTTCTGGTATTAAGGTCAGTTGCTTGGCTTTCCTATATAACATCCGAATGTTTCTTCGATTTTCTTCTGTCAAGGCAATTTTCTTTCATTTCTATTTATAAAAAAAAAATTAAAAAATAATGCTTACAATTTCACCACTCCTAACAGTACTGTGCAACCATCACCCTTCTTCTATAAAGCTCATAATGTGTTGCATGTACTTTTTTTTTCTTATGCAAACAGGTTGCCCTGCCATAATGCCTTAAATGAACATCATACAATTTACTGCAATCGCCAGAGTTAGCAACCTTCTCTAGTTGGTTATGAGCAATCCAACCCCAACAAAACATCTTTATCATTCTTCTTTCTCCCTATCACGACACATACAATGCAAGAAATAAATGAAAAATGTTACTAACGCAGCTGCAATCGCAACCCTCCAAGTCCATAAAAACTCCCGCGTCATGTGCAATAAGTCTGAATCCACATTCTGTACTACCACCTGTCATCGTGGGGCTTAAACTATGCTAGAGTTTCATAACACTAAATCCGACCCTATCCTACCATACTGCTGACACAATTCCTTTTTTGTTGGCTTAGCAGACTTTGTCCTCACTCGGTGTTTTTTCAATTCCTTACTATTCGTAAGTATGAAAGACATGAAATTTAATAGAACATAAACGTCGTCCTAAGTGTTTTGATGGTTTATGCCATAAAAATAATGATGATAAGTGAACCTGAAAAAGTTGATCATGGAACAGTTTATTCGCAATAAACCAGAAAAAGAAAGAAAAGCAATTAGATGTCATAAAATCATGCGAGAAAGTGATGATATCTGACAGTGGTGTTCGATTAAAAATAGTTGAAAAATATATTGACAGCTATTGGGAAGTTTATTGAGATTAGCTAACGACAGAACACAGTGGAGTAAATTTTTTACTTAGAATTACAGCCACATTATTCCCCCCATTTTGCAGGCGACGCTATAATTTAATTTTGCCATTTTATTTCCCTTTTGACACATGACAAGACGAGCATCATAATTCGGCACAGCGCTAATTTTACTTTTCGTGTTTGAAAGCTTAATAATTTCTCTTCGAATAAATCTAAATGTCTACATCTATGCAATCGCAATCAGAAATTTGATCCAGTTCTGGAATTCATTTTTGTGTGTGCGGTCGAATAAAAAATAAATTTTAGACATTATCGGTCCATACAGAACATAAAACCCAGCTTCATTAACCATTTGCTTGTGCGGAATGGAATAGACCTACAATTTCAAGCCGAATCCGAAAGGGAGAATCTCTTCATGACAAAATAAATACTCTTGGATGTTTGTCAGTCGTTCGCAAGAGTTGTGGCAGTGAAAACAACTCATGATATTATTCGGTGCGGGATTTGAACCGGAGACCTTCCGATTAGTAGGCCAACCCACCATATTTATTTATTAATAAAAGTGTTAGATAAGTTGTCTTTTTTGGCAATACAATAAAACATGAAACTTAACAAAAACATAGGGAAGGACTACAGTGCGCTTGAATTCCTATTCCTATCCCTATCCGTCATAAAGTGGGCGTGGTAAAAATCTTACTGTGGGCGAATTGTTAAGAAAGCTCTTTATATTTCACTTAAGGGATTTTATCGAAAAAACAAAGGTTTTTGTGTAAAAAAACATAGGGAAAGGCTACAGTCCGCTTTGTCGAGCTGTTGGATACCTACCCTACTTTTATTGCTATCGCTCATTAAGTGGCCGTGACAAAAACAAAGTATGGGAGAATTGTTAAAAAGGATCTTGATATTTTATTATACATTATTCAAAGGATTTTATTGAAAAAAAAACATTGCCCACTAAAAGTGGCATGGCAGACAACTTCATATAAAGGAATTGTTCAAAACGTCTTTAACTACATAGTTTACAATTGATTTTATTGAAAAACAGTTTTTTTTAATGTGGGTCTGTCAGTACCTAGGCGGATTTTAAAAATATTTACACATGCGCATTTTTCGAAAAACAGTTTTTTTTTTTAATTGTGGGCGTGTCAGTTAGCGGATTTTTAAAATCTTTTGACATGAGTATTACGCGATCCTAAAGAGTACCTAGCTATATATTATAAATTTAAGCTTCCTACATCAAACTTTGACTCGATAAAACTGTTTTATATAATTGTGGTCGGATTTTAAAAGTTCTTAAACTTGATTATTTAGGGCCGCTATTGAATATACACTCCCTTCCACGAGTTAACAGACAAGTGTTTCTTGATTTAATTTTACAAAACTTTTTAAATCCTTCGATAGTATGGGAAAAACCAAATGCAATATGAAAATTGGGATTAGGTAGATAAATTCAATTTGTCTGATGCGTTTCCCAAAAAGGTTATAAAATTAGTCCTTTTTCGTTCCACCTGTTTACGAACATTAACTACATCTACCTGATAGATGCTTAAAAGGTGATAGAACAACATATTTTTTTGGAATAAATAAACTTTGGTTTTATTAAGATTTTAACAAAATATAGTGTACTACCTCCCGATCTATGAAGAGATTTATACAGTTCTTCCAACTATAATTTAGTGACATTTCAGGCCAGCCTTGTTTTATGGCTTCAATTATTCTGGGTTGGAGTATTGCTTTCCTCCTTCGTAGACCTTTTTTGAAATCCATCCCCACACGTTTTCCATGATGTTCAGGTTGAATGAATATGGCGGCCATGATAGTAGGTCTACATTTTGACTCTGAATCCAAGTTTTTGTTATTTTTGCGGTATGTATCGGTGCATTTTCCTGTTGGAAAATCCATAGTTGTCCACCAGACAATTCGGAAAAATGAGGGAAAGCTTTTTCCAGTATAGATTTGTAGGTGATTGCGGTCATTATTGAGCTTTGAAAATCAAGATTTGCACTTCCGTAAAAGCTTACTGCTCCCCATACAATTATTTCACCTCCCTTGCTGTGTCTTCTATCCAAGGTTATTTTGTCCTTCCTCAAATTATGGAATTAATAATTGTATTCATCAGGTTCCTCAAAATTAACCTTTTCTTTCATCTGAAAAGACGACGCGACGGTATGAAACTCTCGACAGTTGATCTACAAGCTTCAACACCAGTTTCTGCCTTCATTTAACTTAGGGAAAGGCTTGAATTTGAAGCATCTCTCAGAAGCGCCCGTCGATCCTGGCTTGCTGTTGCTCTGATTATTTCTCCTTTCCAGGTTTTTACATAGTTCTCAGGATCCATAAGATAGCTGTTGGTCCTCTTCCAATCTTACCGGCTATAAAACGGATAGATTTGCCTTGCTTCTTGTTAGCTCGAATTTGGCCTATTTCCTCCTTAGTCAATGAATTTCTTTTACCCATAGTTGTTGTTTCTATGATATTATGTTTTAAACTAAGGTCCCTGGTAGTCTTAATGCCTTTATATTTAATTTAACATATGAGAACAGGTAGATTCAGTTACTTTTCGTAAACAGGTAGAACGAAAAAGATGACTAATTTCATGACCTTATTTAAAAAAGCATAATAAAAATTGAATTTCCCTAACTAATCCCAATTTTTTTTCTACACATAAACATAATACAGCCTTCTTTCATATTGCATTTGGTTTTTCTCATATATCGAAGGATTTTAAAAAAATCGTAAAATTTAATCAATAAGCTACTTGTTCGTAAATAAATGGTTAAAATTTCAACATTCTAGCTCGAGTTTGAAGGCCTAGTTTTACCGACGGACGGACGGTCGGACATGGCTAGATCAAACTATAGTAACTTTTAGGGTCTACGGGCAATATTTAGGTACATATGTTACAAACTATGAGTAAAAATTAATATACCCGAAGAATATGGTTTTAAATGGTACCTTACTGGATGTCGCTTTTTTGATCACACCTTATGCTTTAAAAGAATTGATGACCCATAAAAATTTGGCTTAATCGGTAACGCATATACAATACCCTTACATTTGTCTTTAACCGTAAGTTACTTTCATTCTAGCCCTGACCCATAAGCTTTCACAAATAATCAATTTGGCGCTTATATTTCCCTTTCATACCTCCAGGGACGGAATTAAGGAAACTCAATAGCATATGTTATGACTCCATTGAATTATTATTATCGGTCTTTCTCGGCAATGCCCCTAATATATTTTTTTACGAATAAAAAAAAATTAATAGCCGCATGTCATTTAAAAGTCGAAACCCAATTTAAATGCTCGCATGAAAGTTAATTGTATTGAGCACACATAGCGGCCGATTGTAAATTATTCCGACACACTCTCCCTCACCGCAAAGCTGCTATCCCAAACAATTAACCGCTTGAATTTTCCTACCATGTTATACGAACTTCCAATTTTCCGTCATCAATTACACAGGCAAATAATAATGTCGTATTCAAATGGCATTCCTTCCACCATCAGCGGACGAAGCCAACAAGTGTGGGTTTTCATCAATAAACAATTCAGTTCAATTTCCGTTTCTTATTCAATCGAATATACCTTTAATGCGATCTAAATTAACGATTTTTCATCCTGGAATGTCCCTTAAGCAACTCTTAGGCCATTCAAATTAATTATGCAATCGGTTTCAGAAAATATCGGTTGTCTAACATCTGGTGATGGGGTGTGTGTTAAATCAGACAACCTTCAGCAAAGAGGTCAACTGTCGGTGTTTTTTTTTGAAACAGTTCATTCTATATGTACAAAGAGGGTTGAACATATTGACTAAATAATTAATGATACATACTTTCAGTCCCCGAAATTTCATATACAAAAATGGAGAAAATTTATAGAAAAAAAAAAATTAATGTTGGATTAAATTGCTTCTAGGACGCTAAACAATGAGTAATTATAGATGAGAATGAACATTATTCTGTAGGAGGCTGACTGATTAGGGAGGGAGATTTAAGGAAACATATGGATTTGAAGGTCTGTCCGAAAGGATAGAACAAAATTATTTTGGTTTCTGACAACTGCTGATTGAAAGGTAAAAGGGCGATTAGATATTACGGCTTTGGTGGTATCCTACGATTTCATTCGCCTTTCGTTTTGTAATACAATTGTCTCGATTAAATTTATTTGATATAACAAAAAGTAGATCCAAGATTTGATTACATAAATTAGTTTTGTATAAACGAACTCAGAATTTTGTACACCTCATCCATATTCATATCCCCCACATTGGGAGTGATATTGGGTCGATCTATCTTAAGGGTATACTTATTTTTACTCAGACCTTATAATATGCCTTAATATTGGTCGTAGGCCCTTGAAAATTACTATACTGTAATCTGAATCAAAAATAATGTCGATATAGATATGTTAATCTGTCAGCGATTTAGAGGCCCTAAATTTCCAACTAGAAAGCTGTAAAGTAGGGTGAGCAGATTCAACATCTTTTTTGTACATTCGGGATACATTTTTTTGCAAATTATTAAAAAGGATTTTTCTTTTTATTTGAAACTATGACATTTGTACTACAAAAATGCATAGCTTCTGAATAGTTTTCATTACTCTACCAGTTTCAGAAAAGTTATTTAAAAATCTGAACTTAAGAGATGTGCCCCATGCTCCACATTCCACCCGGTGTAAAGAAACGACTTTATCTGCATACTTTGCGAAGTATAGGACTTTCATTTCCAATAATTTTTTTTTTTCAATAAAACGTTTTTTGTCAAATAAAGTGTAGTGTCTGTCAGTGGGCGGATTTTAAATTTTTTTACACGTGTGCATTATGTCATTTAGAGAGTATATTCCAAACTTCAGCTAACTTGTTCAAACTTTGATTTTTCGATAAAACCGTTTTTTTTTAATTGTGGGCGTGTCTGTGGGCGAATTTTAAAAATCTTAAGACATGAGTGTTTTGGGCCTCTAAAGACAATGTACTCCGAAATTCGATTTTTTCAATAAATTTGCTTTTTTTTGAGATTTTTATTATACCCTTATGGCTGAAACAGATGTACAATAAGAACCATGCAGTAAGAAGATTTTGTATGTAAAATGACTCAATGCTTACTGCATGTCAATCCTTGCTCCACGTTGTCTCTATTTCTAATCTTACTGCACTAGTAGTAGAACAGCACAATTTTTCCGGTTTGACGCTTCGTGCTACAACATTACCTAGCGTGTACGTCTGTTTGGTCGTTCAGTTGTATTAGCTGTGCTTTTCTACTCAAGCGTATATACGCTTATTCACAATTGCATGTTAAATACAACAACAACTTAGCTTATATACGCTAACTTTGGCGGGGATAACTATCGCTGCTTAGTCCCTAAGCGATTATAGATCAGTGCTTCCAAACACCGGTATTAGATAATTTTTGCCTGCGAATGTCAAAACTTTGACACTTCTCACCTACTGAAGTGTGTGAAGTATTTTTACCAAAATAATATTGAACCGTTGCCATTTCCAAACCACTTGTCCTATAGGGGTAAACTTTATACTTTTAAGTTGCAATTTTCTCGCCCTACATGGTGGTATAATAAAATGATTAATCCGAGCGGCACTTTGGTTTAGTGTACATTTGTTTGATGAAAAATACCAAAAATCCAATACTAAAGCTTGTGCTATTCCCGATTCACTTGTCCTATCGCGGTCAACTTAATATTTTTAATTAACAAATAAGGGTAAATTTTCTTGCCTACAAGGTGGTATAGTTTAATCGGAACATTATTTTGGAATTTAATTTTCAGGTTTAATATTTTAGTTACCAGGGCGGGTCAATAAGTCCGTGACTTTTTGAATTTCTGACCTCTTTACTGAAACAGCAACACTGCTCCTGTCAACAGGCATCTGTCACTTGACTCCTGTCAAAATTTAAACTTGCTGCGTCAGTTAGTTTGTGTTTGACAGCTATTTTTATCAGACTACTCACTAATTTGAGGAGAAAATGGAAAAAAGTGAATTTCGTGTGCTTATTAAGCATTATTTCTTGCGAAAAAAAACCATTACCGAGACCAAGGCTAAGCTTGAAAAATACTATGGGGACTCTGCACCATCGATTTCAATGGTAAAAAAGTGGTTTACTGAATTTCGTTGTGGCCGTACAAGCACTGAAGATGCCAAACGTCCCGGACGCCCAGTTGAGGTCTCTACACCCGAAACAATCGAAAAAATTCACGATATGGTGTTGGCCGACCGAAGATTGAAAGTGCGAGAGATTGTGGAAGCCGTAGGGATCTCGCATGGCGCAGTGGTTTAAATTTTGAATGATCACTTGGGCATGAGAAAGCTTTCCGCAAGATGGGTGCCGCGTTTGCTCACAGTCGACCACAAACGCAATCGTGTAACAACTTCACAGGAAGGTTTGGCGTTGTTTAATCGCAATATGGAGGAGTTTTTGCGCCGTTTTGTAACCGTGGACGAAACATGGATCCATCACAACACACCAGAGTCCAAACAACAGTCAAAACAGTGGGTTTCTAAGAGTGAATCAGCGCCAAAGAAGGCCAAGGTGGGTTTGTCAGCCAATAAAGTTATGGCGACTGTTTTTTGGGATGCACGCGGGATAATCCACATTGACTACCTTCAAAAGGGAAGAACAATCAATGGGGAATATTATGCCAACTTTTTGGACCGATTCAATGACGATTTGAAAAAAAACCGACCTCATTTGGTCAAGAAAAAAGTTCTTTTCCACCAAGACAATGCAAGGGTGCACACATTTGCAGTTGCCATGGCAAAAAACCATGAATTGGGCTATGAATTGCTCCCTCATCTACCCTATTCTCCAGATTTGGCTCCGAGCGACTACTTCTTGTTCCCAAACCTGAAGAAATGGCTTGGTGGAAAAAGATTTGACTCCAATGATGAAGTCATCTCGCAAATAAAGGCCTATTTTGAGGACCTCGACAAATCATTTTTTTTGGAAGGGATACAAATATTGAAGAAACGTTGGACAAAGTTTATAGAGCTCAAGGGAGACTACGTTGAAAAATAAAATTATTTTTATACCCTATTCTAAGGGTATATTAATTTTGACGCATAGTTTGTAACATACCTTAATATTGCCCGTAGACCCCTAAAAGTTACTATATTTATGATCAGCATCGTTCGCCCAAGCGGACTGTAGCCCGTCCCTATGTTTTTATCAAAAAATCTGTGTTTTATTCCAAAAGTCACGGACTTATTGACCCGCCCTCGTAGATTGGAGAATACAGCCGAAATGTAAAAGACAGCCATCATAGTGCTGCCAAATCACATTCGATCGTTTCTTAACTCTTTTTATCTTAGCCTATAATGCTTGAGTAGAAAAGACACCCGTTGTCAGAAGGCTTTTTGAATGATGGCGAGCTCTTACTGCACATGTGTTTCATGTGCGTTACTGCATGCATTACTGCGTGTGTAATAGCTGCAGATCTGTTTCAGGCATAGGTTAGGTTAGGTTGGAAGGGAAGTGCACAGCAGGGCTGCTGTGCTTGCACGGGGGCCCTTGGTCCATTGTGATCCCTTATTGTTTTATGTGGTAATCTACATTTACAATAAAACACTTACCATACTCAGTTTAGGTTAATCTTGCCGGTTGGCCTATTGGAACCAATCTGTGTTCTTGACAAACCTGATAGTGTCCGTCAGTGGTACCTGCGCTACGTCCTCTAAGTCTTCGAAGAATCTGTTGCCCAGATAGCGAATTCGAGATGTCTGAAGGTTTGGACATTCGCAGAGCAGGTGTTTGATGGTCTCGGTTTCTTCTATACCTTGATAGCTCCTCCAGTAGTCTGGTGAGCTGATGCCCAGCCTGCTTGCCATTACACCTATGGTGCAGTGGCCTGTCAGTACGCCAGTTAAGATACGTATTTCTAGCTTATTCATTTCCAGAATGCTTTTTGTTCTTTTTTCGTTAATTCTTGGCCATAGCCTGCGAGATATAACACAGTCGTGCCTTTGGGACCAGGTGGTGTTGATTTGTTCCCTCAGTTTTTGGTCAATGTTTCTTTTTGCTGCACTAATTGGGATGTCTATTGACGTAATGGCGTCTATTGCGTCAAGTTCTGACCCGATTCTTGCTAGCTCGTCTGCCTTTTCATTCCCAACAATGTCGCTATGACCGGGGACCCAGCAGAGAGTGATCCTGTGTCGTTCGCCTATTTTGTTGAGGGATTTTTGGCAGTTTCTGACTGTTTTTGACTTTATAGTTTCGCTGTCTAGTGCTTTGATAGCCGCCTGACTGTCTACGAAGATTGTGATCGTGGAAGGATCTAGATTCTTCGCGGAGATAGTTTCTGCTGCCTTGTCGATGGCGACAATCTCAGCTTGAACTGCATTCATTGGGAAGTCTGTACGAGTCCTTTATGTCTAGGGGCTCGCAAAAAACTCCCGCTCCTGTCCCCACATCCATTTTCGACCCGTCCGTATAGATGTGGATTTCTTGCACGTTGACGTGCGTGTTCCAGTTCTCTCTTTGGGGTATGTATGTGGAGTAGTTTTTCTCAAAGTTTCGTTTGGGAATTAAGTAGTCCGTTTTCCTGGATAGATCGATACCCAAGTAGTTGTGAATTATAGAGCCGTGTCCATAGGAGCTGTGCCTCCAGATGTTTGCCTCCTTGAGGCGGAGGGCTCCTTTGGCTGCCATGCTACGAATATATTCACCAAGCGGGGGTAGGTTTAAAATGACTTCCAGCCCGGCTTGGGGTGTTGATCTCATTGCTCCCGTATGTTATGGAGATAGGTAGTCCTTTCTGTTGCCTTCCACCATACAATTGACCCGTATGTAAGTATGGGTCGTATGATCGCTGTGTACATCCAATGGGTTATGTAAGGGCGCATACCCCAACGTTTGCCAAAGGTCTTTTTGCATGCGTAAAAGGCGCATAGTGCTTTTTTTGCTCTTTCTTCTGTGTTACGTTTCCAAGTAAGCTTAGAGTCTAGGATGATGCCCAGATACTTTGCCTCCGGGGAAAGTTTCAGACGAATTCCGTTTAGCTTCGGCATATCGATTTTCTCGATTTTTCTTTTCCTAGTGAACAGAACACATTCGGTTTTGACTGGATTAACTCCAAGGCCGTTCGTTCTTGCCCACGAGGATAGTTCTTTTAGGGCAGATTCCATGAGTTCACTAATAGTGGGGAGATTCTTGCCACTTATTAGAATTACAATATCGTCTGCATATGCTACTATTTTCGTTCTTTTGACCTTTAGAGTCGTAAGGATTTTGTTGACCACTATGAGCCATAGGAGGGGAGATAAGACGCCTCCCTGTGGGGTGCCCCTGGTCACTGTTTTCCTTATGTAACTCTCACCGATCTCTGAGTTAATTACTCTGCTGTTGAGCATTTCGTAAACCCAGTTCGTTATTTCTTTATTCGCTCCCAAGTCTTCGAGCGCTGTTTTTATGGCCGCTGTTTTAACATTGTTGAAAGCTCCCTCAATGTCCAAAAATAAGGCATAAGAACAGGGTATTAAAACTGGTTAAAAACAATTGCGATTCAGGTCGTCCAGATCCCAAATATGTGTATATCATTTTGCATTTTTTTACCTATTTTGCCTTGCTTTGGCTTTTTTGGTTATTCCACAACTTTTTTTTTTTAATGCAATGCAAATGCGAGATTTTTACTTTACATACATGAAAAATAAATCAACTTGAACTTTTGCAAAGACGCAGGTCAAACAACCTATGAATGCAATAAACTTCTCTTATAGTAGCGTTTCTTCATTTCTATCAGCATTCATTTTTAAATGAGGAGAAGGTTCAAATATGTCAACCTTTGCTTTGACAAAATGTTCATAATGTTTTTAAATTTTGCTGTTGGGCGTTTCTATACGAAAAGTTTGTGCGTTTTTGCTCTCAAATTGAAATTCCCCGCATAATTCGATTTTCAATTATTGCATGCTGCGCACCCTTAAACACTTCGCTTCAACTGAATAAGCACAAACATTTTCTAAGCTACGTTGTCCATTTTTTTAAAACCTTGTGCCGTAATATATCATTTGATGATGCTAACTGTTTGCTTATGATGTTGAGAAAATAAATCAGAAAGAATAATTCAAAAAGTACCGCTATTTTTTCTCTGGATCTCTTGCAAAGCATTCAATAAGAAAAAATGCAGTTTTATTTTGTGTCAAGTGAATAGACACAAGGTCATTATTTTCACTGCTTATGAGTATTCTCTGGAGATTGATACATTAGATCAACAGTTGAAGTGCTTTAAGTGAATTTTATTTGATTAATTGTATTTCCGCGAAAAATGGGTAGATCAAAATCTCTAGATAGTGTTGAAAGGGCTAAAATCGATTTACTAAAAGAACAAGGACTAACCGGGCGTTCAATAGCTGGCAAAATTGGATGAATTTTTAGTGTGGTCTATTCTTATTTAAGAAGGAAAGATTCGTACGGATAAAACATGCAAGGAGGTTAAAAAACGGCAACAACAGCAGTTGATCGAAGAGCAATTTCAAGATGTGCTTCCAATTCCTGCGACTCTGCGGCAAAAATAAAGCAGAAAGCCGGTGTTATTGCAATCGTTTCAATAGTGCGGAGGATTATCAATAGTGCCAAACATCTAAAACGGATGAAAATTCAAAAGAAACCACCACTTAACGAGAAACGGAAGTGTATGCGCTTAGAATTCTCTAGACTCCATAGGAGATGGAAAAACAAATGGCGTCACGTAGTTGTTTCGGATGAGAAGATGTTTAATTTCGGTGACCCTGATGGGTTTATTTATTACTACCATGATGTGAGGAAAGAAGAACGATTTTTAGCGCGGCATCATAGTCGAGAAGGTGGTGTTATGGTATGGGGAGCAGTTAGATACTATAGCACTGTTGATCTTGAGCTCCAAACCTCAAAAATGACTGCATTAAGTTATCAAGGAAATTTGAAAAGAAATTTCCCCAAATTTTCAGGCATTTTTGGACCCATAAACTGAACTTTTCAGCAGGACAACGCCCCCATCCACACGGCGCGCATAGTATAAAATTAGATAGAGGAGCGGAATGGGGAATTGCTTCAATGGCCGCCGTACTCAGCGAACCTGAACCTTATAGAAAACGTTTGGGGATGGTTAGTACGAAAAGTCTGATATCCTGCCATATCTTCGCAGCTAACACTACGATCATTGATACCGAATAAATGCTTTAATTTCCAGCAAAGAATACCATGATGAACTTTGTCAAAGGCCTTTGAGAAATCGAGCAAGCAATGCAAATGCATAAAACCCTTGTCAAACTCTTGTCTGATGTTGTCAAGGATATTAACCATAGCAGAGGACAACTATGACCAGCTCTGGAGCCTGATTGATGAAATTTAAGCAATGAGTCAGGTGGCCAATGATTTTCGGTATGATTAGTTTATCGAAACTTATTGGAATACCATCTTCACCAGTCGCATTAGGCCTGATTGAAGCTATGACGGAAAGAACTTCGTGCTCTATCATCACTTCAAACTCAGTCTGACCTCCAATGCCTGCATCTATTTCTTCAAATTTGGAGACACTAGGTACTAAGTCATTTTCCAAAAAATAGTCGTGTAGCTCATCAGTGCCCAAAACGCAGTCTTCAAGGACCTACTGCAAATTTATCTCAGCTTTCTCCATAACACTTTTGGGGGCAGTGAAGTATTTATCTTTGATGAAAAATAGCTACGCTTAGACAACGAACAATTTGAATCTCAAAATTGCGTGCAATTTTGTAAGCATTCCCATAGAACAACGATTAAATCTTCATTTGCTACAGAGTCTGTTTCTATTTTTTCGGCGCATTGAGGACATCGGTTGTGAACCAAGGGCAAGTTTTATATCGGAAAGAGACTGTTTTAGAGGGAACGTCGTCATTATAAAGCTGATAAATGAAGAAATCTAAGTATTTAAGCTTTTCGTTTGCATCAGCACTAAGGCTACAATGCTCCCAGGGTATTTGTGGCGCAGCTTGTTAAAGATAAAAGTGGTTAATTGATCTAAAATTTGTATATTTGCATGATGTTGGAGTGACGTTATGTGTTAAAGTTATACCATAGGTACCTACGCATAAGTAAAATCGTGTTTAGAGATATTATCAAACGAGAGTTGGTTAAATAAAAGAACTGAAGAGGGATCACAGCTTTTGAACCTCCCATTAAAAGTGGGAGTGGCAAGAAAGAAAGACTTTGCCTTAATCCTTTATAAAGAACACGGCTCCATTTCCATCGACTTCTTCGATAAAACTGTTTTTTTTTAATATCATAATAATCTTTATTTTTTTTATCATTTTGTGCATTTAGAGAGTAAATGTTTTTAATTTCGCACGAGTTTTAAGTTTTGAAAATTGATGACGGACGGACGGACTTAGCTAGACATAACAATCTATCCTGATCACATATAAAGTAACTTTTAGAGGTTCCCGATCAATATTAAAGCATTTTACTAACTATTAGTGAAAATTCTAATCTTAGGGGATTAAAGGATATTAAATATCTTATTTGACTTGTGTTTATTTATTTGCTAATTTCTAAGTTAGAATTGACTGACTATCAAAAGTCAAGCAAAATGATTTTGTTAAAAATAATACATGTATAAAGCAACACGTTAAGTTTTGAAAGAAATTTGTATCTTATCAATCTTTTCTATTCTTAAATATTATCTTAACATCTAATCTTAATATCTAACAAAATAATAAAAAAAATAAAAAGTTTCGCTAATGGTTATAAATTATTCAAAACTGCAATCCCAAAAATCGTATATGTTGTGCCGCTGGTAGAATAACAATTTTTCTGAGAATTATATAACGAATTCGAATACCTATTTCCAATATGATTGAGAAAATCGATTGTCCTTAGCAAATACTTAGTCAAGTTGAGTTTAGTTCGCCAAAATACATTCACTTAAAGTACACTCTTTTGGCATCCTTACAATCTATCCCGTATGTATTTGAAAAATTACATTTGCGATGATATAACTTTAGTAAGATAGCAACAAAAACAATATGTTAAATCGCATGAAGATCGCTCAAGATGTTTATGGAGTTATTACCCCCAACATATCTTGGCAATAATTGAACTTAAAATAAATCCCTCTCCCATCTCTTAACCTCTGCATAAATTCAACTGATTTTTAGATGTTAATCCCTCTATAAGACTCTTAACGTAGTTTCTTTCCCTACTTCAAATACACATGGTCGCCTACATACAAAGTTACTTAGCAAAACTACATACAATAAAAATTACATCACGAAAACACATCGACGACTTCAACTTCAAAATTCACCATGGTCAAATTAACTCTCCCCTCCCTACAAAGTTAATTAAGAAACTCATTCAACCATACAGACGAGAAAAAAGAAGAAGAAGGTTTTCCATTCGCCAAAAGTGCCAACAATTAAGGGTTCCCTTTTTACTTTTCATTTTTCCCAATGCTATTACGCAGTCTTTCCACTTCCTTGGCCGGATACAACAATTGACTCATTGCAGTAATTTTTTGATGGCCAATTCAAAAGTGGGAAGTTTTCCACACCAATAAAATACAACAAAAGTCCAGCAAACAATAATTGAGATATGCTTTTTAGCCAATCGTTCCTTTTGCAGCTTTGCAATTTGCAGCATATTCTTTTTCGCTTCTTTTTCAGCAGTTTTCGCGGCCGCCGATACACAATTTGATTCCCAAAAACAATCTTTAAAAACGACTTCGTCACGTTGCAAGCACAATTAACTGAAAAAAAAAACACAATTATATAATGGCATACACAGGGCTTAAAAGTTATTCGTTCAACTATTTTTTTATTTTTATTGTATTTTGTTCAATTTTCGCGTTTCGTTTGTTGTTAAGTGTAGAAAGAAAAAGAAAACAAAAATGATAAAGAT
The DNA here is from genome assembly GCA_949715645.1 of Portevinia maculata. NCBI lineage: Eukaryota > Metazoa > Arthropoda > Insecta > Diptera > Syrphidae > Portevinia > Portevinia maculata. The sequence goes on along the minus strand of OX454525.1, from coordinate 152,257,658 downwards.
GTGAATACAGACTACAAAAAAATAATAACAACATATTTGTCTATGAATTGTGTAATTTTTGTATTTGATTTATGTTACAAGAACAAAGTATCAAGCAATAAAACTTTATTAAAGATTTAACATTTCTGTTTGTTCTCTTTTATGTCTTTGGTTCTTTCCTGGAAATGCCTTAGGGTGCTGCAAAGTTGACGAAGGAGGACATTGAAAAAGTTTTCTCACTGTACGACAGGGTAAGTACGAACAATTGTCATTCGCTTTCAAATTATATGGGATTGAAATGAATTTAATGATATTATTTGAGCTTCCAAAAATTTGATAATTAAAAGTTTTTAAAAACAAAGTGTAAACAATTACACCGACCGAATCACTGTTTTATTGACCCAGGGCAATAAAGAATGTCTGCAATTTCCTGTTAAATGGCTTATTATTATACTCTAAGGCTGGTTTATCTGCTGCACTTTTTTAGAGGAAACTTTTTGTTGTTTGTTCTATTTTGACAACAGTAACATAACTCATACTATTTCCTTTCTTTCTTTAGGACAACAATGGTACGATTGAAAATGAAGAGCTCCGAGGATTTCTGAAGGATCTTCTAGAATTGGTTAAAAAGGTAATCTCAATTTTTAAATGTCAAACCAAATGCATATAATTCCATTTGTTTACTCACAAGGATGATTATGATGCCCAGGATCTTAGCCAATTCGAGGAGACAATTCTACGAGGAGTTGGTTACGACAAAGATGGTAAAATCTCCCGCAAAGAACTGACAATGATTCTATTGACATTAGCTAAAATGCCACCAGAGGATGATCAATAAAGTGTATAATCCCCGATTTTTGACATTGTATTTTCCAATCTATAAAGAAAACCTTACTTTTAGATATTTAAATAAACTTTACTAGAAAACACAAAAAAAGAACATCCCTATTTCAAGATAAAATCAATTTTTAAACTAAAAATAGCACAATACCAAATCACTTGGAATACATATAAAATATCCCTAAAATCGAATAAGTCAATCTAAAACTAAAGCCTCCTTTTTTTAAGCAACACACTGCGTGCTATTTTATTTTTAAAAAATCATAATGTAAAGTGTTAATATCTCATACTATATTTTCTTTTTTTCTTAAACTACTACAAATGAAAATATTTTAAATGTACCTATTCACTTAGGTTGATAGGATTCAAAAACGAAAAATACAGTCGTTAACATCGATGAATTTTTAATAAAGGAACTTCAATTTTTAGTTTTTGTAAGTGTTTATAAGTTTTGAACAATAATACAAAAACAAAAATCTATGTAAGTATGTACACAAAGTCAATACTTATTTTGTTGGTAAATGTAATGTGAAGAAAAAAAACAATAAAATAATAGTAATAATAACAAACCTGCAAATACAATAATACATTATGTAAGAAATATACTTGAATACACTTGAACTATTTTTTGTTTTTAATTTAATGGTTTTTTTCTTTTTTTGCTTATTTTTATGTTAAACTCCTCAATATATTTTAGAATAAAGATTTCGGGAAAATCTTTATGCATTCATACCTTTTAAAATGTCGCAAAAAGCTTAAGTTATTATTTTGACAAAAGGGAGTCGGAATTGGCGTATCGAGGATAAGGAGCCAAAGTTATAAATTGCTTGAAAGACGAAAAATTAAAAAAATCTGCTAAAAATTGCACTTGAATTTCGAATATTCAAGGCACTAGTTTTTATTAGTGCAGGAAGTACCAAAAACGAGCTGGAATACAGCGGACATTACATTTATATTTTAAGCCGCCCACATGTCCTTTTTTGTTGTTTTTAAGCAAAACGGAATATTTAACGTTTATACAATATACAATATAGGACCCCTTCGGGAGTTGTCAATTGCTTCAAAGAGTATGTAATTGATTCAGTGGGTATTTGAAAATATGAATAAAATTATCTATATGAAAATATCATCCGTGAAAGGGTGAAACCTTGAGGAACTTCTTAATTAAGATTTCGTAAAAACGGAAGACGGAATTGCAAAACCCTTGATTGACTTGATTAAATTGTGTTTAGTGTTGCATGATTCTAGAGCTGTTCAGGCAAACGTCGATAAAAATATCAATAAAATATTTGTCAAACTTACGAAATTCGTTTTGCGGGTGGGAGTGGATCTGTGGTTATAAAGGGTCCCATTAAGACCGCCTATTTGAAATTTGAAAAAAAACTGAGTTTATTTGAAAGCTCCGATGTTTTTATTTCAATAAAGAGTGTAGTCATGGAAGCTATGTTTGGAACACAATGTTCGATAAATGGCAGCCTCATGCCGGCTGAATTTCACCAATAAGTCGAATCTCGCTTTTCAGTTCAGGGTTTGTTCTTGTTTTATTGGCATACACCTTTGCTTTCAAAAACCCCAAAGACAGACATCCAATGGAGTCAAATCGTATTATCTTGGTGGCCAATTCACATCGCCGCGGCGCGATATAACTCTTCCTTCAAATTTTGCCAACAATTTCCTTGTTTCATTTGCTGCGTGCCGTCCGGTCGAAACCACAAATTTTGGAAATCTATTTCAGCAAACTGAGGCTAGAAAAAGTTGTTTACCAAATTACGGTAACGAACACCCCAATCACACAATTCTGTTTGTTGGCATAGCCATCAGGTTCGAAATGCGCATCATCGAAGAAGATAATTTGCTTCGAAAAACCACTCTTCACTTGTTGTTGCAGTAAGATTAATGCGCTGTAAACTGCTTCGGTGGCGAATTGAGGTGAAACAGTTCTGGTCAACACTCTCACTAAATATGGCAATGTTTTCATAAGACCGAGCTACACGAATACGGACAGATCTCATCTGGGTTTGAACTGGCCCAATCGCATGAAATTTCCCGTTTACTCAGACCACTATACGGCGATTCATTTCCAAAAAACCAATGACATTTTCGAACCGTCTCCGTAAAAGTCTCACCATTTCGGTAGTGAATTCTCACAATTTCTATGAGCTGTGCATCTGTTGTTGTTGTATATGAATTCTTAGCTTAGTGACTATTGGGAGTATTTTTGATGTATTTAAATTGAAATGTCATAAGACTCTTGGTATGCACTTCCTAAACAAGTAAGAATAAGAACTTCTGGAGCAATAGTACGGAAAGTAAAAATTAACAGTAGACATAAAAAAGATGAGACTTTTTTGCCGTTGGCATTTTGTACCTTTGATAGCGTGCATTATATTTCGCTCAATTAGGAAAAGGATCAATTAGATACGACATTTCTATGCCTGTGTAAGCAAATTATTAAATCATAATTTTAAGCTTGCCGTCCCTTTGTCAATGTACAGTTACCGCATTATAATCATTATTTGTAAATTAATGAGAACCATTTCCTCTATGAAACATATTAAGCTACCAAAGTTCTAGCACCATTAATTTTCCACAATATGACCTAATAGCGACAAAGTAGGTAATCTATTTTCCACAATACATAATTTGAGCTCAAATTATTGTGAGTGCATCACACTACTAAAACTAATACAATCAATTATTTGGCCAATTAGTTATTCAAATGAATATCCAGACTCGTCGCCATTCGGGGAAAATTTAATTGCTAAATTGCTTCATAAATTATTATTTAACGTCATTATTGGGAAGTTTTAAATACATCCACAAACCCAGCGAGCGATAGAAGTATTAATTTAGAAAAAAAAGCCTCAAAATAACCATTTCCATTCGCAGAATGTTCTGAGCACTCATCATCATTGACATTATAAGGACTTTTGAAAACGCGAATTAAAAAAAAGGCATTCTTCAATGAACCCTTGAAATTCCTTTAGTCCAGCAAATTCCGTTTGAATTCCAAAATGTAGGTATTCATAATTTCAGAGAATTTGTTCAAAACTATGAATTTGCATTTTTATATTTTTCTTAAAATATTAAATTACCGTTCTTTATCAATATCAACACCTTATAAAGCAATTATATATACTAGCAGAAAATTTGTTTAAAAAAAATTGCCAAATAATATTAATATAAAGAAAAGATAACTAGTGAGAGAAAGCTACCTTTAAACAAATTCAAAAAAAGAAAACAATAAGAAGAATCAACATATGATTGTTAACAAATAAATTTCAATATATAAATAAAAAAAATACATATACATATATATTTAAAATAAAAAAATACAAAAAGGGTGTTACTTTATTCTAAAGACATTTATGTGCAAAGTTAAAATTCAAAAAAAATGTATTTGCTATTAAATGTATAGCTTTAAATATAAAATAGATTAACTATATAAACTATTCGAAAAAATATCTCAATATCGGTGCTATGACCCTATAACTATTCTTCTATGACTATTTCTTAATCTTAGCCAAAAATATGTTTTCTTTGACACTGAAGTTACATTTTTTCTGTGGTCATATCACTTTGCTGTTTATAGTTTTTCAAATTTAAAAATAAAATAAAAAACGTGTAATGCTTTAAAAAAACATATTTTTAATGAAAATTAATATAACTACATGTGGAAAAATAGATAATATAATAACAAAAATAAATTGTCCTAAAAGTAAACTAATTTAAATGAATAAACTAAACTTATAACTGTTGTCAATTGGAAAATGGTGGTTGTTGTAAATTTCTTGTTTGTAAGTATTCATTGAAATTCGGAGCACTGGAGAAAAATGAATTGAAAATGCTTGCAAAATAAAATTTTTATGGAAATGGGTGAATAAACAACGACAATTTGAGATTGCTAGCCAATAGCGTTCATTGAACATCGATATTACTACCGATAGTATCGATAGATATTAATAATAATATTTGGTTAGGGTATATTACACTGCGACCTATTGGTCTATTGTGTCCCTTCGATAGATATTAACTATCGAAGACCTCCATGTTTTTTTATTTACATCGGTTGTTATACCCTATTCTAAGGGTATATTAATTTTGATGCATAGTTTGTAACATACCTTAATATCGCCCGTAGACCCCTAAAAGTTACTATATTTATGATCAGCATTGATAGTAATGTCGATCGAGCCATGTCCGTCCGTCCGTCCGTCGGCAAAAATTAGGCCTTTAAACTGGACCTAGAGAGCTGAAATTTTAACCATATACTCTCTAGGGTCCCGAAATAATCAAGTTTAAGAATTTTTGAAATCCGCCCACAGACACTCCCACAAACTCAAAAAAAGCAAAATTTTGTAAAAAAATCGAATTTTGAGCTAGAGAGCTGAAATTTTTTATATATGATCTTTGGCCCATAAAACTGCTTGGGACATAAAATTTTCAAAATCCGCCCACAGACACAATTAAATCAAACAAATTTTGGGAAAAATTGAATTTTGAGCTAGAAAGCTCATATACATGAGCTTAAAGGGCCCATAGAGAGTATATATTATAAATTTCAGCTCCCTAGCTCAAATTTTGGTTTTTCAATAAAATTGTTTTATTTATTTGTGGGCGTGTCAGTGGGCGGATTTTGAAAATTTGAACTCCCGAGCAGTTTTAGGAGTCGTAGATCATATATAAAAAATTTCAGCTTTCTTGCTCAAAATTCGATTTTTTCCAAAATTTTGTTTTTTTGAGTTTGTGACCTAGAGAGTATATGGTTAAAATTTCACCTCTCTAGGCCCAGTTTAAAGTCGTAATTTTTGCCTACGGACGGACGGACATGGCTAGATCGACATTACTATCGATGCTAATCATAAATATAGTAACTTTTAGGGGTCTACTGGCAATATTAAGGTATGTTACAAACTATGCGTCGAAATTAATATATCCTTAGAATAGGGTATAAAAAGACTAGTATTAATGAGTGCTTCCACACTTAAGTTATCGATTTCTTGATCTTCGTTTTTGGGTATTTTTTAAAAAAAACATTTCTTCACCAGTTTGCGTACGAGATACGAGAATTGTCAGTATTTCAATGCCTTCACCTTCTGGAACTGTCGTTTGGATACAAGATTCCATTGCAGTTTCAATAATGAAAAAGACTGCATCATTCAAAGAATTTTCACATACGAGCTTGCTCGATAGTATAGAGCTCAATATTTAAACCCTATCCTAAGGGTATTACGTTTAATTTTGACTTATGGTTTGAAACATTCTTTATATTGATCGTAGACTACTAAAGTTTAATATATTTTTGATCAGCATCAAATGTTATATCGACATGGCCGTGATTGATATATATTCTCTAGGGGCTCACAATATTAAATCTTATTTTAAAAATTCGCCAACTTAAACACCATGAACTTAAAGGGAGGCCGTGAAAGTGGAAGGATTATGATAACTTTAGTTCTGATCATAAGTTCGCCGTTAAGGAAGAAAAAAAAAGATACCCTAAGTAGGAAGAAAAATCACTCGTCAAATAGCGCCATATAAGCCAATATGTTTGAAAATGGGACTCCGAATTGGACAACATTTACATGAAATAATAACTGATATATTGAAAAACGTGAAGTTGAGCAATGTCCCACTGAAATACGCATTTTACGTCGACCAGCTGTGCTCCGTAACATTGCTTACGCGGACTTAGTTACTTTACACATACCAGGCAAGTACCAACAAACGTTTGCCGAGGATGTCTACACTAAATAAGCAAGTAAACTGGACAAATCCTGGGATATCAATACCACTACAACAAATATTGAATCAGTCCTCTTTACCAAGAAAACTAAAATCACACGCTACCTGCTTTCCATCGTAAAAGAATCCACTTTAGTCTCTCAAACAGTGCAAACTACCTTGAACTAAAGTTGCAACGGAAGCTTCACTGGAAAGAAATCGCTACACTCATCGAACGTCTCATGAAAGCCATTGGTTGCTCAATACACCTTGAAAAGGCCAGTACAAACGCATATATTTTCTTGCATGGCCGCTTTGGAGAGGATATTCATTCTTAATCACATGGAAAATACTCAACGAGTAGCCTGTCTCAGTATCACGATATCACTGAGAGCCTTTTCAATAGCGGCACTTCCAGCCCATTCTACACATTTTCTTCCAACCACATCATAGGTAAGCAAATGGCTGCCAACTCTGCAGTACTGGCCATGCCACCATACTTGAATTGCACGGCTATCATCCGCATTATATGCCTACTGAATCGCTCTGGGCTACAAACACTTAATACCGTACAGAAGACGGCTCTAATCACGTAACTTTTCAGACGATCATGGTCCAAACGATAATAGTGAACGAGATCTTCATCAGTAACTCTTCCATTATCGTTTCGTCTATCGTCAATCGCATAAGAACCCAATTAAGAAATCTGCTACGCATCCAGTTGGAATCATACCTCTACTCATCTAAGACGTCGTTGCTACCACTCTTTTGCGAAAGAGCTGATTTTCGTTGAAACTAAAATGTGTTTTTGCACGTATGTTATCGAAAGCAAGTCTCAATATTATTATTACCGAAGACTTTTTTCCATTTTTTACTTTTCAAATCAATTTTCCTTTTTACTATTTATCAATAATTGTAAGGCCGTAGATAAAGCCATACGCATTGCATTGATAACATTTTGTAGCATTTAAAGACTACCTTAATTGTCAGCAAAATATGCCAATGGATGCGAAACGATACCTCATTAGCTAACGCGCAAATGCCACCGTCTTGACGATGGCAGAAAATGAGGCGTCAAACCGATGACGTAAGCCATTTTAAAGGTTACACGAAGCAAAACCATCGGCAAAATGATTTCGACAAGTGATCATCGTCTTACGTGATAAGAGCCCAGAGTGGACGCAGACGATGTCATTAACAACGAATTCCTGTCAATATTCACGTACGTGTCTGAGAACCAAGAAAGAGTCGCTGCCGTAGTCTTCTCAGAAGACCTGAATACCCAAGTTTCCAACTATTATATCGCCTTTCAAGCCCAAATTGCAGCATTTTGCCAAGCCGCTGACTGACTGACGGCCACAAAGTGGTATCGTTTCTATCGACAGTCAGGCAGTTTTCAAAATATTCAGAACAATAAAATACAAGGCAGTGAAGGACTGTCGCGTATCTCTTAGCCAGATAGCTACATTGTTGCTGGGTACAACGACCCTGTGCTGGGTTCTGGGACATGTTGTCCCAGCTAGACGAGGCTCCTCGTGTACAAATAGTGCGAGCATAGACAAGATGGATGCACCACTGTCATCTGCTTAGTACCTCATCCACGCCGATAAGCTGGAAAATGCAATCTGAAGATGGTAATAGCCTAGCCAACGTAGCAACGCTAGACAACTATGGTCAAACCTGAACCAGAGAAGATCCAACGGACTTCTGTAACATGAGAGAGGAACCCTCTCCATCCTAGCAATTATAATTACTGGACACTTTGCGATAGGTATAGGCATGCTCAAAAACTGGATATCCCCTTCAACAATTTCTGCAGAAGCTGTGAAGCTGAGGAAGAAGCGAAAAGAGGCATACACTTCCTCTGTACATGTCCAGCAGTTGCCAAAATTAAGGGGGCTACTTAGAGTCAATGCCTTTTCCACGATCTGAATAATTTAACCAATGCCTGAACAGTTACACTTGAAAACGCAATTGGTTCTAGGAGCTTGTAGCGTGACCCACATGTACCTTTCCAATGACATCACAATGAACCTACCTGGCTTTAAGTGTGTCTCATCCAGTTCTATTTCATTCCAACCAATCAACTAACCTCTTAAACGCCGTAAAATCCTAGTTTATGTTTGGTGATTATACTTTCGAAGGTTGTGAAAATCCTACAAAAATGCATTTGACCTTGAGCTCTAAATTATAGAATAAAGACATACATATTTTACATTCATGTTACAAAACAACTGCAAAATTAATATTGAAACTTCTTATTTATTTTGCCTCTTAAATATCGAACAATTCAACACCATATAGGATTTTAAATTTTAAGCAGTTGCTCTTCAATCCATGGCTTCAGACTGACAAGATTCATATACACACCAGGATTGTTTGGTCTTGCACAACCAGCTCCCCACGATGCCAGTCCAACATATTTATTTGACACGACTAATGGGCTACCAGCATCGCCCTTGCAAACGTCAATACCGCCCTCATCTAGCCCAGCACAGAACATTCTCTCAGAAATTCGATTGACACCGTAGGCGCTTTGACACGATTTTTGACTTACAATTGGTACCTGCGCAATTTGAATTGCCTCGGAGTAATCACCATCCTCTGACGTTTTACCCCATCCAGCAATCTTTGCAACAGTTCCCGCTATAGGGACTGCTTCAGCAATATTTAAGGCTAGCAGAATTGGTGCTTCTCCCAATGGCAAATCCACCTTCAGCTTCAGTAGTGCAATATCATTGTCGAAAGTCAGGCTGTTGAAATCCTCGTGTATGATTATATCCCCTACGGGGAATAAGAGTCCATCGGAAGCAGTCCTATAACTCGAACCAGCACCAACCATCAGCAATTTAGCAGTTCCCAATCGAAGAGCGTTAGCTGACGTTATGATGACATTTTTGGTGTAGATGGCACCACTGGCGAACTGTTCAAAAGCGCATTGTGAACATGATTTACGACGAATCGACACTTGATACGGGACTTTAGTTACATGCGTTTCAGCACCGCCAACAATGCGTCCCTTAATACCAATTGCAACCGCATTTGATGTCACAAATAAAACACACGACAAGAGTGCGATCGAAAGCCAAAAACGTAACGACATGGTAATCGAGTAAAAAGAGACTGTACAATGAATTCAATTAAAGTGATTGATATATAAAGAGTGATTAGTGGGTTTATTAATGGAAAATGTTAAAACATTTTAATCTTAATCGTAATCTTGTTGTCGATAGGAAAGCCTTGTAAATTAGGTAGGAACAGCTACTAATTTAATCATTATTTTAATAAAAAAAGTGTTCAAGTACATACAGTGTAAGTATACTACACAGTAATTTTACCTCAATTATCGTTAGAGTTATCGCTAAGACAGATTGTTGTTTTGAGATAAGAACTACGTTATGGAAGGCAATCTCACTTACCTATCAGCAAACGGGTTGGCAATAATAAATCTCCCTACAAATGAGTAAAAATGTATGGCCCTACTTTCATATGAATCGACATTCAAAGCCATTGTTAGTGATATGTGGTTCCAACAAGATGGTGCCCCAATGAAATAACCCCCCAAATGAAAAATGAAATAACTCCCCAAAATTGGGGAATAATTTCACTGTGAAATTATACCCCAAATCAAAGATGAAATAAGTACCCAAAATGGTATGAAATAAGTCCCCAAATAAGTATGAAATAATTCCCCAAAATGGATTTCAAGTATTCAGGGTGTTATGAGATGACTCACTATGACTTTCTGAAAGTGAAATAAGGCCATACGAATTCATTTACCCAAAGTGCAATAAGGCTAAGTGCTAAAATAAAACCTCGCACCTACTCCAAATCAAACAGTGACCCCAAGCAGGAGGGTTGTAGGGGGGCAGCATGCCCCACCAATACGCAATATGGGATGGGATTATGGGATCCCATAAACAGTGCAATGCGTATCGGGGGGCATGCTGCCCCCTGCGATCCCCCTGCTTGGGGTCACTGTTTGATTTGGAGTAGGTGCGAGGCAGTGGCGTGGCGTCCATATAACACGATTCCTACCGTCTTCCCTTTTAAAAATCCACCAAAAGTAAGCACTATCTGCCAAATAAATATATGAAAAATGAAACCCGTCATGTAAGTTAACACGATCCGATATGCTCCGTCCTCACCTGATCCAGCATGAACGAACATGTTCCCAGATGAGTCAGCATATTTCCCGTCACACGAATACTCGCGCCGGATACCTGATGCCTGCCGGATGCACGCGCAATGCACTAGACGCTGACGTTGCAGGAATGCCTGGGAACCAGGCTTTCGTGGAGATTAGATTTTAAGTATCTTTGAATTTGTAAAGCATTCTAATTTTGGTGCTCGTGGTGTACGGAATAAATAGTTTATAACGTGGTGAAATAGTTGTTTGATTCAAAAAGAAATATCCGTGGTGTACGACTTGTCGTACAGATATTAGATTTTTTTTGATAAAAGGACCTAGAAGATCCTTAACTGGCGCCCGAGCAGTGTAAAACCCGTAAACGTAAAAACGTGTAAAACATAGTAAATTACTTAAAAACAAAAGTGAAAGGATACCCTAACGGGAGTGAAAAAATAAATAAAAGAAAACCCAAAGTGAATATTTTAAAACACGGGCACCCCCAAAAAATAGTGAAATAAAATATAAAAAAAAGAGGAAAAAACTCATAGTGAATGTGCTAAGACACAGGTCCCATGAATCAAGTGATATAAAATAAAGGACAAAAGAAAGGCGTTAAAGGCGAATACCTAAAAGGACATTCAGAGGACAACGGAAAATCAACCAAATCAACGAACAAGAATGAGTGCTATGCTTTTTGGATTGTAGTAAGAAATATATATATGTCTAATGAGGAATTATTACAATTTGTATCTGCAAGAATAACTTGTGTATTAAATTCAAAAATATTATTCTAAAATTTTATATTTTAAATATTAACCATTAGTCTAAGAACTACATGATTGAAGAAATAATTTAAAAGAACAAGTGCTCAGGACAAAATTAGCTAAAAACATATGCCTAGGGGCTGACTCTTACGAACAAAGGGGCCGGTTCACAAGAAATAAGTTAAACCTTATTATCCGTAGTGAAGATCCTCGTACCTTAGTAGGTCGCTGCAGATATTATTAATTGCATTAACGTCCAAAACGGATGCATGCGAGCCTTCCAAACCGAAGTGACTACCCCGAAATTTTAAAGAAGAGCGCTTAGCGGGCATCTAGGGAAATTAAAAAGAAAAAACGAATCCTGAGCACACAAGAAGTAAAACCTTCTAATAAATTAACAACAGTTAATATAAAAAAGTATACAAATTTAAAGAGTATACACGAAAAGAGAAAAAATAAGTGAAAGATCTGTATTGGCATCCACCTCTGTCGCTAGACGCTATATCGAATTTAAAGAATTCTTTTTAAATAATAATTGAACCACAGCACCCTCTATTAAGATGGACGAACTCCGAAATTCAGTAACGCAACTCACGGGTGCAGTTAATACAGTCATTGAGCAACTTAGGGGATTGGAAAGCCGAATGGGTAGGATGGAGCAATCCACTCCACAGGAGGCAATCCAATCAGTTAATAATCGGCTAGGAGCCATAGCAAATCGCATCTTAGTTTTAGAACAATCTGCCTTAGGTGGTCCGAATGAACAGGAGGAACAGGTAGAGCAATTGCGCGGACCGACCTGTGAACAAGACCTGAAGGATATCTCCAAACTTCCTGATTCCGTTAAGGAACTTCAGACCTTCGATGGGGATCCAATACATTACGTCTCCTGGGTCCATAGTGTCGAGACGGTGCTGAAGGACTATGAAATAGTTCGCAGTAAGCCCATTTACAGGGCAATACTGCAGCATATCCGTCAGAAGTTTAGGGGCAAGGCAGATTCTGCCCTCGTCTCTTATAATATGTTTGACAATGATTGGTTCGAGATGAAGAAGATTCTCTCACTTCATTATGCTGATAAGAGGGATATCAGGACACTCGAACATCAATTAAACCAGTTAACTCAAGGTAATTCAAAGGTTGATGATTTTTACGCAACCGTAAACCATCAATTCTCTCTGATCATTAGCAAGATCAGGGCCGAAGTTTACTCCACTGAGACGATGAATGCCTTGGTTGAAACGTATCGAAATCGCGCATTAGACGTGTTCGTGCGAGGGCTTAGTGGGGACCTTGCAAGACTTTTAATTATTCAAAAGCCAAAAACCTTGCCTGAAGCATATTAAGCTTGCCTGGAAATGCAAAACCTAAATTTCCGGAACAACTCGGTGCATGTAAAGGCACCGAATACAATAACCTCTCCCGTAAACCACAATTTCAGGGAAATCGCAGGACCCTCAAGAAGCACTGGTAGGCCATTCGTTTCAAAAAATAACTTTGCCCAAAGGCCATACCCGCGCTGGAACTCTGGTTTTCAGCAGCAGTCTCCGCCACAAAGGCCATGGGCCCCAAAACCCCCAATTAAAATGGAGGTGGACTCAGTCCAAACCAGAAAAGTTGATTATATGAATCGACCTAATCCGTTTAAACGAGAACCAGGATCGGACAATCATAACCCTCGGAAGCAGCAGCGGTTGTACCACGTAACAACCGCAGAAACTGAGACACCAGTCGAGGCTGAAGCCGATGATCTTTCCAATGAGGAATCAACACCGGAAAATTTTATGATAGGGGCCTCGTTTCCAGCGTACCATATATAGAGTATGTTACGCGGGACGGGGACATCCTGAAATTCTTAGTGGACACCGGTGCCAATAAAAACTTTATTGGACCCAATCTAGTTCCTCATCCTGACCCCGTCCAAAAACCATTTTATGTGAATAGTCCCGCTGGGAAGATTCGCATTACCAACAAAATTTGTGGGAAGTTCTTTCACTATCTAGGCTGCAATTTAAATATAACGTTTTTCGTTCTCCCGAGCCTTACATCATTTGATGGTATAATCGGCGATGACACACTTAAGCAGCTAAGGGCAGTCATCGATAGGGATAAAAATAAGCTTACCATCGAATCAAATATAATCATAGCTCTAAAAAATCGCCCTTCAAATGCGGTCAATCAGATGCTTACCTTAAATGAAGATATTTCAATATCTGTGAGACCTAGATTGGAAGCTATCTGTGGCAGGTTCAATAATCTGTTTGGTCCAGTAGGGAATGAACGAATAAAAACTAATGTTAGGGCAGGAATCCGCACAACCACAGATGAACCAATATACGCTAAAAGCTATCCTTACCCGGCTTGTATGAGGGTTGAAGTCGAGCGACAGATTAAGGAACTCCTATCGGAAAATATCATCCGTCCCTCGAAAAGTCCGTATAATTCTCCCATATGGGTTGTCCCAAAAAAACCGAAGCCTAACGGTGAAAAGCAGTATAGGATGGTGATCGATTATAAGCGTCTAAACGCTGTAACGATTTCGGATACGTATCCCATTCCGGATATCAACAGTACGCTGGCTAGTCTGGGAGAAGCGAAACTATTCACAACGCTCGACCTGACTTCAGGATTCCATCAGATCATGATGAACGAGAGCGAGATTCCGAAAACAGCCTTCTCAACAATGAATGGGAAGTATGAATATTTGAGACTTCCCTTCGGCCTCAAGAATGCTCCTGCTATCTTCCAGCGGATGATAGATGATGTGCTCAAGGAGATAATCGGCAGGATCTGCTACGTATATATCGATGACATAATCGTTTTTAGCAAATCAGAAGAGGATCACTTGAGAGACATCGAGACCGTTTTCTCCAAACTCAATGAGGCAGGACTAAAGGTAAACCTGGAGAAAACCAACTTTATGGCCACTAGCGTCGAATTCCTCGGGTATTTGGTTACCCCGGAAGGTATTCTCCCAGACCAAAAAAAGGTTAAAGCTATTGAGAACATTCTTCCTCCAAGAAACCTGAAGGAACTGAAAAGCTTCCTCGGATTAACTTCCTACTACCGGAAGTTCATTCGGGACTATGCCAAAATAGCAAAGCCTCTTACTAACATTACGCGTGGCGACTTTTCAAATGTGAAAGCCAACCAATCGAAAAACGTTCTTATATCCCTTGACGAAGAGGCATTGAAGTCCTTCGAAAACTTGAAGGAACTTCTTACTTCCGCTGATGTTTTAGCATTCCCTGACTTCGAGAAAGGCTTCAATCTGACGACTGATGCTTCTGATTATGCCATTGGGGCTGTCCTATCTCAAGGGGAGCATGGCAAGGAAAAACCTATCGCATACATTTCTCGCTCCCTCAACCGAACAGAGGAGAACTACGCCACCAACGAGAAAGAGATGCTTGCCATTGTGTGGGCTCTCGATAATTTGAGAAATTATCTGTATGGAGCCAAGAAAATAAAAATTTTCACCGACCACCAGCCTCTAACATTTGCACTGAGCAATAGAAATCATAACGCAAAGCTCAAGCGCTGGAAGGCAAGGATTGAGGAGTATAACTACGAGTTGATTTACACTCCTGGTAAATCAAACTTTGTGGCCGACGCTCTCTCAAGGCTTAAAACAGAAGTTAATCACATGTCAGATACTAGCACCGAAACTGCTAGCGAAACTCAGACAAATCCACTTCCAGATGAAGCCACGGACACTGCTAGTGAAGGCAGAGTCCCAAGGGCAGATCGCTCACGAACTGATACAGCTGAGGAGGGACTTTGTGAGCTCTCCCCTAGTGATACTGATTCCTGTACTGCACACAGTGCCGATCAGGATAACTCGGACCTAATACCGCATGTAGAAGCGCCAATCAATGTTTTCAGGAATCAACTGATCTTTAAGATTGGTAGTGAATTACGCTGTCATGAGGAGCCACATCCTGGCTACCATCGCCATTATATCTCCGCTAGAACAATTAATCAAGACCATCTTGTTGAAGCGCTAAGGGAAAATCTTAACCCGAATGTGATAAATGGAATAAAAATCCCGGAGAACTATCTCGGAATACTCCAAAGAGTTTATCTGGACAATTTTGAGAACTACAAGCTGCGGGTGACACAAAGAATCGTTGAGGATGTCGCAAATAATGAACGCAAGCTTCTAATAATAGAAAGAGAGCACAAAAGAGCTCATCGCGCTCCTAGGGAAAACAAAGAGCAAATCCTAGAGAAATTCTATTTTCCCCATATGATGTGTCGCGAACACGGTTACAAACACTGAAAGTAGGTCGAAGGCCTTTCATGTACTATAGCAGGAGTGGCACGCTTGTGGTTGCACAGCATCAGCTCGTCGGTGGGGGGGATCTCACTGCCTTATATTTGTTCGCGGACAAAACATTTATCGTGCCTGGTAAAAAACAAACAAAAGGGAAATACTCGCATACCGGAAGTAAAAAAAAAAGACAACAACACTGCAAGAAGGGAACAAGTAAACTGGAAGAAAATCAGGGAAAAAGAAACCGATTCAGATTCATTTATGACGACGAAGGTGGTATTGTGACGTCATGGCGAACCCGCCCCTTGTATGTGGCTATTGCCATACACACCATGGCCATACTGTTGCCGGAATTTATCAGTATAGCCCCTGAATCGATCTCTCTTTATGTAGCTCTGATCACATTTCAACGATTAATACGAGTTGCTTAAAGATCCATTATAAGTAAACTATACTTTAATTAAATTCATAATTTCTTTATTAAAAGATGACTTAGGAAACTTAAACCCGAAAATGGAATGCAGCACTTTATATCTGCGTGATTTAATAATAATAATGTAACGAATTGGGAATCACTTAAAGTACACATTTAAGATTTATTGTAATTTTAACTAATTAGCGAACTGGATGAAGTGTGAATGAATTGAAGTGAAAGTGCGTATGTATGTTCAAATGCTTTTTGCTTACTCTAATTTAGGTTATTCAAAATTTAATTTTAAATTCAATTTAGGAATATAATAATTTTAGATATATAATTTTTCTCAAAAATTATGGTATTAAACAAGGTAAAGCCAAAGAAAATGTATGTTTATTTCGTTTTGGTACTCACGTTTTTTTCTGCGTTGCTCCGAATTTTGTGCACAAACTTCGTCTGCATGTCATTATTTCAGGTTAGGTTTGTTTTTTATGTTTTTCATTAATTTCTAAATTTCTGTGGCTTTTAACAAATTTTATGGGTAGGTATTTAAATTAATAATTAAGGTAAGGTAAGTATACGCATTAGGGTATTTTAATTCATACTAATTATATATATATTTTTTTTGATGTTTGTTTCACTGGGTTATGAAAATTATTAATGTTTTGGTAGGTTTTTTTTTGTATATTCACATATAACTCTTTTGTGTAGTTTAAGGTTAGGTATGCACCGATCTGTTGTTTAATTTAAGTAGGAAAATTTACTGTGTCGTTACTGGTAGATAGTTAAATGCATGGAGTTTTCACGTCTGATGTGTGTTGCGTGTAATTTTTACTGTTGAATCTTTTGTTGTAGTTTAATTTAGGAGTGTATTCCAAATTGGAGGTTAAGACTTATTGGTCGATTTATGAGGGTTTGATAGACACTGGAGTATGGGGTAATTATGTGCAAGACACGCGGCACCCTCGAAGCCGAAACGCGCGAATGTTTTAAAGGAGTCATCCGGGTTTTGCTAGAGGTTGAAACAGGGTTTATACATATATAATTTTATAAAAGAAAACTGAGCCTTTACCTCGATTATATGATTGATTTGCGCCGCGTGTGTTTTTTTGTTTAAACAATCCCTTATTAATCCGGTAAATTTTTCCCATCTAATATATCCTTGGGTTGCTGCCTATTTCTGTACTCAAATCCTTCCTTCCTCAATGAATATTTTGGTGACTAAACATAAATTCAATTAAGAAAATCGCCAAACCTCAAAAGAAAAAAACTTACGCCAAAGCACACAACACGACCTGTCTAAGCTGATGTCCAAGAATTGAAAGAGGGAGAAGTTCTCTGACGGACAAATATAACTGCTCACAGAGCGGCGCGACTTAGGAATTAGAAAATTGACAGTTACTGGAAAGTGGAATTTCGTAGTTGCCAGCTCAAGGTGATATTGGGTAACAGGTATGTGCGCTGATAATTTCCGGTTTGTGACATCTCCAAAGGATAGCGGCAGTTATTTTTGAAAATTGTTCTATCATAAAAATGTATGAGATACGCCACAAAATCATGGATTTATAAAACAGCCTTTGTTTTAAAAAGACATGAAAATGTATCTCCGAAAAAGCATTTTTTTGATTCGACCCATGACCCTGACTCGGCAAAAGGATTTTAAAGGACTCACTTTCGCAAGTCTTTGGAGTGAAATATTCCAATTTTTTTTCCATCAAAATTTTCTATCTCAAATAGTGAATTTCCAACTGGTTGTGTGATCCGGCACTTTATAAACTTAGCGCATAATTTGGCGTTTAAGTTTTTTGATGCATCGCTCAGCACATAGTTCCTACGATACACTATTTCTCCAGGAAGAAAACTTCTTTTCGTACTTCTTAAATTGTAAGACCTTTTATTACGCTCAAATGCAAGTTTAAGCCTTTCTTTAACACCTTTTCGTATAATTTCAAGCTTACAGTTCTTCGGGATGAGCTGTAACTCGCTGTCCCCTAACACATTCAGTTTTCGAAATATATTATACATACTACCGTTAGTACACATTTGCTGTCCGAACAAGCAATAATAGGGGGTGACACCAGTAGACTGATGTTCTGAAGTGCAGAGAGCTTGTTGGATTTCCGAAATATATCTATCCCAGTCTTGTTGATCTCCTTTAATATAGCTTCGGATTCCTGCTAAAATCGATTGGTTTACTCTCTCTGAAGCGTTAGCTTGGGGAGAGTACACTGCGTTTCGAATATGACCACACCCGTATTTTGACAAGAAGGCTTGAAAATCCTTTGAAACAAACTGCCTTCCATTGTCACTGTGTACAAATTCGGGTACACCGAACTGACAAAAAACATTTTGTTCCAAAAAATCGACTACCGCGTTGGTGTTGGCTTTTCGCATTGGCTTGAGAAGAACATATTTTGAGAAAGCATCCAACACAACAAATATAAACGCATTGCCTCGCCTTGTCCGTGGATACGGTCCCATGAAATCGACGTAGAGTTTCTGAAACGGCCGGTCAATCTCATGTTGCGATCTCATTGGTAATCTCAACGTTGTGTTTGACGCCTTGCTCTCCTTGCATTGTGTGCAATCCCGAACGAAATCACGAACTTCATTCGTCATATTCGGCCAGTAATACAGTTCCTTTATTCTTTTAAGTGTTTTAAACATACCCCCATGTGCACTATTTGGGGGATCATGATTTTTTATAATCAAAGACTGAGTAAGATTTTCAGGTACCCATAACTTCCACTCAAACTCAGAATCAGATGGGTCATTAGATGAAGTTTTTATGTAGACAATCCCATCAACAATCTTTACGTTTGGAAAGCTATCAGGGTTTTTTGAGATGGTTTCTTTCAATTCAAGGTAGGCTGATGATTTGAATTCCGGAGAAGTGAGATCAACGTCAGTACCAACGATGGTTTCGATAAAAGGATCATCTTCGTATGAGCGGGAAAGTACATCTGGAACGATGTTCTGCGAGCCCTTTCTATGTTGGATGTCAAAACTAAAGGCTTGTAGCTTCAGCGACCATCGTGCCAATCTACCGCTTAAGTCTTTAAGACTCATCAGCCACTTAAGGCTGGCATGATCGGTCACGATGGTGAATTTGAGCCCCTCAACATACGGACGAAATTTTTTGACCGCTTGTACTGCCGCATAGCATTCCTGCTCGGTCACGCTGTAATTGCGTTGGCAAGCGTTGAGCTTTTCCGAGAAGAACGCTATGGGTTTTTCGTTGTTCTCGTCATCGTGCTGGAACAAAACACCACCTATTCCATAGCTCGACGAATCACACTGGATGGTAAACGGCTTCGAAAAATCTGGGTTTGACAACAAAGGAGCGGAGGTAAGGGCTGATTTAAGTGACTCAAACGACACCAGTGCCTCCGACGTCATCACAAACCGTTTGGTTTTTTTCAAAGTGTCAGATAAAGGACTAGCGATAGTAGAAAATTTACGAATAAATCGTCGATACCAGCCACAAAGACCTAGGAACCTTCGGACTTGCTTCTGCGACTTTGGTACAGGGAAATCTTTAATTGCTAGTATTTTGTTCGGGTCTGGTTTGATGTGACCATCTCCTACAATATAACCGAGATACCTCAATTCGCTGAAACAGAAGTGCGACTTTTCCACATTGATCGTTAAGTTGGCTCTACCCAAACATTCCGCGACTTTCTCTAAAGTTGCCAGGTGACTAGCGAAATCCTTTGAGATGACCAGCAAATCGTCCAGGTATACAAACACTTGCTCCCGTAGCGCACTGGGGATCACTCTATCCATTAACCGACACATCCTTTGGGCTGCATTACACAACCCAAAAGGCATGACGGTGAATTGATAGAGCGGTCGTCCTGGAACCGTGAACGCAGTTTTTTCCCTGGACGCTTCCTCTAGAGGTATCTGCCAAAAGGCGTCTTTAAGATCCACGCTACTAATGTACCGTGTATCTTGCAGACGACTTAGCATGCCCTCTATGTGAGGAAGAGGATACGCATCCTTCTTTGTTAATGAGTTAACCTTTCGAGAATCTAAGCAGAGTCTGTTCTTTCCTGGTTTTCGGATTAGAACTATAGGTGAACTCCAGGAACTCGTGCTTTCCTCGATAACTCCCAAAGATAGCATGCGATCCAATTCACTATAGATCATCTCTTGGATTGCCGGCGATACCGGATAGTGGCGCTGTTTCACCGGTTCGGAATTGCCAGTGTCTATCACATGCGTTTCGAGTGCCGTTTTTCCTAAGCCAAGCTTCGAGAAAGATGGAAATTTCCCAACAACCTTGTCCAGCAAACTTTTTTCGGAGTCAGATAACTCTCGGGGTTGTCTTTCGTTTTCGTATGCCATTACCTCCGATTTCGGACTTTCAGATAGTTCGCTAACGATATTGGGAGCTATTCTAAATTTTTGCCAAAAATCGATGCCTAAATAAAGAGGTTGTGACAGCGAAGGAATGAGATATAGATCCAGTGTCTCGTGCTGGTTATTGAAAGAGACCTCTGCATTGATTCGACCAACAATTGGCTGTTGCTTGCCCTCTGCAGTCCTAATAAAGGCTGCGAAATCTATAATCGGCAGGCCTAGGTCCTTTACTACTTCCATACAGTCTTTTCCGAGGCACGAGATGCTGGCTCCACTATCTAACAGACCTGTCATCTCTTTATCTTGGACTTTTATTTTGGCGTATGGCCGGGAATCTATTGAACAATTAAGGATGCTGCTACAAATAATTTGCTTAAAAACTTTTCTTTTAGTATACCGCAGCCGCGTTTTGAAAAATGGATTAGTGTGCTCCTTGGCTTTGAGTTCTTCGATTTTAAAAATTTTCGAACGTAGTTTGTTGTATTGGTTGAGCCTTTCTTCATGGGGTAAATTACGAAACAGGGCTTGCTTCTTATGGTTTTCGGATATTTGGTTATTGAACTTAACTCGACTATGACAAGGTGTAATAGAATAATCTGTGTTTGTGTTGGTAGATGCATCAACCATCTTTATTCCGGGTGGGTTTGAGTCGAACGGGACTCCCCGGTGTTCATCCCGTTCGAGCTCCGGTTTTCCACAGGTGGGTTGCATCTTAAACAATTCAACACGGTGACGCCATCTGATCCGCATCTGTAACAAAACAGTCTATTGATTTGGGAAGGGCAGTCAATGAAAAGATGCCCCTGACACTTGCAGTTGAAACACCTTTGCGTTCTTGGTGGTAATGTTTTCTTTGGAAGTTGATTTGATCTAGGCGCAGTCGAGATTGCAGATACAGTGTCACCTTCAAAACTATTTTGCTCAACAAAATCTTCGAGTTCGTGCACTGATTGATAAGGCATGTTACGATTTTGTATCACAAACCGAGCTTGTATCATCCGCTCCGTCCGTTTGCACTCGTCCTTAAAATGCTCCAATGTATAAATCTTCATTGGATATACGAAGCTCATTAGTTTGGAGTTTATGCTTGTGCGAAGAATTTGGATCAGATCATTGGTCACGCATTGGCTGTCTTAGTTGGCTCCTTAAATGCATAATTGCATTGAAAAATTCTTCGAAGCTTTCCCTTGGTGATTGGCGTCTGTCCATAATTTGCTTAATTATCTCGAAATCGCTTTCGTGATTACGGAACTGCTTCACTAAAGCACGACGTAGGGAAGGCCAATCTAACCTGGGATTACCACGGAGATGTTGCCAAAACCAATCTTCCGCTACCCCCGATAAAAGTTGGTGAAAATTCATGAGTACATCGTTCCATGTACAATCGTAATTGTGCTTGAGCGCCTCAACTCGGAATACAAAATCTTCCACCGATATACCCTTCCCAGATCCATCAAATTTCAGACCCCAACGATCTAAACGCAAAGCCATACCTTCACTTGATCTTGTGTGGCTTTCTCTATTTGGTGCAAAAGCTCCATGTACCCCTCCCATACTATTAAGAGAATCCCTATAAGATTGGTCAAAGGCATGTGCATGGATAGCAGAATTATTAAAATTCAGCTGAGATTGTCGTGGCTCTTCAACAAACTGTCTGTTAATTAATGGATGCAGGGTTCTTTCTACGTTCACTTTAACTAGAGATGGAATAATAGAAAACAATGCTTCGTTAACCGCTTGTCGAATCTGCTCATCTGCAAGTACTATGTTTTCTCCAGCAGTGTTGGTTGATACAATATTATGATTCGCTTGCTGCCTACGTGTGAGATAATCAGGTGGTTGAACATTGTTGGTTTTTGTTTGCAAGAGAAGATCTAGGAGAGCATTTTGTTGTACCCTGTTGCTATCTATATTTGGTATAGCATGATCACCGTTGTGAGTGTTGTCAAAGTGCTCATTGCTAGCTTGAATATGACTTAAAACATTACTAATATTCATCCCTCTTCCTGCTCCAATTAATGACGAAGCAATTGGACGCGAAGAACTGTTAACCGTGGTACATGTTGTAAACGTCACCGCAGTTGTAGTTGCTGTAGTAAGAGAGGTATTTAAATTGATGTCATTAAGCAAATTGGAGTCGCTCAGAACACGGTTAGGAGTAATCGACATTCTCTGCGGCGAATGCATCAATGGCTGAAATTTTTTTTGCCGATTAGTAGTTGTGTGTTTTACAGGTTGAGAGGCATTACCGAGCTGTAAGCTCTGTCTTGACGTTTCTCTTGTTGTCTGAGAACGAGTTGTCATGTTACGGGAAGAGTCAAGTGTATTTGCTCTTTGCTGTTTTGGAACAGCTCCGTTATTGGAATTGCTCATGTTTGGGGTTTTGTTTACGAAAAGGAGGAGAGTAAAAAGGAGATGAGAAAGTACAGGTTATACTAACTTAATAACAAAATCAGTATTAAAATTTATTACGGTTGTTTTATGTGTAAACACAAATGATCATGAAAATTAATCGTTAGAGTGTGCCAGTAACTACAAATGAGAGAGAGAGAAAAACATAAATAAATTGATATTCGGTTCATGTGTAGGGAAATTAAAAGTAAAACGGTATGCTATAATTGAAACTATCTTTTATGTTTCTGTACCTTCTTCTGCTTCTTGGACTGTTACGCATTTGATCAGCAAAATCTGATATCAATAACGACTCAAGGGAAACAGAAATAGACGAGGATTGTCAAGGAACTGTCCATGGCAGCATAAACCACTTAGTTTATTATGTAAACTGTTTTAATATGGACTCATAGACGTTAATCTTGAACTGAGAAACTAAAAGACTTTCACAATAACATAAATGAATTCAGTGCAACGTAGCTCCTTAGTGATCTGTACTTTATCACACGACTTCGGACTCCTGAATGTTTTAATACGTTATTGTATTAATTTAAGATTAATACGCAAAATTTAGAGAGAAATGTTTCGAGTTAAACTTGAAAAGCTATTATAGGTTAATGTAAAAAAAAATTGGAAAAGGGTACAAGCTTCCACAAGACAGCTTGTTATGGCAATCTTTTAAATGTACAGTGGTGGACATTGTACTAAAGTTTTGTTGTTGCTGTTTAAGGGACCCGATATCTTATCAACATTTATTGTGTCGACTATGACATAGTTGGGCCTCACGTTCTTGGGCGCCATTTGTCGCGAACACGGTTACAAACACTGAAAGTAGGTCGAAGGCCTTTCATGTACTATAGCAGGAGTGGCACGCTTGTGGTTGCACAGCATCAGCTCGTCGGTGGGGGGGATCTCACTGCCTTATATTTGTTCGCGGACAAAACATTTATCGTGCCTGGTAAAAAACAAACAAAAGGGAAATACTCGCATACCGGAAGTAAAAAAAAAGACAACAACACTGCAAGAAGGGAACAAGTAAACTGGAAGAAAATCAGGGAAAAAGAAACCGATTCAGATTCATTTATGACGACGAAGGTGGTATTGTGACGTCATGGCGAACCCGCCCCTTGTATGTGGCTATTGCCATACACACCATGGCCATACTGTTGCCGGAATTTATCAGTATAGCCCCTGAATCGATCTCTCTTTATGTAGCTCTGATCACATTTCAACGATTAATACGAGTTGCTTAAAGATCCATTATAAGTAAACTATACTTTAATTAAATTCATAATTTCTTTATTAAAAGATGACTTAGGAAACTTAAACCCGAAAATGGAATGCAGCACTTTATATCTGCGTGATTTAATAATAATAATGTAACGAATTGGGAATCACTTAAAGTACACATTTAAGATTTATTGTAATTTTAACTAATTAGCGAACTGGATGAAGTGTGAATGAATTGAAGTGAAAGTGCGTATGTATGTTCAAATGCTTTTTGCTTACTCTAATTTAGGTTATTCAAAATTTAATTTTAAATTCAATTTAGGAATATAATAATTTTAGATATATAATTTTTCTCAAAAATTATGGTATTAAACAAGGTAAAGCCAAAGAAAATGTATGTTCATTTCGTTTTGGTACTCACGTTTTTTTCTGCGTTGCTCCGAATTTTGTGCACAAACTTCGTCTGCATGTCATTATTTCAGGTTAGGTTTGTTTTTTATGTTTTTCATTAATTTCTAAATTTCTGTGGCTTTTAACAAATTTTATGGGTAGGTATTTAAATTAATAATTAAGGTAAGGTAAGTATACGCATTAGGGTATTTTAATTCATACTAATTATATATATATTTTTTTTGATGTTTGTTTCACTGGGTTATGAAAATTATTAATGTTTTGGTAGGTTTTTTTTTGTATATTCACATATAACTCTTTTGTGTAGTTTAAGGTTAGGTATGCACCGATCTGTTGTTTAATTTAAGTAGGAAAATTTACTGTGTCGTTACTGGTAGATAGTTAAATGCATGGAGTTTTCACGTCTGATGTGTGTTGCGTGTAATTTTTACTGTTGAATCTTTTGTTGTAGTTTAATTTAGGAGTGTATTCCAAATTGGAGGTTAAGACTTATTGGTCGATTTATGAGGGTTTGATAGACACTGGAGTATGGGGTAATTATGTGCAAGACACGCGGCACCCTCGAAGCCGAAACGCGCGAATGTTTTAAAGGAGTCATCCGGGTTTTGCTAGAGGTTGAAACAGGGTTTATACATATATAATTTTATAAAAGAAAACTGAGCCTTTACCTCGATTATATGATTGATTTGCGCCGCGTGTGTTTTTTTGTTTAAACAATCCCTTATTAATCCGGTAAATTTTTCCCATCTAATATATCCTTGGGTTGCTGCCTATTTCTGTACTCAAATCCTTCCTTCCTCAATGAATATTTTGGTGACTAAACATAAATTCAATTAAGAAAATCGCCAAACCTCAAAAGAAAAAAACTTACGCCAAAGCACACAACACGACCTGTCTAAGCTGATGTCCAAGAATTGAAAGAGGGAGAAGTTCTCTGACGGACAAATATAACTGCTCACAGAGCGGCGCGACTTAGGAATTAGAAAATTGACAGTTACTGGAAAGTGGAATTTCGTAGTTGCCAGCTCAAGGTGATATTGGGTAACAGGTATGTGCGCTGATAATTTCCGGTTTGTGACATCTCCAAAGGATAGCGGCAGTTATTTTTGAAAATTTTTCTATCATAAAAATGTATGAGATACGCCACAGATGTCTGAAATAAAGAAATTTTGCGCAGTATGCGAAATCTGCAACGCGAATAAGTATGACAGGCACCCGATAATTCCCGAATTGCAAATGACACCATTCCCCAAGTATCCCTGTGAGATTCTACACATGGATATTATGGAAGTCCAGAATGAAAAATTCCTAACTGTGGTCGACAAGTTTTCTAAATTTTCTAAATTCTTTCATATTAAGGAGAAATCCGCCATTTATATAAGGTCAAGATTAGTTAAGATCTTACATTATTTTACGGTTCCAAAAATTCTAGTGACAGACAACGAGAGAGGTTTCCTTAGCCCAATCGTTTTGAATTTTATAAAAAGTTTAGGCATTAAACTATATTTAACCCCATCCTACAAAAGCGAAGTAAATGGGCAAATAGAAAGGGTCCACTCCACTGTATTGGAGATTTACCGGTGTCTCAAGGTTGAAAACCCAGACCTTAAGGTAAAAGAACTCGTCCACATAGCAGTAGATCGCTATAACAACACCATACATTCGGTTATCAAACGAAAACCCACTGATGTATTCTTCAACAGGTCTCAGAGGGTGAATTATCAGAATCTCCTAAATATTCGGTCAAAGGTCAATAAGGACCTAAGGGGGGTTATTAAACGAAACATGGATGCGAGAAATGCGAGGCTTAACTTAAAAAGAACTGTGCCCAAGAAGTACTGCGAGGGTGATGTGGTATATGCCGCAGTTAAATGCATAAAAGGTAAAAACAAGCCTTTATACAAAAAAAAAATTGTCGCAAAGGACAATCGCGTCACAATAACGATAGCAAGTGGTAAAAAAATACATAAAAGCCACTTAAAAAACAGAAAAACTCAATAAAAAAAAAAAAAAAAAAAAAAGAGGGGGGATGATTCCCTAGCCTACCTTTAATAAAATTATATTTTCTAACCTACTTTACTAAAAATTATACTGTTAACCTAATCTTAATTCTAAGTAATGTTGAAAACATAGTCAAATAAGCATTTGTATAATTTAAATTAACTAATAAAGGAAAATTGTATTGCAGTCTAGCTTTCTTAGTTCCCGTGCATACCCTGCACATTTTCGCATATAAGGCACCTGTCGTGACCGTTAGGGAAGGAAACGCCTGGGTGACGAACGGTTACTTTAGATTAATCCACGTAATAGACTTGACAAAATATGACACACTCATACAGAACACCGAACAATCAATAGCGAAATACATCAACGACAATGAGACGCACCTTGTTCTAAGTTATCACTTGAACCAGATTAAGAATCGTATGGCCGAATTGAGAGACGCAAGAATGAGAAGGCCTAGGTCAATCAATTGGATAGGAAGCGCATGGAAATGGTTGGCTGGCTCCCCTGATGCAACTGACTGGGACAACCTTTTAGACAAGCAATCAGATATTGAACAGAACAATAATCGCCAATATGCAATTAACGAAAAATTGTTCGACACGACGCGAGAGATTACGGGGAAGCTTAACAAAATAATTGAGCGCTATAACAATGCCGTACAGAAAGAGGGAACAGACGACCTTAGACACGACTTACTGAATAAGGTACTTATCCTTAAGGAAGGGGTGAACGAAATAGTAAGGGCATGTCAAATGGCTAAGAACGGAATAGTCAACAGTAACCTTTTGGATTCCGAGGAAATCAATACTATCGTAAATGAACTTGAAACATTGCCGTATCAAAATGCCATCGAGGCTGTTGAATACAGTCGGCCTTCAGTTTACAGCAATGGAACCTTAATGCTACATGTTCTATCAATTCCTAAAATCGAACCGAAGGTTTATCATAAGGTTATTGCCCGCGCAGCAGTTAGAAACGGTAGACAGATTGACTTACATCACACTCAACTCCTTATTAGACATGACGAGACGTACGGACTACAGGGACAATGTCTTAGCATAAGTAACACATCCGTGTGCGAAGACAGCGTTCTAAAAAGACTACCAGAAGATTCTTGCCTACCCAGGGTCCTCAAAGGAGGTAACGCACATTGCGACTATAGAACAACAAACGAAGAAGTCGTCGAATGGATTGGGGAAAATACGATTTTCCTTACAAACTTTAATGGAACAATCCTAAATAAAAATTATTCTATTCCCTTAGAAGGTACCTACCTCATCCAGTTGGAGAATGATACGGTTCAAATTAAGGACAAAATCTACTACGGTAAAGCCGCTACCAGTCCACAAGCACTTGCTCCTGTCCTAGCCAACGTAATAAGCAACAGGATCAAGCCTAACCTGGACTACGTGCATGACCTGAGCACAAAAAATATCGAGCACATAAACATTTTAAAAAAGAATCTTAACTCTTCTATTCTTACAGAAATCTTTATCATCATAACAGTAATAGCCGCAATTTCCCTGTTGTGGAAGAAGATTTATGGTAAAGTTAGCATCCCGGAGCTCCGCCTATCCTTTCGCCGAGGACAAACTCCACGTCCTAGGCCACGCACATCACAAGAGGCCAACGACCCCAGCCGTGACCTCAATAACCCCAGATGTTCAACAGGTGATCTGCGGGACGCAGATATTTAAAGGGGCGGCAGTTAACACGATCCGATATGCTCCGTCCTCACCTGATCCAGCATGAACGAACATGTTCCCAGATGAGTCAGCATATTTCCCGTCACACGAATACTCGCGCCGGATACCTGATGCCTGCCGGATGCACGCGCAATGCACTAGACGCTGACGTTGCAGGAATGCCTGGGAACCAGGCTTTCGTGGAGATTAGATTTTAAGTATCTTTGAATTTGTAAAGCATTCTAATTTTGGTGCTCGTGGTGTACGGAATAAATAGTTTATAACGTGGTGAAATAGTTGTTTGATTCAAAAAGAAATATCCGTGGTGTACGACTTGTCGTACAGATATTAGATTTTTTTTGATAAAAGGACCTAGAAGATCCTTAACTTGTATTTTAATTATAAAATAAAATCTACACACTCACACATAAGCTATCGAATAAGTTTAATATTTTCATTCTACCTCTCGTCTGTATCTTCATACTTCATTCAAGAATCAAGATTCAACCACATTCCACAATCCACAAATCACAAACAACAAACCAACGAAGATTCACAAAAATACTCTTAGTAAAAAGTTTTCAACTACCGCTGCTCTCTATAATAGAATAAAAAATATTTTTCCGTCTTATTTACTTGTTTTATATCCGTTTCTTCTACAAGCATTGCGGTTCCGATCCTCTTTGTTCAACACCCGCTTTTATATTCAAAGAAAAAGACGCTACATTTCGTCTTATAAACCAAATCTCACGCTGAATACTTGGAATTGTTTCATTTCATTCTCCCTTTTGCGATTAGCATTGCGTCATTGTATATAAACTCTATAAAGTTCATATACAATGGTTTGACTCGTTTTTTTTTGCAACATTGTGTCTAATAACACGGTGTTCTTTGACTTATTTCTTTTTTCTTATGACATAATATCTGAATGTGTTATGTGGGTTGATTCTTGATTTTGAATTTGATGTTGATATTGATATGCGTGTTGATGTAAGAAGTTGAGCTTTCATTTTTCTCTCTTGTGATAGTTAATGCTTCGATGTTTTTACAAATTTATTGTTATACTTTTGTCTTATGAAATAAAATATGGTAGAATATTATGGCAATTTGTCAGCAGAGTAAATTCAGCATATCGCTTAAGAGAAGTTCATGTCAAATAAAATACCGACACTTGTTTTTTTTTAAGCAGGAATTCAAATTTTAATTTAGAATCAGTTGGAATTTATTGACAGACTGCGTTGCACAAGTGCAATAACTTGAAAAAATCTAGTGTTTTGTAAAGCCAATTTGATAAAATCTTAAATTAAAACAGTGAAAAGTTAGATGTGAAAGTGAAAGTGAAGGTTAATGTGTAATTTTTTAGTTTCTTTTATTACCAACTTACTGATAAAAACATTTTAGCTTCTTAATTTTACTGCAGTTTTAGATTTTTTTTTGGAAATGTCTTTGATTAGTGTAGATTGCTGTTTAACTGATTTCCTCCTGGAGGATTCAAATAGTTTTAGTAAGCTATCTTTTCTTGATAAAAAATAAGTTATAGACGTAGGGCGCTCTATGCCTTTTATAAATATTAATTACCAAAGGAGAGATGGTTTTGTGACACATTTTAATGTTTCCTTATACCAAAAATATAAGTGGCTAACTGGGAGTTGCAAGCTTAATAAAATGTTTTGTTTTCCTTGTCTTCTTTTTTCAAACTCCGCCAGTGTTTGGAGCCGAACGGGTTTCACTGATATAAATAATTTAGTTAATTCTTCGAAAAAACATATTAAGACAGAAAAACATATTCGTTGTTGTTTATCCCTACACGAATTCGGCACGAATCGCATTGAAACTTCTTTAGGAAATTCTTTCGTTGTTCATAATAAAAAAGTAGATAAAAATCGGAAACTAATGGAACGTTTTATTGACACGGTCATTTTATTAGGCAGACAGGAGTTAGCATTTCGCGGTCATGATGAAAGGTCTAGTTCAGATAATCGTGGCAATTATGTCGAAGCGGTTTATTTTTTATCTAAATATGACACTTTATTGGAATCCCATTTAGAGCAGTGTTCAAGTACACACAATCCAATTTTTTCAGGTTTATCCAACGATATTCAAAACGATTTGATACATAGTATCGCGGCGGTTATTAAATCCGAAATTAAAACGGAAATCAAGGATGCTCGGTTCGTGTCGATTATGATCGACGAAACACCAGATTTGAGTCATAGGGAACAACTGAGTGCCATATTTCGGTACTTGTCAGAGGATGGTATACAAGAAAGATTTCTTGGATTTTTTGACGTTAGCGCAAGTCGTAATGCAAATGAGTTATCCAATCATATATTTAAAATTCTTGAAACATACGACTGCAAGGAAAAGTTAATAGGACAATCCTACGATGGTGCCGCAGTTATGTCCGGCGAGGGGGGTGGTGTTCAAAAGAAGGTCCTTGATGAATGCCCGATGGCAAATTTTATTCCTTGTTATGCACATGTTTTAAATTTAGTACTATCCCGATCTCTAGAAAACATAGCAGAACTTAAACTATTTTTTGGCTATACTAATAGCATCGTTCGATTTTTTAATAAATCCACAAAGCGGTCCAATCTTTTAAAACAAATTTCCAATCGACGCATGCCAGGAGTATCGGAAACTCGATGGCATTATCATTCAAGAATAATAAACGTAATCTTTAACTGTAGAATAGATATAATTGAAACTTTTAGTAAAATAATTAATGACTCTAGGGAATGTGATACTGACACACTTTCGATGGCAGAAAGTTTATTAAATAAATTAGAGAGCAAGGAATTCTGTTTTTTGCTTCATACCCTTTCTGAAATATTTGCAAAGACCGATGTATTATTTAATTTAATTCAAAAAAAAAACAAACAGACGTTAGTTATGCCAAGCAAGAAATCGAACGTTTTGAGTCATGGATAAGCTCTGACTTTTTAAATATGTTTGAAGTTATTTATGACAGCGTAAATGATTGCATCGAACCTCCAAGTAAACGCAGGTTGCTTGACTTCGATTTGAAGACGAATTATAAGCGCCTTTTTGTTGAAATTAAAGACAATATAGTTAGCCAAATAAATGCCAGATATAAATCATTTAGTAATCTTACATTTTTGGATTTACTAAATAATTTGAAGTATGACACTTTTTCTCGTTCCAGTCCAGATGTAAAAATATCTTCCCTAATTAAGTTTTTTCCTAGAATTTTTGACTTCACGGCATTAAAAAATGAACTTAATGTTTTATATTCTTCGTCGTCACTTCGGCAGTTTGAGGTTCTCGACCTTCACAACCATTTGAATAGTGAAGCATTGAAAGAAGTGTTCCCTCAAGTCTTAAACTTAAGTAGTTTACTTTTAACACTTCCCATTTCCGTCGCCTCCGTTGAGAGGTCTTTTTCTGCTTTAAAAAGAATTCATACTTATTTAAGAAACTCACAGGGCGAGGATAGGCTCTCTGATTTAGCCCTCATATCGATAGAAAGAAGACTTCTTCTTAAAATTAAAAATAGACCAAACTTCTATGAAAGGGTATTGGCAGAGTTTATCAAAAAAGACCGTCGAATAGCATTAGAATACAAATAATTATAAAGAACTAATATTTTAACAAAACTTTTCACTTTTTTTTTTTTAAGTGTGTGAATTTTAGCTGTTTTTAATTTTGATTTATTTTTATTGCTGTCATTATTATTTGTATCGTTTTTATATTTTAACAAATAAAAAGAATTATCCATATAATTCTTCTGAATTTTCTTATTTTAAAATTACTATCCACATTATGCTGAATTTTTTTAAGTTATTGTATCATGCGTCTGTCAAGACCGGCTTCTTTTGAAGCCACTTTTGTTATGCTTTAAGCTCATTGTTGATTGAAATATTAATGTCTTGAAGTATAAAAAATGTGGCTAGAATATTTTTGCTAAGTCAATGTGGAATGCATATTATGTAGATACAATATCCCCATTAAAAATTATTTTATTTCAGGTTTTAAAGATTTTTATTTTTATAGGTGACTAAATTTTTCAACGTCTTCCCTTTTAAAATTATCCACGCCACGCCACTGGTGCGAGGTTATATTTTAGCACTTAGCCTTATTGCACTTTGAGTCCTCAAATTTGGGGACTTATTTCATAGTTGAATTTAGGGACTTATTTCACTATGAAATAACCCTACAATTTGAAGTATGAAATAAGTCCCCAAAAACCCATGAAATAAATCCCCACAAATTTTGGGGAGTTATTTCATCTTTCATTTGGGGGGTTATTTCCTGCAGCCCGGCGCCACAAGCCACACAGCGGGTGCAACAATAGAGTTATTGAAGTCTCTGTTAGGTGAACATGTTATCACGAGAAAGGGACCCGTCTATTAGCCGCCGAGATCGTGTGAGTAAACGCCTTTAGACTTTTATTTATTACCAATCCGGCGGCCGGCGTTACGGGACCCCAGAGCCAATACTGAACGAGAAATAGCGGCCGAATCGGGCGAAATGTGGGGCCGAGTTATTGAAAAATGCATACGTTCCCGTGGTGGACATAATGAACGAAGTCGAATTCTATTTATAAATGTTTTGGTAGTAATTCAAGAAAATCAATTTGTTTTTAGATATCTGAAGTAGTTTGCATTTTATTTAAACAAGAAGTTGTCAAGTCCTTAATGAAAGAACCTTTATAATACAAATTTGTATGTTGGTGAAATAGGCCACAGGTGTACCTCCAGGTTAGTGTTTGGGTCCTCTTTTGTTTACACTTTTCATCAATAATATCCCTGATTCATTAAAAAACATAGGGGCGGGCTACAGTCCGCTTGGGCGAACTGTTGGATACCCTATTCTTATTCCTATATCTCATAAGTGGGAGTGACAAAAATTTAAAGGATTTTATCGAAAAAACTAAGCTTTTGTAAATAAAAACGCTCCCTAGCTCAAACTTTGGTTTTTCAATAAAAAAATTTTATTTAATTGTGGGCGTGTCAGTAGGCGGATTTAAGTATGAGCATAAAGGGCACCTAGAGAGTATATACTATAAATTGCAGCTCCCTAGCTCAAACTTTGGACTTTCAAAAATAAAAAATGAAAAATTGTGGGCGTGTCAGTGGGCCGATTTTGAAAATATTTACACATGAGCATAAAGGGCCCCTAGAGAGTATATATTAAAAATTTCAGCTCCCTAGCTCAAATTTTAGTTTTTCAAAAAAAATATTTTATTTAATTGTGGGCGTGTCAGTGGGCGGATTTTGAAAATTTTATGTCCCAAGCAGTTTTATGGGCCAAAGATCATATATAAAAAATTTCAGCTTTCTAGCTCAAAATTCAATTTTTCCCAAAATTTGTTTTATTTAATTGTGGGCGTGTCAGTGGGCGGATTTTGAAAATTTTATGTCCCAATCAGTTTTATGGGTCATAGATCATATATAAAAAATGTCAGCTCTCTAGCTCAAAATTCGATTTTTTCCAAAATTTTGTTTTTTTGAGTTTGTGGGCGTGTCTGTGGGCGGATTTCAAAAATTCTTAAACTTGATTATTTCGGGACCCTAGAGAGTATATGGTTAAAATTTCAGCTCTCTAGGTCCAGTTTAAAGGCCTAATTTTTGCCGACGGACGGACGGACGGACATGGCTAGATCGACATTACTATCGATGCTGATCATAAATATAGTAACTTTTAGGGGTCTACGGGCAATATTAAGGTATGTTACAAACTATGCGTCAAAATTAATATACCCCTAGAATAGGGTATAAAAATGCGGACGACGTATAGTTTTATAAACTGCTTCCGAATAATGCAGATTCTGATAGTATTGACGAAATCAACACTGACCTAACCTCGATATATCACTTAAGTCTTAATGCCTCTGAGACAGAAGCGCTTAACATATCTAGAAATGATATACTTCCCCACCTGCCTCTTTACAAATAAATAACACCGAATCGAATTTGTAGACAAAATTAAAAACCTTGGTGTTTTTCGTTGATTGTGCCCGCTCAAGTAGAGGCTATGGTAAAGCTAGATAAGTCTTTCATTTCATTAGACTCAGCTAGTAAGCAAAATGTCGCATTCAATAGTTGTGTCGGATACATTTTTGCTCGAGGTCGTCGTGACCACATCTCCGTCTTTAAAAAACAAATAGCTAGATGTTCGCTAACCGCCACAATAAAGCATCGAACAGCTCTCTTTCTGTTGTTTAGAATTGCTCTTTTCAATGAAACATGTTTTGGTTCTGATCAGTTGACTTGTCTAGTGTTGATGAGGGCGGTAGGTACAGTATCTGTTCTGCCTACCGAAATTATTTCACAATAAATCAAACCACGTTATCCTCCCTTTGACGTTTGTCGTAAGGTTATTTTACGTATTGGTAAATCATAGAGCTAATCTCTCAATAATTTGAGATCGCATCATTTGTGTTAGGGGCAAATTTAGAATTGCTCTTTTTCTTCAATGAAACATGCAAAACCGAAAAGATTGCAAAAGAGCAAAACTGTTCTTGAATGAAGAACTCCATTAGTCCTTAAGAAATCTTCCTTGTTCAGCTGATTTCTGTGGTCATTCGTCTGCTTGTCAATAACCCCTTGCCGGTAGGTACATGAAAAAATATAAAACGGTAGGTGTGGTGAATGGTGTGTGGCAATAATGGGTTATGGGTTATTAAATTTTATTTGTTTGCTATTTTTTTTTTATGTAGCTTCTGGCTCGCCAAGGCGAATTAATAAGGGAGGGGGAGGGGGGGGGGGGGGGCACTTCGACCTAAAAATCTTTTATGCCGTATGGACCAGAAAAATTTTAAACTAGTAGAACTACAATGTTACCAATAGAAAAATTCTTTATGTCTTCGGGGCTCATTTGCTCCCTGAAAAAGTCTTCTTTCTAATTCCATTAAGGGCTGGACATTCACATAAAATGTGTTCAGCTGACTCGTCCTCTTCAAGGCAGAGTCGGCACTCAGGAGAGTCTGCTATTCTCATTTTGTTTAGATGATATCTTAGACCATGGTGACCAGTAAGGTACCCTACTAAGTTTTTGATATCATGCAGCTGATCTAGGAATGCAGCGGAAAGGTTCGGGACCTATGAAAGATGTTTCTGAACCTTTTCTGGCCAGTTCGTCGGCCTTTTCGTTTCCTTCTATCCCGACATGACCCGGAACCCACCATAATTTGGTCTTGTTTCTTAATCCGAGTGTTAGTAGGGTATTGAAGCAGTACATGAGTGATTTAGAGTCTATGGTATGCGAGCTAAGGGCATTTATAGCTGCTTGACTATCCGGGAATATATGGATGATTGCACCTTTTATACCAGATAAATTGATGTGGCTGGCCCATTCTTGAATGGCGTGGAGCTCTGCTTGAAATACGCTGGGACTTTTTCCCATGGGTATCGTGAAGCGTTTGTTTGGTCCCTATATTCCCGCTCCTACCCCCGTTTCCATTTTGGAACTATCCATATACCACTTTATGCCGTTATGACTGTTTGGTTCTCCCTTGGGATCTCCGTGGAGAACCGTTTGTTGAAGTATAGTGTTTTTTGAATGCGGTCAGTGACCGCGCAGTTCATGTTAAGTTCTGGCAGTTCATCGAGAAGGGTCTTTAGTCCCGGATGATCATTAAGACTTATCTTGTTTAACTGTGTTAAACATATTGCACTGCGGATCTCCACTTTTTGAATGTATATGTGGAGAGGTGTAATTCCTGTTGTTGCCTCTATGGCAGCTGTTGGACAGGTTCGCATGGCTCCGGAGATACCAAGGCACGCAAGCCGTTGTACTTTTTTGAGCTTCTCTATTGCGACCTTTTGTGTGGATTTTGTCCACCATACTATGGAGGCGTATGTTATAATGGGTCTTATCATCACTGTGTAGATCCAGTGGACGATCTTTGGAGAGATTCCCCAGGTTCTGCCAACGACAGGCCCATAAAGCTCTATTAGCTTTAGTGATATTGTTATTGATATGAGAGTTCCATTTAAGTCTCTTGTCTAGGATTACTCCAAGATACTTAACTTCGTCGGAATACTCTACGACCGTATCGTTTATTTTGATTAGACCTAGGTCTAATTTCCTCCTTTTGGTGAAAGGAACGATGACGGCTTTACTGGGATTTATCGAAAGATTTTCCTTAATGCACCAGTCTATGGCTGTCTTTAGAGCATAATTATCATTTATCACTATTAGAGTGTGTGTGCACGTTTGGTGACCTTATTACTGTGTCATTAGCTGAAGGCACGCTTTTAATATGGGGCTAATCAATTTGGGTGTTGCCGTCTTGATTGTGACGATACGCACTGTGCCATCGGCTCCAAGATAAGTTTCTTCTATTCTTCAAAGTGGCCACATATCAGGAGGTGTTTGTTCATCAGGTAAGATCACCAGGTCTCCTGCCTTGAATTGCTTAACCGACGTTAGCCATTTTGTGAGTTGTTGAAGTCGCGCAAGATATTCGGGCTTCCATTTTCTCCAAAAGTCTTGTTGGATTTTCTGCAAAATGTGTCATCTATCTAGGTGGTTCTTCTTGACAAGTCCTTCTCTGGAATTGTGTTTAAAAACGTAGGTACCAATTAGAAAATACCCAGCCGTCATGATCGATAAATCTTTAGGGTCCTCAGTCATCGGCCAGAGTGGTCGCGAATGCAAACAGGCTTCAACTTGAAATACCACTGTGGCGTACTCTACGAACGTAAGGTTATATTGGCTAATGACCCGTTGCAGATGGTGCTTCCTAGATTTGATTGTCACCTTGTTGCAGCGACCTTTCCACGCCTTCAATTGTACAGGTCCGGCATAATCGACACCAGTTGTGTAAAATGGGCGAGCTTGATTTCGGTAGATTTTCCATTTTTCGTTACATTTGTCGGGCTTTGTGCCTGAATCATCGAAGACAATTACGAATGCATCTTTTCACATTGCGTTTGAGATTGATGATCCAATAATCTGACCTGGGTGTTGCCATCATCAATTGTTGTCCTCCATAAAGCGCTCTCATATGAACATCGTGCACCATTAGTGTTGTTAACACGATTTGGGAAGGCAATATTACGAGGTGACGCTGTGCATATGGTTCATCAGCATTTTCCAAGCGGCCCCCAACTCGCAAAATTCCGGATTCGTCGATGATGGGCGAAAGTCCTGCCAATTTACTACCCTTATGTACTGTTTCATACTTAGAAAATCGGGTGATCTTTTTGGTGAAGAATTCGTGCTGCGCAATTGTTACCAATCGCATTCGTGCTAATGCGATTTCTTCGACTGACAGCGGTCCAGGCAAACGTATTTATGGCTTGCGGGCGATGTTAATAAAACGGAGCCAAGCCGCCGCAGCTCGTACCAATCGCTGAAAACCTGGATAAAAGTACAAAGGCAGGTCGCAAAGGAATTTACATGGATGCAGAGCTGAAATATGTTTGTAAGGGGGTACTCAGATGCAATAAACTCGTGCATGACCTTTGATACATCTAACGGTTTCATATACAAATGTGTGATAGGTTGCTCAAATACTGGATGAGATTGTTCGTCAAAAGTTTGCAAGAACTCAGGGCCATACCACCACTGAAGACTTTGGACGAGCTCTGTTGATGGAAATCCTATCGATGCGATGTCCGTTGGGCTCTCTTTGGAAGGCACGTATCTGTTTGGGTCGACCAAGTGTTTGGGTCGACCAGCTGTTTGGGTCGACCAGCTGTTTGGGTCGACCAGCTCCTGAATCTCGCTGACTCTGTTGGCGATAAATGTGGCTCACATTTACGGTGCGTTTTTATCCAAGCAATGGCGAGTTGCGAATCAGACCAACCATGGATACGCGCCCTTTGGAGTTCCATACTCTCGATGGTGTTTACCAACAAGTGTGCTAGTAACACCGGCCGCACAGCTCTTACCGCGCCAGAGATTGTATTTTCAAACGTTCAACTCTGGTTTTTGACGGCAGCAAGTTCATGTGTACTGTTCCTCGGTTTGTCGCTCAAATATACACGGCTACAGCATTAGCCTTTTCGGACGCATCACAAAATCCGTGAATCTGAATAACTGACTCGTTTGTGAATCGTATCCAGCGTGGTATCTCGAAGTCGTTAATTGCGGTCAATTCAGCCTTTAAGTTCTGCCATTTGGTGAGCTCACTGTCCCACGTTACGTAATGCTCCGTCCAAATATCTTGAATCTGGATTTTTCCGAGAATGACGCAAGGAGAGATCCATCCTATTGGATCATAGAACCGAGCGATGTCGGAAAGAATTGTTCTCTTTGTGGTTCGTTGCTGTACTGGCAGAGTTAACTTGAAGGAGCATGTGTCCCACCCTATATGCAAGTGCGTAGCTAAGGTTTTTATTGTTGTGAAATCGTCGAATGACAAAGGTTACTTTATTTCCCTGTCTACTTCCGGAACGGCTTATAACAGCTTTCCGATATTGCTAGCCCATTTCCTCAATAGAAAGCTTCCACGTTGCAGCATGGTGATGAGTTGACGTTGCGTTTCGAGGGCTTCAGCTACTGCGTCTGCATATGGATGACGTCGTCAACGTAGAAGTTTTTCATGTCGATCTGCGAGGCGAGCGGCTAATCGCTCTGCTCATCAGCAGCCAGTTGTTTTAGGGTGTGAACTGCCGGATACGGTGCAGCTAAAGTGCCACAGGTCACGGTATTCAGCCAGTACGCCTTAACATCTTCATTCTCCTTGTCTCTTCACAAAATGAGCTAAGACATATAGTCTAAGAGCCCACAGCAAATTTTGGGCATGAAAGTATAACCAAAAAGCTGATACATGAACAGAAAGGTCTCCAAAAAGTAAACTCAAATGTCGAAGTCTGGCAGCGCTTAGTTGCAGCTGACGTTAGTAATAGTAGGTTGAAAACGTGTTTTTTCCCAAAATCTGGATTTTTTATATAACCACTTGAATATAGTATTAAATGAAAGAACAGACTGCCCTGATCACAAAAATATAGGTGCCAGACGTCTTACGCGCAGCCATACCCTTGCCAGACGTACTAATAGTATGTTAAAAATCACATTTTGAAATAATTGGTATAACCAAATAATGGTTACACCAACAAATTTGTGAAAACGCCCAGATCACAAAAATGATGGTCCAAGACGTTTTACGTGCAGCCAAAACCTTGCCAGACGTCCTCAAAGTATGTTAAAAGGACATTTTTTTAACAATTCTGATAACCATATTGTGACAACAGAAACGAATTTGTCAGAGCCACTGGTCAATGGTCATAAAAGATAACTGTTAAATACTTCACTTATGTCTAGTGAATGTTGCCCTAAAAGTGTAATTATCTTAAAGATAATATACAAGTATTTATACACCATTATTTGTAAATTAAGAACTTCAATGTTTATTATATGTATGATATGTATTTATGTACAAGGTGGCGCAAAAGTAATCCTCCTATCAGAAAATGCTATAAATTTTGCGATTGGCCCCTAATGTCAGTTCTGTTTTGACATTTGTGTAGTAAACACATGCGAAATACACGTTAATAAACAATGTTACCCTACACTGCTCCAGAACGCGGAATATTGGTGACTATTTATTTGAGCAATAATCGGTCGGTGACCAAAAAACATCGGAAGGTTATTTTTGCGCCACCTTGTACATAACTGAAAAATAATATATACTTGTATATAATACGTTCTAAAAGTTATTCATTATCAGATTCATCCGATGAATCGTTTATAAAATTATCTTCATCATCGGAAACATCCACGTCATTAATTAATATATCCTCCAGTCTATCAGGAGCAACATTTCCGTCGAACCATTTGACTTTATACTTGTTGTCATCTAATACCCAACCACTCTCTGATGGTGATAACAGAATTGGTTCATTTTCTCCAGCATTCTTCCATACGCGACATAGGCATGGCATTAAAAAACGACCATCGCCGATTAAGAATTCATCAAAAAAAAACTTGGCAGTACACATGCACCTATGACATGCACCGCGACACAGCTGTAAGTTGTAGTTAAGAAATTTGTATTGAAAATCCTGAAATTGAAAAATATTTACTTCCGCCAATTGAAATTGAGGCCAACCATATTCTAAAATTATGAAAAACAATTTCACATTAACAGATTTGCTAAATTCAATTACCCTTATAATGAAGTTTGAATAATAATAATAAAAAAATCACGAATAAAATATTCGGCGGGATGTGGCAGTGGTCGGCGGGATGTCAAACTTTGAATTTTCTTGAAAAATTCATCGCAACAATTCACCAGAAACGAAGAAAATGGATTTTGGAAGCACTGTTTATCCCCGCTAAAGGACTTAGCGGCGATAGCTATCCCCGCTAAAGTTAGCGTATATAGGATAAGTTGCTGTTGTATTTTACATGCAAATTTCAAATTATCCCTATATCCGCGTGCAAAGAAACACGGCTACTGTATTGTTATGCCTTGTTGTATTTTCAGGTACGATGTTTGCACTGGATATTTCATTGCTTTCAGGCACTGTGTACACAAAAGACCGAGTTAATTACGTTAATGAAACTATGTAGATTATTTAATAATTAAATATAACTTACATTCATTTCTTTGCATCGAAGATAAAACCTTTTTAGAAACAGCTGTAAATAGCCGATAGCACTTGCTATGGTAACCACTTACACTATCAACCTTCATTGGAAGATCTATATCCGAGTAGGTATTTAAAATTTCGAATTTTTCGACATGTCAAAATTTGGGTACATTTTTCCAATGTTTTATCATCAAACAAAATTATATTTCCGCATTGTTTCGGACTATCACTTGAATCAAGAACACATGTACTATCTACTTCTTAGAAACGGTTTCTTGTTTTGCATGATCTACGTCAATCACTTGCACTTTAGTGCAACATTTGTAACCAATGGTTCGTTTCTGCTATGACAATATGGTTATCAGAATTGTTAAAAAAATGTCCTTTTAGCATACTTTGAGGACG
The DNA here is from genome assembly GCA_949715645.1 of Portevinia maculata. NCBI lineage: Eukaryota > Metazoa > Arthropoda > Insecta > Diptera > Syrphidae > Portevinia > Portevinia maculata. The sequence goes on along the minus strand of OX454525.1, from coordinate 152,216,525 downwards.
TCTGGCAAGGTTTTGGCTGCACGTAAAACGTCTGGGACCATCATTTTTGTGATCTGGGCGTTTTCACAAATTATTTCAAAATGTGATTTTTAACATACTATAAGTACGTCTGGCAAGGGTATGGCTGCGCGTAAGACGTCTGGCACCTATATTTCTGTGATCAGGGCAGTCTGTTCTTTCATTTAATACTATATTCAAGTGGTTATATAAAAAATCCAGATTTTGGAAAAAACACGTTTTCAACCTACTATTACTAACCTCAGCTGCAACTAAGCGCTGCCAGACTTCGACATTTGAGTTTACTTTTAGGAGACCTTTCTGTTCATGTATCAGCTTTTTGGTTATACCTTCACGCCCAAAATTTGCTGTGGGCTCTTGGTCTAATAGCATCATTTACTGGTACCCAAATCTGCCTATACATTTTGTTGATGACAGTTACGGGATAGGTAGCGCTAATACAGCAAGGAGTTAAAGAAATCTACGTACAGATAATCATGGGCATGTGTGAGGGGGTAAACACAAGAGTGGCGTCGCGTCACCGAGAAGTTCGCAAGCAAAGTCGGTGTACATCAGGAAAGCGTCTTAAGTTACTTGATATTTATTACAGTCCTTGTGCTTGAAGGGAAAGTCACGGACCCCAAAGTGCATCAATTATTTTTTGCTGACGATAGAGCCGTCATAAGCGAGGATCAAACGTCCCTACAATGAGCGCTTGATGTATGGGTGGAAGTTTTGGAGGAGAATGAGTATCGTATTAGTCCCAAAAAAAAAACAGAAGACTTACGCAGCCCGTTCTCTGATCCACTCCGACTTATTCCAGACATTTATATGAATGGAGGAGGGATTCCCAAGTGCGAAAAGTTCAAATATGTAGGATCTGTGATCAAAAGCGAAGAAGGCTGTGATTACGACATTAAACATAGCGTAAGCTTAGGGTAGATTAAGTAGCGGGGAAACTCAGCCATCTTCTGTTACCGAAACATTCGTCCTAAGCTGAAAGAAAGGCTCTACACCAAAGTGTTGTGCCCGACGTTCACAATGTTGGACAGCTTACAAAAAGTATTAGGGCAAATTAAAGGCAGCTGAGATAAAGATGCCTCGCATGACAACAGGAGTAACAAAGGTTGATCGAATAAGAAGTTCCAAGATCCAAGGAAGCCTTCACTTCAAAGAATCCATCTCGACGAAAATGAAGCGCGACCGGCTCCGTCTGTACTTCCAAGTCATATCAATCAATATCAATCAAAATTCCAATAAAAACGGACAAGAGAGGCAGGCCTAAAAACTCCTGGATCACACAAATACAGCCACACGCAGCATTTGATTGGGATCAGCGACGAAGTGATTCAAAATCGGGAGGCCTGCAATAGGCAGACCAGTAGGGATGCAGTTAACTTGGAGGGTTATGATCCCTTTAATCCTGATCATAGTCTCACCGCCATTAAAGGAAGAAGAAGAAAAATTCATTGGTGAAGATAATGCACAGCTTATTTGCGTGTATTAATAATAATAATAATAATATTTGGTTAGGGTATATTACACTGCGACCTATTGGTCTATTGTGTCCCCTTGCTTGTGCCTCGGAGAGGTGCATGCCCTCGTTCAGAGCCCTCTCTAGATACTTCTTTGTGAAGCGTGTCGAGGTATTGCTCTGATTTATCCTTGGCAGGTCACACTCCTTAGAGCACAGCGTCCAGTCCAGTTTCTTTGATGAATCTGAGAATGAGCTGTGGGTCCATGGTTTGGATGTCCTTGTCTGTTATTTGGTGCCTGCCCAAATATTTCATCCTTTTGTGGGTCAGTGCCCCACAGCATTTAAGTATATGGTCTGGAGTTTCGGCGGTTTCACTGCAGAATCTGCAGAGCCCGTCCTCCGATATGCCCATTTTCCTCAGGTGCTCCTTGAGTCTGCAGTGCCCCGTGAGGAGGCCTGTTAGGATTCTTAGGTTGTTTTTGTTAAGGATTAGTGTATATCAGCAGTCAATCAGAAACGTCGACTTCAGTACTCAAAAAAGTACGAAGAAAAAGACATTTTGTTTTGGAAAAATTTACTTTTCATTGACGAAAATAAAGTTGAAGTTTTTAAACATAGAACACGACCAAAAATTTGGAGGGCCAAAAATAAGGCGTTCGATGAAAAAAACATTACCTCTACGGTTAAGCATGGGGGAGGGTCGGTTATGGTCTGGGGATGCATGGCCGCAACGGGAGTGGGAAACCTGGTCTTTGTTGAGTCCACAATGAATAAAAGTGGTTACTTAAAGATTTTGAGGGAAAACTTGTACCCTAACGTCGCAAAATTGAGTTTGGACCAAATGTGGGTATTCCAGCAGGACAATGACCCTAAGCACATGAACAAAATTGTGAAAGAATGGTTATTGTATCGGACTCCGAAAGTGTTGTATCATTCTCCGCAATCCTCAGACCTCAGCCCCATCGAACTTGTGGGAGTATTTAGACAAGCAGGTTCGAAAAAGGGTCATCACTAGTAAGGACTCGCTAAAGTCCATATTGTTGGAAGAGTGGGAACAAATTCCCTCTGACTTCACAAAAAAATTGGTGCAGTCCATGCCCAGGAGGTTGAAGGCCGTTATTAAGGCAAAAGGAAAACAAAAATAATATTGATTCAGGTTTTATTTCCATAAATTGTTATTTTTCGGTAGTGTAAACTTTCTTTTGACGTCTAAAATATGAAGTACCTTTCTTTTTTTGTTGAACATTTTTTGTTTTGTTATTTTTTTTTTGTTAACTTATACATTTGGTTCGATTAAGAATTTAGATAATAACGAACATGTTAAACTAGATGTTAGAAAAACCTTAAATAAATTCTATAATTGAATTGGAAACATAAAACACAGAGGTGTAAACTCACAGTATGTGCACAAAGATGTCAAAAAAATTTTAAAAAAATACTTCGAATCTACAGAAAAATTGTCAAATCTGCATAAAACTAAAAATGTACACAATATTGTGTGAATCTTCACTGTCAATTTTAAACAAATATTTATTACATTTTTTGTATCGTTTTTCACTTTAAACGTTTAAGATTCTTCATAGTAAAATCCAAACATAATGAAAATAAGGACCGCAAAAGCGATTGTCAAATTGATAAGCATTTCCTTCTTAAAAGACGACGGGACGGGATACGAAATAGGTACACCATCGCACATACAACACAAACTTTACGAGGCAATGATATCGAGTTATATTGCAGCAAATCATAAGCCCCCTAGCTTCACTGACTGGAACATAACTGAAGAGATCACGAATTTGACGGACGACGCCTGCCGTATGCGACTTTCGACAATTTTTAGAGCATTGTTATGTACGTACGGATATTGAAAATACAAATAAAGCACAGATCTAACGAACGTGACTTGGTTACCTGAATCCGCTAAAAGATTAAGCGTAACATAGCGATACTGATTTTCGAATGTTTCATTAGGCTTACATTTGTAGTCACTTCCAACGCAATGCAAATGGATATTTTAATAAACGGGACCACTAGTTTGAACTCCACGTTATATTTGTTATTGGTTACAAAGTTTTGTTAAAATGAAGGCATATGAATATGGGAAAATTGAAAATATCGTCAGAAGATTGGTAGAATTTGCACAACAATAACGAATTTAGGTTTTTTCATAAAGTTGGGAACGCTGTTGCTGTTGTTGTGATCAATGTGTTCTGTGACATTGAAAAGCATTGGCTCTAAAAATTTCGCTGCACCTGTCGAAATTGCTATTGCTGTTACTTTGGTGAATTGTTTCAGCTGTTAGCTTGCAAGTGGGCTGAGCTGTCAATTGAGTTTTGATATGAGCTGAGCAGAAGTAAATTTTTTTTATATAGGAAAAATAATTTCATGCGCGACAGGGTTTATAACAAAAAAAATATGCAGCTAACCAGATTTCGAGAAAAGTAACAAGACGAAAACTAAATAGAAACAACGACATCTTACACACATTTGCATTTATTTGATAGGCTTACAAAGCAGCGGCGCTCTTGACGATCCAATCACGCAAATCGGGTACTGAAGCATATACACCGGGGTAGCCATTAATAGCACAAAACATACCAAAAGAGACGACACCAAGGAGCTGTCCATTAACTGCCAGTGGGCCACCGGAATCACCTCTGCAAGCATCCTTTTTAGCACCATCAACACCTGCGCACACCATCGTCTCCAAGATCTCTTCTCCGTATTTGTATTGCTTCCTATCTGCGCAATCCTTATTGCTGATAACACCAACTTCGATTTCTTGAAGAGTGTACTGCACAGATCCGTAATATTTTTCATAACCCCAACCGGTAACAAAAGCTGGAGTACCAGTTGGTGGTACAACTAAGGCCAAAGGGATGGGCCTTATCTTGTCGGTGAACCTCACTGGTTTTGCGAGCTTCATCACACCAATATCATTGATAAATGTTATTGGATTAAATTTTTCGTGGAACTTCAATGACTTGACTTGAACCACTTCGCCGCCACTCTCGGCGTAGGTGGATCCCAAACGAACTTTGATCTGGAACGCCTTGTAGTGTTCTAAGCAATGCGCAGCAGTTATAACGATATCGTTGGAGTAGACACTTCCGCCACAGAAATGGGATCCGCCGGCTTCCAAAGACACTTGATATGGGAACTTCACGATGGTGGTATCTTTCCCACCTACAATACGGCCAGAATCGTCGTTACCATGTGCCTGGATAGTCCCAGCCAAGGCGCAGCCTAGCACAGCAAATGCGATTGTTATTTTAAGCATCTTATTGAGTTGTAACTGAACTGAGGCCTAACCGCTTTTAGAAAGCCTTTTATAGGGGATTATTAGAATGAGCTACGTTATCCAATTTTCAGGTATGTGTAAGTTAATTAAAATTATCAGTCTCGGTCGTTTTGATTTAGAGATTAAGTCAATATTTTGCTTTTGTAATTATTTGTGGGTTTTTACACAGACTATCGCTAAAATTTGATTATGGTCTTCCGTCATTATGGTATTTTCAAGTGCTTACCGGCAGTAGAAGTTAGTCACAAAATTATCTATTTACATTATGCACATACGCTAAAATGTATAAAAGGAACAACTGAACCGATCTTCATGTAATTTCGACCAAAAAACAGTCTTCCGTTCGCCAAAGTTTATCAACTATGATCAAGGGCTGCTTCTTGTGGATGACGAAAAAATACAGTATTGTGAAGGATTTGTGAAGGATTTCTAAATGGACAATTTCCTCGGGTATATTTTCCAACAGCCGATCCTAAAGGTACGATCAACCGGTCATCCAATCTTGTCATCCGGATGACATCCTGACGTTACTATGACGTAGAATTTGTCCTAAAGTGGTCATCCCGTGTGATCGTCTGTCATCCGGCATTTCATTGAACGTGTCAACCGGATGACATACCAGGTAAGTCAACCACAGATGTAATCCAAAGTATAAGGATCATAATGGAAAACATCGTTGTTCCTTAAAGGATTTGCATATGGTGTTGGTTGATTTTGAAAGGGCCTTTGATAGACTACCAAGGGATCTGTGATGGGTGGCGCAAAGACAACGAGGAGTTATAGAAACCTACGTACAGATGATCATGGACATGTATGAGGGAGTTAAGGCAAGAGTAGGATACCTCACTGGCGTCACCGAGTTGTACGCGATCAAAGTCGGTGTACACCAGGGAAGTGTCTTAAGTCCATTGATGAATGAGGCTATCCTTAAAAACAAGGAACCCCTCCCGCTCTTTGGCACCCTCAATAAAATTCAAGGGTTCAAACTCATGGCTTGTGAAGAAGGACACACTCTCACATGGCTCAAGGAATTTATTGCTAGGACGAAAGCTCCTTGGCCAAGCGCCGACCTTCGTCGGATCGACTGGAAGGATATTGTACACCTAACAAGACCAAAAACGGAACTTGTTGACCGAGGGCCACATATCCCAAAGGATCGTATAGAAAGATACTTATGATCCGTAAATACCGATCAACTGAGCAACGCTTGGGAAGTGATCGAGATGGGAGAATAAAAGGAATTAGGCACGGAAGTAGTAGTGTTGCTCAGTCACAAATCCATTCCGTTGCTGAAAAAGATCGGCTTAGAAGTTCGCGTCGGCATAAACCGATGCAAGCTTAGGCTTATTGCCAACTCGGCCAATAAAAACAGTAAGGGTGGGACGTCAAAAAACCGTGATGAGGAGCGCCAACCTGATCAACCTCATGGAGGATAGACAAACAGACCTATCCCTTATTCAAAATACCTTATTCAAAATTTCAGGAGGCAGAATAAGGGGTTTAAACTCGAAGGGACTTGTTCTGTTTAAAACAGTGCAGATAGACCCAAATAGTAAGATCAGAACTTTTATAGTAGCTAGGAAACAGATTAACCTCTTTCTTCTATCTACCTACAGTGATAACGACCACGCGACGGTAAAACTTGAGCGTAACGGGCTCCCTCCGCTGATCCTAACATCATGCTATATGCCATATGATGCAACGGAAGGACCACCGTCAGACCTAACCCACCTTCTTGTTCAACGCGCTACACGGGAAAAATGAGATCTGGTGATGGGATGCGATGCCAACTCCCACCACGCTCTACATTAACCCAATTGGTGAGTCACCTTTTTAATTTCTTACTGACCATAGATTAATAATAGCTAATTGGGGTTCAGAACCAACTTTTGCTATTAGAAATAGGCAAGCAGTAATCGATGTTACAATATTAAGTAACTCGAATACAATCACAATAGATCAATTTAAAGTATTAAAGGAGGAAACATTCTCTGACCACAAAATCATTGAATTCCTGATATAGGACACGAACAATCCCCCAAAACCATAGGAAAACTAACTGGACCTTTTCAATATGAAAGTGGCAAGAACATTACATACATTATAGATTGAAACTGATTTGTTGAAGGAACAAAACAATATGATTGCGTATAAATTGGAAATTCCGGATGAGAAAACTGAGGTGGATGAGCGTATGCTGCCTTCTTCTTTTCATTTATGTCTCCTATAACATTTAAAACAACCCTTTGGAACTGAAGAAATTCCTCGTTGTTGAATTTTTGAAGATGAGGCATCAGACTTTGAAAGAAAGCCATTTTACTACAAGCTTTGCCTCCTTCTTAAGCTTTCGAAATTCTAAGTTCGACCTCATCAGGTTTTTCACGTTTTCTGGCTTTTGATGAACTTGTGGATTTTTCAGCCACTGGAGTAGAAACTTCCAGAACATCAGCGGAAGCTTGCAGTTGCACGATTTCTTCACCTTCCTATCCTGTTACGACCTCTGCTTCATGCTGGTCTCTCGTTCTTCATAGAGTTTACTTAAGAACTGCAGCTGATCAAAATACACATATTTCTTCACATTCATTGCTTTTGAGAGACTTTTCTTGTTGGATCTGACCTTCTTCTTGTATTTTGAAAACGGGTCTCGAAGATTAGTCCATCTCCTTAATACTTCTTTACCTAAAATAACAAAATTAACAGGTGCATCTATCTTACTAAAATTTCAAATTTGTACTTTCACTGGTCTACACTACAATTATATAATCGGAGTCTTAACGGCAAGTAAAATAGTGCAAGATGTATGCAAAGCAATCTGAGCAAATTTGAGAGGGGAGTGCATTCCAGCCCCAACAGCAGATATGTAGAGCTCGACAGCTTCTCGACTTGAAAGTGCAGCTAATTTCCCACATTGCATCGGAGCAGTCGATGGAAAGCATATCCGTCTTACATGCCCGTTTAAAGCAGGCTCAATGTACTTCAACTATAAAGAATATAATTCTGTTGTTCTAATGGCAGTTGCGGATTCCAAATATAGATTTGTGTATGTTAATGTAGGAAGTAATGGTAAGGACTGTGACTCTTCAGTCAGTCTTCAGTGCGGTCCAGTTTGTGGGAGTCTTTAGAAAACAAGGAGCACGAACTGCCCGAAGAAAAACCTTTGCCAGGTAGAGAAAGTCCAAACATCCCTTACTTTTTTCTCGGAGATGAAGCTTTTGGACTCCTTCCTGTTCCTTTGGATTAACACATCTTACAATAAATAAAAGAATATTCAATTATCGGCTGTGCAGAGCAAGAAGATATGTTGAGTGTGCCTTTGGCATTCTCACTAATACATAAGTGACGCATATTTCACCGACTTATTAACGTACAACCTGACTATTCTGTAATTATTGTAAATGCTTGCATTGTATAACATAATTTTGTACTTTAGAAAGATGGATATAGAGATGAAGATACAATGTGTATCACAGGTTTGGAAGACTTACCACAAGCCAGAACTATTAGAGGAGGACTGACTGTTAACAATGTGAGAAACCTGTATTTTAAAAATATAAACTTTAAGTAATAAGAATTTAGTATGTATACTGGATTACTTCTTTGAAAAAATAAAAGCAGATGCACTTACCTACAAAAGCTTAAATAATTATTATCCAAACTTTACTTAACGAACGCATTTTTATCACTGGGATCAAGAGGTGAGTGCTATGCAAACCTCATGCCAGGCATCCTTCGTAGCTTTTCTGTCTTTGAATGTGTCCAGAAATTTGTCCCAAAGCACAGGTCTTCTTGAACTAGTAGAATCAACACTTCTGCATATATATCTTGCATTATTTATTAACTTTATAATGAAAAACAATGAACAAATTGCAAAAACAAAAGGCTCGACGAGTACTGATCGGACGGTTTAAAATCGTGCAAAGTGAAAGCATTCATTTGAAAATGTATATAACTGAGCTTTCGGTCGCCGTCCGGTGGCCGTAATTTTAGTCGCAATGAACGGCTGAGAAAGGCAGTCGAACGGCTAAACGCCGCCGTCGACTTGTAGTGTGAAAGTAGCTATGCTTTTGTTTACGCTACTAAAAATATTTCGCCATCCGGATTTTTGCCGCCCGGCCGAAACCGGATAGTGTGAAAAGAACCTAAGACATTAGGAAACAAACTAGAAAGCTTTACAATGTAGCAAAACGTACGAGAATGGACAACAACTGGGAAATTTACAAGTCCAGTCAAAGAACGTTCAAAACAGTAACGCAACAAGCAAAGCGATCTTGGTGGAAATTCTTCTGTAGTGAAGTAGAAACACTACGGAATCAGCTAGGCTCAGGAGTGTAATTGCTAAGGAACCAGTAGCCTTAAGGTGCCTGTCCATTTGAGAGTAAAAATGCTGAGAGCAGCTCTCAGGCAACTCTCGAGAGCAAACTCGCAAGTGGACTTAGTGTTGAGAGTAGTTCGCGGAGAGTTAACTTTTTACTCTCGAGATTTGAGCCATTTGAAAGTCACTCGCAAATGGACACATGTTCTGATCACTATCGGAGATTAGCTCGCAAAACTCAATCATGCTTCGTATTTTGCGAGCAGCTGTCTGAGAGTCGACATGGCAAAACAGTGGACATCGGAGGAAATTAATCGACTCATAGAGAAATATGAGTCGATTGAAATTTTATGGAAAACTACAGAAGAACCATCGACTGTTCCTCAATTTGAAGGAAATTATGCAAGAAACATTGAATTCGATAATTTTTAAAAATTAACTTAATTTATGTGCCTTGAAGTATTTTTTAATTTACTTTTAAAAATTAAGTTTTTTTTGTTTTTGTTTTTACCTTTAAATATTTAACTTTTAAACCGTTGAAAATTGCTGGACAGACTTCTCTCACAATTCTTCCAATCGTACAGACAGGGATACCGGATACGAAATAGGTATTGAAGGCTGCCATATGAATCACCTGCACAGATTAAACAGTTTTAAACATAGCTTTTAGTTCGCCTTTTGATATGATATACAAATCAACTGACTTACCAGATGCCAGAAATCTAAGTGTAACCAGTACACGCTCACGTAATGGTATAGCTTCCCTTAATTTGGTATCCATTTTAAAAATAGTAGGCCCAACGGATTGAATTATATATTCTATTTCACTTGTTGTCAAACGGCAAAAATCCCTGAACTGTTGAGCATCTTCAATTTGAAATTCTCTTGTAAGAGTATACCCTGCACCGAATTGACGACGACGATCTACCCATGGTTTAACCCAGCATTTCTTTTTTGGTTTATTATTTTTTTTAAGAATACATTTGAACTGGTAACTAGCAAACGAAATATATCAAGTGGACACGGTTATGAGAGTACTCTCAGGGAATTTACTCTCAAAATGTGATCAAAGAACTCGCGATATTAAAATCTCACAATAATTACTCTCAAATGAACAGCCACCCGAGAGCAGGTCTCGAGAGTTTACTAGCGAAAGTACTCTCAAATGGACAGGCACCTTTAGGATTTTTCAAAGATCCCAACAACAACTGGACAGAATCCTGCAATGAAACGCTTAAGTTCCTCCTTGAGACTCACTTTCCGGGATACACCAATGAGCAAAACAACCCGGAACAGGAGCACTATACGGAGCATACAACATCAGCGGAAATTATAACGGAGGAAAGGATAAGATTTGCCATTAACTCCTTCTCTAAGTATAAATCTCCAGGTATTGATGGCATTTTTCCTATGATGCTACAAAGATGTGAAGAATATAACCCCACATCTGAAAAACATATTCCTAAGTAGCGTAAAATGGGGATATATACCAAAAGTATAGCGAGAAGTTAAAGTTGTTTTTATACCCAAAGCTGGAAAACACAGTCACACTACCGATAAAGATTTTAGGTCAATCAGCTTAACTTCATTTGTTTTAAAAACTTTTGAGAGACTGATTGACATTTATATTCGAAGTAAACTGAGTCCAGAAGTTTTATCTAGGGCTCAGAATGCGTATACGAAAGGCAAAGGTGTAGAGACGGCACTCCATAGTGTCGTCAGCACCATATAAAAGACATTGAGGGATAAGAAATATTCTCCAGCCGCGTTCCTTAACATTGAAAGGTGCATTTAACAATGTACAGTCGGAAGCGGTGGAAAGAGCCCTTGTAAATCTTAATGTGGAAAATGCATCAACTAAGAGTTAGGTGGTGAAATAATTAAAGTGTCAGCATCTAGAGAAACTCCTCAAGCCGGAGTCCTATCACCCCTCCTATTGGTACTAGTCAGAATCCCTCTTTCCAATCTTTTCAGATTCTCAGCGAAAACCGGATGGCTGGAGAGGATATGACCAACATCACCAACGAGAAAAGGAAGACACCACAACCTAACACACGTGGACCCCCTATGGGCATCACAATGGGTCAACACTGACCTGAAAGCGATGACGCAGCATCGAAACTGCTGCCTCATCAACCCACTTACCTAACCTAACCTAGCACTGCTTACGACAGGGAAATTCCCATCCACTCTAAGCGAACTAATACGGAATGCCTTATCAGACAGAAATGGTCCTCGTCACGAATTAAAGGATTGTACCGCAATTTAATCGGCCAACAATTGAGGGTACTCCACTAAAAACATCGGAATACGCGAAGTATCTTGGCGTGATCCTAGACAGAAAATTAAACTGGAGCCTCAATATACGAGTAAAAGAAGGAGCAATGATAGCCTTATATGCCTGCAACAGAATCTTCAGCAAAACCTGGGGTCCTAGTCCCAAAATCTATCATGTGGCTCTATACGACAGTGGTAAGACTTATACTCACATATGGTAATTTAGTCTGGTGGTAGGGGTTGTGCAAGGCCGCTAACCTTAAGACTATGACCAGAGTCCAAAAATCGCCTGTGTCGGTACTATCCGGGGCTAATGAGAACCACCCCTACAGCGGGGTTGGAGGTGATTCTCAATCTAAAACCTCTAGACCTTTTTGTACAAGAATCTGCCGCAAACAGTACCTTGCGGCTAAGCCAAACAGAAAACTGGAAACCCAGTACAACTGGACATGCGCATTTTCTACAGAAATTCACCGGTGGTAATGTATACACAGACTACATTACTCCCCATCTAGATTTCATAATCTAGTTATAATAATTTATCTGCGGGTGGCAACAGGTGCAGTAGTGCCACGTCCATTACTTTACATCGAATACATGAAATCGTAATCTCCCTAAGCATCTTAGACACCACCCGTGGAGAAAAACACTTCAACTGCACCCAAACACTTCTTTCCTATCTCTCTATTCTTTTTAATAGTAAGTAACACCGAAAAGCATGCAATGAAATACTATATTGACAGGTGCTGTTTGCTGTTAAAACACAAATGCTTACGCTGTGTTACGCACTATAAGGGTACTTTAACAACAGAAAAAATGCCTTTAGCGTACGCAAAATATAAAAAAAAAATATGATAATTTACTGTCTCTTTTCACTGCAGGAAAGAATGGCATGAGGATCAATTGCCAGTCCATGAATCAACAATCCCCATCTATACAGATGGCTCGAAGATGAATACTGGCGTCGGCGCGGAGTTTAATTCCGAAATACTCGGAATATCTGGCTCGATCAGACTCCCCGACTACAGCAGCGTCTTCCAAACTGTAGTTCTGACGGTGACAACAGCCGCTAAACAGGTTGAATAGGCTGATATTACCTTCTTCATTGACAGCCAAGCGGCAATAAAATCGATTTCCGCCACAGAAATAAAATCGAAGCTTGTAAGTCGCTCTCGCGAAGCGCTACATTGAAGCACATTGTAAGACTCTGTTGGGTCCCCGGACACATTGGTGTCCCAGAAAATTAAAGAGCCCATGAACTGGCGAGAAAAGGGTCATCCCTTGAATTAAGACAGGCTGACACTACAGTAAAAATCCCACCCTCTCACCTGAAACAGGTGATTGGGGAAAACACTAGTTGCAGCAAACGAAAGATTAAGTGACCTTGACTCCTGTGTTATAACCAGGAAAACTATATAACAAAACAAAAGACGAGAGAATCCTTCAAATGAATAAAAAATCGTTGGCCTCGGTCACGGGTGTTATCACTGTATATGCTGGGCTACCATGCAAAGAAATTGAAATTCAGCACAGATGACCTCTGTAGAGGATGCGGGGATGAGGGGGTGAACGAGGAGACCCCTCATTTCCTCTGCCACTGTCCTGCACTCTGCCGTATTAGAAACAACGTACTCCGTAGATATTTCTTCCAGGATTTAGAAGAACTCTCTCCTAAGCCTGTAAGCTACTTGCATAAGTTCATGAATGTATCGGGATGGATTGTAAGACCGCTAGGTTTTGTATAATTCTTTCATTGGTTCCTAAGTAATGGAATTTTAACGCCCAGGGTATCACAGAGGGTCTACATTGACCTAAGTGTAACGGGCGCAGGATTCCCTTGACCCGTCAACCCAGTAACCTAACGTAACGTAACCTAACCTAAGGCCCTTGATATTTATTTACCTATTGAAGGAAAAGTGGTGGACTCCAAAGTGGATCAGTTATTCTGTGCTGACGATGGACCCATCATTAACGAGGATCAAGCGTCCCTGCAACGAGCACTTGATGTATGGGTGGAAGTTTTGGAGCGGAATGGGTATAGTATTAGTCCCAAAAAAAAAAAAATACTTGTGCAGCCCGTTCTTTGATCCACTCCCATTTATTCCAGCTATTTATATGAATGGAAGAGTGATTCCTATTTAAATATCTGGGAGCAATGATCAATAGGGGAAGCAAGCTGTGATGACGATATTAAGCAAATTTTGTTCTCGTTATGCAACGATTATGTATAGATATATACGACTCAAGTGTGAGTGTAAACTATTTTTTCCATTTTAAATGCTTCTTCAATTCGAAGAATAAACGTAATAAATAATTTGTTAGCCGAGGATGTGGCTATTTCTAGCATGACTATATATACTTGGCGTTTCACCAAGATGTGTTGGTTTGGGATCATCAGTGGATAACCTCAAACACATCCAATCCATACTAAGCAAATCGTAAGCGTAGGGTGATTACAAAATGTCCCCTAAGCTGAAAGGCAGGCTCTACACCGCAGCTGTGCTGCTGGCACTCGCATACGGCTCACAATGTTGGACAGCGTACAAAAAGTATGAGAGCAAATTATGGGTGGCAACGGTGCAGGAGTAGTGTATTCCCTTGTTGATTGAAATGTCGTCCGTTCAAATCCCGGCCAAGTTCATTACTTTTAGTCGAATACATGAAAAATAATTCTCGCTAAACAATTTAGATACCACCCGCGGAGAAAAACCTTACAACTGCACCCAAACACTTCTTTCCTATCTCTCTATTCTTTCTAGTAGTAAGTAGCACCGAAAGGCATGCAATGAAATACGATACTGGCAGGTGCAGCTAGCTGCGTAAACAAATTATAAAAAAACATAGGGATGGGCTACAGTCCGCTTGGGCGAACTGTTGGATACCCTATTCTTATTCCTATCCCTCATAAGTGGGCGTGACAAAAGTCTAAGTATGGTTGAATTGTTACGAACGCTCTACTTATTTTCTTATATAACACTCAAGCGATTTTATAGAAAAAAACGAAGCTTTTGTAAAAAAAAACGCTCCCTAGCTCCAACTTTGGTTTTTCAATAAAATTATTTTATTCAATTGTGGGCGTGTCAGTAAGCGGACTTAGAGCGTTCTTAACTTATGGGGGAGTTAAGAACACTGTACATATTTTGTTATATAGCATTTAAAGGATTTTATCGAAAAAAACGAAGCTTTTGTAAGAAAAAACGCTCCCTAGCTCAAACTTGGGTTTTTCAATAAAATTGCTTTATTTAATTGTGGGTGTGTCAGTGGGCGGATTTTAAAAATTTTATCTCCCGAGCAGTTTTAGGAGTCATAGATTATATATAAAAAATGTTAGCTTTCTAGCTCAAAATTCGATTTTTTGTAAAAAAAATTTTTTTTGAGTTTGTGAGCGGATGTCAAAAATTCGTAAACTTGATTATTTCGGGACCCTAGAGAGTATATGGTTAAAATGTCAGCACTCTATGCCCAGTTTAAAGGCATAATTTTTGCCGACAGATGGACGTACGGACGGACATGGCTAGATCTACATTACTATCGATGCTGATCATAAATATAGTAACTTTTAGGGGTCTACGGGCAATATTAAGGTATGTTACAAACTATGCGTCAAAAATAATTTACCCTTAGAATAGGGTATAAAAAGCGGCCAAGTGCGAGTCGGACTTGCCCATGAAGGGCTCCTCGTTGAAAGAAATGGAGCGCGACCGGCTCATTTGGTACTCTCTTGTTCAATTGATAGATCCTACGAACTTGACAGAGACGAGAGAGGCAGGCCTAAAAACTCCTGGATCACGCAAATAAAGGAACACGAGCATTTGATTGCTCTCAGCGACGAAGTGATTCAATATCGGGAGGCCTGCCGTTATTTTCTGAGGTCGAACCGGCGAAGCCCACATGTGAACAGCAGAAAGCGAGAGCAGTTGTGCTGAAATAAACAAAGGCATCAGTTTAATGCTACGCTCACCGAGTTGTTAGACGACTCCAGAGAAGCCGAGCTCCTCCTTCTTCAGACATTCGTATGTAAAAAGATATTCGCTTAGCTCTTATTAAAAGAATATACAATTTTGCGCCAATTTTAGAAGCTTCTCTTGACAAATCATACATGACTTGCATATTTATCGGCAGAAGGAGAGCAAAAAGAAAACGTTGTGCTTGGGAACCAAAAAAACCTAGGTCAGCCCAACGCACTATGGTCTCTTGAAATAATTCAGTGAAATTTTGCACACATCATCTTCAATGTAATGCTCATCAAATAATACAAGTTTTTTTAAGTTTATAATTTTTTTTTAATATTAAGCAAAATATGAAGAATTTTAGTAATGTTTACAACAGTTGCAATGAAAAATAGTTCAAAACAACTTTACAACAAAAATGGAATAATTTGGCATAAGAAAAATGGTTAATAGCTAATGGACGATTTTTTTATGATAGGTTCATCGGGCCATGATCAAAATGGGGTACATCGGGGCACCCAAAACGAAAAAATGTCTACTTCCATAACCTTGTTGTAGTTGATCTGATAGTGGAGTGTCTGTGGGTTTTGACCTCAGACTTTTGTTACACTGAATGAATTTAAATGGTCGAGAGGGAGGGGGGGGGGGGGGGGGTTCTTTTTTATACTATAAAGTGTAAAGTTCACCCAAATTTTGTATGTGCTTTTGATTTTTTTATTATTTAAACAAAAACTATAAAAAATTAATAGTTAAGCATGCAATTTTATTAATGTGTTAATGTGTAAACATTTTTGCTCTCGTTGATGCGTAAATATATTTTTTTTTATTTTTTCTCGGTAGGGGCTAGTTGGAAATATCTAGCGTCACCATCATCGTCAGATTTGGTCAGATTTCGTCATCGTCAGATTTTCATTACCACGTGAGTTAATCGCTGCTCGACGGATCGCCGCAATTAACGACGTTTGGCGCGGTTAGTACGTAGATGGGTGACCGTTTGAGAACAACCGCGTGTCGTTGTTTTTTTTTTATTAATTATGTATGTTCAATTTTAGAAATTATTATGTCCTTACGAAACACCGGAAAGTTGTGTGGAAGTAAATTTGTTTTGAATAATTAAGGTTGTATGCTTGTAGTTTGTTGTACATCAGTTGAAGGTAAGAGGAAAAATATCGATTTGTACTTCGGTAACCGATGGCCGATTTAAGAATGTCACTTAAACGAGAATCGATGCTATATTTTCCCGGTACATCGACACACTTGAGTCGACGGTGTACGTCTCCTACTTTAACTTTCACAAACCAATTATTTGTTCGGTCAAACATTAAATAAATTTTGTGGTTGACATTAAATATATATCATGGTTTTATTTCAATACAATACCCAAATCTCTTGTTTATCAAAACCACAACCTCTGTGATATTTCCACATGCAACACTGACGAGCCTACATGTTTACACATCAACTATAACGTGAGTGCAGCGTGGCTCACACCTTTTTTCGAATCTATACGTTGAATAATACGTAAATAGATATAAAAGAATATTTTCTTAAAATATTGGAGTGTATGAAGGATGATAACGACCTTGGACAGGTAGTAGAACGTGGAGAAGGGAGAACGGCAACGACAGCTGCTCCAAAACTAAACAGAATTTTTCTAGCTACTTTTTAGTTATAAATAACACGTGTTCTGCGCATGTTGCATATATTTAAGAGTAAAAGTTGTGTGTTTTTTTTGTTTATTTCTGACAAAAGTTTTAGTGAAGACATTTTTTTCTATTGAATTTCTATGTAAGATTTTTTAATTGTTCATTTGGTAAGTAAGTACTAAGTCTCATTAAAAATCTGCAGTTTATTATATGATCATGATTGTTATAATATGCCCATAATGATTACTAGATAATAAATTAAATAATTATTACATAGATAATTAAAGATTAATTCAAGTAAAAAAAAATGTAATAAATTACATAATCATTTAATGTATTCAATTGTTTCTATCACAGTTTTCTAACAATGGATGAATCAAGGACCAGTAGTACAACTAATGACTACAGCTGCATTATCTGTGCAAAATTAGGTTCATCGCAAATCCAGGTGGAGACTCAACTTACGTTCATAGTATCCGTTTTCCGAAGGTTTGACATATCTGGCAAGATGACACAGGCTTCGAAAATTACGACCCTAAGTCGACGGACTGGAAAATGCATCGAGGACTTCTCCTCTCAAAAGTCAAGTGAGTCCACGTGATACCTGGATGAAGCAGCGTTCTAGCTCAACAAAGTGTTGCTAACCTCCTACTGGGGATACCAGACGTCCCGCTCAGTGCGGGACCGTCCCCATTAAGGGCTTTTGTCCCGCAAGTGTCCCGCAATGAAATTTGTCCCGCAAATTGTCCCGCACTGACAATTTGTCCCGTAAATGTCCCGTCTTTCAACTTGTGGCCCTATTATTACTTAATTATTAAATAAAATAAATTACAATTAATAATACATAGAAATTATAGCACTAGCCTTAGTTAGCTGAAATCATGACATACAAAGTGTGTCTTATTCTGATGATGATAGTTCAGTGGTCTCCGAACTCAAAATGTTAGCCGCAAGCCGTCTGTTTGACATTTCATTTAATGTTTGTAAATGAACGGCTCATTTCAACTGAACAAAGTTCAAAATAAGGTGATTTCGGAGCGATTACTCGTCGGAATAAGGTATTTTTATAGATAAATAAGTTCTTAACAACGACATATTTTATTAATTTGAAATCATTAATGAGCGAAATCAGCTTTCTTTGGAAGTATTGGAAGCAGAGCTTCTTGTTAAGCAACATTTTTCGATGAGTTGCAGGGAATTCAAGGATTTTTGCGAAACTGACTTTCGTTTGGCTTTCGTAGAATCGCATCTTTTTTAATATAAAAACTTTGATGTGTATAACTTAACTTACCTATAAATTGCGATTAAAACGAAGACTGTTATTAAATAAGAAGTAATAACTTGTTAGTTTTGTAAAATGAGTCGTTAGCTTCTACTGTTCTTTTTGCATAATTAATTTATGTTTATATTTTTGTATAAAAATAGCTTAATCAATACAAAGACTGGTAAAACATTATCTTAATTTATAATGCTCATTTTAAATATTTATTATTACATATTTATATTAAGTTACGTTCCTTCTTGAATTTTTACTTATTTAACATGTACATCGGCAAAATGCGAAAACTAAATACTTTTAAAGTATTTGCTTTGATAAAGTTACTTAAAATGTGCAAATATGAATTAAAAGACTTACTTAAACCAATATTACTTAATACAACAAATAAAATGTTAACTAAAATAAAAGCGTTTTTTTCACTTGAAATGCAAAAATGTCCCGCCAGCTAATTTTTCAGATCTGGCATCCCTACGTCCTACGATAGTAGTTGTGTCAGTAAAACCAGTATGAAGAAACGTAAGGTTTCCTGGTGGAAGGACCAACTTGCTTAGCTCGGGAAGAATGTTAGGAAGCTCTTCATCGAGCCAAATAAATAAAATTGTGGGACCATTACAGGATCGCTCTTACAGAATATTACTCAGAATTGAGAAGATCGAAACGAGCCACATGGACTAAATGCACCGAAGACATAGCAGACATGCCAGTCGCAACGTATCTATAAGCTCTGGGTAAAGAGCATACAAACTGTGTAGGATTACAAAAGAAACAAATGGTACGAGTACCTACACGACGTAACACGAGGATACTATAAGTAACTTACTTCAGGTCACTTTCCAGGTTCATCTATCCGTGCTACACACGATAACTCAAACGCCACAGACCCCAAGTCCTTTGTAGCCAATAGAGCCAACAGTTTCTTCTTTTCCGGTAAATTAAAGATTTGAGCTCATGTTTAAACACCTAAAAAGAGTATATCTACAAATCCAGTTATGGTTAGAAAATGTAGATATTGAAAATGTAGACATTGATAATTGGGGCTGGAGGTATTTTAATAACATGCTTATGCCAATAACAATGAATCAATTACCAGCTCCAGATAATTTATTGCAAATGTTGTTTTGTATCTGCAAAAAGGGTTGTGGAGCTGCTTGTGGATGTGGTAAGAGTGGCTAATACTGTGCAGTGTAGCATGTCTACAGTGCAGCGTGTGTGATCGAAATAAAATAAAAAAAACTAGGTCTGATCTGAGCGGTAGGTATACCCCTGAGTAGTATGTACTGTCTTAGCCAAATTATAATCCATTGAGTGCAATTAATTATGTGAATGTATATAATGAAAGTATGATGAGTATATGTATATAATGAGAGTATGAGTAATGAGTTTAAATAATGACTAAGTGAGTGAGTTAGGTAGTTGATAAGAGTAGATGTTATTCACAATAGCAATAAAAAGATTATTTGATTTCAAATTATGCTAATTCGAGTAATTTAGATATGTGCATAAATATAATCCGGCTGTAGTAATGATCTGGCTCAACACAACGAAAATACCTCTTTTAATATTCCGCCAAACATTGAAATAATTGAAGTTGAAAAAAATACTTAAATAGAAAAAAATGAAAATTGTATTAACAAATGATTACTTGATATTTTTTTTTTCTTTCATTTTCCTTCATTTATTTCTTTTTCCTAATTACTATCTCTATATGCATATATGTATAAATTAACTTAATTTTGGTGTAGAAAAATGTTCTACAGCCTAATATTATGAGGTATTGTATTATTTAAACTATCAAAATTATAATTATTTATTTTTTTTTATCGAGATCACAATTTTTTAATAGGTAAACTTTTTTGTATATATTATAAGCTAAACATTCCACTTTGAATTATAAAATTTCATTCAGTGTAATGGAAATCCGAGGTTTTCATGTTTTTAACGCCCCAGACACTCCACTATGACTAAATCCATACAACGTAAACATAATACCGCCTTCTTTCATATTGCATTTGGTTCTTCCATATTATCGATGGATTTAAAAAAGTCTCCTAAAATGAAAGAAACCCTGTTCGTAAGCACTTGGAACGGAATATTTAACGATAAATCTGGTTGACCGAATAATTGATAAAATAGAGAAGGCCCTGGAAGAGAGACAAATTAACTTCACCATCTTCCTAAATGTAACTCAGGCATTTGATAAAGTGTGGCACCAAGAATTAGGTAGAGATTATTAAAAATTAAACAAGGGAATGAGTACTCCACATTGAAGTATATAAATGTTGGCGAACAGCAAGGTAGCGTATTGGGACTTGTCTTGTTTCTTTTATACACCAACGACGTGCTACAAAATGGCGAAACAACTATACATCTACAGACGATACTGCTGTTCTTGCTATCGTTAAAACCACTCAAGAGGTAACGAAAAAATTTCAAGGGGCGGAAAGTGAAATATCGAAATGGACCAACAAATGGCAAATAAAATTAAATGAACTGAAGTTAGCTAGTTCACGTAAACTTCACAAATAAAAATGCACAACACATACCTGCGTACATAAATAACAGCGCAGTTCTACATTCGAACTCAGGAAAAGAAGACCTATGGTAAATTAAACAGACGTTAGTTACTGCTGTATAAACAAATACTTAAGACAATATGGGCATATAGTCTCCGACTTTGACGGTGTATAAGCAAGATAAACCTATACAAAGAATGCAATGCCTTCAGTACAAAGTACTCCGCAACATAGCCGTGTTTCTTTGCACGCGGATATAGGCATGGCATTAAAAAACGACCATCGCCGCTTAAGAATTCATCACAAAAAACTTGGCAGCACACATGCACCTATGACGTTTATTAGTGAAACAGCTGTAAGTTGAGTTAAGAAATTTGTATTGAAAATCGTTAAATTCAAAAATATTAATTTCCGACAGTTGAAATTAATGTCAAACATATTCTAAAAAACTGTTTCACATTGACAGATTTACTAAATTTTGAAAACAAATAATAATAAAATCTCGAACAAAATATTCGGCGGGATGTCAAACTTTGACATTAATTTCCTGAAAAATTCATGGCAACGATTCATCAGAAACGAAGAAAATGGGTTTTGGAAGCACTGTTTATCCCCGCTAAAGGACTTAGCGGCGATAGCTGTCCCCGCTAAAGTTAGCTTATATAGGATAAGTTGTTGTTGTATTTTACATGCAAATTTCAAATTATCCCTATATCCGAGTGCAAAGAAACACGGCTATTGTTAATGCGTCATGGTACATACCGTCGTTCCAAACACGAAGTGGCGTATATGCATTTTTTCTCTTGGAATAGAATTTACTCAAAAATGGTAAATGTTTATAAAAAAAACAATTTTAACACATTATAATAACAACTTCCTCGAAATAATGGTTAGCTTTGTTGAAAGTTTTCAATTAAAGCAAAAAAAAAATATAAGAAAACAAAATTTCGTAAATTTTTGTTATGGCTCTACTGTGAAGTTAAGTTTTGCACATACGCCACTTCGTGTTTGGAACGACGATACTCATCACTGATCTGTATAGAGATGTAAAAGTTGATGTGGTCGAAGACGAAGTCAGGAAGGTCGTAGAAGTAGCTATACTACTTGCATATATAAATTTGGTTAGCCGATTGAGAAAAGCAAAACCCTTCGAGCTAACTTGGAAAAAAAGTATTAAAATCATATAAAAAGAGTGATGAATCATACCAACAAAGGTGCTCTAAAGCAAGTGGTAGCATTGTATATAAACTCTTATATACAATGGTGGTAGCTGCCAAAAGTCACTTCCGTATTAAACATCCTTTGTATGAAATGAATCAAAAAACATAGGGACGGGCTACAGTCCGCTTGGGCGAACTGTTGGATACCCTATTCTTATTCCTATCCCTCATAAGTGGGCGTGACAAAAGTCTAAGTATGGTTTAATTGTTAAGAACGCTCTACATATTTTGTTATACTCGTATAACATTTAAAGGATTTTATCAAAAAAAAAACGCTCCCTAGCTCAAACTTAGGTGTTTCAATAAAATTGTTTTATTTAATTGTGGGCGTGTCAGTGGGCGGATTTTAAAAATATTTACACATGAGCATAAAGGGCCCATAGAGAGTATATATTATAAATTTCAGCTCCCTAGCTCAAACTTTGGATTTTCAAAAATTAACATACCCTTAGAATAGGGTATAAAAAATTGTTTTATTTATTTGTGGGCGTGTCAGTGGGCGGATTTTGAAAATTTGTTATCCCGAGCTTTTTTAGGAGTCATAGATCATATATACAAAATTTCAGCTTTCTAGCTCAAAATTCGATTTTTTTCCAAAATTTTGTTTTTTTGAGTTTGTGGGCCTGTGGGCGGATTTCAAAAATTCGTAAACTTGATTATTTCGGGACCCTAGAGAGTATATGGTTAAAATTTCAGCTCTCTAGGTCCAGTTTAAAGCTCTAATTTTTGGCGACAGACGGACGGACGGACATGGCTAGATCGACATTACTATCGATGCTGATCATAAATATAGTAACTTTTAGGGGTCTACGGGCAATATTAAGGTATGTTACAAACTATGCGTCAAAATTAATATAGGTACCCTTAGAATAGGGTATAAAAACCTGTGAAGGGAATTAATTTGTGGAAAATAAAAAAAAAGTACAAACATAAGGAGAGACAACAGTCCGTTTGGGCGAACTGTTGGATACCCTATTACTATTCCCATCGCCCAAACAGTGGGCGTGGCAAAAATCTAAGTGTTGTTGAGTTGTAGTGAAGGTAATGGTCTACATATGTTGTAATAAACTGTTTTTAGTTTTTTATAGGATTTTATCGAAACACAATTTGTTGGTAAAAGAAACGCCCCTAAAAACCGGGCATGGCAGAAAACTTTGTATAGAGGAATTGTTAAAAATGACTTTAAAGCATGCGATATTTTGCAAAACAAAGAGTTTTCATATCCACAAATTTTGTTAATAAAATGTTTTTTTTAAATAGAGGGCGGATCTTAAAAATCTTTGAAATTGTGCATTTGCCATACAGTAAACATTCTAAATGTCAGCTTCCTAGCTCAAATTTAAATTTGTCAATATAAGGTTTTTATAAATTGTAAGCGTTTCACTGCGCGGATTTAAAAAATCTGTGCACATGACATGAGCCTTGCGAGCCATTTACTTGCTTACTTAACGGGGTCTCGACCCGTGTAGAGTCTCTGACTGTGGCACTGCAGCCTTCCATTCTCTGCGATTACGGGCACGCTGCTTCCAGATGCCTAAGCTAAGCGCTCTGGCATCCGCGATGGCTTGGTTTTCCGAACGGAGATTCGGTTTTCCTTATCGTCTCCAATCTGGGGGCTGGGGTTCGAGTTCCTCTGTGCTGGAGCATTATTGTGTATTCACTCAATGTGGCCGAGTTAATGTAATCGACGCGATTTAGCTTTTTGGACTACATCCACATCTAGGTGAAACTTATAGACTTCGCTGCTGTATCTTCTCCTCCATTCGCATTCCTCGCGCATAGGACAAAATATCAAACGGTTTTTTTTTTTTTAAAAAACCCAATATTTGTTCTCCTTTCCAGCACTCGGCGCCAAAAAGCAGAACTGAGATTATCAGTATTTTGTAGAGCGTACACTTTATCTTCCGTGTAAGGAGTTTTGAACCCATTTAATTTTGTCAAATTGAAGTACTGTTTCGCTTGCTAAGGTAATTCTTTGTCGGATGTCCACTAAGGTGTCATTTGTGGAATTGATGTTTACTCCGAGGTAGGTGAGCTCCCTTTCTACTTCGAAGCTGTTGCTATCAACAGTGAAGTTTTTTCCGTCGATAGACAGGTGTTTGTTTGTTGAAAGGGAGTACTTCGTTTTATCCTCGTTAACTTCAAGGCCAACCAATTTTGCCTTTTCTTCAATCGACATGAAAGCCTCTTGCGCTGCACGCTGAGATCGGCCGATGATGCCGATATTGTCCGAGCAGTAGTTTAAAGGATCTGATAAAGATAGTGCCTCCCATGTTGACACATACCTACATACATATTCTGTTATTCATCGGTGGGGATTTTTCTTCAATTTTCACTGAACACTATTCTACTATTCATTCGAATTGAATCTGGATTCACATCGTTAATGTCGGTAACATCAATAATACTGCGCGGTATTCTCTTATTCACGTGAACGCATTCGTTCTATACAATTCAAATCCGCATATAAAATGTTGCGGGTTTTTATTTAATGGATTGTCTGTCTGGTTGGTGGTCAATAAAATGTAAGTTTATTGCTTGATTATTTGTATAAATAAAGATTATTAACATTTTTAGAAGCAGAGCAATAATCCGAGACCAATTTAAAACAATAATTTCTTATTTTTTGATAAGAGATACTTGAGAATGTCTACATATATTGTGTAGAGCACAGCACACGTTTATAGTTTGTGCCGCTTTTTGAGAAATACTGTAACACTTTGGACAAATCCAAACATCGAAATCTACTTTTTAATGCACCAATAGTTCGCTCTATAATATTTCGTCCTTTGCAGTGCTGTGTATTGAATTTGGTTTGTTGGGAACCTGCTTTACATTTCGAAAAGGAGTCAGTGTCAGTAACCACGGTCGTGACTCCTTCCGGGATAACTTGCGTCAACGTAGGTAATCCACTGCTTATGATTGCATATCTGAAAGGAAATTTTTTCAAAGTAAAATTTAAAACAAATTTTATTGCACTTACCAGAGTTGTGTTTAGGCTGTGGTGCCCTTTTCTGTTGTAGAACAGATGTGGATTTTGATAAGGTGTCTTAAGAGGAATGTGCGTACCGTCAACACACATAACAACCCCAGGCACACCACATTTGGTTCTGCGAAGTTTTCTATTTGATGATTCTCTTGTTCCACTGTTTGGAAGTGGAAAAAAAAGTCCAACACTATTCATACCTGTCAAAACAACATATCCAACTTTCCAAAGATTTTCGTAAACAGAGATCAAATCGATTACATTAATTTCAGTTTGCAAACAACGAACCTCGTATTATTTTCACATGAAAAGCTGTTGACTTGAATGTCAAATTGGGTTGGATAATGTAGTTCGCCCGATGGATAGCAGAATGGAAAGCCGGAGTGAAAGGGAATCGAATGGGTGAATCGAATCTGCCATTCACGTGAATAGCAGAATAGGCCTGAATGTCTTGCGCACTATCTGCTTAAGTTTTCTTAAGCAAAAGAAGTCACATGATAGCGCTCCTTCCCGGTGCAGGTTTTTAATTGTTTGTTTTTACTGCACATTGTGCCGCGTGTTTTCCAGCAGCACAACTGGATCAGTTTTTCTGGAATTCAGAATTCGGCCATCGCCGCGTAAGGCTCCTGACGATCAATGCTATCGTATGTGGATTTCAAGTCGTTGAAAATATATGCGGTCTTGACTTGAAAATCGTTGTAAATTGCCAATACCTACTTGCCTAAGTGTGTTAAATTATCATAGCCGGCCGCTTTGCTATTCTTAAACTTTTTTACAAACTGGTTGGTGGAACCGGTTCTTCGTTGAATGGATGTGGGTTATCTTCTTGCCATATCACTCTCTCTACAATATGCCTATTTAACGCCTGCTGGAAATTCTGCTTACGCACATCTACTATTATCTGTGCTTCGATGACTATACCTTCCGGTCTCAAAGCGATAAGCCAGTTACTTGGCTTTTTTATAAAACCTCCGGATGTTGTTTCGATCGCGAGACTCTTCTCCTTGAGCTGGGATAAATTTCAGCTTTCGTGCCTGGAATTTCGATTTTTTCGAAATATCGTTCCTTTGTGTGCGGATAAAAATGATAACACTTGACAATTTCGGGCACCTAGAGAGTTTATGTTCCAAATTTCTGCTTTCTATCTCGAGTTTCAGTGCCTAAAAATTGCAGACGGATAGACGGTTATGGCTAGATCGACATTACCACCGATGCTTATCGCAAATGTAGTAACTTCCAGTGGTCTGTGAGCAATAATAAATTATGTTACAAGCTATAAGTTAAAATTATATTACCCTCGCAATAGGGTATAAAAATGGGCCGCACATTGTCATTACTACAAGTTAGTGTCAAAGCCAAACGATAATCTACCAGAAGCATCGTGAAAACTAAAATTGTCCAATTGCATCTGGTAAGTTAAGCAACTTACTTATCCATACCTACCTATTTAAAAATAAAAATGTCACAAACGTTATTTATGCAATGAATATTCGCTATGAAGTTGTAATAGTGATGCTTGTATGTTCTCCGGTGCAGTTGCTATAGGTGGCTTGTGTCGTGACGTATATAGACGGTCGGCCAATTTAATCTCGGTTGCACGTGGACTAAATCACGAAATAGTTCTTAAGTTTAATTGTTTTGTGTTTGGACATTAGTTTGGAATCTATCATAATTCAGGTGTTGAATAGATTAATTTTGAGTAACATTCCTCAATGCTGTACATGTGTGTGTGTGTGTGTAATGATAAATATACAGGTATCAGCACTTTAGCAGTCGAGTTAGCTTGGTGAAAATTATGGGTTTGTGTGAGTGTGTACTGTTTGAAGAATGAATTTCTGTTCATTTGCTTTTATGCGATAATGGCAATTGTTGTAACTACATCAGTCTAAGAGTATGGCAAATGTAGATATAAGGGCGAGTTGCAGTTGACAGTATTTCAGTTTAACCCCCCTATTGCGGTTAGCGAATCGAACGTTCGACTCGAATTAAATAAACATCTAAAAGTAGGCAAAACGTTTAATAATTACAACTAAAAAAGGTCCTCATATATAATAAAAAAAATTTACTTTCTTTTCAAAGATAAGTTCTATCTTTGTATATACAAAGGTTCTATAGTATGAGATACATCTCAGTTGATTTGTAATTGTTAAAAGTGTTGCTTACTTTTACATGTTCATTCAATTCGAGTCAAAAATTCGAACGTTTGTATGAAGACAGTGTTACGAAAAATGTTCGTCCGTGGACTTTAATTAATATTCAGTATTTCATTTTATTATTTTCATATTTTTTTTTATATTTTTTTTTTTTATTTTTTTGTTTTTAAGTTTGCGATCCGTGAAGAGTCTCTACCTAAGACACTGCAGCCTTTCATCTTCTGTGATCTTGGGCACTCTGCTTTCAGTTCTCCAGACTAAGCGCTCTGGCATCCGCGAGGTTTGGTCTTCCTTGCCTTCTCGAACCAGGGGGCTGGGAGTCGATGATCCTCTTGGCTGAAGCATTAGTTTCAATTTGCTCAATGTGGCCCTGTTCTACTTATCGTCCAGCACTCGGCACCATAAAGTAGTAGGTACTGGCAGGATTATGGTTCAATAGAGCATGCATTTTGTCCTGAGTGAGGAGCTTTGAACCCTTATGTTTCGCCTAACCGAAGTAGCAGCGGTTTCCTAAGGTAATTCTTCGCCGGATCTCCACTAAGGTGTCACTCGTGGAGTTGCTGGGAACGGCCGATGATGTCGAAATCATCCGCATACCCCAGTAGCTGGACGGACCTATTGAAGATAGTGCTTTCCGTGTTGACACCTGCCCTTCTCAATATTCTCTCCAGAACAAAATTGAAGAAGTCACATGATAGTGCATCTCCTTGCCGAAATCCGGTACAAGTTTGGAATAATTTGGAATTGCTGCTTCCAAACTGCACATTACACCGCGTGTTTTCAAGCGTCACGCGACACAACTGGATAACTTTTGACGGGATCCCAAATTCAGCCATTGCCACGTAGACCTCCTGACGTTGAATGCTAACTATCATATGCGGCTTTAAAGTCAATGAAAAGGTGGTGGGTCTCGACTTGAATTTCTTTGGTCTTTTCCACAATTTGCCTTAGTGTGAAGATTTGGTCGATTGTTGATCTGCCGGGCGAAGCTACACTGGCACGTGCCGATTAGTGTGTTGCAGAACGGCTTTAAAATTTCACACGGTACGTTGAATAGGGATATGCTACGATAGTTTTGAAGGCAGGGTATTTGGATTTGGAGCTGAAAGTCCAGTCATCGGGCATACTTTCTTCTACCCATACTTGGTTGATGATTCGGTGCATGCGCCCTACCAAAACATCACCTCAGTGTTTGAATAGCTCCGGTGGTAAAGAGCCGGCGGCCTTATTGGTCTTTAGTTTTCTTATAGCTAAGCTAACCTCTTCTATACTGGGTGGTGAAATCTGTTCTTCATTGACAGGACGTGGATTCTCTTCTTGCCCTGTCACTCTCTCTGTGCCTCGGTCACTTAGTTTCCGTTTATGTTTCGAAGAGCCTGCATTCCGGTCTTTAAGCCAGCAGACAGTTGCTTCGCTTTCTTCTAGGATCACCGGATGTTTTTTCGTTCGCGAGACTTTCCTTCCACCGCCTCTTCTTTCTACGCAGTATCTTCTTCTCCGCCCTTCTCTTGGCTCGATACTCTTACCTCGCTACCCTTTTTTTGTGCTGCAGCGATTTTAAAAAAGTATCTTCTGATACCTTCTTTCGGTAAATGCATATATAATCTGTAATAAGGTTCTATTAGGATTCGGGAGGGTATGAAGCGAAAAGGACGTTGAAATTTGAATTCGGAAGGAAGTCGGGATGTGGGATTGGTCAAATAATAAGTAAATAGGATTGGAAAAGGGGGAAATGATGGAAGCAGCATGCGCGGCATGCTTGTTTTAATTGCAGGGCTCCGCTTGTCGGATTGTCGCAGTTCTTGCCTCCTACTTCCACAAGCCTTAATCACAAAAATTATATATCGTACCGGAAATGATGTTTACTTAGTTTGTCTGACCGCGGACGGATGTTCACCATTCTGAGGTAAGCTTTGGATGACATTTAGCGCTGGCCAGTTCCCTCCCATTCTGGAATCCCCTTGGCCAATGATCCGGGATTCCCCAAGTCGAAGCGGATGCGACTGCAAGATCACGTCATCATTTCCGAACGGACTTTAACTTAACCTAACACACCTGAAAACTTACGCATTATCACTCCATCACACCTATCCATCACACTAAGCAGATAATTAAAACACCAAAATTGTCCACCATTTGGTGTGATTTACAAATATATAACTCTATTCACTTTTCAATTTTTTGAAGAATTTTAAAGCAAGCAAACTTTAATATTAACCGATTTCCAACACAGAACAAATGATCCTAACATTACCTGACTAATGATACTATTCCACTGTGTGGGTAGCTTTTGGATTGATTCCCTTTTTAGGGTTCCGTAGCCAAATGGCAAAATATGGAACCCTTATAGATTCGTCATGTCTGTCTGTCTGTCTGTCTGTCCGGAAATGTCACAGCCACTTTTTTCCGAAACTATAAGAGCTATACTGTTGAAACTTGGTAAGTAGATGTACCTATTCTGTGAACCGCATTAAGATGTTCACATAAAACTAGAAAAAAAACAATAAATTTTGGGGCTTCCCCATACTTAGAACTGAAACTCAAAAATTTTTTTTTCATCAAACCCATAAGTGTTGGGTATCTATGGATAGGTCTTCAAAAATGATATCGAGGTTTCTAATATCATTTTTTTCTAAACTGAATAGTATGCGCGAGAGACACTTCCAAAGTGGTAAAATGTTGCCCCCCCCCCCCCCCCCCCCCTCTCTAACTTCTAAAATAAGGGAATGATAAAACTAAAAAAAGTATATGATGTACATTACCATGCAAACTTCCAACGAAAATTGGTTTGAACGAGATCCAGCAAGTAGTTTTTTTTTAATACGTCATAAATCGTAAACCGCAATTTACCTTTCATTCAATCAACTCAAATATAAAAAACAAAAAACATTTAATTTCATAAACATAAACCTTATGCGTAAACCGTGAACCATTATTTTCTAATAATAAATCTGTAATAGGTGCCTAAGTAAATAATAATTATAATTCGCGCGGAACCCTGAGTCCGACTCGCGCTTGGCCGCTTTGTTTTATTTAAATTTGTTTTCACCCGCATTCCCCCGCGCGCCGTCGCTATGAGCGGGATTTTGGAGCCAATGGGCCTCACCGTAAATTCTTCCCGTACGAGATTTTACCTGAAATCCCTACCTATATAAAAAGAGCTCTCTGTAGGGGGTCTAAGGGGTTATCGCACAATCAGTGAGCATGACAGACAAACAAAGGTGGGTAAACAACAATTTTCCACGATGGACCCAACAATTTAAACTGCACGTTTCGGTTGGAAAACGGTTATCACACCACAACATCAATATCATGCCAATTTTACCGAATATAATAAATAAATTACAGACCAAAATCATAAACTTAGAACTACTTAATATCAACGTACAATCCGAACTAAATTATTCGGGGCATATATTTGTTTGTATACGATCCGGGTACTTGGCTCCGGCATCCGCGACAATATAATTTTATCAAGCCCGTATGTACTTTCGATCTTGGGTCTTACGGAATATGCCTGTAGCACATTTATTTTTTATTCTATACTTAGCGCACGATAATTTTAACGATGATGGAGGGATTAATTAATATCCATCTACGTTCTTCAAGATCCAAATCTCACTAGGATACTGCATTTAACATAAATGTCCCATGCGCACTAGTATTCTAGTTGAACCTCCCTATTGGGGCCTTAGATTTTCAGAGTTTCACCTTTTTGTTCTCGGACGGCCACAACTTTCTAGGTAGTCTGGCTGCCAAGTGCCGGTTGCTATTAAGTACTCGCCGTTGTGCTATATCCGCACATAACAAAAACTACCCTAGTCACTTACCCCTTTAAGATATCTAAAAATGTATCCAGATGTCTTCTGATTTGGTGCCTTGGTGCCCCTGCCTTTTGTTTTGTCTCCCGAGCAGTTTTAGGAGTCAAAGATCATATATAAAAAAATTCAGCTTTCTAGCTAAAAATTCGATTTTTTCGATAAATTTGTTTTTTTTTTGAGTTTGTGGGCGTGTCTGTGGTCGGATTTCAAAAATTCTTCAACTTGATTATATCGGGCCCCTAGGGAGTATATAGTTAAAATTTCAGCTCTCTACGACGGACGCACGGACATGGCAAGATCGACATTCATTACTAACGATGCTGATAATAAATGTAGTAACTTTTAGGGGTATACGGGCAATATTAAGGTATGTTACAAGCTTCGCGTCAAAATTAATATACCCTTAGAATAGGGTATAGGTAAACACAGCGCCACTGCCTTAAACAGCAGCCACTTTGAACTATCGAGGACGTACCGACCATTTCTGCCAACGATTTGAATTCAACTGATGATCTGTTAAACCTCCACAAATTCAAACCGTAAGTTGCCTTTCACATTATCGTTTGACTGTTCGATACTCTCATTCAATTTCTGTAGTTTTTTGCTACACCCTTATGCCGGTCCCTGTCTTTTATTTGTTTTTATTGGTTTAATTATGACGATTGTCATCAACCATCATCTTTAAACCCACCACCAACACTAAGGCACCCCAGAAGCCACGACCTAAACACCGCCATAGCCTATCTCGCAACCGCCTCTCTGGAGAATTTCTTTGGTACTTCGCCTTCCCGTCTCTCCGAGTATGATGCAGATGACACTGCACCTTGTCCGCTTTGCCAAAGGTCAAAACTGCAAAATCTCAAAATCTAGCAGACGTCAACTCGGAGGTTTGCACAAATTTTTATATTTTTTCATGTGCAAGACAACTCTAAACACGAAGATATTATATCGTCGGTGATCGAGTCTACCAGTACATTCCGCAACCGCTCAGCCCATTCTCCCTATGGCCGCTGGTAAGTATGTTTTCAACGCTGCTCCTTGCCTTTTTAGGGTTCCGTAGCCAAATGGCAAAAAACGGAAACCGTATGGATTCGTCATGTCTGTCTGTCTGTCTGTCCGTCCGTATGTCGCAGCCACTTTTTTCCGAAACTGTAAGAACTACTATATATATACTGATGAAATTTGGTAAGTAGATGTATTGTGTGAACCGCATTAAGATTTTCACACAAAAAATAGAAAAAAATCTATAAATTTTGGGGGTTCCCCATACTTAGAACTAAAACTAAAAAAAAAATTCATCAAATCTATGTATGGATAGGTCTTCAAAAATGATATTGAGGTTTCTAATATCATTTTTTTTCTAAACTGAATAGTTTGCACGAGAGACACTTCCAAATAAGGAAATGATAAAACTAAAAAAAAACATAGGGACGGGCTACAGTCCGCTTGGGCGAACTGTTGGATACCCTATTCTTATTCCTATCCCTCATAAGTGGGCGTGACAAAAGTCTAAGTATGGTTAAATTGTTAAGAACGCTCTACATATTTTGTTATATAACATTTAAAGGATTTTATCAAAAAAAACGCTCCCTAGCTCAAACTTGGGTGTTTCAATAAAATTGTTTTATTTAATTGTGGGCGTGTCAGTAGGCGGATTTTAAAAAAAATTAACACATGAGCATAAAGGGCCCCTAGAGAGTATATATTATAAATTTCAGCTCCCTAGCTCAAACTTTGGATTTTCAAAAAAATTGTTTTATTTATTTGTGGGCGTGTCAGTGGGCGGATTTTGAAAATATTTATACATGAGCTTAAAGGGCCCCTAGAGAGTATATATTATAAATTTCAGCTCCCTAGCTCAAACTTTGGATTTTCAAAAAAATTGTTTTATTTATTTGTGGGCGTGTCAGTGGGCGGATTTTGAAAATATTTATACATGAGCTTAAAGGGCCCATAGAGAGTATATATTAAAAATTTCAGCTCCCTAGCTCAAATTTTGGTTTTTCAATAAAATTGTTTTATTTTTTTGTGGGCGTGGCAGTGGGCGGATTTTGAAAATTTTATATCCCGAGCAGTTTTAGGAGTCATAGATCATATATAAAAAATTTCAGCTTCCTAGCTCAAAATTCGATTTTTTCCAAAATTTTGTTTTTTTGAGTTTGTGGGCGTGTCTGTGGGCGGATTTCAAAAATTCGTAAACTTGATTATTTCGGGACCCTAGAGAGTATATGGTTAAAATTTCAGCTCTCTAGGTCCAGTTTAAAGGCCTAATTTTTGCCGACGGACGGACGGACGGACGGACGGACGGACGGACGGACGGACGGACATGGCTAGATCGACATTACTATCGATGCTGATCATAAATATAGTAACTTTTAGGGGTCTACGGGCAATATTAAGGTATGTTACAAACTATGCGTCAAAATTAATATACCCCTAGAATAGGGTATAAAAATATGATGTACATTACCATGCAAACTTCCACCGAAAATTGGTTTGAACGAGATCTAGAAAGTAGTTTTTTTTAATACGTCATAAATCGTAAACCGCAATTTACCTTTCATTCAATCAATTCAAATATAAAAAAAAAAATTAATTTCATAAACATAAACCTTATGCGTAAACCGTGAACCATTATTTTCTAATAATAAATCTGTTATAGGTGCCTAAGTAAATAATAATTATAATTCGCGCGAAACCCTTCATGGGCGAGTCCGACTCGCACTTCGCCGCTTTTTTTTTCTTTGCAACCTTTTTCTAGCAATGGCCACGCCGTGGACTAATCAATCCCCGCCGTGGATACACAATCAAACACACATGCCTCGTAGTAATGTCCTCGTAAATGAACGTGAAGTCCTCATTAGTTGTGGTGGCAATCCGGGCGGGTGGTGAAATGTAAGCGTGGCGTTGCATCGTGTTTTAAGCAAATCGTGCACGACTTGCTTATACTCCACTAGGCCTCCCAGCCATTCATTTTTGCAGTGAAAGTTTGTAGGTTATATCATAACGATACACCAATACCTCGCTTTGCGTTTTGCGTTTTTTCGAAGTTGCGTCGCTGCTGAATTAGTACTTGTTTTCACTGTGCGTCGTTAGATTTTCGAAGTTGCCTTGTTTTGGGTTCGAGTCTTTGATTGAAATTTTCCTTTTTTTTCTAAGGGATGGCACGACTTTTGTTTCTAACTGCGCCATGCCATCAAAACTCGGGGATTACCATTCTAACTGAAAATCAACGCAATTTTAATACAGTTTTATTTTCACTTTGTTTTGCAAATTTTAGAGTTCAGTTTCAATTAGTGTGTTGTGCTTTTTGTAACGTTTCAATTATTGTGTTGTGCTTTTTTTTAAAAGAGAATAATAAATTTTTATAAATTTTTACGGGTTGTTTCTGGTTACAAAAAAGGTAAATATTTTTCCAATTTATTTATTGGCTGAGTTATATTATTATTTTTTCATACAGTTGTAATTTTTTTTAGCCAAATGAGTGGAAAGGGCGTTGCTGGTAGAATTACCAAAAATAAAAAAAAAACTATCAGCTTGGAGACAAAATTAGATATTTTGCGACGATTTGATAAGAAGGAGAAGGCTGTGGAGATAGCAAAGGCTGTTGGTCTGGCTGCAACAACTGTCAGAACTATTAGAGATCGAGATGGGGATAAAATAAGATAGGCTGCAAAATCTGCAACATCATTAGATGCTAAAACGATGACCCGTACAAGGAGTGCTTTGATGATCAAAATGGAGTCCTTGCTTGCTATTTGGATTAAAAATCAAGTTGCGCAGAGAATACCATTAAGTAAAATGGTAATTCAGACGAAAGAAAAAGCTTATTTGAAGACATAAAAAGTAAAGCAGTATCCAACGATAATGCTAGTGGTAGTAATACAGCCAAGAATGAAACATTTGAAGCTAGTCAGGGCTGGTTTGAGAGATTCAAGGTTCGAGCAAATCTGCACAGCATTGCTCTTAAAGGCGAAGCAGCTAGCGCTGATATAACTGCTGCAGAACGCTACCCGACAGAGTTAAAAGCGTTAATTCATGAAGGTGGCTATGATCCGAAACAAGTCTTTAATGTTGACGAGACTGGG
The DNA here is from genome assembly GCA_949715645.1 of Portevinia maculata. Taxonomy (NCBI): domain Eukaryota; kingdom Metazoa; phylum Arthropoda; class Insecta; order Diptera; family Syrphidae; genus Portevinia; species Portevinia maculata. Next base: position 152,181,505 of record OX454525.1, on the reverse strand, counting down.
TTATTTTGGAAACGTCTACCTAACAGAACTTTCATATCTAAAACAGAAAAATCTGCGGCAGGATTTAAAGCTAGCAAGGATAGACTGACTCTTCTTCTTGGTGGTAATGCAAATGGTGATTTCAAATTTAAACCATTTCTCATTTATCAATCAGAAAATCCAAGAGCTATGAAAGGTTGTTCAAAGAATCTGCTTCCTGTCCACTGGCGAGCAAACAAAAAAGCATGGATCACAGCATCATTATTTCAAAACTGGGTTTCAACTTGTCCTATTCCAGAAATTAAAGCTTATTGCAACAAGGAAAACTTAAACTTCAAGGCTTTGGTCCTAGTAGACAATGCTCCTGGCCACCCAGTTTATCTTGATGAGTTGTCAGAAAACGTGAAATTTTTATTTTTGCCGCCTAATACGACATCAGTTATTCAGCCGATGAATCAGGGAGTAATATCGACTTTTAAAAGTTATTACCTTCGACGAACATTTAAACTTCTTTTAAGTGAGACTGATGGACAAGATAAGCCGACCATGCTAGAGTTTTGGAAAAAGTTCAACATTATGAAAGCCATAAGAATTATTTCTGATTCGTGGGAAGAAGATGACAGTGACCGTTCAATAGAAATCTCCGAAGAACAAAATTTAACCTCCAAACAAATTTCCAAAGAGATGCGTTTGATTGACGAAGCTATGGAGATTTTTATAAAAAACGATCCTGACAGCGGAAGGAGTTTTAAAGTGTCCCAGGCGGTAGCTACGAATATCAATTGCTACAAGGAAATTTATTTTAAGTTGAAAAAAAAGTGTTCAGCAAACATTGGACCAATTTTTTGTGAAAGAAAGCCGAATTACGACGACAGCCACTATGGACTCATCAGACAGTGATTAATTTTTATTTTGTTTTTATAAATTAATTGAATATTTTATTTTATTTTAATTGAATTCGTTTTTTTTTGTTTTTTGTATGTAGCTATGTAATAAAATTTTATATTATTTTTGTAAACATTTAACTTTGTTCAATTTTCTTTTTAAAAAGTAGCATTTTCATAATCCTGGAACCTAACTTCGATCTTTACATGGTTTGCTATAGAAAATCATAATTCACTTTGCGTCGTTTCAATTTGCGTCGTGTTTTTTTGGAACGTAACCACGACGCAAAGTGAGGTATTGGTGTATTTAAGTAGAGGTTTTCTGTGCGATGTGGCTATTATTAATTCGTTTTTCCCTGCATACACGGTGGCTGCCACACATCATACCAAGGGTTCTTTCTCTTTGGTGACTCGTAACCTACAGTGGTCTCGGCTACCTCCTTGATGATGTCATGATATCGGTTCCACAAATTGTTGGCGCTTGTGTGTGGTGAATGCACAGAGGAGAGTCTCTCGCTCATCCGCTCTCTGAAGATTCTGGCTACTGCAGGTGTGCTAAGGTGTCCGACGTCGAGATCTTAATTTATCCGCAACAAGAAAATGGTCAGAGTCGACGCATATCGCTCGGAATGTGTGCACGTTAAGGAGTATGATTATTTCAAAGTTCACGATAAAAAATTATGGAAAATGTTGGAAAAATACAAAAAAAAAGTTTTACAGTGAGATACCCATTTGCTACAGAACCAAGGGGGTTGAAATTACTTTTTTCTAATGAATAAATGATTGATAAAATGTATTTATTAGTTTTGTGATCGTTATACCCTATTCTAAGGGTATATTAATTTCGAAGCGAAGTTTGTAACACACCCTAATATTGCCTGTAGATTCCTAAAAGTTACTATATTTATGATCAGCATCGATAGTAATGTCGATCTGGCCATGTCCGTCCGTCCGTCTGTCAGCAAAAATTAGGCCTTTAAACTGGACCTAGAGAGCTGAAATTTTAACCATATACTCTCTAGGGGCTCGAAATAATCAAATTTAAGAATTTTTCAAATCCAAATCCAAAAAAACAAATTTATCGAAAATATCCAATTTTTAGCTAGAAAGCTGAAATTTTTTATGTGTGATCTTTGACTCCTAAAACTGCTCAGGAGATACAATTTCTAAAATCCGCCCACTGACACGCCCACAATTAAATAAAACAGTTTTATTTAAAAACCAAAGTTTGAGCTAGGGAGCTGATATATATAGGGGCCCTTTATGCTTTAGTGTAAATATTTTCAAAATTCGCCCACTGACACGCCCCACAATTTAAATATAACTTTTTTTGAAAAACCAAAGTTTGAGCTAGGGAGCTGATATAATAAATATATATATATATATATAGGAATACGAATATGGTATCCAACAGTTCGCCCAAGCGGACCGTAGCCCGTCCCTATGTTTATTTTTAATTTTATGATAAGGGAAGAAAATTACATATGAGCAATTTTACCTTTCAAGTGAGTTAGTCGACACATTTAATATCCTGAAACACGGGACAGTTTGCAAGTGTGCATGCAAAAATCCGTTGATTGACACGCCTGGAGATCAAAGGTGTCGTAAAACGAAGATCAAATAATAATTAATAGTGGGAGCATGCACGTGTTGAAATCGGGAAAAAATGAGGTAGACCTAAAAACTCCTGGATCACACAAATGCATTACCACCATTCCGGGTCATGTCGGGGTAGAAGGTAACGAAAAGGCCGACGAACTGGCCAGAAAAGGTTCAGAAACACCTTTCATAGGTCCCGAACCTTTCTGCTGCACTCCTAGATCAGCAGTAACGGCAGCAATTAAAAGCTGGGAACATAGAAAATGTATGAATCTTTGGGAAAGCATCCCAGGTCTAAGACAGGCCAAACGAGCCATTCGGCCCTTCAATCAAAATGCCAGCAAATGTCTAAAGCTAAGCAGGCATGATATCAAAAACCTAGTAGGTTACCTTACTGGTCACCATGGTTTAAGATATCATCTACACAAAATGAGAATATCAGACTCTCCTGAGTGCCGACTCTGTCTTGAAGAGGACGAGTCAGCTGAACACATTTTATGTGAATGTCCAGCCCTTAATGGAATTAGAAAGAAGATCTTTTTCAGGGAGCAAATGAGCCACGAGGACATAAAGAATTTTTCTACTGGTAAAATTGTCCGCTTTATACGGAAAGTGGAAATTCTACTAGTTTAAACTTTTCTGGCCCATACGGTAGAAAAGATCTTTTAGGTCGAATTTATAAATCGCCTTGGAGAGCCAGAATTTAAAAAAAAAAAAAAAAAAAAAAATGCATTACCACCAGCTTTTTAATGACCTCAGCTATGAAGTGATCTTAAACCGGGAGGACTGCCATTATTCATTGTGGTCGGACCGGCAAACGCCATCAGTTGGAATGCGGCAAAGTGGAAAAGTTATAAACCATTTAATCCTGATCACAGCATCGCCGCGCCGTGGAGGAAGAAAAAGTTTTTTTTATAAAATGATCAAAATACTTGAGAAAAAGAATGCATGTATTGTTCTTTATTGTGACTAGACATCAGACTTACTTATTAATATTTCCATTTGATAATAATGAAGATGAGTACCTACAAATATATATATATATAAAACCTTTAAATTTGCAAGAGTTAAATCATTTTATTTTTTTGATAAATGTTGGACTATTTTACATAAGAATCTTAAACATTTTTCAAACTTAATAATTTCGTGGCAAACCCATTCAAATGTATTATTTTTATAATTGTAGGTACTGTCGAATAAAAATAAACACTAATAACGTTCGGTAAGTTGTACTAACTAATCATAAAATAACTAAACTACAACAGGGCTGGCTATAAAAAACAAAACAATTTTTATGAAGAAAAACATAAATTTAAAACAAAAAATGTATTCTAATGATTTGGAGATGCGCTTTCATGTGCCTTCTTCAATCTTGTTCTGGAGCGGATAGTGCGCATGGCAGGTGTCAACACGAAAGGGACTATCTTCAATAGATCTGTCCAAATACTGGGATACGCGAACGATATTACCATCATCGGCCGATCTCAGTTTGCCGTGGTAGAGGCTTTCATGGCGATAGAAGATCAGGCAAAATTGCTTTCAACAAACAAATAATCATATGTCCTAGGACGAAAAATCTGTCCTAGAACGAAAATTCACTTATATCAACAACATCGAGGAGGTAAGAGAGTTTACATACAACATCGCAGGTTCTCGTTACCAGTTCGTATGGCACGTATGTCGTGTTAATTTGCCATTTACTGCAATGCGTGGTCCGGTCGTATTTCTGAAAAAATGCAGACTGATGATGCCGCCAGCGTAAAGACTACACCAAACAGTGTACGTTTGTGCTTGTACTGGAGTCTCTTGTGGATTTGCCTCACTCCAGAAACGGCAATTTTTACAAAACCCATTGAGCCGAAAAGAGTCTCGGTACAAAATACGAATTTTCTATAAGACTACCTAACGTTCGATTTTTAATATAAGTTTAATTGATACAGAAGTATTCTGCGTCGATTAATGATGATTTGTCAAATAATACTTGATATAAATGTCAAGGAAATGTTAAAAATTACAGCTTGGCTGAAAAGGCATCGCTATTCGAAAATATATCAATCAAAAACAACCCTTCTATACAAAGTATAATATTATACGTTTTCTTCACAGTATTGTTTTTTTTTAATGAATGTTTAAATGTTTTCTCGTAAATGGTTCTAACGAGAAGTTGGTAAACACCCAGTTTCGGAAGTCTCATACGACCCAGAAGTACACTTTATTAAATTAACGTAAAAATACATAAAGCATTACTAAAATTATCTCTGAAATCATAATCAATTTAATAATAATAATAAACAACACCGCTTACTTAATATCGGTACATGAGATTGACGCGTGTTCTTATCAAGATTTGTTTATGTTCAGACTGACGTATTTAGACATTAGAAAAACAGTGCAAAGTTCTTGAAACGATATGACATTTCCTTTAAAGGTCGAAATGTGTTTCTTTATTTTTTTCTGGGTTAGGAATAAAAAAGAAAGTTTTTCAAATTTTGTATCTGGAATATACCATAACCATGCTAATGGTCCAAATGACAATCATCTACCTATTTAGTTGTTGTGCCTAGTCAATCCAAATAGTTCTTTGTTTCGTAATCGCTCTGGCGAAGTCCTGCAACACTTGATTTATTTTGGCTGTACAAATTAGTTTGGTACTTCTCATAAGAATTTATGGGGCATTTCATGTCAACAGGAGAGTTTTGAGTAAACAAATATCGAAACTATATAATCTTGAAATAAAATTCACTTTTATGTAAAAAATAGGAAATAAAATAAAAATAAATTTGCAATAAATGCTGGTTGTTGCTTCCTTTTTTGTTGATCAAGTGCATCTGTCAAATGAGAAAATTGAAGTTTTCATAGACGTCTGCCTAACTAAGAACAGCATTATCCATATTCATTAAGGCTAGGGGCGCATATACGATTTTTTGTCGCAGCGATAGAAAAATCGTAGTCGCAAAAAAAAAAATTATAATGCACGCACTTGTGGTCTTCTGTCGCACGAGTATTTAGCCGCAAAAAAATAGAACATACTGCTTTTAATGTCAATACACACACATGCGACCAAATATCCGCTACGTCTAACAAACGGCAGATTGTTGACGATTGTTCTGTCGCAAAATAAACTGTATCATATGGGTGATCATGAACTCGGGCGCACTTGCGGCAAAAAAATTGTTTCTAAAAATGGAGCTTGCTGCATTTTTTTAATTGCTGCGAATATTTAGTTGCATATGTGTGCATTCATGTATAAAACCAAGGGGGTCATATTTTGCGACTGAATTATGATGCGATACAAAACCGCAAGTGCGTGCATACCAACATCTTCTTGCGACAACAATTTTTTAATCGCAACGATTTAAATCGCAAGTGTGTGTATATTGCTTGAAATTGATATGAGGCATTTATTTTGGCGACAATCGCGTCGCGCTTAAAATGGAACAAATCGCGGGATAATAAACGCTGCGATTTGTAGATGTTATGTGCGCGCATTCACATTGAAATGTGTGTGTTACATTTTTGGCGACTAAGCAGTCGTGCGATTGAAATCGCATATGCGCTCCTACTCTAAGTCAGATTTTTGATCGCACTAACATGGATCAACTGCAGTACCTATACCTACAGTTATAGTTCATAAACGTCATTCTTTCGTCGGCGTCGTGAAGATTGTGCAGCCATAATTTATTTTCTACAGAAAGAGGAAAGGACGAGAAATTTGAAAATGCATCTACAATCACCAAGTCGAACGAGGCAGCAACAATTTTTTTTTATTTTCCAAAATATTTTCAATTCGTTTTCAACAAACTATGGAAATTAACATTTAAATTTTGTATATTGTATTATAAATAGGAAAAAGCTTATAATGAATGTGCATCTCGAAATCACCTTCATAAAGAATGCATTTTTTTTTTTGAAATAAGCGATGTTTTTTTAAGCTTAAAATTGTTGCCGTTATAATTTTCTTTCAGTTTTTTGTTCGCAAGTTATTTGTGTCTTTCTTTTTCTGTAAGCAAATCAAAAATCAAGTTCAACAAAATTTGTTTGGCTGCCATTTTTCTTGACGTTTATCATTTATCATTTACATTAAAATTGAACTAAGTCACGAGTTCAACAATGCATAAGGAAATAAATGCAGTATTGTACTAGCGCAGGTTTTCTGCGGTTATTGAAACACCCAATAATTGCCTTACACGTCCTTTCACTAGAAATGAATGCGGAATATTCCGAGTATTCCGAATGAATTAAGAAACATACTGTTTATGTTTCCTCTCTTACTGATCCATTTATCTTCACTTATGGTTTGTTGTTGTTTGATGGAGCTGGGTAATGACTTCCAAATAAAACGTGTCTATAGTTTGTGTGTGACTTCAATATCCCAGTAGGGAATCTTAAGAGATTTCTCCCGAATAACTAAAGTGTGTTCCCGGAAATTTTAATTATTAAATAAAAAAAAATATATTTATTAATACAAAATGGAGTTTCACAATGCGAATTTTATGTTGTATAAAAGATATCGTCTAAATGCTTTCCATTCCTCTCAACACAATCTAGCAATCAGACTCTTAAATTTGTGAAAGCGCTAGACAAAGCGTTGGTTTACGGGGATTGTTACTGTAAGCCCTCGACTTCAGGTATCGCCATAAGAAAAAGTAGCACGGTGTAAGGCCCAGTGACCGAGATACCCGCAGTATCTCTCTCACCTTGCTGATTAATTTATTGGGAAATATCAATTCTCCATCAATTCTCCATTAAAACTCTAGCTGTGTGTGGAGTCCGTTTTGCTGAAATTGTATTATGTTATATGTACGGGCAACAGCTGCAGTTGATGACTTATGGTACCAAAAATTTGTGGATCTTTCAACAATACACGTCAGCAGTATCTGTTTTCCGCTCGTTAAAAAAAATAAGTGCCAACAAACCCTCGGGCAGTAACTGCATACCACACTGTTGTTTTTGGTTCCCTAGGATTGTAGGGGCACTAGTATCCCATGCTCTGTTAATTAACATAGTTATTGATATGAAAATGTGCTTCGTTGGTCAACAAAAAAATATTTCCAAGCAATCGTATCGTTCGAAAACGTTTCAGCATCGTTCTTGCTAAAGTTTCTCGTAAAGAATAATCGTTTTCGTTGAGACACTGCGCGATTTACATCTTCTGTGGGTGAAACTTTAGGCTCTCTTTCAAAAAAAAATGTGCACTGTTGATTTTTCATTATAGTACAGGTCGCAGTCTTCCTTATCGATTTACACGGATTGCGTAAAATTTCGCGTCGAACTTGAGCCACATGTTCTGGCTTCGCTGCTGAACGTTGATGATCCCGATGGATTTTGATAAACCATTGTCCCTTCTAACCTAAAATTTTGAGAAATGCACATTATCCTTTGTCAGTGATAGTAACTTACCAACACTTTGCGAGCGTATGAAATTAGCGCACAACATATTTGGGAAATGCTGCCGTGAGCAGGCTCTATCAGTCAACCCCACGAAGTTGATCCTGTGTCTGGGTATTGTTCAAGACCCAAAACTAAACTTTGCGGACCATTAAGTTGCTAGAATAGGCCATACTTAATTTATTTTTTTAATTTAATTTAATTTAAACTATATGCCTAATTTACTTTAATTAATTTCTAATAAAGAGCACAATGGAGTAAAAATTCAACTTTGATTTGAATTCTACCTTACTTGCCATAGTTTGAAGAATATCAGACCATCAGCTTATACTGCCGGTGACAACACATTCCAACAGACTGAAAGAAATGCAGGAATAACTTTTTTAACTTTACCTACTAATACATACATATTTGCCATGTAACTTAAGCTATATGCAAACACGGAATCTGATGTCTTAAGTCTGTTGTATTTTTAAAAAGGACAGAATATATGTCCTTTTGTTGCTCATTTTAACTAGAGTATGTACACCTTCAAAATAAATTCAAAGATAAACTTCAGAGGGACCACTGACAGGTCGTTTGAAAGTTGAAACTGCGTCCGCTACATAAGTTTCATTTACTACATTAACAACAATAAACTACGTAGCAGACGTAACATGTTTTTCTTATAAAAAAGTCATCTGACTAAAGTACAGAACCTTGCGTATTAATGCATTGTAAGTGCGATGAAAGGAACTCCCACTGCTGCAATGGAAGTGCTGCTCTGTTAACCTTCATTTCATTCATTGTGTTTTTATTCCAGTTTATGAATAAATTCACAGTAACAATTTACAATTTTGACTTAAAAACTTTTAATCGATAATAAATCATATACATCATTCCTACATAGGCTAGATTTTAAGTGTTCTTCATACTATTTATACAGAGGAATAGAAAGATACATCCTTTAGATATAGAAACTAGTGGCGGATGCATCGAGTTACATAAACAATGCAATAAAAAAAAAGTTTATTGTGTGGTAATTGAGTTAAACACCAAAGAAGATTAAAAAGGTAAAAAGGTGGATAGATTGCCAGCATGAAATTTTCTGATAAAATTGTTGACTTCATTGAAATCAAGATTAAGCAGACATTTTTCAATTTCTCTGTTGAACAAAATCGGTTTTCGGATACATCGTATCTCAATCGGTGACCTATCAGGAAAACATGCTTATTGTGAGAGGGAATAGTTGCCAGAGATCTTTCGTTACTACAAGCTCATAGGCAGTACGGTTCAGATTGATTAAATTTCCAATCCTTTGAGGACTTTGTAGAATATAAATGGCGGCGTTTCTTTCAGATGATTTCAAAATGATTGTGTTTCTGGGTTACAATCAAGGGTTATAGATTGTTGGAACACGTGCCTATCATATGTGTTAATATTTCAGATAGAACTAAAAGTGTTGGAACTAACTTGGGATGTGAAGATCCGCCGCGGATAGTTTAAAAAAATATAATTTTGTTTTGTTACTAATGACTAGTTTATGAATACAAAACCAATGCGTTATGCCCTCCAAATCGTGATTAAGTACTTTAACTAAATCGAGAACAGAATAACAAGAACAAGAACAAGCTATATCACCGCAAATCAAGTCGTCTTATTTTTTAAGTCAATACTTTATATTGAGTTTATAGAGCCCATCCAATCTTGACCTTTTACCTGCTGCAATTCAGAAAGAAGCAAACCAAGCAAGCAAAAGCCTCTACAGCCAGCCTTTTGTAATTTGTCTAAAAGGTGTACTTGGTCAACGGTATCGGAGGCCTTTTTATATCTATTTATAGCGCAGGAGTATTATTATGTATTATTTAAACTGTATATCATAATAACTCACTACAAAAATTCAAAAGCGCCGTCGACATACAATTTCTAAATCCGTTTTTTTGTGACTGAAAAACAATTTTTTGCAAGAAAATCCATTAATTTAACCTTTACTACTTTTTCAAAGATTTTGGAAAGTGCTAAAAGGAGGGATATTGGTCTATTCAATATTTTTCTATTATCTTTATTAAAGATAGGATATTGCATATTTCATATTTATTCATCAGTAACAACATTTATAATAGACTTACAAAATCGTTCAAGTTATAGATGTGAATTTTGTAAAAAAAACCCTTTCGATTGTGATACTTCATGTTAACTGAAAAAATATGTATTGTTGTTTTATATTAAAAAGAAAAGAAAAAAGTATGACTAAGCTAAACTATATATAAACAATCGTTTAAAATTCAAATAAAGAAAAAAACAATTTAAAAGAAGTAAAAAGAAAACGATTTTTAATTAACTTAAGTAGTACCTTCTGTATTTATATGCCTGCAATGTGCCGAAAGCGAGTATCACTAAACGTGTTTGCATCCTGGGGCCGTCTTAAACTGAGGGAATTGCTTTCCAGTGGCGAATGGCGTGAACAAAAAGTTGGCGTGTCGTGACTCGTGAGCTGATATGGATATTCTTAAGATCCTGATTGTGCTTATGGACAGAATTAGCGATGAGACCGCGCTTACTGCTTATGTATAGTTGTACATCGTCTGCATATATACGAGTATGTTTTTGACAACAGTTGGGAGGTCATTAATAAAGGATAACCTCAGCTACCTTCATACTATCAGGAAAAGTTTCATTGGACATATATACTTTTGTTAAGGATATGTGCCAATACAACACAAATATTTAATACAATCCTTTTTAGAAAATCAATAGAAAAACTGTAGTTAAATAAGTAGATGAATTCCATTTATAAAGCATCATGATATACCTATACAGTTCAGAAGGACCTATAAGACGAAAGAAGAAACTATTATTTTGCTCACTTTCCTTGCCGAAACATTTTTTTTTGTAAAAGCATTATGAGATAATGAACCAGCGGTAGCACTAGTGAAAAACGTATTGAAGACATTAGCTAAGTCATCAGAAGTGCCTATATCTCTATTTTCGTAAATTATGCATGCTGGTATATTTGCAAGCACATTTTTACTAAATAACACATTGAAAACGTGCCGTTCTTTTTTAAGATCCCCTTAAGATCTGTTAAATTTATCCATGTAGAATCTCTCTTTACAAATAGGAACTGCAATGGCTACTTCTTTTGTTATTTTCTTTTCAAACGTAGTTTATTTATTTATTTTGTTCAATTTCAACAAGAAATCAGACATCCACGTTTCTTACTTCTACATAAATCTTGATCTATTGTCAGACACTATCCCAACGTGATCATTTAAATACTGACAAAACAAATCAAAAACTCTTGAGGGATCATTTTCACTATATACAACTGAAACTATTCTCTACAAGCAAGCGTGCATTGAGACTAGCAAAATCGATTCTATTTGGTGTAAGAAGAAGCTTCGGATCCGTTGATTGCTCCGCTGGCCTTCCTTTGAAAAAGAGGCATCACATGAAGTGATCAATTATTTTAAAATCTGATATCGTACTAATCGAAGAAAAATTCGTATTACGATCCTGTCTAGCAAAAGTGTAATCGATACACGTTTGAGAGGACCAGGAAAGCCTAGTGGGACCATTAATACAGAACTCTTAACAGTAAGCAGACATTAACGATAGGTATTTTTCAGTTAAAACAGATGGATCTTAAATGTTAATGTCCCCAACAAGAAATACGTTTTACGTTCGTTCCTCACTACAGAGAGCAGATCATTCTTCCAAGAAAACTTCCTTACTTTCATTATGAAGTCATGAAAACAAATTTGTGTCCGTCACTTGTGTACGAAACCTTAACCATTTCAGAACTTTTAAGGTAAGAGCTACTTAACTCACATTTATCAAATAGACTATTAATGTCGTGACCGCTGTACAACCTGATGCACACAACTTGTTACATTTGGAATATATTTTTTAAGCCGGTATACTATAGAATCCCTTTTCGTTTTCGTTAAATCATATTTCAATAAAAACAAATTAAGGCTAGCTTGTTTTAAACCGATTCAAGTTAAGCAAAAAATCCATCAACATTTTTTCGGAAGCTTCTAATCTTTTGATGAACAGATAATGAAGAAATTATTTTTATATTTACTACAATGAAAAACTCTTTTACAAAATTCTTTTTTTTTAAATTTACAAAGGGAATAAGCTAGGAAAAAAGCACAAGTTATCGAAGTCCCAAATAAAAAATTTCGAATAGCTCTATCTCCTTCTCTTTTTATCATAAACATTACTCCATTACTAACCTAAAACTTGAATTCCTTATCAAAGTTGGTGCGCTGAGTCATATTTGTATACTCTACTAGCTGACCCGGCGAAGTTCGTACCGCCTAACAGTCGATTCTTTAATTTTTAATTTTTTTAATACTTATTCTGCTATTCGGGGCACCGGGTCAGCTAGTAAAATAACAAAAAAAAAGTTGATAACTCAGCAATTACATTATGTCAAAAAATAAAAACTTTAGAACACTTAAAATTCTTTTAATAGTCACTAAAAAATCACAATGAAAATTACAATTTCTGATTTCTTTCTGATTATTATTATTATTTCTATTTATTATATTTCATTTTATTTTTACTTATCCTAAATTAAGTTTCATTTTTATTGTAGTACTTTATGATACACGATATTTTATGTTTGATTACCTGGCGCGTAAAAAAAAAGGGCAGATGGTTTTCCAACACGGAAACAGGCAACATACAATTGACCATGCGAGAAACATGGGTTTTCTAGATTAATACCACAAACACTTAATGACTGCCCCTGGGATTTGTGACATTTGACATCTTCTTCATTAGTTGCCGTATCAACTGATTTATATGTCCTCATTTCGCCAGGAATGTCATCTTGACTTTTGAAATTTAATACATTTACATCAGTGTTTTTGGCAGCCAGTATAGCTCGTTCGCTCAACCAATCATGGAATAAGTAATTTTGAGCAACATTTGGAAACACTTTTTGAATGAGTTCAGCTTTTGATTGCGTTAACTGACAAAAACTCTCAGGAAAGGTGAAAAGTTTAAAACCGAATTCTTTCACGTTCATTGCGATCTTCACGTTCCTGGGCGTACGATTAGATTGATAATTAATTTGATTCGTTGCATTTCGGGTTCTCCTGCCTAAATTTATCCGCCGCTTTATATGAGGCATATTTAGTAAGTCACAGACACACAACACTTTTTTAATTTTATAGAAATTTGTGGCTCTTAGAATTAGTAATATTATATATGCACAGCAAAGAGACGTTTGCATTTCAAGTAACATTTTACCACAGACAATTTACATTTTACCATAGACAATTTGTTTTTGAGTAGTGTTACCATCGTATAAATATTGACAAATATTGACATTAATATTTATACGATATTCTCTCACTCAATTGTTTTGCCTTAACGGAACCCGGAAATAATACTTAAACTTTATGGTATGGTATTATAGTTCAAATTGACTTACGTATTATTACGAACCTTTTGTATGGGAATTTTGTATGACTTTTTCAGGCAATTTTTTTAAATTTTTCCCTTCTTTATTGAGAAATCAAAGCCTTCTTCACCTTGCCAAAATATAATGGGATATTGCAGTGTATGAATATAGAAAAGTATTGTTTTTAGACTTTTTCAGGCAATTTTTTAAATTTTTCTCTGTGTAAGAACCATCCTCGTACTTCAAGGAATATTATAAAAAAAGAATTAGTGAAATCGGTTCAGCTGCTCTCGAGATTTGCGCTTAGCAACACATTCAGCGATTCATTTTTATACACTATTCTAAGGGTACTCGTATATTAATTTTGACGAATAGTTTGTAACATACCTTAATATTGCCCGTAGACCCCTAAAAGTTACTATATTTATGATCAGCATCGATAGTAATGTCGATATAGCCATGTCCGTCCGTCCGTCCGTCCGTCTGTCGGCAAAAATTAGGCCTTTAAACTGGACCTAGAGAGCTGAAATTTTAACCATATACTCTCTAGGGTCCCGAAATAATCAAGTTTACGAATTTTTGAAATCCGCCCACAGACGCCCACAAACTCAAAAAAAAGAAATTTTGGAAAAAATCGAATTTTGAGCTATAAAGCTGAAATTTTTTATATATGATGTATGACTCCTAAAACTGCTCGGGATATAAAATTTTCAAAATCCGCCCACAAATAAATAAAACAATTTTATTGAAAAACCAAAATTTGAGCTAGGGAGCTGAAATTTATAATATATACTCTCTAGGGGCCCTTTATGCTCATGTGTTAATTTATTTTAAATCCGCCTACTGTCGCGTGTCTATCTGACAGTTCAATTGTGATACGATATGTTACATTAAAATTTGATTCTTTTTTTATTTGTTGCCAAAGTAAATAAATACAAAATGAAAAAAAAATTGAAAAAATTGAAAAAAAATCTGTTGTAACACGCTGGGTGGTCAAAATAAGACATTTTGAGATTTTGATTTTTATTTTTTTTTAAAACCCGTACTGAGAAAATACCTTTCCAACAAAGTATAAATCATCAAAATCGGTTCGGCCAATCTCGAGTTATGGGATTACATCGCTTCGGACACTTTCTTTTATATATATAGATTTTAAAGGTCTATAAATTTTGACTCATAACATACGTTAATATTGCCCGTAGACCCCTAAAAGTTACTATATTCGTGATCAGCATGGATAGTAGTGTCGATCTACTCATGTCCATCCGTCCGTTCGTCGGCAGAAATTAGGACTTCAAACTACAGCTAGAAAGCAAACATTTGAACCATATATTCTCTAGAGGCCCGAAATAATGAAGTTTAAGAATCGAGTTTTGAGCTAGAAAGCTGGAATTTTTAATATATTGTCTTGAGGTTTTATTGCAGAAATCATCGTAAATGAAAGTCGTACTCTTTTCAAAATATGTAGTAAAATATGCCCAGTGTTAAGGGCATTTTTTTTTACAAAAACTCTGTTTCTTCGGTGAAATCCCTTAAATATTGTATAACAAAATATGTAGATCCGTCTAAACAATTCACGTATAAGTCGATTTTTGCCACACCTACTGTATGGGGGATCGGAATAGGGTATCCATCAGTTCGCCTCAGCTGGCATAGCCTTTTCTTATGTTTTTTTATTCCAACTGTTCTAAAAATTGTAATTCTTTCAGAAACTTGTATTGGTAATGAGTGTAAAATTTCACTGAATTATTTCAAGAGACCATAGTGCGTTGGACTGACCGATGGTTTTCTAGGGTAACAAGCAAAAAGTTTTCTTACATTTTGCGATAAATAAACAGCGGTATAATTTGTCAAGAGAAGCTTTTAAGTTTTGCTATTTGAAATCGGCCTACAACTGTTGATTCTTTTAGTTAGAGCCAAACCAATTCTTCTCACACATGAATATCTGAAGAAGCAAACACTCGGCTTTGGTGGAGTCTTTTGACAACTCAATTCCGTATTCCTATCCCTCAAAGTAGCATAAGCCCGATGCCTTTGTTAAATTTGGAACAACTTTTTAACTTCCCAGTGGAAGCTCTTGTAATGGCCCGATTTTGACATATCTCCACGTTTCAAGGTCTACAGAATCCAAATCCAACGTTTTTATAGAGATGTCTGTCTCTGTGTATGTACGTATGTACGTATGTACGTATGTGCGTTCGGAACTATCTTTCGCCACGATTATCTGGAGAACCAAAGATGAAATTAACATGCGACTGGTTTTATTCGAAGCGTAATTACGTAACTCAGAACTGATTAAGTTTCCAGCGAAACGGTCCAGTCGTTTTTTGTTAGTAAATAAATAACTAAAATAATTTGCCTTTGCTTGTACTATTATTGTCATTTGTCATTGAGCAAATCATAACAATGGTTGCATTAATCTATATCACACCTCACTGTTATTAACAACATTTAATTTCCATGCACAATATTAAAGAGCATTTTTTAATATTAAATAACTCATAACCATATCTTATGGTTAACCACATTTCAAAATGTCCCACTAACCGCATAAATCATATTGAAACCACTGGAAAGTTAGTCGTGTGGACCTTGTGCGTCGCACCCAGACCAATTTTTTGTTTTCTAACACAATAATCAAAAATTCAATCTTTATGGCATTTCTCCAAAAAGTAGACGTGTCAAAAATGTTGTCTGCACGAATTGTTAAGGACGAGATTTTCTGCATATTTTGTGATAGAGATAATCTTTACATTCATCTATTAAACGATACTTTTACAAAGTGGCACGATTTGAAAGAAATTCAGTTGCCAGAAGAGGGTTTTTGTTAAATGTTAATAATAGGTGGTCGATTTGGCATGTAAATCGGTTCAGTATTTTAGTACTCACATTAATTTTTATAAATGCGCATAAGTAAAAAGATAATTTTGTGGCTTAGTTGTAGTTGAGGTACACCATTTTTACTCATTTTATCATGACGGAAGACCATAATCAAATTTTGCCAAATAACCTGTCCCAACGTGACAAGATAAAAAAACAAACAGTTTTTTAAAAAATAATAATAAGTAAACCATAGACTTAATCTCTAAATCAAAACATCTAAGACCGATAATTCAAATCAACTTACCAATACCTAACCATCGGATAACGCAGCTCATTCAAATAATCCCCTATAAAAAGCTTTCCTTCAGCGGTTAGACCTCAGTTCACTTACAACTCCATCAAGATGTTTAAACTAACAATCGCATTTGCTGTGCTAGGCTGCGCCTTGGCTGGTACTATCCCGACACTTGCTGACGACGATTTTGGCCGTATTGTAGGTGGGGAAGATACCAACATCAAAAAGTTCCCATATCAAGTTTCTTTGGAAACGCGTGGCCAACATTTCTGTGGCGGAAGTCTCTTCAAATTTGATATCGTTATAACCGCTGCGCATTGCTTAGAAGGCTTTAAGGCTAGTCAGATCAAAGTCCGTTTGGGATCCACCTACGCGCAGAGAGACGGCGTAGTTGTTCAAGTCAAGTCATTCAAGTACCACGAAAAATACCATTCAACAAAATATTTCAATGATGTTGGTGTCATAAAGCTCTCAAAACCAGTGACTTTCACCGACAAGATAAATTCCATCACTCTGGCCTCTTTTGTACCACCAACTGGTACTCCAGCTTTCGTTACCGGTTGGGGTAAAGAAAAATTTACGGGATCCATTCAGTACACTCTTCAAGAAGTCGAAGTTGATATCATCAACAGAAAGGATTGCTCAGATAGCAAGAAATACAAATACGGAGAAAAGATTTCGGATACAATGGTGTGCGCAGGTGTTGATGATGCTAAAAAGGATGCTTGCTCAGGTGATTCCGGTGGCCCATTGGCAGCTAATGGACTCCTTGTTGGTATCGTCTCTTGGGGTAACAGTTGTGCTGTTAAAGGCTACCCCGGTGTATATGCTTCAGTACCCGATTTGCGTGATTGGATCATCACGAACGCCGCTGCGTTGTAAGCCTTTCAAATAAATGCAAAAGTGTATAAGATACGAGTATCTTTGTTTTTATTGGGTTTTTGTCTGGTTACTCTTCGAGAAATTATCTGCATATTTTTGAACAATTTTCGTTTTTTTTTTTCAAACCTTGTATATATTATTTGATGTCTTGTAAACAAAATGAGTTGCGATTAGGTCTTGAGGCTGCTTACTTTCTGAGCTTGCTTGTAACATGCCCCAAAATATTGAGCTTGCTCAAATGTTTTCAGGAAAAACAGCAGCATTGGGTATTACACATTTTTTACATTAGGAGTCCTGCTTTCATAGTTTTTTGTATAAGGACAGAGACGCACATGAATTATTTTTCCTATACAAACAACACTGGTCAGCTCATGTCAAAACTCAACTGACAGCTTACCTCATTTGCAAGCTAACAGCTGAAACACATCACCGACTTTGATAGGCGCAACAAAATGCTATGTAATAATGGTTGAAACACAATCACGTTATGGAGCTGTGTTGACTTGACAAACGCATCCAGTTTAACCTTTTTTAGTTCAGAGTAGAGCATGAGCAAGATCATGCTCTGAACTGGCGGGCTCAGAGCTCAGCTATGATTTGATTGGAAATCCTAAAAGACCCCTAAAAATATCTATATTCGTCATCAGCATCGGTAGTAACGTCGATATAGCCATGTCCGTCCGTCGGCAAAAATAAGGCCCTAAACCTCGCGCTAGAAAGCTGAAAATTTGACCCATGTTCTCTCTAGGGGCCCGAAATAACCAACTTTAAGAATTTTAAAATTCCGCCTACAATATCAAAAAACCATTTCATCGAAAAAATTGAATTTGAGCTGACATTTTTAATATATATTATTTTTATCCCCCCAAATGGTCGGGAGTTAAAACTTTTGAAAACAATTAAAAAAAAATATCGAAAAGTCAAAGATTAAGGTAGGAAGCTGAAATGTATAACATTTCAACATGGACCCTCTAAGGGCCCATTATGCTTATGTGTAAAGCACTCACGGCAGGACCGTTTTTGACCTACTTGAGTTTGTAAAAGCCTCAGGATGGCTTGCAAATCCATAGGCTCTCATAGGTTTCCTAGTGTGGGAGTTGAAAACCTTAAGGGCATCACGAGGAATCTACACTGATCTAAGGGTGGTGCAGGTTTCTCCTGCCTCGTCAACCCATTTACCTAACGTAACCTTAGAACCCCATATGTATCTATCTACGTGAATGCATATTAGTTTATTAACAGATGGTGATAATTATTGTTACATACACACACAATGTGTAATATTGTTGCATTCGGAATGGAGTACAGTATGATAAAACTGTAATTTGTTTAAATATTCTTTTTTCTTTTCTCTATTTCACTCTAATTTTGCTTCGTTTTTAATTATTCTAGTAATGCACTTTATGAGTTCACAATCAACTTGACTAAGGAAGAGAACAATATAACGACTTAATCAACTGTACCGTAACTCGTAGACTGTGGCCTGCAATCTATGCTAAAAGGTCAAAAACACTAGTACATATCCATATTATGTTTGGCCGCCCGAACCAATGCTGGAAAGTTAGGCGCCAGGAAATTCGATTTTTTTTCATAATGAAATTTAGTCCCATTTTTTAAGGACATTAAGTCCCAAGAAAATGTATTTTCCATTAAAGCACGGTTTGTTCCCATTTGGCAACGGTCAGAATATGAGAAACGGAAGGGACCTACAATTTTACGCCGACTCCGAACAGCAAATATTCAAAGCTTCTCATGGTAGTTTATAATACTCATTGATGTCTGTCAGATTGTCCCAA
Organism: Portevinia maculata; assembly: GCA_949715645.1. Taxonomy (NCBI): domain Eukaryota; kingdom Metazoa; phylum Arthropoda; class Insecta; order Diptera; family Syrphidae; genus Portevinia; species Portevinia maculata. The sequence goes on along the minus strand of OX454525.1, from coordinate 152,162,461 downwards.
GATATGAACAAAAAAAAATTTAAGATATTACTAAAAATAAATTAATATGCAGAGCTTCAAACCTAGCTTCAATAACTATTTGCATATGTGGAGTGGAAGGACCTACAATTCTACGCCAAATCGTAACGGAAGACTTTTGAAGCTTCTAATGACAATTGACACTCTTGTATGTTTGTCCGACTTTCGCAAGAGGTAAGGCAGTGGGGATAAAAACTTAAAGTTTTACTGGGCCCGGCGGGGTTTGAACCTGAAACCACTCAAAAAGCATGAGCAACCCCAAACCTCAAATATAAATCCGACTGACCCATCCCTTAACCAAAGAACCACTCCCTCCAATTCTTCAGAGCCGGTTGCAATTGACAGAGTGACATACAAGCCAATACAATTCTGGCCGACATGTCGGGATTTGTGGCTTACAGCAATTTAAGGTCAATTTCCCCTGGCCAAAAACATGTCCGACGAGCGCAAGTTCTACACTGCAATTTTCCTCATGGACATAGGCAGAGTACGCGCGATGTAATCGCTTCACTTCCGCCACGACAAAAATTCGAGGCACTCAAAAATGCAGTGTTATAGCAAGGTTGACGCCCTTCTGCAACAGTTACTGGGTGGTTTAGATCTCGCCGACAAAAAGGCTAGTCAACTTCTCTGCGACATGACCGCATTGGGTTGTATGGAATTCGCCCCTGTAATTGTAAAAAAAAAAAATTATGGTTGCTGAGACTACCAGACATGGTGAAAGCTATATTAGCTTATATTACCGAATATTCAGAGAATATGGCTCTTACAGCTGACAGAATCATTGAGGCTAAAAGTAATGTTCACAATAAATTTGAGATCGATCAGATTGATCAGTCTTCTGCATTCTGTCACCAAACGCGTTCACTTACCAAAACGCCTTCACTGGCTGCAGCTAGTATCAATACTTCAGCTGTGGCTGAATTATAGAAACGCATTAATGCACTAACTATCTAACTGCATGAGCTCCAGACCCCAAATAGAAGAACGAGAGATAGATCGTGTAGTCGTTATCGGCATCAGTCTAAGGATCGTAGAAGGAACGTGAGAAAGTAGGTCAGTGTTGGTTCCAGAAGAGATTGAATGTACCTGCTCATTCATTGACTGGTCGGACAACTAGGTAAAGGGTCAGGGCTGGCAACCGTTGACGCTTTTAACATAAACCAAAGCCGCCTCTTAATTTTTGATAGTTCCAGCCGCTGGCACTGCCTACTAGACACAGGTGCCGATACATCCGTCATTTCAGCATCCAGTCATGAAAAGCAACAATCACCTGACCGTACTCTTTCTATTTACACCACAAACTCATCTCGTGTCAAGACCTATTGCAAGAAGCGGGTCGCACTCAATTTAGGACTTAGACGCACGTTTAATTGGGTATTTGAAGGTTGTCTCCCGAAAAATTATAAGTCTAAAAAAGAGATACGATACCTACTGGAGCAAGGTGCGCGCAGGCCATCAAAAAGCTGTTGGGCGTTCCCACTAGAAATTGATGAAAAAAGAACTTACAGTGTAGACTTTGCGTGGTTAACCGCACACTAAACACAGTCACACTACCTGACAGATACACCATATCCCATTTGCCAGATTGCACACACCGGCTTGACAGTTGTAAAGTTTTTTAAGCACTAGATATACTAAGAGCATACCATTGAATTCCAGTCGAACTAAGGGACATCGAAAAGACCGCTGTCTGTACACCGTTCGGATTGTTTGAGTTCACACATATGATGGAAGGACTAAGGAACGCAGCGCAGACTTTTCAGCGTTTCATCAACGAAGTGCTACGAGATTTCGATTTCGTTTTTCTATAAATCGATGATTTTCTCATCGCATCCAAAGACAAAAACACTTACATGAAACACCTAGAAGTGGTCCTGCAGAAATAACAGGAAGTATTTTTTTTTTTTTATTAATTAACCCTTGCCCAAGGGCCGACACTGCGACCTAAGAGATCTTTTGTGTCACAAGGTTGTCTTATACCAGGAGGCGACTGACTTCCCTAATGAAACTCAGCACGTCTTTGGTGGTAGAGTTGCGAAGCTCCACCAGTGATAACACCTCTCTGTGGAGAATGCGTCGTCTCAACCAATGCAGAGCCGGGCATTCACAGAGTATGTGTTCTGAGGTTTCCTCGTCCTCCATGCAGAATCTACATTCTGCCGTTGGGCTAAGATTTATTTTGTTGAGATGGTATCTCAGCCCGCAGTGGCCAGTGAGAAAGCCCACCAGCAATCTAATGTTTTCCTTATTTAGAGTAAGGATTTCCTTATAGGAGTAGGGCTTAATCAAGCGTTTGGACTGTCTCAGACCGGGGGCGTTTTCCCACTGTTTAAGGCGAGTCTCTTGCTCCCAATCTTTGATAAGCCCTAGAGCAGTAGTCCAGTTGACACTGCAGTAAGGTTCGGGACCGACAAAAGCGGCCTCAGAACCAGCTCTGGCGAGCTCATCTGCGGATTCATTCCCTACATAACCTCGGTGGCCAGGCACCCAACCGAGTTTCACTTTGTTGTGTTTGGCTAGCTTTTGTAAGGCACAGCAGCAGTTTCTTACAGTCAGAGAGTCTGTTGTGTTGGACGACAGTGCCTGAAGTGCCGCCTGACTGTCAGAAAAGATATGTATCTTAGCGCCCTTAATTCCTTTGTTGGAGTTTAAGATAGCGCAGATCTCAATGGCATGGATTTCCGCCTGGAACACTGTGGGGCACATCCCCATAGGTATCGAGACCCTGGTATTGGGTCCAAAGACACCAGCACCAACTCCCGACTCCATCCTTGATCCGTCGGTGTACCATACCAGACTTTTTGAGTCCACAGCTGGAACTCCCGAGACCCATTTAGAACGGTCTAGTATTTCCACCTCAAACAGTTTATCGAAGCTATATTCCCTTACCATTAAGTCAGGGATGGTGAGAAACATGTCCAAATTTTGGATTGAGTTGAGTATTTTCAAGTGACCAACATGGTCATTTGAGTTATACTTGTGTTCAAGCTGAAGCTTGATAGCGCATCTAGCAGCTGTTTTCTGAATGAATACGTGTAATGGTGACAGTCCAATGATGGCTTCAAGTGCTACCGTAGGACATGTGCGCATGGCACCAGTTATTCCCAGACATGCCACACGTTGTAGCTTTTGGAGTCTGTTAGCCGTAGTACGTTCAAGTACTTTTGGCCACCACACGATGGAGGCGTACGTGATGATGGGTCTTACCATCATGGTGTACAGCCAGTGTATCATTCTGGGGTTTAGACCCCAAGTTCTGCCGTATAGGCGTCTACAGGCCCACATGGCTCTTGTGGCACGCTCAGTGGCGGCCTTTACGTGTGAGTTCCAATTTAGTTTCCTATCCAGGATGACTCCCAGATATTTGACCTCATTGGAGTAACTCAATGGTGTACCATTTACGGTGATAGGTTCAAAGTTAACCAATCTTTTACGCGTAAAAGGTACCAGGATGGTTTTAAGAGGGTTGATGGAAAGTCCTTCCTTAATACACCATTCTGAGACATGTAGCAACGCTTTTTGCATGTTATCAGTAATGGTTGCGCTACGCTTACCATTAATAATTATCGCCAGGTCATCAGCATAACCAATGGCGTTGAAGCCTAGTCTGTGTAGACTGACCAGTAGGTTGTCGATGACAAGTGACCACAAGAGGGGAGAGAGTACTCCTCCTTGAGGACAGCCTTTGGCTGCCGTCACAGACACCGATTTACCTCCAGAGGAGGAGGTAATTATACGACTTTCCAACATGGCTCTGATCCATTGGTTCGTCGATACTTCGATCCCTTTATTACTGATCGCCCTGGCAATCGAGTCGTATCCGGTATTATCGAAGGCACCCTCAACGTCCAAGAAGGCACAAAATGCAATTTCCTTTGACTTGAAAGTCTCCTCTACCTTTTTGACAACGCAATGAAGAGCGCCTTCAGTGGATTTGCCCTTTCTGTACGCAAATTGACTTGAGTGCAGGGGGCTTGATGTTGCTATCTGCTCCCTGATATGAACATCTATAAGTCTTTCCATGGTTTTGAGAAAGAAAGATGTCAGACTGATGGGTCTGTATGATTTAGGCAGTTCACTTGGCCTATTGCCATTTTTGGGGATAAAAATCACGTTGGCCTGTCTCCAGGAAAGTGGAATGTATCCCCAGTTGTAACTAGCTCTAAATAAAGCAATAGCCATCGGCAGAATGACATCACTAACCCTTTGGATAAGGGCCGGAAATATGCCGTCACCACCTGGGGCTTTAAATGGTTTGAATGAGCCAATTGCCCATCTAACCTTATCTGGACTAAACATTTTTCCAGATAAGCTGTTTACTCTGCTATCTATATGTACCTTGGGGTCCACATCGTTAGAGTTACCGCTTATGTCGCGAATAGACGAACCTGGGAAGTGAACCTGAAGAAGTGTTCTGATTGAATCTTCTCGGTCCGTCGTGTAGGTGCCATTTGGTTTCTTTAGTAATCCTACACCGTTATTATGATCTCTGCCTAATGCTTTGTGGATGCGAGCTGCTACCGGCATATCTACTATGTCTTCACAGCACTTCCTCCATGTTGCACGCTTTGATCTTCTCAGTTCTGAGTTGTATTCAGTGAGAGCGATCCTATAATCGTCCCACCTTTTAGTGTGTTTGGCTCGATTGAAGAGTTTCCTAACCTTCTTCCTATATTCAGCAAGTCTGTCATTCCACCAGGGGACCTTACGTCGCTTTGTGCTGGTTTTAATGACGCAACTACTCTGGTAGGAGGTTAGTAACACTTTGTTGAGCTGGTGTGCTGCTTCGTCAAGGTCCCACGTGGACTCAATTGACGAAATTAGCATGTCCGTTTTAGAGAGGACAAGTCCTCGATACGTATTCCAGTCCGTCGAATTAGGATCGTAACTAATCGTGGCCTGTGACAGTTGACCAGGCAGGTCGAACCTAATGTGTTGGTGATCCGACATTGAAGCCTCATCTGACACATGCCAGTTTTCAATGCCATAATGGCCATAATTTTGCCATAAATGGACTAGCGAGCGTGAGGTCAAGTACCTCTTCGCGAATCGAATTAATGAAGGTTGGTTTGGAACCCTTGTTTATGATATCTACATTGTATCCTACTATAAAATTTAACAAACACTCACCTCTTTTATTGTTGTCGCTGCTGCCCCATATCATGTTGTGCGCGTTGGAATCACACCCAATGATGTAGTGCAAGTTGTTTAGCAGGCAGTAGCGGATGAATGCCTGAACCTCTAGTGGAGGGATATTGTCGTCGTCTCCGGGGAAATACGCAGAGGCACATATGATGTTGTGTGTGCCTCTGGGTGTAGGTACTTCCAGTAGTACGGCAACCAGGTCTCTGCTGATGAATTCTGGAATGGGAAGAAAGTTGCTATTTATATCGATTAAGCAGGCCGCCCTCGGCACTTGCTCACCGCACTTGTAAATTAGCTTACCTGCCCCATTCCCAAGACCTCTAATGTGTCCGCTGATAACCCAAGGCTCCTGGATGAGGCCTAGGGTTATCTTTTCCTTGGCGAACCGCTTGCTAAAAGTGGCGGACGCACCCTTAGCGTGATGGAGGTTCGCCTGAAGCACCTTGATGGTGTTCATAGATCCTCCTTTGAGGATCTGGCTTGCCTGAGTAATTGGGCTTTTTTTGGGCCCTTACCTTTTCGGCAAGCAGCCAGTCCAGGGCGACCTTCTGTTAACTGCCTGGCTGACTCATCTCTTTTCCAAGTAGGAAGTAGGTCTAGTGATCAAACTCTCCAAAAGTGTGTTTGCGAAATCTGCAGTAAACTTTCCTGGACATAGAATCGACTCTGAGCGTATTCGACCACTTCAAGACAAGGTTGAAGCAATTATTAACTACAAATAGCCCGAGACAGTTAACGACCTACGCAGGATTCTTGGTATGACGAACTTTTACAGAAGATTTGTGCCGAAGGCAGCGCAGCACCAGGGGCCTTACTCTGTAATTCGATTCTAAAGTTAAATCGTTCGAATTCGGAAAATATGTTCTGTGCAATTCAAAAATCGGAAATCCGCATTTCATTTATCCAGATACATTTGCTCGAAAATCGGAAATATCGTACTTGACAACTCTATTGTCGTTGCTAAATACATTCGAATTTCGGAATTTCATTCGATATCTATTTACCATACGGAAAAGTTTTGCTGGTAGCTAAAATGTAAGTATTTATTTAAAAAAACGACATAAATAATATTTTTTGATAAAATGTTATAAATTAGTTGAAGAAAACATAATCTATATATTAATACGGAGTTGCCTATAACGTGTTTCCCCCCTTTTTTGCTATTATACGTCACATAGATATGTCAACACTGTATATATTTGGGTAAGGGGCAATACATAGAAGTGCACAATACAAAAATTATCCACATATAATAACACACATTATGAATTACAGCAGGTGAAATGAAGCGAATTGGATGAAATTACAACAACAACAACATTGCTGTGTGAGGCAATAATCTGCCAATCGGAACGGAACAATTTTATATCATGAAGTTACTTGAAAATGCTTGAAGTTACTTGAAAATGTTTTTAAGTTACTTGAACTATATATTAATACGCAGTTGCCTATTACGTGTTTTCACCCATTTTTGCTATTATACGTCACATGGATATGCCAACACTATATATATTTGGGTTGGGGGCAATACATAGAAGTGCACAATACAAAAATTATCCACATATATAACACACATTATGAATTACAGCAGGTAAAATGAAGCGAATTGGATGAAATTACAACAACAACAACATTGCTGTGTGAGGCAATAATCTGCCAATCGGAACGGAAAAATTTTATATCATGAAGTTACTTGAAAATGCTTGAAGTTACTTGGACATGCTTGAAGTTACTTGAAAATGCCTGAAGGTACTTGAAAATGCTTGAAGTTACTTGAAGTTACTTGAAAATGCTTGAAAATACTTGAAATTACTTCAAAATGCTGGAAGTTACTTGAAGTTACCTGAAAATGCTCGAAGTTACTTGAAGTTACTTGAAAATGCTTGAAAACTTGAAGTTACTTGATAATGCTTGAACATACTTGAAATTACTTGGACATGCTTGAAGTTACTTGAAAATGCTTGAAAACTTGAAGTTACTTGATAATGCTTGAACATACTTGAAATTACTTGGACATGCTTGAAGTTACTTGAAAATGCTTGAAGTTACTTGACAATGCCGAGAAAATTTTATATCATGTGAAATCAGAGAATGCAATGTCGAAAAATTCATTCTCCGATTAATATGTATAACAGTCGACTTTGTTTTTTTTTCAACTTATAAAATAAATTTGTCGAATTTCGACCATCGGGCGATCCCTAGTAATTATTAATATGATGATATAAAGATGGGAAACATGCGAGTCGTGGGATGCTCCAACATATAATCCGTTTGTTAAAATCACAGTGGACATTCAAGAAGAAAAAATAGATTAAATTTAATCTTAACAATGTTCTTTATTCGGAGGTTAAAAAGGTAAGTAAGAAATTAGGATGAAGAGAGAAACAATCTAAAAAAAAACATTTCTTACATAAGAACTTAATTTGTAGTTGGTAATTTGTATGGGTAATTCACAATTACAAATAAGTAAAAGAGCTTTAATATTGTTGTTTCAACACCATTAACAGCTCGGATAATCATCCGGTGATCACAAATCTACAAGAAACAAAGCTCCATAAATTAATTAAGAGAAATCAAGAACTAGATTTTAAAGTGAACTTACCACCATGAATCCTAACAGGCCTCCTCACGGGGCACTGAAGACTCAAGGAGTACCTGAGGAAAATGGGCATATCAAAGGACGGGCTCTGCAGATTCTGCAGTGAAACCGCCGAAACTCCAGACCACATTGAAATCCTGTGGGGCACTGGCCCACAAAAGGATGAAATATTTGGGCAGGCACCAAATAACAGACAAGGACATACAAACCATGGACCCACAGCTCATTCTCAGATTCATCAAAGAAACTTGACTGGACGCTGTGCTCTAAGGAGTGTGACCTGCCAAGGATAAATCAGAGCAATACCTCGACATGCTTTACAAAGAAGTATCTAGAGAGGGCTCTGAAAGAGGGCATGAACCTCTCCGAGGCACAAGCAAGGGGACACAATAGACCAATAGGTCGCAGTGTAATATACCCTAACAAAATATTATTATTATTATTACCACCATTGCATTTATGCTTCAGTTTCCGATTGAAAAATAAATGTTCATTATTCCTCGGTCTAATCAATTGAATGTGTGTCCCATCCACGACTGCAACAATTCCCGGTACGCCAGATTTCAAATGGAAATATTTGTCTGCTTCTATCTTTGCTCATTCCTCATATTAAAATTTATATGTTTTAGACACAGCTGTTTTTCTATAGCTTTACAGACTTCAGAAATAACTGTTGAAACCGTCTGCTGCGAAAGCCCAGTGAATCGAACTCGGCCTTTTTGCTGCTGGTATCCACCTTGTGTAAGAAATTTAAGCGTTGCACCTAGTTTTATCATTGTAGGTATTGAAGACGATCTTTTCCTTTCCCATCATCACTTATGCTGTTCAAAACATACACAAATTCATCATTTGAAAGACGAACAAAACTAGAAATAATATTTAGTATAAATAAATTATTTCGCCTCTAAATTTTGTTTTATATCACATTACCTTTTACTTGATAAACCCATTAAGTTGAAATGGCAGCCTACGTAGCAATGAGGTCTTTTAGCCACAATCTTATGTCGTCGTCGACTGCGATATCTGGATTTCATCTCCAATAGAGCAGAATACGGTAGCTAATCAAAGATCAACGACATATCCATAGCAGGAACCGTGGACTACGAAGCGATCGCTGATGAACAAGATAACGACAGCGAACTTGAATCATTATTTGTAAAAGGATCCTCAGAGCTCAAAACATTTCCTTTATTTGGTTCAGATATACTCATATACTGCTATATGTCGACACAAAAAGCCCGACCGTACATTCCTCCACGGCTTAGGAAAAGTATTCGACGAAATCCATAATTTGTCACATCCAGGTATCCGTGCGAGCGTAAATGAGATGCGACAGGGTTTTTTTTGGACGTCGATCAATAAGGACAACCGAAGATGGGCACGTTTTTGCATTAAATGCCAGTGTTCCAACATTTTAATTGATAGTTTTCCAAATACCACCGTTAGATTCGAAAACATCCACCTCGGACCGCTTCCAACTTCCGAAAACTTGCAATACTGCGTAACCCTTATAGATCGATTAACCCGCTGGCCTGAGGCTATTCCAGTCAGTGATACAACAACTGAAACAGTAGCGCAAGTTATATGCAAAGAATGGATCCAACGCTTTGGGGTACCGGTCAGAATCGTTAACGATCAAGGTAGACAATTTGAGTCGGCGCTGTTCAGAGTGTTGCATACATAAATATGCCTACCTTTACTACAATTCAAATCACCATTGCATACGCAAATATGACTCTATTGTATCCTAATTACCTATCCTATCTTATTCACATATCTCTCCTTCTCACATCGCACATTTCTTTGCAGACGCAAATCTTCCCACTATGCAATAATTTTATATCCTATCTTATTCACATATCTCTTCTCCTCACATCGCACATTTCTTTGCTTACGTAAATCTTCCCACGATGCAATAATTTTGTATCGTGTCTTATTCCAAATATCTCGCGCTCTATCATAATCCAAATTACCCGCATACGTGGGTCTGTCTACCTTTTATCTATCCTAAGTCAAATTACATGAGTGAACTGGTCACTGCTAGCGTTCTCAAAGGTATCACCTATCACCTTCGCCGTACGGTGACAAAATTATGTTCGTAGGCAGGGCAGACAATTAAAATGGGACAGTCTATCTTCACCCGTGAGCGCATTAGCATCAAAATATTAATAACAATTGTGTTTACAACTGCAACAAAAATATAAAGGCAATAAAAATATAGAACAAGCCTTCAATAAATTGAGTTAAAAATTAATAACAATTGTGTTTCAATAAATTGAGTTAAAATATAAATAACAATTGTGTTTCAATAAATTGAGTTAAAATATTAATAACAATTGTGTTTACAACAAATTGTCGGAGTAAAAGCGAAAAGTAACAAAAATTGGCGCAGCCGGTAGGATTAAGGAAGCAACAGTTTTAAACTGGTAATAGCTTGAAAAGCCTTAACTACCAAAACCTTATACTGGGCAAGACTCCTTTACCCTTAATCTCGGAACTGAGTCTGGTTTCGAGGGTATACTGAGGTAGATGACCTCTACACCACCGAGAGAGGACTCAACTCCTAGCCAGAATCCCGCAGGACAACCCCAACCAGGAACTTCAAGAGGACAATCACCGCAACCAGCACCTATTTCACCGAGAAGACTTCGATCCGGGACGGTGTTACGCAGCAATAATTCTGTAAGTTTAAGTGACTATTTAGGATTACTATTAGAAAAAACGCGAAACAGTGAAAATTTAACAGTCCTGCAGTGCGAACACTTAAATAATGAATTAGAAAAAACGAGAGAACAAAGACTCAGTAAAATTCGCAAATTGAAAGAAGCGACTGCAGACTTCAAAAAGGAACTGTTAGATTTTCACGGTCAATCGCACCCGCTCGCGGTAGAACATAAGTTAACACGTGGGATTAGTAGTGAAAGTGATTCGAGGGATAGCGAAATTTCTTTAAAGTGGTTAAATATTTCCTTTCCTGAATCCGAACAGGAGTTTACCTTTGAATCGGAAACCATCGAAAATAAACCCCATACCCATTTTAAAATGTCAGTCGATTATTGCAAAATAGCCAAACTGACTGCTCAGCTAGTTCCTATATTTTCGGGCGAACACAGCCCATCATTGAGCACAGATCTACAGACGTTTCTGGGCTGTTGTAAGAAGGTACTTGAATGCCTATCTGAGGAAGAACACCCAGCGTTTGTGCAGATTTTTCCTACGAGACTGAGAGGTGATGCTTATTTATTAGTCGCATCTAACCAAATAACATCCTTCGAGGATGCCGAACAGCTCCTCAATCGAACGTACTTGCCAAGGGAAACCTACCACGAAGTGGTAAATAAGTTAATCACAATGAGACAGTACCCCTTAGAAACTCTCATCGCTTTTACGGCTAGAATAAAGCAGATGCTGCAGCTTTGCAAGGAGGCAGCGGACCACAAATATGGTTCAATGGCAGCTCCTGCTGTGAAAACACAGCTGGAAGATTTTGCCAAAAATTCCTTGAAAACAGGAGTTACGAACCCGCATCTCTGTCAATACCTTCTAACGGTAGGAGATGGAACAATTGAAAATTTAGTGCAGAAAGCCCTAGATATGGAGAGACTGCAACAAACTGTTCTGAACCCACAATCATATTCGCCTGCCCCCTATTATCCAGGTACAAGTAAACCCAACGTCACCCCCTCGCCGTCTTATTTCCCACACCACCCACAGCAAGGTCCGCAGTATTATTTCCCAAACAGCCCACAGCAAGGTCCGCCGTCGTATTTCCTCAACGGCCCACAACAATTCACGCAGTCTTATTTCCAAGGTAGTCCACAAACACCCATTCAAAATCGTTTAATTCCCGAAAAGCAAAATACTAGGTTTAAAGATAGCAAACCCCTGAATTTATTAACTACTAGATTGATTTGTAGTTTTTGCCACAAAAGGGGACACACCTATAGCGATTGTATCACTAGGAAGAATACCCCTTTCTGCACCACCTGTAAAGCCTACAACCATGATGTGAGAGACTGTCGAAAATCGGAAAATCGCGGTAACATTCCCATGCATCACAGGAACCAACCGACAACCCCAGCACCTTTAAACTCCAGTAGGGTATACAATGTAAGAACAACTTGCGATTTTTGTGGCCGGCTAGGCCACTTACTTAATGAATGTAGACAAAAAGCCAGATGGAAATCGGGAAACCAGGGAAACTCCTCGCAGTCGAGCCCAAAAACCCCGGCTCGACATTAAAAATAAAAGAAAACCCACAAAGGTACCTTCGGAAGCCCAAGTGCAGTGTCCCCACGGTAGTTCTTCCCCTCGACATAGGCCGTAAAGGTCAAGCGAAACTAATCGTGGACACTGGCTCCGAAGTTAGTTTAATAAAAATTAATTCACTTAAGTCAGGAACGAAAATTGACACCGATAAGGCATGTACTTTAGAAACACCATTTGGAAAAGGAAACAGTATTGGTGCTTGTCAGGGGCATTTTAAGGTTAAATCTAGTATTCCATGTTCCTTCCAAGTACTGGATAATACGGCAACGTTTTCGGACGACGGAATACTCGGAAACGACTTCCTTTCGAATCATTGTAACGTGGATGGTCCTAACAATCAACTGAGAATTCCCGGAACGATAACCAATCCACAGGAGCTAACAATACCTCTAAATTACTCAGATCTTAGTTCAAGTCCTAAAAGGGCAGTCAAAAAGGGACAACACACAGCAAAATTGGAGCCAACAGTCGCCCAATCCAAAAGCTGTGTCGTTTCTAATGTTGACTGCGAAGCCTCGACAAAGGATGCTTGTTATGCCGTAATAAACAATACGGACGCAAACAACGCCTATGATCAATTTAAGAGTTTTGATATTGTACTTGATAAACCATTCAGCCTGCCTGAACGGTCACAAACGTTTATAACAGTTCCTCTAGAATTAACGGAAGAAATGCTCTGCTTACCCGATAAGGTATGCGATGGAATCTTCCTTTCCAATTGTATCTTGCCTTCAGGCCAAAATAGATATTTAATAAGTGCTCTCAATACAAATGACCAAACAGTACCCATACAGAAATTAAAGTTACTATTAAGTCCAGCGCAAAACTATAAAATAATCCCTCTGGAAACCGAAAATGAACATGTTCCAGGGACGACCATGTTAAATCACCACGTAAAATACACGTACCCGGACAACGAGTTTCCGGACGACCCCCAACTAAACTTACGTGTAGAGAAACTCAAAAACGAGCTCACTGTTGGAAAAAACCTTAATTCTGAAGAAAAGAACGCAGTAATAAACCTCTGCAATGAGTATTGTGATATTTTTCATTTAAAAGGCGATCGCCTCTCATACACAACCGCAGTAACACATGAAATCCCATTGCTACAGGACCAGGCGCCAATAAACCAAAGAATGTATAGACTGCCCCAGACAAAGAGGCAAGTTATAAATGATCAGTTAAAGGAGATGTTGGAAGATAACGTAGTCCAACCTAGCAAAAGTCCTTGGAACTCACCTCTCCTGGTAGTCCCTAAAAAGCCGGGTCCGGATGGTGAAATCAGATGGCGAGTAGTGGTTGATTTTCGCAAACTGAATGATTGCACAATTGGTGATGCTTACCCCCTACCTCGAATTGAGGACATACTTGACCAACTTGGTCACTCCCGGTATTTCTCCACGCTCGATCTAGCCAATGGCTACCACCAAGTTATGGTAGATCCAAAGGATCAACCAAAAACCGCCTTCAGCACGAACTATGGACACTATGAGTTTAAACGTATGCCTTTCGGTTTAAAAGGGGCTCCGGCTACGTTTCAACGCTTGATGAACTATGTCCTTACCGGGTTACAAGGTATTGAATGCTTTGTATATCTGGATGACATAGTGATTTACGGGAAAAACCTCACGGATCACAACAATAAACTAAAAAAGGTTTTTGATAGATTACGAAAAAATAGCTTAAAACTGCAGCCGGAAAAGTGCAGATTCCTACAAAAGGAAGTAGTTTATTTGGGACATGTATGTTCAGAATTAGGGGCACTGCCAAATCCCAGCACAACGGCAACTGTTCAAAATTTTCCATCTTCACGAACAGTTAGGCAGGTCCAATCCTTTTTGGGACTTGCCAACTACTACCGTAAATTTATTCCACAATTTTCTAAAATAGTCCGACCTCTTACAAACTTACTCCGTAAGGACGTAAAGTTCACCTGGACTGAGAAATGCCAAATAGCATTTCAAGAAATCAAGGCACAGCTGGTCTCACCGCCTCTTCTGATCTACCCCGATTTTGCTAAACGTTTTAATCTGACGACGGATGCGAGCAGCGAAGCGATCGGAGCGGTACTATCACAGGGCGACGTAGGAAGAGATCAGCCCATTGCATATGCTAGTCGCACTTTAAACAAAGCCGAGCGTAACTACTCCAGTATTGAGAAAGAGCTATTAGCTATTGTATGGGCTACCAAAAATTTTAGATGTTACCTTCAAGGGCGCAAATTCACTGTCTACACAGATCATAAGCCTTTAAAGGGAGTATTCAACGTAAAAGACCCAACCACTCGCCTCGTTCGATTTCATCACAAATTGTCGGAGTTCGATTACAAAATAGAATACAAGCCAGGCAAATACAATACCAATGCTGATGCCCTTAGTCGAATTCCCCAATGTAACGTGGCCAAGTCTGCACAAGAACGGCAACCCAAAAGGTGTGCAGATACAGACAGGATCTTAACCTATGCTGAGTACGAAGCCGAGAAAGCACAGCCAACCATTACAGAAACTGCAGAGTGCAAATCTTGTGCGAATTTGAATGCATCTCAATCAATCACACAAGAAACTACAGAGCCTTTTAAGGTACAAGCCGAGGTGCACCAACCACCGAATAAGTTCATCGACATTCTACCGGTAAATACAGCAGTATGTAATGCTGTAACGCGGTTACAATCACAAAAGAAAAGTCCATCTCCTGAGCCAGCACCTACAGATAAACCAAGCGATTCTGAAAAACTTAAAGAATCCCTAATACAGAGCGCAGTGGAGTTGCAAGAAACAAGCACAAAACCCATAGAGATAATCACTAGTCCCGAGGAAATACAAACTATTCTTAAAGACTACCACAACTCGATTTTTGGTGGTCACCAAGGGGTGATAAAAACATATAAACGAATTCGGAAAAAGTATTGGTGGCGGCACATGCTCAGAGACATAAAAAATTACATTAAAAGGTGTAAAAAATGTCAGATCATGAAAGCAACACCTCTTACACGAATGCCAATGATGATCACAGATATCGCAGAAAAACCTTTCGATAAGGTGTATTTAGATATCGTGGGCCCATTAGAACAATCAGACTCTGGTAATTTATATATCCTAACGTTTCAAGACAATCTAACCAAATTTATTGACTGCGACGCCATGCCAAATGCAGAGGCTCAAACTGTGGCTCAAGTGGTTTTTGACCATATAATTACACGATTCGGTATTCCAAAACGAATTGTTACGGACCAGGGAACAAATTTTCTCAGTGGCATATTTAAAGGGCTCTGCAGACTGCTTAAAATAAAAAAATTGCAGACATCTGCTTACCACCCTCAGTCCAATGGTGCTCTTGAGCGAGCACACCGACCAATAGTGGAGTATCTGCGCAGCATAACTGATGAAAATCCCAAGTCTTGGGATCAGTTCTTACGAACAGCGACCTTTGTTTACAACAATAGCTTCCATGATAGCACAAAACTCACGCCTATGGAATGTTTATATGGTTTCACTCCTGACATTCCATCTAACTTAAAAAGAGAGCCCGAACCCATCTATAACCATGAAAGTTACTACCATCTTCTAAGGTATAGACTGCAAAAATCCTATTCAATAGCCAGACGCAACCTTTTAGCAAGCAAACAGAGGTCGAAAAACTATTTCGATAAAACCATAAGGCCTCACTCGTTTCATGTAGGAGATAAAATACTCGTCAAAAGCGAAAATCGAAAAGGGAAATTATCGCCCATATGGAGAGGGCCCTATCCAGTGACAAGTATAAAAGGACCCGTAAACACAGCTATCAAATTTGGTAGAAAAGAAATTGTGATCCATAACAATCGACTTAAGCATTACTATGAATAATGCAAAATGAAACTAACACATGACACATTTTATGTCTTACTGTCTGACTTCTCCTTTTCCCATCTTCCTACAGTACATTATGGAGCTCATGATTATTTTCTTAACAATGCTGCTTCCCTCTGGTCAACCTTTCGAGCAACCATACACGGTGAATTCTCTCAACAAAACAGGAATAATATTCGAAGGCTTAGGCGATTTATGGGTTTACCACAACACCTGGACCGTGCTCACGGAAATAGACCTATCCGAATTAGGAAATCAAACAAGGCTGGCAGAACATGCAGAACACCTTGTCAGCCAGTTGTGTATCAGCGAAAATAGCACTAACAAAGACCATTGCTCACTACAGCAACGGCACATACATGCGGTGATGCAAACTATTAAAAATCGGACAAAAATAATATACGAACTACTCCCGAGATCCAGGCAGCCAAGGTCACTCTTCAACGGCATCGGAAACGTGTTTCATTATCTTTTCGGCACAATGGATAGTGAAAATGAAGAGGAAATCTACAGCAAACTAGAGGACCTACAAACCGATGAAAAGAAACTAGCTGAATTGAACCTACAGCAAATAACAGTAGTTAGCACTACACTTAAACAAATTCAAACGCCTTTAAAAACTTTAATGGATAGACAGCAACAAATTGGTTTTAAGATAAACGAAATCATGCAATTAACCGATGAGTTGGCCAAAGTACAGATGAGGCAGGAGATCGTAACAAGTATCCTCCTACAAGTCCTCGAAATTGAAACCCGCCAAACCACTTTAATAGACATAATATTAGCTTCCAGCAATAACCAAATACACCCTTTATTAATCTCCCCAAACACTTTTTCGACTATTTACCAAAAGTCTAACCCAATCTGCAAGAACTGTTTGCCAATGTTATACCAAACGGCAGAAGTAAAATCGCATCTATTACAAGAAAAACTATTAGTGAAAATCACTCTACCAATTTTCGCATTACCCCGGATGCAATTTTTTAAAATTATCTGTTTCCCCGTACACCTTTCAGCAGGACATTCTCTAGTACCTGATGTAAAGTATTCCCATATAGCATCTCAAACTGAATCCCAAGAGTTTCTCCTATTCGAGAGCGGAGATATCAAATCGTTTGTAACTATCACCCGTGGATTGAACATAACCACTTACGTGGGGAAACTAGAGATTCCAATAACGCGCGCAACAGCCACAAAAGAGTGCATTGTCAAAGCATTTTTTAATCCTCTGAACGATAGTACCCAATGTCATTATCGAGTACAAGTTCCCTCTCAAGACACATTTATTAAAATGACTAGACCAAATACTTGGTTGTATTCGGTTATTAGTCCTACCGTCCTTCACATAGTCTGCTCAAGGTCATTATCAACACCTAAGTTAACAGGACAAGGCATCCTAACAATTAACGAACCTTGTCAAGTGGAAGTTCTCGACAAAACAATCTACTATCAGGGTGACTCGAGGCCCCCTCTCTATATTATACAACCACAATATTTCCCCCCCGCTAGTACGGAACTCTCTCAGTTAAACCTAACTACCCTCACTTCCAATGTTCCAAATGTGAATCACACCCAAGTTATAATAGGCCCAGATACAAATGAGATCATATATAAAAGTACCCACTCTCTCGAAGATATAAAAACAAAATTGAACAGCATTCATATCCCCAATCGGACGTCTCATTCTCTCCCCGTAATATCTATATCACTGACTAGTACCTTAATAGCGTGCGCTGTACTTTTCGCATTTACAAAATTGTTTTTGAAATTACTGAAAAACTACAGACAACAGAAACTTTCTAAACCACAAGAACAAGTTGTCAAAAATGTATCAGATACTGACCACTCAAGACCGATGGTTTCCGATTCAAGACAAAAGGAAACCCCAGTGACTATAGAACTGACGACCACCAGTCCAAAAACACTTGTTCGCTCTAAATCTCTTCCTAAAACTAAATCTGCTCCAAAGACCGCATCTCTGCAAATTGTGGACATAAGTGTTTAAACCAAAAAAAAAAAAAAATAAAAAAATAATCATGTACCTAGTTTTAACAAAAATGATAATACATACATAAATAAATAATAATAATCTATATGTAATTGGTTTTAGTGATAACAATACAAGATGTTTAAATGTCATTTTTATGTTCAAGCATGATTGTCGTATTATTTAAGAGATTAATGAAACAGTATAATATAAATGATGTAGCAACCATATGGTGGCGTAGTAAACACCTAAATGTATTGATTAGATTTAAGAACACTTAACTTAATATTGTATAGACTATAGACAAAAATGATATATATTCATATCTACATAGTATTTAAAAATAAAGGATATATTCATACCTACCTAGTATTTAAAAATAAAGGAAAACTAAAAATAAATCTTTGTAGAAGTAGCATTAAATAAAATAGTACCTACAACTGTTTTGTAAACAAAAAAAAAATAAAAATTATATAATGATTATAATTTTATATAAACCTTTAAACAGATTTAAATAGGAAAAGAATATATATATAATTAACTACTAATTAATAAATTGCTATATGTTAAAAATAAAAAATATAAAAAAAAAAAAAAAAATTTGTTAAATTGTCCTGCTCTGCCTCCAAACTGGTACCGAATATAACCATTTTCCGAGTCTTATTCCTCTCCAAAGAATAATACTCTTTAATTAGGGGTGAAGGATTTGTTGCATACATAAATATGCCTACCTTTACTACAATTCAAATCACCATTGCATACGCAAATATGACTCTATTGTATCCTAATTACCTATCCTATCTTATTCACATATCTCTCCTTCTCACATCGCACATTTCTTTGCAGACGCAAATCTTCCCACTATGCAATAATTTTATATCCTATCTTATTCACATATCTCTTCTCCTCACATCGCACATTTCTTTGCTTACGTAAATCTTCCCACGATGCAATAATTTTGTATCGTGTCTTATTCCAAATATCTCGCGCTCTATCATAATCCAAATTACCCGCATACGTGGGTCTGTCTACCTTTTATCTATCCTAAGTCAAATTACATGAGTGAACTGGTCACTGCTAGCGTTCTCAAAGGTATCACCTATCACCTTCGCCGTACGGTGACAAAATTATGTTCGTAGGCAGGGCAGACAATTAAAATGGGACAGTCTATCTTCACCCGTGAGCGCATTAGCATCAAAATATTAATAACAATTGTGTTTACAACTGCAACAAAAATTTAAAGGCAATAAAAATATAGAACAAGCCTTCAATAAATTGAGTTAAAAATTAATAACAATTGTGTTTCAATAAATTGAGTTAAAAATTAATAACAATTGTGTTTCAATAAATTGAGTTAAAATATAAATAACAATTGTGTTTACAACTGCAACAAAAATTTAAAGGCAATAAAAATATAGAACAAGCCTTCAATAAATTGAGTTAAAAATTAATAACAATTGTGTTTCAATAAATTGAGTTAAAATATAAATAACAATTGTGTTTCAATAAATTGAGTTAAAATATTAATAACAATTGTGTTTACAACAAATTGTCGGAGTAAAAGCGAAAAGTAACAAGAGAAATTAACAATATATTCGGCGTCGAATGGATTAGAACGACTGCATATCACCCCTAAGCGAATGGCATGATTTAACGCTGGCATCGTTGTATTGAGGCCGCTATCATGTGCCAATAAAATGGACTAAAACACTGCCATGGGTACTGCTAGGTTTATGTACAGCTTTACGTGATGAGCTCCAAATTTAATCAGCAAACCTGATGTACGGACAAAATATGAGAATTCCTGGTGAATTTATACAGCAGGGTAAACCAACGTACCAATCATACTTCGTCAATCGTGCGCCCAGTCCCAACTTCCAATCATTTTAGGCAAAAACCATTCATATTTAAGGACCTCCACATATGTGACCATGTGTTCATCAGAAAAGATTCAGTTAGGACATCACTTCAGCGACCATTCCTAGGACCTTTCAAAGTTCTGAAAAGAAATAAGGAAAATCTTCACTATCAATATCAAAGGAAAACCAATACTAATAAGCATAGACAGACTCAAACCAGCTTTCATAGAGGATTTTCCTCATCTAAGCAAAGCAGAGAATTAATATCCAACTACATCAAAAGTTTGATTTGTGGTTCCGTAGCATCCAAAGTTGGCCAAGATCGGTATATAAACCACTTCGGTATCGCAACCCATAGGAGGTGGTTCACTATAGTGGGGGTACTGTGGGCTCAGCATAAGACAGAAGGAAACTCTAAGCGTTCATCGAAAAAAACAGAACTGAATAAAGTTTTGACAGTTCAGTAAAAGAACGTGTGTTCGTTTTTTTTCAGTAACTAGAGGTTAGAAAAAAGGACAATTCGGGGTTGAGTGGCAGTCGGCATGGCATGGCTATATCGACGTTACTACCGATGCTGATCACGAATATAGACATTTTTAGGGGTCTTTTAGGACTTCTTATCAAATCATAGCTGAGCTCTGAGCACGCCAGTTCAGAGCGTGATCTACTTGCACATGCTCTACTCTGAACTAAAAAAGGTTGAACTGGATGCGTTTGTCAAGCCAATACAAAGCTCCATAACGTGATTGTGTTTCAACCATTATTACATAGCATTTTGTTGCGCCTATCAAAGTCGGTGATGTGTTTCAGCTGTTAGCTTGCAAATGAGGTAAGCTGTCAGTTGAGTTTTGACATGAGCTGACCAGTGGTAAATTTGTTTATATAGGAAAAATAATTCATGTGCGTCTCTGTCCTCATACAAAAAACTATGAAAGCAGGACTCCTAATGTAAAAAATGTGTAATACCCAATGCTGCTGTTTTTCCTGAAAACATTTGAGCAAGCTCAATATTTTGGGGCATGTTACAAGCAAGCTCAGAAAGTAAGCAGCCTCAAGACCTAATCGCAACTCATTTTGTTTACAAGACATCAAATAATATATACAAGGTTTGAAAAAAAACCGAAAATTGTTCAAAAATATGCAGATAACTTCTCGAAGAGTAACCAGACAAAAACCCAATAAAAACAAAGATACTCGTATCTTATACACTTTTGCATTTATTTAAAAGGCTTACAACGCAGCGGCGTTCGTGATGATCCAATCACGCAAATCGGGTACTGAAGCATATACACCGGGGTAGCCTTTAACAGCACAACTGTTACCCCAAGAGACGACACCAACAAGGAGTCCATTAGCTGCCAATGGGCCACCGGAATCACCTGAGCAAGCATCCTTTTTAGCATCATCAACACCTGCGCACACCATTGTATCCGAAATCTTTTCTCCGTATTTGTATTTCTTCCTATCTGAGCAATCCTTTCTGCTGATGATATCAACTTCGACTTCTTGAAGAGTGTACTGAATGGATCCCGTAAATTTTTCTTTACCCCAACCGGTAACGAAAGCTGGAGTACCAGTTGGTGGTACAATAGAGGCCAGAGTGATCGAATTTATGCTGTCGGTGAAAGTCACTGGTTTTGAGAGCTTTATGACACCAACATCATTGAAATATTTTGTTGAATGGTATTTTTCGTGGTACTTGAATGACTTGACTTGAACAACTACGCCGTCTCTCTGCGCGTAGGTGGATCCCAAGCGGACTTTGATCTGACTAGCCTTAAAGCCTTCTAAGCAATGCGCAGCGGTTATAACGATATCAAATTTGAAGAGACTTCCGCCACAGAAATGTTGGCCACGCGTTTCCAAAGAAACTTGATATGGGAACTTTTTGATGTTGGTATCTTCCCCACCTACAATACGGCCAAAATCGTCGTCAGCAAGTGTCGGGATAGTACCAGCCAAGGCGCAGCCTAGCACAGCAAATGCGATTGTTAGTTTAAACATCTTGATGGAGTTGAAAGTGAACTGAGGTCTAACCGCTGAAGGTAAGCTTTTTATAGGGGATTATTTGAATGAGCTGCGTTATCCGATGGTTAGGTATTGGTAAGTTGATTTGAATTATCGGTCTTAGATGTTTTGATTTAGAGATTAAGTCTATGGTTTACTTATTATTATTTTTTAAAAAACTGTTTGTTTTTTTATCTTGTCACGTTGGGACAGGTTATTTGGCAAAATTTGATTATGGTCTTCCGTCATGATAAAATGAGTAAAAATGGTGTACCTCAACTACAATTAAGCCACAAAATTATCTTTTTACTTATGCGCATTTATAAAAATTAATGTGAGTACTAAAATACTGAACCGATCTACATGCCAAATCGACCACCTATTATTAACATTTAACAAAAACCCTCTTCTGGCAACAGAATTTCTTTCAAATCGTGCCACTTTGTAAAAGTATCGTTTAATAGATGAATGTAAAGATTATTTCTATCACAAAATATGCAGAAAATCTCGTCCTTAACAATTCGTGCAGACAACATTTTTGACACGTCTACTTTTTGGAGAAATGCCATAAAGATTGAATTTTTGATTATTGTGTTAGAAAACAAAAAATTGGTCTGGGTGCGACGCACAAGGTCCACACGACTAACTTTCCAGTGGGATCAATATGATTTATGCGGTTAGTGGGACATTTTGAAATGTGGTTAACCATAAGATATGGTTATGAGTTATTTAATATTAAAAAATGCTCTTTAATATTGTGCATGGAAATTAAATGTTGTTAATAACAGTGAAGTGTGATATAGATTAATGCAACCATTGTTATGATTTGCTCAATGACAAATGACAATAAATAGTACAAGCAAAGGCAAATTATTTTAGTTATTTATTTACTAACAAAAAACGACTGGACCGTTTCGCTGGAAACTTAATCAGTTCTGAGTTACGTAATTACGCTTCGAATAAAACCAGTCCCATGTTAATTTCATCTTTGGTTCTCTAGATAATCGAGGCGAAAGATAATTCCGAACGCACATACGTACATACGTACATACACAGAGACAGACATCTCTATAAAAACGTTGGATTTGTATTCTGTAGACCTTGAAACGTGAAGATATGTCAAAATCGGCCCATTACAAGAGCTTCCAATGGGAAGTTAAAATTTTTTCCAAATTTAACAAAGGCATCGGGTTTATGCTACTTTGAGGGATAGGAATACGGAATTGAGTTGTCAAAAGACTCCACCAAAGCCGAGTGTTTGCTTCTTCAGATATTCATGTGTGAGAAGAATTGGTTTGGCTCTAACTAAAAGAAATAACAGGATTCGGCCGATTTCAAATAGCAAAACTAAAAAGCTTCTCTTGACAAATTAAACCGCTGTTTATTTATCGGCAAAATGTAAGAAAAGGTTTTGCTTGTCAACCTAGAAAACCATCGGTCAGTCCAACGCACTATGGTCTCTTGAAATAATTCAGTGAAATTTTACACTCATTATCTTGAATAATACAAGTTTCTGAAAGAATTACAATTTTTAGAGCAGTTGGAATAAAAAACATTGGGACGGGCTACAGTCCGCTGGGCGAACTGTTGGATACGCTATTGTTATTCTTATCGCTCATAAGTAGGCGTGACAGAAGTCTAAGCATGGTTGAATTTTTAAGAACGCTCTGCATAAAGAAAAAACGGTCCGTAGCTCAAACTTTGGTTTTTTCAATACATTTTTTTTTTTATTTAATTGTGGGCGTGTCAGTAGGGGTGCAGGGAAATAAGTCCACGGGAACTAAGTCCACTGAGGGACTTAGTTCCTACTTAGTGGGAAATAAAGCCACTTTCGCGAAGTGGACTTAGATTCCATGTAAAGTGGGAACTAAGTCCATTTTCTTATGGGAACTTAGTACACATTCAAAAATAAGAAGATGGAACTAACATCCAACATTTAGAATTAGACAAATAACTGTAAAATGCAGTTAGTTATCACACTCTTTAAGAAAAATTTTAAGCTTATCACGGTGACATAAAGCCAAAGTCTCAAAACTGTACCTCACACCTACCCAAATCAAACAGTGACCCAAAGCAAGGGATTTGCAGTGGGGCAGCATACCCCCCATATGCATTACACTATTTATGGAATCTACTTGCGATTTCGTAATTTCGCATAAACAGTGCAATGCATATGGGGGGGCATGCTGCCCCCTGCAACCCCCTTGCTAGGGGTCACTGTTTGATTTGGAGTAGGTGCGAGGCCACGGTACCTATATTACTCTGTCTCAGTTAAAAGTTAATTTCTCTTTTGTTAATAAAAATTTCAAAGTGCCTACTCTTTAATTTTGTTTTGTTCGTAGTCGACAATGAGAATTTACTTCATATTAAAAGGGAACTAAAACCACTCAGAGTTTTCGGATTTTATTTCCCACTTTAAATGGGAACTAAGCCCACTTCGCGAAAGTGGTTTTATTTCCCACTATGTGGGAACTAAGTACCTCAGTGGACTTAGTTCCCGTGGACTTATTTCCCTGCACCGTCAGTAGGCGGATTTAAAAAATATTTAAGCAGTTCAGTTTCCTAGCTTAAACTTTGACTTTTCAATAAAATTGTTTTATTTAATTGTGGGTGTGTCAGTGGGCGGCTTTTAGAAATTTTATATCCCGCGCAGTTTTAAGAGTCAAAGATCTTTATTTAAAAAATTTCAGCTTTCTAGCTCAAAATTCGATTTTTTCGATAAATTTGTTTTTTTCGT
This sequence comes from Portevinia maculata, assembly GCA_949715645.1. Classification (NCBI taxonomy): domain Eukaryota; kingdom Metazoa; phylum Arthropoda; class Insecta; order Diptera; family Syrphidae; genus Portevinia; species Portevinia maculata. The sequence continues at coordinate 152,137,989 of OX454525.1, read as the reverse complement.
GGGCGTGTCTGTTGGCGGATCTCAAAAATTCGTAAACTTGAATTTTTCGGGCCCCTAGAGAGCATATACGGGCATAGTCTATGGGCAATATTAAGGTATGTTACAAACTATGAGTAAAAATTAATATACCCTTAGAATAGAGTAAAAATAAAAAAAGGCTATAGCCCGCTTAGGCGAACCTTTTCCGATCCTTCATAAAGTGGGTGTTGCAAAAATCTACAAATAGGTGAATTGTTTAGACGGATCTACCATTTAAGCTATTTTACCGAAGAAACAAAGTTTTCGTAAAAAGAATGCCCTTAACTCTGGGCATGTTTTACTACATTTGTTGAAAAGAATACGACTTTCATTTACAATGATTGCAGGTGACAATGGAATTGTCGATAAGTTTCATCATGAACAAATTGCAGCCGATTCATTACTACATGGAGTACCATTCACTGAGAAGGAGGATCTTGCCAGTATGTTTGACACACTTTGCTCATCGATAAAATGTCCCAAAACCCTCGTTCCCAAGCAGATTTTTCGTATCAGACCAAAGGGAAACTCATTGGATGGGGCAATCGTAATTAAATTTCAATTAGTATCAGACAAGAACACGGTGCTAGAATGCGTTAGCAATATGTACAAAACATCTAAACAATCACTTCGCCTTCATCATCTTGGACTTGGATCTGACAGCCGTATATACTTAAATGAAAGTCTCACTCCAGTTAACCGCATAATTCTTCGGAAAGCTTTTCAGCTAAAGCGACGCTGTCCCTCCCAGCTGGCTTCTGTTTACACTCGCAATGGGTGTGTATACGTGCAAAAAGTTCCAAATGGAAAAGCTTTTCGCATAGATCACTCCACCTGCTTAGACTCTATAAATAGTTGCTGCAAATGTCGGTAACAACAATGATAATGAAAGCATATCAACGTAAACTGCTTACCTTTTTGACCTTAGAATTTAATTTCTTTCACTCGAATGAATGCACTTTTTTATTTTTTTGTATTTTACCTTACTTTAATATTGTAATTTTTGTATTTTTCTGTCCTATGTTTCCATTTTTTATTGCCAGTCAGGTTTTTTTGGGATCGTCGTTCCAGTCACGTTTGACAGAGTCTTTTGCCAGGGAGGATTTTATCGTTGTTTTTTGTACATTTTTACTTTTGCGTCAATGAATGGGAATTTTTCCAGTAGCGATGGTAGAAATGATAAATTGCGGGTTTTAATTAATTTTTTTTGTAAACAGCGCGATGGACTACGTATATGTCACATTAATGCACAGAGTTTGTTTGGTAAGATCGACGAATTCAGAAATCTGTTTGTTGGCTCTGACGTAGATATCGTGTGTGTTTCCGAGACTTGGTTTTCGCGTTTGGTTAAAAATCAAATATATGACATGAGTGGTTATAGATTATTTCGAGCCGATAGAAATGATCGAGTTGGTGTTGGTGCAGCCATTTATGTGCGATCTGCTGTTAGGTGTTATCCGGTTGAAAAGTCATCACCTGGAAGTTCAATGCAGTATTACTTTCTTGAAATACGTAATGAAAATAGTAAATGCCTCCTTGGAGTTTGCTATCGGCCGAATAGTCATATAGATATAACACCGCTGTATACGATTCTTGAAAAATATTCAACCCTATTCACACATACTCGTAACATTGTGTGTGGAGACTTAAATTGTAACATGCTCAACAAGGGGATTTCATCTTCATTTGCTGAAAATATGAAATCTCTTGGGCTGAATATTGTAAACACGGTCGCCCCTACTCATTTTACTAGCAACAGTAGTACTCTACTCGATTTATTTGTAGCAAGTGAATGTGCGAGAGATTTCTTTTTTAACCAAACCTCAGCGCCTATGTTCTCAAAGCACGACCTTATCTTTGCCACCTTCAATTTTATGTGTTGCAAGCAATCGCTTCCTTGTGTCTTTAGAGATTTCAGGTCATTAAATATTGATCTCCTTCATTATGATTTGCTTAGAGTAAACTGGCAGCAGTGCTACAATGAAGTGTCGCCCGATGAACAGATTAACAAATTTAATAATATTATAATATTCCTGTTTAATCGACATGTTCCTATTAAATCACTAACGGCCAAATATAAAGTGAATTCATGGTTTACGGCTGAAATAGTCCAACTAATATTTAAACGTGACGTAGCATTTAGAAGATGGAAGCGTTATAAGCTGCCCATATTGCACAAAAGTTTCCAGATGCTAAGAAATTTGGCAAATTTAAAAATACGTAAAGCAAAGAAAAAGTTTTACTCTAAGCGACTAGATATTAACTTGCCATCGAAGACCTTATGGAATAACGTTCGTGAAATAGGTGTTGGTGGGCGTAGCGATTTTGACTTCAGGAATACTGATCTTAATGAGCTTAACAACGAGTTTGTCAAAACTCATTCACCAGCCAGTGCTAACGCATGGTCAGTTGACTCATCTAATGATTCCAGCATGTCTGAATTTGAGTTTTCGTGTGTTGAGCCAACTGATATAGTTAAAGCTATTATGAGTATCAAATCGAAGTCTGTGGGTCTCGACGAAATACATCCTTGCTTTGTTAAGATTATACTACCTCACATCCTTCCTCTACTTACACGCATTTTCAATACTATACTCATGACTTCCGGTTTCCCAAGTGCCTGGAAGATTGCAAAAATAGTCCCCATTCTAAAAAAAACCGGGAACTTCACAATTCTCCCCTGAATTCAGACCCATATCCATTTTGCCGTTTTTATCAAAAGCTATGGAGAGACTTATCCATCATCAGATGTCATCTTATTTACAGCGTAATGCCCTACTATGTAGATACCAATCTGGCTTTAGGTTGCAACACAGTTGTACTTCTGCGCTGTTAAAAGTGTCAGATGACATAAGGTCATCTCTAGATAAAGATCATATCACTTTTCTGAGTTTGTTGGATTTCTCTAAAGCTTTTGACACTGTGAGTCACTCTCAACTTGTCTATAAACTTAGAACTTCTTTCAATTTCTCAATGAGCGCTGCAAAATTGATTTCCTCTTACTTGTCAGGCAGGAGTCAAGCTGTCGTAGTAAATGATAGAATGTCAGATTTCATACCAACTTTTATGGGGGTACCACAGGGATCTATCTTGGGTCCTCTACTGTTTTCAGTTTTCATTAATGATCTGCCTGGTTGTTTAACTCACTCATCAGTTCATATGTATGCGGACGATGTTCAAATGTATTTAAGCTGTAAGTACGGACTTATTGAGGATGCAGTTGCTAAACTAAATGAAGATCTTGATAGTATTAACCTTTGGTCCGAAAGAAATTGCTTACAGCTAAATCCTAAGAAATCGAAATTCTTGGTTATATCCAAAAATGCCGTGGATACAGTTTGTTTACCAATTGTTAGTTAAGGCAATGATATAATTGAATTTACTAATAAAGCCAAGAATCTGGGGATTTGGTTTAACTCTCGATTAAGATGGGATCACCATGTTGGTACCGTTATAGGAAAGATATATGGGTGTTTAAGAAATTTGTCTATGTCACAAGACTTTACGCCCCTAAGCACAAGATTGATGCTTGCTAAAGCCCTAATTGTTCCAATTATTAGTTTTGGTTGCGAAGTTTATTGTAACTGTTCGGCGGAAACCAAGAGAAAACTTGATATTGCATTTAACAACGTTACTCGTTACGTTTATGAACTGAGGCGCTATGATCACATATCGACATTCAAAAATAAAATTCTTGGATGTACTTTGGATGTGTACTTAGAATATTGTACTTTAAAATATTTGCATAAAATCATTGTAACTAAACAACCTTCTTATCTGTATGAAAAACGTCGTTTTTCTAATTCATCACGATCTCTGAGCTTAATTCCTCCGCGCACTACCTGTGTAACTACTGATAGGCAATTTTTTATTCATGCTATTCGCTTATGGAGTTTACTTCCTCTCGGTATTAGACGACTTTGTTTTGTGGGTGGTTTTGCTGATTCTCTCTTCACATATTTGGCTGGCAATAATAGGATAAATGGATCGTAGGGTTTAGGATAGGTTTATTTTCATAAATTTATAATATTCAATTGCACACTAAATGTAAACACCTTTTTTGTTTCCTTGTTTTTATAATCAATTTATTCAAAATAATTTCTTTTTGATCACATCTATACTTTATAGATACTTAATTGTAATCTTTTGTATATGGTTGTTTAATTAAATAAATAAATATCTATATATCTAAATGCTGCGATGGTAGTGTATTCACTAAGTGATTGGCAGGTCGTGCGTTCGAATCCCGACCAGGGCCATGATTTTTATACATTGAATACACACAACAAAAACAGATCTCCCTAAAGCATTTTAGGCGCCACCTGTGGAGAAAAAAATTCCATTGCACCAAACATTTTCCTATCCTTCTTTCTTTCATACAGTAAGTAGTACCGAAAAACAGGCAATGAACCATTTGGTGGGAGCTACTTGCAGCAACAAACAAAAAAGAAATCCCTTTTGCGCACGCAAATTATAAAAAAAATGATTTCTGCAATAATACATTTTTTTTAAGCCACAAGACAATATATTAGAAATTCCAGCTTTCTAGCTCAAGACTCGATTTTTTTTCGATAAATTTGTGAGCGTGTGAGTGGGCAGATTTTGGACATTCTTAAACTTCAATATTTCGGGGCACTAGAGAATATATGGTTCAAATGTTTGCTTTCTAGCTGTAGTTTGAAGGCCTTATTTCTGCCGACGAACGGACGGATGGACATGGCCATATCGACACTACTATCGATGCTGATCATGAATATAGTAACTTTTAGGGGTCTACGGGCAATATTAAGGTATGTTTAAAGCTATGAGCCAAAATTAATAAACCCTTAAAATAGAGTATAAAAAGATGACTCAGCGCACTTTATCCAACAAAAATTGTCAGTACAGGCCTTATGGAGGAGCTTTTTTTCTACCAGTAGTGCCTGTAGATACTCTTACGGCACTCAAACGCAAGAATTGCCACTGAAATAAAAACCAAACCACTGTCATACCAAGGAATTGTTGTTGTAATTTTCCTAAAATTCGCATACAACCCACCACAACCAGTCTCCCACACGGTCGAATGGGAATGAGCATGATCGTCTTGTGTTCGCTTGCTATTATCCTCCACCAAAATAAGCAGTGTGTGTGACTGAAGCACATCAGAAGAGTATTACCATCTCTACAATGAAGCATATCATTAAGGGTTTTTCTATTGATTTTGTCGAAGAACTTTCGGTTATGGTGCTTTTGAGAACGAATTATTACGTGGGGTGTTGCCATTCGGTTTTAATTTGATTGTATTTATATTGTACAGCTGCACAAGTGCAGTTTTTTTTACCATCTGTTTAGGTATATGACATTGCGTCGTGGTTATATAATTTTGTATTCTAATTGCCTGATTGTGTCTACCTTTCACAATATACATATAGCGGAAAGGACTGGGAAATGTTTTTAGAAAATCTTGCTGATTGAGTTTATGTCGCAAACTGTTTAAATTAAAAAAAAAAGTAAATACATCCTTTCATCTCATTATGTACCTGTTTGTATGATGTCTTTGTTTTTCCGATTAATAACGCCTGTTTTGTCAATGAATACGGGAATTCCCAAAAGGAAGATCTCAAATTAGGTAGGGATGCAATCATACCTATACATAAGTTAGCGATAGAAGTATAATAAGAATGGCAAATTTTATTAAAATTCTAGGTATTGAAACCTCTTAGGTAGGATTTTATTAGAAATTTGATTGCCAATTATAAAAGCATGATCTGTATTTTCTATATAATAAAATAATTTAAAATGCTACCCGCACTCACTATTCCACTCGGACGAAGTCGCGGACACAGCTAGTTGTTTATATGAATAAAGAGAAACATGGCTACAAAGTCTTCAAAGGATCTAAGTGTAGAAAAGAAACAACAAATTGTTGATGCAACTGAAAAATTCTATGGCATTTTTAAAAGTAAATCGGAAGCCATAGGAAATGCAGCTAATGTTTTTTCTGTTACGGAATGAACTGTGTACAGGCTTTTAAGGGAAAAATCAATCAAAGTCCACATTTCACCACCAAAGACAAAAAAATAAATCCGGTATCAAGAGCAAGGTCGATGATTTTGACAAATGTGCCATTAGGCGGATAGTCCATCAGTTTTTATGGATAATGACCTTCCAACGCTAGACAAGATTTTATTGGAAGTACAAAAAAATGCAAATATAACAAAATTAAGCAGATCAACTTTGCATACAATATTAAAAAAAGATCTCGGACTTAAATTCGTCAAACGTCAGCGAAAGAATCTGTTGTTGGAAAGAAGTGACATTATTTCTTGGAGATGAAGATATTAAGGCGAAGTAAAAAGAATTAGAGAAAAGAAAAGAAAAAATTAGAAAATTAGAGAAAAGAAAAAAAAAATCTTTTACTGATGAGACCTGGCTCAACGAGGAAGTTCTACAGGTTTTGTCGATGGAGGACTTTTATGCTTCATTTCTGGAAAAACCGGAGACTACCACGAGGACATGAACGCTGATGTGTACGAGAAATGGTTTAAAGATATTTTAATAGTTTTGTCATAGTTTTGGACAATGCTTCCTATCATTCCAGAAAGCACCATCCACTTCCACGAGAAAAGATGAAATAAAAAAGTGGTTGAGGTCTAATGCGATAAGTTTCGAGGATGATATGGTTAAAGCAGAGTTGCTTGAAATCGTTAAACGTTACAAAGTCAAGTATGAAACATACGTCGTGGATGAAATGGCTCAAAATGCGGGACATAAAGTGCTTCGCTTGCCGCCTTATCACTGTGACCTTAATCCAATAGAATTGGTTTGGGCTCAAGTGAAAGGGGTTGTTGCAAGCCAAAACAAGTCATTTAAAATGGCTGAAATAAGAGACTTACTAAAGACTTAATTACTCATCGGATTAGTTGAGTAGTGATATTAGAAATTAGTATTTTATGTTTTACAATATTTATAATGAATAAATTGGATTACAGTGATATATTTTTCGTTTTGATTTTTTTTTTTGTGTTACGAAATTTATATATTTTGTTGGTCTACTGGACATACCCTTAGAAAACGCGCCTTTTTTTATCTTACCAGAAAAGGAAAAAGATAAACGGAATTTATTTCGTTCCGCAATATTTTTATTTTAAATTGGAAGATGGTAACCCTAATAGAATTGCTCTCTGAGTTATGGCGAATTATCATACACACTACGTCAACCCTGTGAGAGCTTTAAAGAGGGACCGATTTATGTAAGTCATTGCAACCAGACTGAGAGACAAACATCCTATCTTCCCTGCACTGACAATTTTTCTTGGACAAAGTATAGTAATGGAGTAATTTTTATGAAAAAAAAAGAAGGTAAAGCTATTAATTTTTTTTTTACTGAAATATCATTTAACGAAAACGAAAAGGGATTCTATAGTATACGGGCTTATAAAATATATTCCAAATGTAACAAGTTGTGTGCATCGGGTTATGCAGCGGTCACGTCATTAATAGTCTGTTTGATAAATGTGAGTTACATATAGCTCTTACCTTAAAAGTTCTGATATGGTTAAGGTTTCGTACACAAGTGACGGACACAAATTTGTTTTCATGAATTCATAATGAAAGTAAGGAAGTTTTCTTGGAAGAATGATCTGCTCTCTGTAGTGAGGAACGAACGTAAAACGTATTTCTTGTTGGGGACATTAACATTTAAGATCCATCTCTTTTAAATGAAAAATACATATCGTTAATATCTGCGTACGGTTAAGAGTTTTGTATTAATGGTCCCACTAGGCTCTCCTGGTCCTCTCAAACGTGTATCGATTACACTCTTTTGCCAGACAGGATCGTAATACGAATTTTTCTTTGATTAGTACGATATCAGATTTTAAAATAATTGATCACTGCATGCCATGCCTCTTTTTCAAAGGAAGGCAAGCTGAGCAATCAACGGATCCAAAGCTTCTTCTTACACCAAATAGAATCGATTTTGATAGGCTCAATGCACGCTTGCTTGCAGAGAATAGGTCCAGTGGTATATCGTGAAAATAATCCCTCCAGAGTTTTTGATTTGTTTTGTTAGTATTTAAATGATCACGTTGGGATGTGTTCTATAGTGTCTGACAATATATCAAGATTTAAAAGAAGTAAAAAACGTGGATGTCTGATTTATTGTTTAAATTCAAGTTTAATTCCGTAAATCACTTGAGAAAATAAAAAAGAAGTAGCCATTGCGGTTTCTTTTTGCAAAAAGAGTTTCTACATGGATAAATTTAACAGATCTTAAGGGGATCTTAAAAAAGAACGACGCGTTGTCAATGAGTTATTTAGTAAAAATGTGCTTGCAAATATACCAGCATGCATAATTTACGAAAATAGAGATATAGGCACTTCTGATGACTTAGCTAATGTCTTCAATACGTTTTTCACTAGTGCTACCGCTGGTTCATTATCTCATAATGCTTTTACAAAAAAAAATGTTTCGGCAAGGAAAGTGAGCAAAATAATAGTTTCTTCTTTCGTCTTATAGGTCCTTCTGAACTGTATAGGTATATCATGATGCTTTATAAATCGAATTCATCTACTTATTTAACTACAGTTTTTCTATTGATTTTCTAAAAAGGATTGTATTAAATATTTGTGTTGTATTGGCACATATCCTTAACAAAAGTATATATGTCCAATGAAACTTTTCCTGATAGTATGAAGGTAGCTGAGGTTATCCTTTATTAATGACCTCGCAACTGTTGTCAAAAACATACTCGTATATATGCAGACGATGTACAACTATACATAAGCAGTAAGCGCGGTCTCATCACTAATTCTGTCCATAAGCACAATCAGGATCTTAAGAATATCCATATCAGCTCACGAGTCACGACACACCAACTTTTTGTTCACGCCATTCGCCACTGGAAAGCAATTCCCCTCAGTTTAAGACGGCCCCAGGATGCAAACACGTTTAGTGATACTCGCTTTCGGCACATTGCAGGCATATAAATACAGAAGGTACTACTTAAGTTAATTAAAAATCGTTTTCTTTTTACTTCTTTTAAATTGTTTTTTTCTTTATTTGAATTTTAAACGATTGTTTATATATAGTTTAGCTTAGTCATACTTTTTTCTTTTCTTTTTAATATAAAACAACAATACATATTTTTTCAGTTAACATGAAGTATTACAATCGAAAGGGTTTTTTTTACAAAATTCACATCTATAACTTGAACGATTTTGTAAGTCTATTATAAATGTTGTTACTGATGAATAAATATGAAATATGCAATATCCTATCTTTAATAAAGATAATAGAAAAATATTGAATAGACCAATATCCCTCCTTTTAGCACTTTCCAAAATCTTTGAAAAAGTAGTAAAGGTTAAATTAATGGATTTTCTTGCAAAAAATTGTTTTTCAGTCACAAAAAAACGGATTTAGAAATTGTATGTCGACGGCGCTTTTGAATTTTTGTAGTGAGTTATTATGATATACAGTTTAAATAATACATAATAATACTCCTGCGCTATAAATAGATATAAAAAGGCCTCCGATACCGTTGACCAAGTACACCTTTTAGACAAATTACAAAAGGCTGGCTGTAGAGGCTTTTGCTTGCTTGGTTTGCTTCTTTCTGAATTGCAGCAGGTAAAAGGTCAAGATTGGATGGGCTCTATAAACTCAATATAAAGTATTGACTTAAAAAATAAGACGACTTGATTTGCGGTGATATAGCTTGTTCTTGTTCTTGTTATTCTGTTCTCAATTTAGTTAAAGTACTTAATCACGATTTGGAGGGCATAACGCATTGGTTTTGTATTCATAAACTAGTCATTAGTAACAAAACAAAATTATATTTTTTTAAACTATCCGCGGCGGATCTTCACATCCCAAGTTAGTTCCAACACTTTTAGTTCTATCTGAAATATTAACACATATGATAGGCACGTGTTCCAACAATCTATAACCCTTGATTGTAACCCAGAAACACAATCATTTTGAAATCATCTGAAAGAAACGCCGCCATTTATATTCTACAAAGTCCTCAAAGGATTGGAAATTTAATCAATCTGAACCGTACTGCCTATGAGCTTGTAGTAACGAAAGATCTCTGGCAACTATTCCCTCTCACAATAAGCATGTTTTCCTGATAGGTCACCGATTGAGATACGATGTATCCGAAAACCGATTTTGTTCAACAGAGAAATTGAAAAATGTCTGCTTAATCTTGATTTCAATGAAGTCAACAATTTTATCAGAAAATTTCATGCTGACAATCTATCCACCTTTTTACCTTTTTAATCTTCTTTGGTGTTTAACTCAATTACCACACAATAAACTTTTTTTTTATTGCATTGTTTATGTAACTCGATGCATCCGCCACTAGTTTCTATATCTAAAGGATGTATCTTTCTATTCCTCTGTATAAATAGTATGAAGAACACTTAAAATCTAGCCTATGTAGGAATGATGTATATGATTTATTATCGATTAAAAGTTTTTAAGTCAAAATTGTAAATTGTTACTGTGAATTTATTCATAAAATGGAATAAAAACACAATCAATGAAATGGAGGTTAACAGAGCAGCACTTCCATTGCAGCAGTGGGAGTTCCTTTCATCGCACTTATAATGCATAAACACGCAAGGTTCTGTACTTTAGTCAGACGGCTTTTTGATAAGAAAAACTACATGTTAAGTCTGCTACGTAGTTTATTGTTGTTAATGTAGTAAATGAAACTTATGTAGCGGACGCAGTTTCAAATTTCAAACGACCTGTCTGTGGTCCCTCTGAAGTTTATCTTTGAATTTATTTTGAAGGTGTACATACTCTAGTTAAAATGAGCAACAAAAGGACATATATTCTGTCCTTTTTAAAAATACAACAGACTTAAGACATCAGATTCCGTGTTTGCATATAGCTTAAGTTACATGGCAAATATGTATGTATTAGTAGGTAAAGTTAAAAAAGTTATTCCTGCATTTCTTTCAGTCTGTTGGAATGTGTTGTCACCGGCAGTATAAGCTGATGGTCTGATATTCTTCAAACTATGGCAAGTAAGGTAGAATTCAAATCAAAGTTGAATTTTTACTCCATTGTGCTCTTTATTAGAAATTAATTAAAGTAAATTAGGCATATAGTTTAAATTAAATTAAATTAAAAAAATAAATTAAGTATGGCCTATTCTAGCAACTTAATGGTCCGCAAAGTTTAGTTTTGGGTCTTGAACAATACCCAGACAGAGGATCAACTTCGTGGTGTTGACTGATAGAGCCTGCTCACGGCAGCATTTCCCAACTATGTTGTACGCTAATTTCATACGCTCGCAAAGTGTTGGTAAGTTACTACCACTGACAAAGGATAATGTGCATTATTCAAAATTTTAGGTTAGAAGGGACAATGGTTTATCAAAATCCATCGGGATCCAACGTCAGCAGCGAAGCCAGAACATGTGGCTCAAGTTCGACGCGAAATTTTACGCAATCCGTGTAAATCGATAAGGAAGACTGCGACCTGTACTATAATGAAAAATCAACAGTGCACTTTTTTTTTGAAAGAGAGCCTAAAGTTTCACCCACAGAAGATGTAAATCGCGCAGTGTCTCAACGAAAACGATTATTCTTTATGAGAAACTTTAGCAAGAACGATGCTGAAACGTTTTCGAACACTACGAATGCTTGGAAAGATATTGTTGACCAACGAAGCACATTTTCATATCAATAGCTATGTTAATTAACAGAGCATGGGATACTAGTGCCCCTACAATCCTAGGGACCCAAAAACAACAGTGTGGTATGCAGTTACTGCCCGAGGGTTTGTTGGCACTTATTTTTTTTAACCAGCGAAAAACAGATACTGCTGACGTGTATTGTTGAAAGATCCACAAATTTTTGGTACCATAAGTCATCAACTGCAGCTGTTGCCCGTACATATAACATAATACAATTTCAGCAAAACGGACTCCACACACAGCTAGAGTTTTAATGGAGAATTGATGGAGAATTGATATTTCCCAATAAATTAATCAGCAAGGTGAGAGAGATACTGCGGGTATCTCGGTCACTGGGCCTTACACCGTGCTACTTTTTCTTATGGCGATACCTGAAGTCGAGGGCTTACAGTAACAATCCCCGTAAACCAACGCTTTGTCTAGCGCTTTCACAAATTTAAGAGTCTGATTGCAAGATTGTGTTGAGAGGAATGGAAAGCATTTAGACGATATCTTTTATACAACATAAAATTCGCATTGTGAAACTCCATTTTGTATTAATAAATATATTTTTTTTTATTTAATAATTAAAATTTCCGGGAACACACTTTAGTTATTCGGGAGAAATCTCTTAAGATTCCCTACTGGGATATTGAAGTCACACACAAACTATAGACGCGTTTTATTTGGAAGTCATTACCCAGCTCCATCAAACAACAACAAACCATAAGTGAAGATAAATGGATCAGTAAGAGAGGAAACATAAACAGTATGTTTCTTAATTCATTCGGAATACTCGGAATATTCCGCATTCATTTCTAGTGAAAGGACGTGTAAGGCAATTATTGGGTGTTTCAATAACCGCAGAAAACCTGCGCTAGTACAATACTGCATTTATTTCCTTATGCATTGTTGAACTCGTGACCTAGTTCAATTTTAATGTAAATGGTAAATGATAAACGTCAAGAAAAATGGCAGCCAAACAAATTTTGTTGAACTTGATTTTTGATTTGCTTACAGAAAAAGAAAGACACAAATAACTTGCGAACAAAAAACTGAAAGAAAATTATAACGGCAACAATTTTAAGCTTAAAAAAACATCGCTTATTTCAAAAAAAAAATGCATTCTTTATGAAGGTGATTTCGAGATGCACATTCATTATAAGCTTTTTCCTATTTATAATACAATATACAAAATTTAAATGTTAATTTCCATAGTTTGTTGAAAACGAATTGAAAATATTTTGGAAAATAAAAAAAAATTGTTGCTGCCTCGTTCGACTTGGTGATTGTAGATGCATTTTCAAATTTCTCGCCCTTTTCTCTTTCTGTAGAAAATAAATTATGGCTGCACAATCTTCACGACGCCGACGAAAGAATGACGTTTATGAACTATAACTGTAGGTATAGGTACTGCAGTTGATCCATGTTAGTGCGATCAAAAATCTGACTTAGAGTAGGAGCGCATATGCGATTTCAATCGCACGACTGCTTAGTCGCCAAAAATGTAACACACACATTTCAATGTGAATGCGCGCACATAACATCTACAAATCGCAGCGTTTATTATCCCGCGATTTGTTCCATTTTAAGCGCGACGCGATTGTCGCCAAAATAAATGCCTCATATCAATTTCAAGCAATATACACACACTTGCGATTTAAATCGTTGCGATTAAAAAATTGTTGTCGCAAGAAGATGTTGGTATGCACGCACTTGCGGTTTTGTATCGCATCATAATTTAGTCGCAAAATATGACCCCCTTGGTTTTATACATGAATGCACACATATGCAACTAAATATTCGCAGCAATTAAAAAAATGCAGCAAGCTCCATTTTTAGAAACAATTTTTTTGCCGCAAGTGCGCCCGAGTTCATGATCACCCATATGATACAGTTTATTTTGCGACAGAACAATCGTCAACAATCTGCCGTTTGTTAGACGTAGCGGATATTTGGTCGCATGTGGGTGTATTGACATTAAAAGCAGTATGTTCTATTTTTTTGCGGCTAAATACTCGTGCGACAGAAGACCACAAGTGCGTGCATTATAATTTTTTTTTTGCGACTACGATTTTTCTATCGCTGCGACAAAAAATCGTATATGCGCCCCTAGCCTTAATGAATATGGATAATGCTGTTCTTAGTTAGGCAGACGTCTATGAAAACTTCAATTTTCTCGTTTGACAGATGCACTTGATCAACAAAAAAGGAAGCAACAACCAGCATTTATTGCAATTTTATTTTTATTTTATTTCCTATTTTTTACATAAAAGTGAATTTTATTTCAAGATTATATAGTTTCGATATTTGTTTACTCAAAACTCTCCTGTTGACATGAAATGCCCCATAAATTCTTATGAGAAGTACCAAACTAATTTGTACAGCCAAAATAAATCAAGTGTTGCAGGACTTCGCCAGAGCGATTACGAAACAAAGAACTATTTGGATTGACTAGGCACAACAACTAAATAGGTAGATGATTGTCATTTGGACCATTAGCATGGTTATGGTATATTCCAGATACAAAATTTGAAAAACTTTCTTTTTTATTCCTAACCCAGAAAAAAATAAAGAAACACATTTCGACCTTTAAAGGAAATGTCATATCGTTTCAAGAACTTTGCACTGTTTTTCTAATGTCTAAATACGTCAGTCTGAACATAAACAAATCTTGATAAGAACACGCGTCAATCTCATGTACCGATATTAAGTAAGCGGTGTTGTTTATTATTATTATTAAATTGATTATGATTTCAGAGATAATTTTAGTAATGCTTTATGTATTTTTACGTTAATTTAATAAAGTGTACTTCTGGGTCGTATGAGACTTCCGAAACTGGGTGTTTACCAACTTCTCGTTAGAACCATTTACGAGAAAACATTTAAACATTCATTAAAAAAAAAACAATACTGTGAAGAAAACGTATAATATTATACTTTGTATAAAGGGTTGTTTTTGATTGATATATTTTCCAATAGCGATGCCTTTTCAGCCAAGCTGTAATTTTTAACATTTCCTTGACATTTATATCAAGTATTATTTGACAAATTATCATTAATCGACCCAGAATACTTCCGTATCAATTAGACTTATATTAAAAATCGAACGTTAGGTACTCTTATAGAAAAATCGTATTTTGTACCGAGACTCTTTTCGGCTCAATGGGTTTTGTAAAAATTGCCGTTTCTGGAGTGAGGCAAATCCACAAGAGACTCCAGTACAAGCGCAAACGTGCACTGTTTGGTGTAGTCTTTACGCTGGCGGCATCATCAGTCTGCATTTTTTCAGAAATACGACCGGACCACGCATTGCAGTAAATGGCAAATTAACATGACATACGTGCCATACGAACTGGTAACGAGAACCTGCGATGTTGTATGTAAACTCTCTTACCTCCTCGATGTTGTTGATATAAGTGAATTTTCGTTCTAGGACATATTTTTCGTCCTAGGACATATGATTATTTGTTTGTTGAAAGCAATTTTGCCTGATCTTCTATCGCCATGAAAGCCTCTACCACGGCAAACTGAGATCGGCCGATGATGGTAATATCGTCCGCGTATCCCAGTATTTAGACAGATCTATTGAAGATAGTCTCTTTCGTATTGACACCTGCCATGCGCACTATCCGCTCCAGAACAAGATTGAAGAAGGCACATGAAAGCGCATCTCCAAATCGTTAGAATACATTTTTTGTTTTAAATTGATCTTTTTCTTCATAAAAATTGTTTTGTTTTCTATAGCCAGCCCTGTTGTAGGTTATTTAATTTTATGATTAGTTAGTTAGTTACCGAACGTTATTAGCGTTTATTTTTATTTGACAGTACCTACAATTAAAAAAATAATACATTTGAATGGGGTTGCCACGAAATTATTAAGTTTGAAAAATGTTTAAGAGTCTTATGTAAAATACGAGGGCGGGTCAATAAGTCCGTGACTTTTTGAATTTCTGACCTCTTTACTAAAACGGCAACACTGCTCCTGTCAACAGGCATCTGTCAGTTGACTCCTGTCAAAATTTAAACTTGCTGCGTCAGTTAGTTTGTGTTTGACAGCTATTTTTATCAGACTACTCACTAATTTGAGGAGAAAATGGAAAAAAGTGAATTTCGTGTGCTTATTAAGCATTATTTCTTGCGAAAAAAAACCATTACCGAGACCAAGGCTAAGCTTGAAAAATACTATGGGGACTCTGCACCATCGATTTCAATGGTAAAAAAGTGGTTTACTGAATTTCGTTGTGGCCGTACAAGCACTGAAGATGCCGAACGTCCTGGACGCCCAGTTGAGGTCTCTACACCCGAAACAATCGAAAAAATTCACGATATGGTGTTGGCCGACCGAAGATTGAAAGTGCGAGAGATTCTGGAAGCCGTAGGGATCTCGAATGGCTCAGTGGTTTCAATTTTGAATGATCACTTGGGCATGAGAAAGCTTTCCGCAAGATGGGTGCCGCGTTTGCTCACAGTCGACCACAAACGCAATCGTGTAACAACTTCACAGGAAGGTTTGGCGTTGTTTAATCGCAATATGGAGGAGTTTTTGCGCCGTTTTGTAACCGTGGACCAAACATGGATCCATCACAACACACCAGAGACCAAACAACAGTCAAAACAGTGGGTTTCTAAGGGTGAATCGGCGCCAAAGAAGGCCAAGGTGGGTTTGTCAGCCAATAAAGTTATGGCGACTGTTTTTTGGGATGCACGCGGGATAATCCACATTGACTACCTGCAAGAGGGAAGAACAATCAATGGGGAATATTATGCCAACTTATTGGACCGATTCAATGACGATTTGAAAAAAAACCGACCTCATTTGGCCAAGAAAAAAGTTCTTTTCCACCAAGACAATGCAAGGGTGCACACATGTGCAGTTGCCATGGCAAAAAACCATGAATTGGGCTATGAATTGCTCCTCATCCACCCTATTCTCCAGATTTGGCTCCAAGCGACTACTTCTTGTTCCCAAACCTGAAGAAATGGCTTGGTGGAAAAAGATTTGACTCCAATGATGAAGTCATCTCGCAAATAAAGGCCTATTTTGAGGACCTCGACAAATCATTTTTTTTGGAAGGGATAACAAAATTGGAGAAGCGTTGGACAAAGTTTATAGAGCTCAAGGGAGACTA
Organism: Portevinia maculata; assembly: GCA_949715645.1. Lineage (NCBI taxonomy): Eukaryota > Metazoa > Arthropoda > Insecta > Diptera > Syrphidae > Portevinia > Portevinia maculata. The sequence goes on along the minus strand of OX454525.1, from coordinate 152,121,164 downwards.
CATTGAAAAATAAAAAAAAAAATTTATCAAAAAATCTGTGTTTTATTCCAAAAGTCACGGACTTATTGACCCGCCCTCGTAGTCCAACATTTATCAAAAAAATAAAATGATTTAACTCTTGCAAATTTAAAGGTTTTATATATATATATATTTGTAGGTACTCATCTTCATTATTATCAAATGGAAATATTAATAAGTAAGTCTGATGTCTAGTCACAATAAAGAACAATACATGCATTCTTTTTATACCCTATTCTAGGGGTATATTAATTTTGACGCATAGTTTGCAACATACCTTAATATTGCCCGTAGACCCCTAAAAGTTACTATATTTATGATCAGCATCGATAGTAATGTCGATCTAGCCATGTCCGTCCGTCCGTCCGTCCCTCCGTCGGCAAAAATTAGGCCTTTAAACTGGACCTAGAGAGCTGAAATTTTAACCATATACTCTCTAGGGTCCCGAAATAATCAGGTTTACGAATTTTCGAAATCCGCCCACAGACACGACCACAAACTCAAAAAAACAAAATTTTGGAAAAAATCGAATTTTGAGCTAGGAAGCTGAAATTTTTTATATATGATCTATGACTCCTAAAACTGCTCGGGATAAATTTTTTTCAAAATCCGCCCACTGACACGCCCACAAATAAATAAAACAATTTTTTTGAAAATCCAAAGTTTGAGCTAGGGAGCTGAAATTTATAATATATACTCTCTAGGGGCCCTTTATGCTCATGTGTTAATTTTTTTTAAATCCGCCTACTGACACTCCCACAATTAAATAAAACAATTTTATTGAAACACCCAAGTTTGGGCTAGGGAGGGTTTTTTGGTTACAATCCTTTAAATAACAAAATATGTAGAGCGTTCTTAACAATTCAACCATACTTAGACTTTTGTCACGCCCACTTATGAGGGATAGGAATAAGAATAGGGTATCCAACAGTTCGCCCAAGCGGACTGTAGCCCGTCCCTATGTTTCTCAAGTATTTTGATCATTTTAGGTTAGGTTAGGTTAGGTTTATGTGGCTGTCGGCAGAAACCGACACACTTACACCAATTAGGTCCATTGTGATACCACGTATGTATTATCTACCTCAACTCTGTAGATGGGACTGGCCAACGACACACGGTTGTTCTCAAACGGTCCCCCATCTACGTACTAACCGCGCCCAACGTCGTTTAATTGCGGTGATCTGACGAGAACCGATTAACTCGACGTGTTATGGTCGTTGGTTAATCATTTTATAAAAAAATCTTTTTCTTCCTCCACGGCGCGGCGATGCTATGATCAAGATTAAATGGTTTATAACTTTTCCACTTTGCCGCATTCCAACTGATGGCGTTTGCCGGTCCGACCACAATGAATAATGGCAGGCCTCCCGGTTTAAGATCACTTCATAGCTGAGGTCATTAAAAAGCTGGTGGTAATGCATTTTTTTTTTTTTTTTTTTTTTAATTCTGGCTCGCCAAGGCGATTTATAAATTCGACCTAAAAGATCTTTTGTACCGTATGGGCCAGAAAAGTTTAAACTAGTAGAATTTCCACTTTCCGTGTAAAGCGGACAATTTTACCAGTAGAAGAATTCTTTATGTCCTCGGGGCTCATTTGCTCCCTGAAAAAGATCTTCTTTCTAATTCCATTAAGGGCTGGACATTCACATAAAATGTGTTCAGCTGACTCGTCCTCTTCAAGACAGAGTCGGCACTCAGGAGAGTCTGATATTCTCATTTTGTGTAGATGATATCTTAAACCATGGTGACCAGAAAGGTAACCTACTAGGTTTTTGATATTATGCCTGCTTAGCTTTAGACATTTGCTGGCATTTTGATTGAAGGGCCGAATGGCTCGTTTGGCCTGTCTTAGACCTGGGATACTTTCCCAAAGATTCATAAATTTTCTATGTTCCCAGCTTTTAATTGCTGCCGTTGCTGCTGATCTAGGAGTGCAGCAGAAAGGTTCGGGACCTATGAAAGGTGTTTCTGAACCTCTTCTACCCCGACATGACTACCTCATTTTTTCCCGATTTCAACACGTGCATGCTCCCACTATTAATTATTATTTGATCTTCCTTTTACGACACCGTTGATCTCCAGGCGTGTCAATTCACGGATTTTTGCATGCACACTTGCAAACTGTCCCGCGTTTCAGGATATTAAATGTGTCGCCTAACTCACTTGAAAGGTAAAATTGCCCATATGTAATTTTCTCCCCTTATCATAAAATTAAAAATAAACATAGGGACGGGCTACGGTCCGCTTGGGCGAACTGTTGGATACCCTCTTCTTATTCCTGTCTATATATATATCCACGGGGCACTTTCCCATTTGATTATATACCTCTAAATATGAATTACGTTTTTTTGTTTTTTTTTTTTTTTTTTTTTTTTTTTTTTTTAAGATTTAGAGGTCGCTACCAGCTGTCAAAATTTTTACAAAAAGCCCTCGCCTTGACCCCTCTTCTGTACCGATGCGTCGAGATTCAGCCCGCCCCGCACTTCAGTTCTAATAAGTCATTTACGAGAGCGCACGCGTTTTATTTGTAAAAGTCATAGTAACGTGTTTTAACGTGTTGCAATGGCGTCTAAAAGTAGCGGACTCAGTAAAGCTACTAGAAATCAAAGTAAGGTTTGGCTTATCGGTCAATTATTATCCGAATTAAGAAAATCAACATTGCCATCCATCTTTAAAGATTTTGTAATATTTTTAATGTCCTGTGTATAAAAAAAAAAAAAAAGATTTTGAGTTTTTTTTTAAATTCAAACCTTGGTACCGACCCCTAAATGTCATTTGAAAAATTCCATAAAAATCCTGAAATAGTTTCTTATGGTATATAATCAAACTACGTGGTGCCCCGCGAAATTAATGAAAAAAAATATTTTCTTAGCAATAACGACCACCCTAATATATATATTATATCAGCTCCCTAGCTCAAACTTTGGTGTCAGTGGGCGGATTTTGAAAATATTTACACCAAAGCATAAAGGGCCCCTATATATTTCAGAGCTCAAACTTTGGTTTTTCATTAAAACTGTTTTATTTAATTGTGGGCCTGTCAGTGGGCGGGTTTTAGAAATTGTATCTTCTGAGCAGTTTTAGGAGTCAAAGATCACATATAAAAAATTTCAGCTTTCTAGCTAAAAATTGGATTTTTTCGATAAATTTGTTTTTTTTTGAGTTTGCGGGCGTGACTGTGGGCGGATTTGAAAAATTCTTAAACTTGATTATTTCGAGCCCCTAGAGAGTATATGGTTAAAATTTCAGCTCTCTAGGTCCAGTTTAAAGGCCAAATTTTGCTGACAGGCGGATGAACGGACATGGCCAGATCGACATTACTATCGATGCTGATCATAAATATAGTAACTTTTAGGAATCTAGGGGCAATATTAGGGTGTGTTACAAGCTTCGCGTCAAAATTAATATACCCTTAGAATAGGGTATAAGGATCAAAAAGCTAATAAAAACCATTTTACTTTCATTTATTCATTAGAGAAAAGTAATTTCAACCGCTTTGGTTCTGCACCAAATGGGTATCTCATTGTAAATTTTTTTTTGTATTTTTCCATAATTTTCCATAATTTTTTATCGTGAATGTTGAAATAATCATACTGTAACAACGGATTATTTATAAGAATAATATATTAATTTTATAAAGCAACTAAATTAAAAAGAAGAATTGGAATTATATAACTTTCACATCAAAAAAATTGTAAACTTACAAAATCAAACTTTTGACCATTAGTGTCCAAAAAAAGCACATACATTATGATCATTACCAAAGTATTATTTACAAGAACTGTATAACAAAAAGCTCCTTTACTGGCATTTCTATGTAACAAAAAAAAAGCTGTCAAGCAGTATAAAGGGAGGAACATAATTTTATGAGGCTGACTTGAGTTTGAGATTTTCCTCTTGTAGAATTTCGTCGCAAGCTAAAATACCACACTTGAACCAATTTTTTTTTCTTGAGATCCTATTACTCGATATTTCGATCAATACACTTTGTATTTGGCGTTAGGTCTTATCGCCCGAAACCATAACGCCCAAATTGAAAAATGTCATAAAGCCTAAAACATTGCTATAAAATTTACACAAATTTGGGCAATTTGACATTGATTTTGGGCGTAATTGCATTATATTTGCTCAAAATGGCGTTTCGTCTTATAGCCCAAGTTAGTTCTCGTTTTATAATTAATGAACAGTTTCTTAATATAAGTAACCTGATCTAACAATTAGATTCAAAAGAATCAAACCCAGAAAGAAAGTGTCCGAAGCGATGTAATCCCATAACTCGAGATTGGACAAACCGATTTTGATTATTTATACTTTGTTGGAAAGGTATTTTCTCAGTACGGGTTTAAAAAAAATAAAAAATCAAAATGTCTTATTTTCACTTATTTTCGATTTTTTTTAATTTTTTTTTTCTTTCATTTTGTATTTATTTATTTTGGCAACATATCGTATCACAATTGAACTGTCAGATAGACACGCAACCGTAACGCCATCTATTATCGATCATAGCGCTGTGCCATTTGATTCAGTTGCGCAGTTTCTTCATTCGTTGCTGTTTCAGCGTCCATATTGCACTTTTATACATAAATAAAAAACACATTAAGAGGAATATAAATCCAAAATTTTATGAGCCAAGACAAACTTTTTCTTACGTTCACCCTCTGTCAACAATAACAAACCTACATTGTGTATTGCACCCAAAGCCAAATATATGAATTATAATCAAAAATATATAATTGAAGCCCATGTGTTCATACATTGCCAATAAACTTATGTTTATTTTGCCATTGCCCCTGCCTTTCATTTCATTATTATTCACAAATTCAATTTAGAATGAATTTTTCCAAAGGTAAGGTACATAATGTAAATATGTACATGATTTTACTCAGATTCAATTTGTCTTAATTTCATATTCCTAACATGTTTCCTCATGTGTTTTCATGTTGATATATATTTGATTTCTGTTTAATGGAATTTCTTAATCTTAATGTAATCTATATATATAAAAGAAAGTGTCCGAAGCGATGTAACCGCATAACTCGAGATTGGCCGAACCGATTTTGATGATTTATACTTTGTTGGAAAGGTATGTTCTCAGCACGGGTTTTAGAAGAAAAAAAAATTTAAATTTTAAAATGGCTTATTTTGACCACCCAGCGTGTACGACAGGTTTTTTCGATTTTTTTTAAATTTTTATTTTTTTTTTTCATTTTGTATTTATTTATTTTGGCAACAACAAAATAAAGAATCACATTTGAATGTAACATATCGTATCACAATTGAACTGTCAGATAGACACGCAACGTAACGCCATCTATTATCGATCAATGGAGAAGCCAATTTTGTTTCATGTTTGGTGGCGCTGTCGGATTCGGATTTCTTCATTGCGATTTTGTGAGTTTTTGTGAATTAAAATTGATATGAGAATATATCTATATCTATTTATATATATATGTATATAAAAATCAATCCATATTTGCGTTTGTTGCCGGTGTTTGGCAAAACGCGTTAACCGATTCCAATGAAATTTTTTTTTTAAGAAAGGTGACGTCTATACGAAGGATCCCTTCAAGCAAAAACACTGACCCAACTTTTCCCGTCATTTTTGGATCCGCGATATATGAGGCGTTCCACGCACACATTTGTAAATTGACTATAGCTACATTGCCAATAAGAAGAAGAGCGAGAGTCGAGTGTAGTTATTTGTAATGGCAGATTTGTTCATCTGTCACTGACACTGTCTCTGGCTGCAGCTGCAGATATAATTTTCTTTAAAAGGTAAACTACAATTGAATTTATTATTGCATACAATTATTTGCTTAATTAAACTTTGTTTGAATTTAGATTTATCAAAATAAAAAAAAAAAATAGCAACCGATGAAGACGAGACTACCAATCGTGGTCCAAATTTCGATGATTTTAATGCTACATTGCTACCGCCACAAATGTATGCTGAAATTAAGTAACATACATATGTATAGATAACATACACATTTATTTGATTCATTTATTTTGCAAGAGAAGGAGGAATGGTAGCAGGTATTCCAAATGAACAAATGTATTGTTTTTAAGAAATAAAATAAACATGAACAAACATTTCTGATTTTTATTTTAGCGATACTCGATTCTCGTTTCTCTTCTTATCTACCCTCGATTTGTACCTTTTTTTGGATCAGTTTTGGATTCGTTTTTTGCTGAGCACAGCGGACTCAATCTGTCACAATACATACACATGTGAGTCCGCGGCTATTACAATTTCCATACTAATTGGATCCGAAAAACCTCGTTTTTCGGACCTGTATGCGGAGCCGTATGCGGAGTACTCCATATGTCATTGACTCCGTTTGCGGACGTAAAACGAAGTCTCTTGCTTGTAGGGATGTTATGTATGAGCGATGTCTGTATCTGCATCGGTGTGTAAATTATGTGTTTCTTAAAAAAGAAAAAAAAATTGGCAATGTATTTATACACTGTGTGTTTCATATGAAGGTATCATGTGCTTTGAAAAAAAAAACAAATTTAAGTGAAATAATAAAAAGTGTTTTTGTGTAATATTTTCTATATATAAAAATCAATCCATATTTGTGTTTGGCCAAACGCGTTAACCGATTCCAATGAATTTTTTTTCCATGAAAGGCGACGTCTGCACGAAGGTTGTTATGTTTGGCTATATCGGCATCGGTGTGTGAGATATGGGCATTTGAGTGAGTACACAAACACATGCATATGTGCGTATGCGTGTAAATTACGACGCAGATACAGAGACCGTACAGACGTCACTTATTTTGTTATCCGAACAAGCATATGAAAGAGGGAGACAACACGAACGTTTCAAGCTTATTGTTGAATTTGTGCGCACTTTCATTCTTGAGATATCGTGTGTTCAATATTTTATTCAAATAACTCTTATTGAAATTTTTTGCATTTTTTTGTGAATCGGACATCAGAAAGTTGCTTTTCCAACATTGATAACAATCGGTGTGGAAGTGAATGAAAAGTGATTCAATCGAAGTTTTTTATTTTCGCTTTGTTGTTTGATTCGCAGAAGTAAGGTGACATAGGCGCCTGCTAGACAACAAGCACCTACCCTAAACGGAACAACGAAGTTGTGTGAGCGGCCTAAGCCATGCGGAGAAAAACGTGCAGTCCCTTTCACCGGTTGAGCTCAAATCAGGCAATCTTCGGTATTGGCCTGAGAGTGTTTCTGTGAACTTTCGTCAAAATCGGTCTTCTTTTTTTAGGCGCAGCAACATACGCCGGATACCTGCTATAGACAATTATAAGGAAGTCTACTCGAACATATTGGCCAATAGAATTCTCGGGCACGGGCAAAGCCGGGCAGGTGCAGCTAGTATTATATAAAAGAGAGTGACGTTAGTTACTTCGCTTATAACTCAAGAACGCATGGACCGATTTCGATGATTCGCACCAATTCGAGAATACCCAAGAAAATCGAAAATTCCCTAAAAAAAAATTATGAAGCAAATTCATTTTCCCATACATTTTGTATGGAGCGATTTTACGACGCCATCTTCATGATATTATAAAGCTGAAAAGTTTGTTTGGTTTTTGTGTTGGATAGTTCATTTGGCGAGGAAGACTTTAGGCATTATAACATCACCCTGCGTCCAGTATTAGCGAAGCATCATTGGAAAATGTTGCAAAACGGTAAAATTATTCCTTTTTGAGAGTTTCCGCTGCGTGTGCTGCTGCGTAAACGGTTTAAGTTACGTAAAAATCATCTATGACGGAATTGTTCCTCTTTAAAAATTCTAAAAAAACACAGTATATGTTTATCTTTTAAGATTGACTCACTATAACCTTTTTCATTGTAATCAAATTTGTTCCAAATTAATACAATATTTGCGAAGGAGTTTTATCAACATAATATTAATCCTTATCTAAATAAATATGTTATGAATCACAAGTATTTAATTGTAAACAAAATTGTCCTTGACGTCACTTGCTTTCAATCAACATCTTAGGAGATATTTAATATTTGTATATCCTATTCTAAGGGTATATTAATTTTGACGCATAGTTTGTAACATACCTTAATATTGCCCGTAGACCCCTAAAAGTTACTATATTTATGATCAGCATCGATAGTAATGTCGATCTAGCCATGTCCGTCCGTCCGTCCGTCTGTCGGCAAAAATTAGGCCTTTAAACTGGACCTAGATAGATGAAATTTTAACCATATACTCTCTAGGGTCCCGAAATAATCAGGTTTACGAATTTTTGAAATCCGCCCACAGACACGCCCACAAACTCAAAAAAACTAAATTTTGGAAAAAAATTTTTTTTTTATATATGATCTATGACTCCTAAAACTGCTCGGGATAAAAAAATTTCAAAATCCGCCCACTGACACGCCCACAAATAAATAAAATATTTTTTTTATACCCTATTCGAAGGGTATATTAATTTTTGAAAATCCAAAGCTTGAGCTAGGGAGCTGAAATTTATAATATATACTCTCTATGGGCCATTTATTCTCATGTGTAAATATTTTCAAAATCCGCCTACTGACACGCCCACAATAATTTTTTTTTTTTTTTTTTTGAAAATTCAAAGTTTGAGCTAGGGAGCTGAAATTTATAATATGTACTCTCTAGGGGCCCTTTATTCTCATGTGTTAATTTTTTTTTAAATCCGCCTACTGACACGCCCACAATTAAATAAAACAATTTTATTGAAACACCCAAGTTTGAGCTAGGGAGCGTTTTTTTTTTTTTGATAAAATCCTTTAAATGTTATATAACAAAATATGTAGAGCGTTCTTAACAATTCAACCATACTTAGACTTTTGTCACGCCCACTTATGAGGGATAGGAATAAGAATAGGGTATCCAACAGTTCGCCCAAGCGGACTGTAGCCCGTCCCTATGTTTTTTTTTTTGTATTTATTTATTTCATATCACAATTTTAAAATAACTGCGCAACGCGCAAGACGCTTGCCGGCGGGGGAGAGAAAGGTTGGTTTTTTAATATATTTTCACAACGGGACTTACCGCAATTGGTCTTGAATGCCGTCTTATATCTCAGCAACATTGCTTTTGTTTTCGCATGTTTATTTTAAGTTTTCGTTCTTATTAATTAAGACTCCGAGCGAAGCCGGGGTGGTCAGCTAGTATTATTATATTATACAAGTAGAATTTGTTTGATGCTGAACTTTGGTCCCGTCTGGCACGGACTTGGCTGCGTGCAAAACGTCTTGGACTGATATTTTCATGCTCAAAAGGGGATGTGCTATGTATGTTGAAAATTTCATCCGGTTACGTCAAATATTACAAAATGGGTTTTATGCTGGACTTTGGTCGCGTCTGGCACGGACTTGGCTGCGTGCAAAACGTCTTGGGCTGATATTTTCATGCTCAAGAGGGCATGTGCTATGTATGTTGAAAATTTCATCAAATTTTACATCAAATTTAGGCAAAAACCATTCATATTTAAGGACCTCCACATATGTGACCATGTGTTCATCAGAAAAGATTCAGTTAGGACATCACTTCAGCAAAAATTCCTAGGACCTTTCAAAGTTCTGAAAAGAAATAAGGAAAATCTTCACTATCAATATCAAAGTAAAACCAATACTAATAAGCATAGACAGACTCAAACCAGCTTTCATAGAGGATTTTCCTCATCTAAGCAAAGCAGAGAATTAAAATCCAACTACATCAAAAGTTTGATTTGTGCTTCCGTAGCATCCAAAGTTGGCCAAGAACGGTTTATAAACCACTTCGGTATCGCAACCGATAGGAGGTGGTTCACTATAGTGGGGGTACTGTGGGCTCAGCATAAGACAGAAGGAAACTCGATGCGTTCATCGAAACAAACAGAACTGAATAAAGTTTTGGCAGTTCAGTAAAAGAACGTGTGTTCGTTTTTCTCAGTAACTAGGGGTTAGAAAAAACGACAATTCGGGGTTGAGTGGCAGTCGGCATGGCATGGCTATATCGACGTTACTACCGATGCTGATCACGAATATAGACATTTTTAGGGGTCTTTTAGGACTTCTTATCAAATCATAGCTGAGCTCTGAGCACGCTAAGTTCAGAGCATGATCTACTTGCACATGCTCTACTCTGAACTAAAAAAGGTTGAACTGGATGCGTTTGTCAAGTCAATACAAAGCTCCATAACGTGATTGTGTTTCAACCATTATTATATAGCATTTTCTTGTGCCTATCAAAATCGCTGTTGCTGTGGTGATGTGTTTCAAATAAATATATACCAGGTTTGAAAAAAAACCGAAAATTGTTTAAAAATATGCAGCTTACCTCTCGAAAAGTAACCAGACAAAAACCAAATAAAAACAAAGATATCTTATACACATTTGCATTTATTTGAAAGGCTTACAACGCAGCGGCGTTCGTGACGATCCAATCACGCAAATCGGGTACTGAAGCATATACACCGGGGTAGCCTTTAACAGCACAACTGTTACCCCAAGAGACGACACCAACAAGGAGTCCATTAGCTGCCAATGGGCCACCGGAATCACCTGAGCAAGCATCCTTTTTAGCATCATCAACACCTGCGCACACCATTGTATCCGAAATCTTTTCTCCGTATTTGTATTTCTTCCTATCTGAGCAATCCTTTCTGCTGATGATATCAACTTCGACTTCTTGAAGAGTGTACTGAATGGATCCCGTAAATTTTTCTTTACCCCAACCGGTAACGAAAGCTGGAGTACCAGTTGGTGGTACAATAGAGGCCAGAGTGATGGAATTTATGCTGTCGGTGAAAGTCACTGGTTTTGAGAGCTTCATGACACCAACATCATTGAAATATTTTGTTGAATGGTATTTTTCGTGGTACTTGAATGACTTGACTTGAACAACTACGCCGTCTCTCTGCGCGTAGGTGGATCCCAAGCGGACTTTGATCTGACTAGCCTTAAAGCCTTCTAAGCAATGCGCAGCGGTTATAACGATATCAAATTTGAAGAGACTTCCGCCACAGAAATGTTGGCCACGCGTTTCCAAAGAAACTTGATATGGGAACTTTTTGATGTTGGTATCTTCCCCACCTACAATACGGCCAAAATCGTCGTCAGCAAGTGTCGGGATAGTACCAGCCAAGGCGCAGCCTAGCACAGCAAATGCGATTGTTAGTTTAAACATCTTGATGGAGTTGAAAGTGAACTGAGGTCTAACCGCTGAAGGAAAGCTTTTTATAGGGGATTATTTGAATGAGCTGCGTTATCCGATTGTTAGGTATTGGTAAGTTGATTTGAATTATCGGTCTTAGATGTTTTGATTTAGAGATTAAGTCTATGGTTTACTTATTATTATTTTTTAAAAAACTGTTTGTTTTTTTATCTTGTCACGTTGGGACAGGTTATTTGGCAAAATTTGATTATGGTCTTCCGTCATGATAAAATGAGTAAAAATGGTGTACCTCAACTACAACTAAGCCACAAAATTATCTTTTTACTTATGCGCATTTATAAAAATTAATGTGAGTACTAAAATACTGAACCGATTTACATGCCAAATCGACCACCTATTATTAACATTTAACAAAAACCCTCTTCTGGCAACTGAATTTCTTTCAAATCGTGCCACTTTGTAAAAGTATCGTTTAATAGATGAATGTAAAGATTATCTCTATCACAAAATATGCAGAAAATCTCGTCCTTAACAATTCGTGCAGACAACATTTTTGACACGTCTACTTTTTGGAGAAATGCCATAAAGATTGAATTTTTGATTATTGTGTTAGAAAACAAAAAAGTGGTCTGGGTGTGACGCACAAGGTCCACACGACTAACTTTCCAGTGGGATCAGTATGATTTATGCGGTTAGTGGCACATTTTGAAATGTGGTTAACCATAAGATATGGTTATGAGTTATTTAATATTAAAAAATGCTCTTTAATATTGTGCATGGAAATTAAATGTTGTTAATAACAGTGAAGTGTGATATAGATTAATGCAACCATTGTTTTGATTTGCTCAATGACAATAAATAGTACAAGCAAAGGCAAATTATTTTAGTTATTTATTTACTAACAAAAAACGACTGGGCCGTTTCGCTGGAAACTTAATCAGTTCTGAGTTACGTAATTACGCTTCGAATAAAACCAGTCCCATGTTAATTTCATCTTTGGTTCTCTAGATAATCGTGGCGAAAGATAATTCCGAACGCACATACGTACATACGTACATACACAGAGGCAGACTTCTCTATACAAACGTTGGATTTGGATTCTGTAGACCTTGAAACGTGGAGATATGTCAAAATCGGCCCATTACAAGAGCTTCCACTGGGAAGATAAAAAGTTGTTCCAAATTTAACAAGGGCATCGGGCTTATGCTACTTTGAGGGATAGGAATACGGAATTGAGTTGTCAAAAGTTTCCAGCAAGCCGAGTGCTTGCTTCTTCAGATATTCATGTGTGAGAAGATATTGGTTTGGCTCCAACTAAAAGAATCAAGAGGTGTAGGCCGATTTCAAATAGCAAAACTAAAAAGCTTCTCTTGACTAATTATACTGCTGTTTATTTATCGCAAAATGTAAGAAAACGTTTTGCTTGTCAACCTAGAAAACCATCGGTCAGAACAGTTGGAATAAAAACATAAGAAAATGCGTTTAGGCGAACTGATGGATACCCTATTCTGATCCCTCATAAAGTGCGTGTGGCAAAAATCTATTTATAGGTGAATTGTTTAGACGGATGTACATATTTTGTTATACAAGATTTAAGGGATTTTACCGAAGAAACAAAGTTTTTGTAAAAAAACTACCTTAACACTGGGCATGGCAGAAAACCTTATATGAAGGAATGGTTCAAAACGACTTCATCTACTTATTTTGCAAAGAATACGACTTTCATTTACAATGATTTCTGTAATAAAATGTTTTTTTTTTCTTAAATAGTTGGTGTGTCAGTGGGCCTCAAGACAATATATTAAAAATTCCAGTTTCCTAGCTCAAAACTCCTTTGTGTTTTTGAGATTGTGCGCGTGTCAGTGGGCGGATTTTTAAATTCTTAAACTTCATTATTTCGGGCCTCTAGAGAATATATGGTTCAAATGTTTGCTTGCTAGCTCTAATAATTTTAAGGCCTAATTTTTGCCGACGATCGGACGGATGGACAGTGCTAGATCGACACTACTATCGATGCTGATCAGGAATAAAGTAACTTTTTGAGGTCTAAAATAAATATACCCTTAGAATAGGGTATACAAATCTTTTGAGAATCTGAGTATGCAAATGTGTTCAAGAAAGTCAAATTACCATTATTATCAAATATCCTTGAAATTACTTCTCCGGTTTTTGAGATATAGCAATTTTTCTAATGTGACGTTATATATTCCATTTTCTTAACTCTACTCCATCTATTGAAAACCCAGAAATAATAAAAACCATTCGAGCCGTTTTTAAGAAAAGTGATGTTTTTAAAAATTTTAGCAACTGTTATTATAACAACATTAAAAAAATTATTTTGTTCACTACTAGATTTTTTCATATCACCATTTAAACTTCTTTGAAATCATTTTAATCGTTTTTGTGATAATTTAAGGTTCTAAACTACCGTAAATCAGGTCTTTCTGGAAAAATTGAGTACGTCATCTTCTGATGCTCACCCCAAGTTCATATTCAAAGTCGTTTTTTGAGAAAACAGGCATTTTGAAAAATTCAGAAAACTGTATGAATAGAACAATTTTAGAAAAATGTTTCTAAAACTTTCAAATTGCAAATGTGACCAAAACGGTTGTATTAGTTAGTAACTTAATTTTCATTTAAATAACTTGACTCCTTTTTCTAAAGTAGGTACCGGTATTCGACACTTTTTGCATAAAACTGATTAACCAATTTTCTTATACTCAAAACGATCATAACCGTTGGAGCCGTTTTTGAGTAAATCGGTGTTGTAAAAATCATTCGTATGGTAGCTGGTAGGTACCGTTATTTAAAATGGTGGACTACAAAAAAAAATTGGCAGCGAGGTATAAGTTCACAAACCCCAAATATGAAGTTAAAAGTGAATCCGTCCACTTATTGCGGCAGCAGGCTCAGCTACAGACGGACCAGGTAGACGGACCGACGGACGGAAATTCGGATTTTACTTTTTTGGACAGTTTGACTTCGAAATCTTAGCGCGATTGCAATATTTTTATCTTTAGTTTACAACAGTTTATGAGAACGTTAGTCCGATATTAAGGAAGGCAGCGGAAGTGTTTTAAACTCTTTGTTTAATAAGAAACATTAAAAATCTCATTGTTTTTTTTTTTACGTGAAGCTATCTTCTTTGGCTTGATATTTATGTAAATACGTATCCGTGTACGTAGGGGTATAAGAAATCCTATCTATCTATAGGGCTGTTTCTTTCTTCAAAGTCGTTGGCGGTTTTTGATTTTTATTGTGAAACGCCAAAATAGTTGACAATTTATTAAATGTTTGTGTTGATTTTCATTCTGCGAATTGCAGAAGTATTTTAAATGAAATTGTTTTTACCCACATCAAACAAACAAATTGAAAGACTTTGTTAAATCCACGTGGTACATCGACTGAATAACACTTGCTTATATGTAGTACATAACTCAATGACAAACAACTTCCGCAAAATTGTATTTACCTGAAATTTTTGTATACTTTTTTTATAAAAAAGATTATCTCGAAGATACTAATTGCCTCTAATTTACAAAGCAACTCAAATGTGGGTTAATTAAGGTGATGGTAATTTCAATTTATCAAATCCGCATTGAAGGCATTAAATTCGTTTAGATACACTAACAACTCTTCACCCTCACTTTTTTAAATTTCCAGTTTTTTTGTTTTTAAGACCAAAAAATCCAAATCCCAACAACAAAAATTTAAAATCCCCGAACACTGGTCCAATACTTTATTAATTTAACTAAGAAATATGCATTGGCTAATGGGAGAGAGCTCCCAACTTTCAATTGAGAACAAACTTCTGATTTATAAGCAGATCCTAAGACCCGTGTGGACATATGGAATTCAGCTTTGGGGTTGCACGAAGAAATCAAATCTACGAAAAGATTCAAACTCTTCAAAACAAAGTACTAAGAGGTAGTGTTGATGCTCCATGGTACATTCGAAATGACAATTCACACACAGAAATCTAGGGGTAGAGTATGTCAAAGTATGACAGTATGACGTTATCCACGAACATGTGAATACTGCTATACAGCACATGGTGGAAGAAAATCACAAAACATTAAGAAGGCTTAAGAGATTGAAGCCGATTTGGTTATGTAATAGCTATAGATAGAAAACGAATAACGACCACTTTTCCTTTCCTTTTTTAACCGCCCATCCTCAATCCTAGTAGCTTATTATTATCTAAATCGGGATAGTTTAACGCCAATAGACGCGAAATAAGAAAAATAATGTAAATTTAAATAACTTCGGGACTAGCCATTGGTCTATATCCCACCAACCGTTCTCAAATACACTAAAGTAGAATTTGGTGAATGAGTCTAACTCAGTCGTAAATAAAAAGGGGCCTGGTTTTGGTGGGTGGCTGGTCCTACACTACTAGCATCACTACTGTCTTTCAAGATTTCCACCTACCTCGGAGAAAAAACAAACAAAAATACTTTTTTTTCTTAAAAAGAGTATCTTGATACCTTAATTTCTATACATTTTGGTACAAAAGTAGCATAATAATAGCAAAACAGAATACATAGTACAGATTTTTACCATTTTATTTCGCTATTGTCTGGTAAAATGGAAATTGTCGTTTTTTGGGTTACAACCAATTTTAATTGGCACTTCAACTAACATCCGCGGAGCTGTGATTGCTTGCAAAGGTTTTTAAACTCCGTGCAAATAAATATCCTATCGCAAAATGCTCGATTGGTAATTTATTGTGTCGTCCAGTTGGGGGAAGTTTTACTTGTTATTGTTTTCATACTTGTTATTGCTTCATACAAACACATTCCGCAAATAGCCGCCATCATATTTGGTCGTTTGCAAAACGATGAGTTCAAGAGATCTTTCTTAAGATTGCTCAAAAAAATACAGTGACCGTGTTAGAACTCATGTTGTGAGCTCGATCTCAATCTGCTGAGAAGAGAATTATATAACCCTTTTGTTGCACTTGTTGTTGGGCTACTCGATTTCCAATAGACCACTTCGCGAAGCTTTCTCTTTCTGAAGTACCGAATCCCTTTCTTAAACTTCAGAAACAAATTGAACAATAAAATTTAAGAAAATTGCGCAAATCGTATGGAAAAATCATTGGATTATTAATAAAGTGTATATTTAAGTAAAACAGAAGCTATAGGAGTAAAAAGTATTAAATTATAGAGGAAAAAGCAGAGAAAGTATGTTAAAGCAAAATAAAAAACAAGAAAAAGAATGAACATATTGACCAAAAACGCTGTGCGGCTCTTTTTTTTTGTACAATTTTCTTATTAATTAATTGTTGTTGTTCGTTTGTATCGAATAAATATAGAAAATTGTTCAACTTAATTTATTTCCAAACAAAAATATTTGTTTGTCACAACAGCGCGATTCTCACGGTATTGTTAACTTTTTAGTTTTTAAAAATAGTGTTTGGATACTCCTTCTTAATTCTGGATTTTTTTTTTGTTAAAATTCGCTTCATTCGCCATTGTTTTAATTCATTTCATTCTGCTGCATTTTTTTTCATTTGCCACTGACGTTGTCGCAAAGTACTCTATCACGAGAATCTGAAGAGAGCACAATTAAACAATAGTACATACATATGCATATATAAGTATGTATATATAAATAGTGTTTTGCCGATACCAACACGTATAAATGTTAATTTCTTATAATTAATACCGTTTATACATAAGTCCAATTAAATTAATTTCGCATACCTGGTATTTTATTTAGCGTTGGGTTATCCCAGTCTTTATAATATGATTTGTTTCCACTTTTTGAAACCTATTTTGCTTTGTAAGCGTCATATTGGCCACTTTTTTATTTATTTATTTCGGCTTTTTTGTCTTCACCAAATTGGTTTTTAAATGCAGCTATAATCTTGAACACTGCATTTTTCCAGCAAAATTATATTTTGCTTTAGTTTTTTGACTGAAAATTGATTAAAGTGATCCAATTCGATTAAAACCACACACCACATCACTCTCAGATGCCATATTTGCTTCTTTTAGTTTACTTGCCGCAAAGAAATTCTAATCACAGCAAAATAACGAGAATTTTGAGATTGATCTCAAATCCATTTGCGCAAAGAATCTCACATGTGAGTTCAAGCTCGTCAGCTCTGACTCTGAGATCGTGTTCCATTTTTTTAGAATACGATCCATTGTCATGATGCTTGTATAATTTAATTAAAAATACCTGTTATAGTATAGAATGAATTTTGCAAAGGGGTCCACGTTTATTGATAAAAACTTTCAAATGAATGAGCATCTCAAACTGTCAGTTGGAAAACTTAAATATAGATTGTTTAACAATATTAATTGGTTAATAGAAAAATGTTTAGGCCCTTGTGTAAGCCTTGTTCAGGGCCTTTCAGATTTTATTTAATACTTTCCAGGCGACTATTCAATACAATTTTCAAAACTTTTCCAAGTTTTATCGAGTATTTTTCCGGACTTTTTGGCAGCTTTAGATTTGGTTGCTCTTGCTTGCGGGCAAAATGCCTTTGGTAGTTCGGTGTGTTTAGGTGTGTGGTTAAAGCCTTCGCTTGACCGTCCATCATCATTTTATTTTATTTTCATGCATAAACATGCTGAAATTCGCAACAAATTAAATGCAAAGTACGTAAGTATAACGAACATTTCAATCCGAATCAATACAATATATGTATCATTTACAACAAAATTCATTTCATTTCTTTAACCAGCAAGTGGGTTACGAAATCCGACAAATAGCGACGAACTAATTGGGTTCTGAAATCCGATAATTGCGAAGTTGGTTCCGATATCCAATTGCTTCCGTTACACTTAAAATGTTATCCTCAATGCGCCAAAAGAAGATAACTTCAAAGATTTAAATTTATTAAATACACTTTATCATTGTCTTAAAACATATTTTCAACTATTCGAATAGCTTTAAGTATACCTACTAGGTTTCCAGCAATGTATAGTACGAGTACCTATACCTACTTGTGTAAACCAATCAACAAATAGTTAAAAAAAGAAGTTAGGTTTAACCTAGCGTTATTCAAACAGTGTGTTTTTTTATTTCAGTATAGAATTCAATTATCCTTTTATCAAAGATATATGCTTTCACAATAATTATGAATAAAACATTTTTCAGACGCAAAACATAAAATATGCCCATACTGCAACGGTCCAACGCGAGAATATTTTAAACGTGCTCACACTTGCCTTGCATTTTCTCTCCATGAATGTCATGTACATACGGACAATAGATCATATTTGAACATCGACAAATTTCGAAATTTTAATTTTGGCATGAACGAAAGGGACATATACAATATACATTACATATATAAGGACATATTTTAATGTAGTCATAAAACGGCTAAGTTGTAATGTTGTTGATTGTCTCTACAGCAATAATCCAAGCTACTCTGTTGTACCTTTTTCCCAAGAACTGCCTAATTACTCAGTGTTGTATGACGCATAATGCTCCACGCTGAGGCGAGCGCTATAGAATATCAGCGTTTTTATCATACAAATCGATTTAACGTCTATACCATAGAGTAACAAGCTTGCTGTCATTATTCTGACACTGACGGTGCGCGGAGAGCTCTTTTTTAATTTTAAATTCATTTTTATTTCTTCAATGTTTAAACTCTTATCTTAGTCAAAAATGATTACATCTAAATTAAAGCTCTTAGACGAGCATCCTTAACTCAATTATATCATACTAACTAATTACCTTTCGGCCTGAAATCTATGCTACGATTTAGATCATATTATATGTTTTATTTTTTAAAACAAAGAAAAGATTAAAACTTTTCTTCTTTATCAGTTTTTTCTTATTTTATAAAATACTTAAAGGTACCCATGCTACTTAAACTAATTAAGCTACTTCTTAACCACTTAACCATTCTGATAATATGCATTTCTCAGCGCATTATTAAACAGCGTGGCGAAAATGTCTACAGCCTCTAAAGGCAAGTGTCTCAATGCGACGTTTGGGATACCATCCACTCCCGCTGACTTTTTGTTATTAAGTGACTCGAAGATGCACAGGAGATCATCTTTCGATAGGAACAGGTGAGGTGTGTCTCGCCCATCGGCAATGACAGCGTTTGCGTGGTTTTCATCACTGAAGAAGGTGAAACCGTTGTTCTTAGATCGCCAAATCTCAAGTTCGGTGCGCAGATAGATGTGATTCATCAGTTCCCTAATCTTAACGTCGTGGTTGCGGCACACAGGATAAATACGGCCTCGAAACAAGCGCCCAGCAAATCTACTTTCTCCTGTGGGTCTTCGACCACGAAAAAAACAACGTTTGTTCCGACACTTTCCGGACTTAATCCAGCATTTAGTATCGTCCGTCTGTCCTTGTTGTCTGGGAGATTCGGACACAAGGAATATCATTGTGATCCTTCCTCCTGAACAACTTGTTTATCTATGAGACTACAGGTTTTAATAGCAGGATTTATTCTTTGTTGGGATCTATGTGTCCCAGTTAGGTTTCCTTGCACCTTTGTTATTACCGTTTCTTCAGCACAAGTTAATAAATTAGACATACATATGTGCCCACCCGCATGGGACTTATTTGTTCCATCACCTCCCATCACCCACAGATAAATAATTTTCAATTTTGGAATGCCTATGTTTTTTTTATAATTTTTCTGGAAAGGGGCAACCTATGAAATAAGTTATATTATTATATACACATCCGGATCGGAAGGGTAAATGAACTATTTAGTGAGAGGGAAGATGAAATTGATTAGTAAGTTCCACACCGGCAAGTAAACGAATATTCCAAATGTTTTGATTTGTCAAATATTTTCATCTGACGGTCTTAATTTTTTACCAGCCGAAATTCTGAGAGAAAAAAATTAACGAAAGTACATTTTTCTTTCGTTAATTTTTTTAAAATTTTCTCAGTAAGCGAACGGGTTTGTGTAGTTTCGCACTAAAGTTTATATAAATTTCGTTTGCATATTAGTACGCGAACGGTATTGTCTTTGTGGCCTCAGTAATACAAACACAATTTGACACATTGAACCTTTCGCAATCGTTTGCATGAAAGGAAATATCAAAGATATGAGCATATTAAGACTGAAGTGCATTCATTTAGTTTTATAGCTGACAAATAGTTTGCGTTCCGAAACCCACAGTCCGATGTGGTGAACGTCATTATTTATATCGAGCGGTGTGAAATGCCAAGATCATCTGGGAAAGCTGTAACTTTTCCTATGACTGGTTGGCTAAACAAAGAGTTTATATAAACAAGGAACTATATGGGCCCAAGGACTAAGCCCTGAGGAACTCCTAAGTTCATAGTTCTTGCAGGCAAGGCACTCTCCTTTTAATGGCTTTTTCAAAAACTTTAGAGACTGATAACAATTAAGAAATTGGCCTATAATTATTTTTGTCACTTTTGCAAAGAGGGATCACATTAGCACATTTAAATTTATATTCCTGTCGAAATACTTAAGCTAAAAATATAGGCTAATGTGTCTACAACATAAAGTGCTATGTTCTAATAATTTTATACAGTTCAAAGCCTGTTAATTCTTCATAAAAAAAACAATTATTTTTTACAATGTCCTTGACTAAACGAGACCTAACGCAGCCACTACAATATGTAGGAGACTCTCTCTTGAAAAAGGCATCAGACCAAGCGAAGAAAAGAAATCATTTAATATTTTTGATATACAGTCGACCCTCGGTTAACGAACACAATTCGTTCCAGAAATTTGTTCGTTATGCGAAACGTTCGTTAAGCAAAACCATTGTTCCCATATAAATCAATGTAAAATTAAATAATGCGTTCCAGTCGAAAAAAGTACACACTAAAATATTGCAGTATTAACTGTTACTGAAAGTAATAATATAACATTGTATATGTATCAACAGTTTTAAGAAACAGAATATAGGACGAAATGAGAAAATATGCAATGGAAAAAACCAAAAAATTAAATAAAAAAATATTTTTTTGTGATGACTTCATGCATTCTTTAGCAAAAAGCTGTCCAGAGTCGTTTGTTTTTGGCGACGCTTTAAAATTTGTTGAAAATGCGACACAGCATTGTCATTGAATAAATCTGTTGCGCGCTTAGCCATTGTCTGATAGGGGTGATGCTTTTTAATGTATGATGCTACAGACTCCCATGCTTTCAGCATTTCTTTGATTGCACTTGATGATTGTTGTTCTTCTGTTATCTTCTCGTCTGATAAAGTCACCTGTTCATCTTCTTGCTGTTAAGCACATTGCAAATCCATAAGCACTTCTGTAGTCAGCTATTCACTGTGCCCTGCCACAAGTTCATCGATATCATTGTTATCCACCTCTAGCCCCATCTGTTTAGCCAAAAATATAATTTCATTGGTAACTGGCTCCGTGGATACTGCGTGCAGACCTTCAGATGCGCATTCGGCAAAGCGCTCGGGCCAAAGTTTCTTCCATGAAGATTCGAGAGTTCTCTTAGTTACACCTTCCCATGCCTTTCCAATAATTTTCAGACAGGCAACGATGTAAAAGTGATTTTTCCAAAACTGTTTTAGAGTGAGATTGGTTCCCTCAGTCACTTCAAAGCAACGCTGGAAAAATTCTTTAGTGTAGAGCTTCTTGAAGTTAGAAATAACTTGCTGGTTCATAGGCTGAAGTAATGGAGTTGTGTTAGGAGGCAACAAGTGAACTTTGATGAATTTTAACTCTTTAGTGAGCTCATTTTGTAAGCCAGGTGGATGGGAAGGTGCGTTGTCCATAACAAGCAAGGCACGAAGTGGCAAATCCATCTCGATCAAATATTTCTTCACTGACGGACCAAAAACTTTATTGACCCATTCAGTAAAAAGGTCACGTGTCACCCAAGCTTTACTGTTGGACCTCCACATGACACTCAACTTGCTCTTGTCGACATTATGCTTTTTGAAGGCGCGTGGGTTCTCTGAATGATAGATGAGTAGTGGTTTTATCTTCAAATCACCGCTTGCATTGGCACAAAAAAGCAGAGTAAGGCGGTCTTTCATTGGTTTGTGGCCGGGCATTGCTTTCTCCTCTTCTGTTATATGGGTTCGTTTGGGCATATTTTTCCAAAAAAGGCCCGTTTCGTCACAATTAAAAATCTGCTGGGGCAAGTAACCTTCATTATCTACAAGCTTCACCATGCCTCACAACGCTATGGATGCCAGAAGGTTTTTTAAAATTTTCGAACCACCCCTTGCTTGCTTTAATCACTTCTCCTTTGACTGTTGATGTTCCTGCTGTACTTTCCACAAGATCGGCGAATATCGTTTTAGCCTTCTCACAAATTATATTCTGCGAAATAGTATCACCTTGCATTTGCTTTTCGTTAATCCATATCAGAAGTAATCTTTCAACATCATCGAACAAACGTGACCGCTGCGAAGATATTCTGGACACCCCCTACGAAGCATTTATGTCCTTCAGCTTGTCCTTATTCTTGAGGATGGTCGAAATCGTTGATTTTGATAGGTTGAATGTGCGACCTAGATTAGCCACGCTAACACCTTGCTTACGTTTTTCAACGATTTTATGCTTTATTGCTATAGTTATTTTTCTCTTTGATTGTTTTTTTCATGCGAATCTTTATTTGAAGGCATATTTGTGTATTATATTATACTTTTCACAAAAATACACAAAATAAAAAATAGAACACAACACGTCTTGTTATTTTTCCAAAATGCCATTAGAATCAACACGGTATATCTGTGTTCAATGTTATTTGACTAAAATGTCCTTTCAACAACAAAAAAGGTCCTTTAAAGGCGAAGAAAGGATATTTTTCCAAAATGCCGTTTGAATCCACACGATATATCTGTGTTTAATGTTATTTGACTAAGAGGTCCTTGCAACAACAAAAAAGGTCCTTAATAGTCGAAAACAAAATATTTTTCCATAATGTCATTAGAATCCGCACGGCATATCTCTGCTCAATGTTATTTGACTAAGAGGTCCTTAATAGTCGGAAACAGGATATTTTTCCAAAATGCCATTAGAATACGCACGGTATATCTGCGTTCAATGTTATTTAACTAAGAGGTCTTTGGAACAACAAAAAGGTCCTTAAAAGTCGAAAAAATGATATTTTACCAAAATGTTTGTTGTTCCTAGCACCCCTCATTCAAATAACATTGAACTCATATTAGCGTGCCGTTTCTAAAGACATTTTGGGAAAATATCCTTTTTCCGGTTTAATTATTGTGGCTCCAAGGACCTCTTTGTAAAATAACCTGATGTAAAATAAAAGGGACATTCAATCAATTTTTATTTTAAACGCAATATGCATAATAAATCCCAATAAATTATCACCATTATAGCAAAATAAAAAAATGTTGATTTAGCTATTAGTTATTACCTAGGCAGCTAAAAAGCTACAGCTAAAAACTAACCAACTTTCAGTTGTCATCCGCAACTAACTTTGGCAACCTAACGAGCTTAGTTACACAACTGGCAACTAATAGCTAATACCAAAAATTAGTTGTCATTATGATTGCATTTTTAGCGCAGCTAATTTAACTACGTTAGTTACTTAGGTACAGCGTTAGCTAGATAACAAATTACGTAGCTAACGCCTTTGTATATAGACTTTATAGTATTATCACTTCGTGGCATCGACGATACGCCACCAAACGACGTAAGTTCGTCATTAAAAAAAGCTATATTTATACAACCATATTGTAGAACCTTTTCTACACCTTTGTTGTCTTCCATTGTCTTTCATTCTCGTGACTGGGAATATGAGGATGGTGTGGCTGATGTTTGGTGTAGCATGACATTCTCATCGGGTAGATTTATCGTTTTTTATTTGTTGGCTCTGATGGAGGTATCAGCAGAATATTTTTATTTGGTTTGCACACAGCTGATTTTTTGTTCTCCTTCATGCTCGTGACTAGGTATATGAGAAAGAAGATGACACAGGTAATCCAAAGTATAAGAATCATGGTGGAAAAACATCGTGATTCTTTAAAGGATTTGCATATGGTGTTGGCTGTTTTTGAAACAGCCTGTAATAGACAACCAAGGGATCTGTTATGAGTGGCAGGTAGACAAAGAGGAGTTCCAGAAATCTACGTACACATGATCATGGGCATGTATGAGAGTAAGATGTCCCGTTGGCGTCACCGACGAGTTCACAATCAAAGTAGGTGTACATCAGGGAAGTGTCTTAAGCCCAATGATGTTCTGCTTGATTATCTAATTGAAGGAAAAGTGGCCGGCTCCAATGTGCATCAGTTATTCATTGCTGACGATGGATTAGCGAGGTTCAAAGGTCCCTGCAATGAGCAACGAGAGCCAGGTCCAAACAAAACTTCATAACTGTGAAATATCGGCAAAATAACAAAACAAAGGCGAACATGCTAATAGAAAAACAATGAGTTTAATTAACAAAAATTAAATTAAATGGATTGATTATTTCTTTTAATGTCTATGTTGTCTATGTGTACCTGCAAGTTCAGTAAAGTAAATGCTAAGATCGAATTTCCAAACTCACTTTAGAAATGAAAGACTTTGTTCATACCGAACTGAAGCAATTTGTAAATGCTTTTACTAAACTGCTGCCTTTTACTCCAAGGAACTGCTAGTTCTTATTCACACGAACCATTGGCCTAAGCATTTTAAAATAAATAAATAATAAAACTTGAATAAAATAAATATAAATCGTATAGGTAGGAACCTATTGACCCATAAGTGGTTGTGCAGCATGGCGCAATACTGACACAAAGTAACATTATTATTTCTTAATTTATTAGATTGAATATTTCTGAATCAACTGAAAAGAAATGATACAAATCGGAACATTTTTCGACAAGATATAGCCAAAATAGTAACAGTATTAAAAGCGATAAACTCATAATTTCTTATTTGAGGAAAAAGACTGAAATAAGATTTTATTAATTTTTTCATTTCAAAACTATTCGTCCCTTCCATCATCCCCCTCTCAACAGTCTACATACATGCTACTTGCCGACGCGACGTTGCGAATCTCCTTACTCATGCTCCTTCTTACAAAGAAAAATAAATACTTACATACTCGTACATAATATCAAAATGATTCGATAAAGAGAAACAACCCAGTTTATTTGGTTTTCCTTTATCTGTATCCTCATACCATTATCAAATTTAAGACACAAACCACACACAAACCTTCAATCGCTATCCGTTTTGTTGCCATTTTCGTGGAGTTCGACGTTTTCAAATTCGTGTTGATGATATTACTATAGAGTCTATATACAAAGCTAACGCGCAACTGTGCCTACATGTTTACACATCAACACATCAACAACGTGGCTCACACCTTTTTTTTAAAAAAAAATCCCGCTTAAATAGTTTGAAAACACCGTCTTCCAAAGCCCGGTTTTTTTAAATACTGCCTCTGAAAATCCCGCTTATTCTAAATCCCGATCTATTATAATCCCGCTTTTTAAGATCCCGTTTAATCCCGCTTTGCCCGTTTCTCAGAATCCCACTTGAATTTTAACAACGTCATCGTTCACAATTGAATATTGCTTGTTTCTTTCATATTTTTATCCATTTCAATTGTTGTTCTTTGTTTTGACAATAAAACATAGGGACGGGCTACAGTCCGCTTAGGCGAACTGTTGGATACCCTATTCTTATTCCTATCCCTCATAAGTGGGCGTGACAAAAGTCTAAGTATGGTTGAATTGTTAAGAACGCTCTACATATTTTGTTATACAACATTTAAAGGATTTTATCAAAAAAAAGGCTCCCTAGCTCAAACTTGGGTGTTTCAATAAAATTGTTTTATTTAATTGTGGCCGTGTCAGTAGGCGGATTTAAAAAAAATTAACACATGAGAATAAAGGGCCCCTAGAGAGTATATACGAGTATTATAAATTTCAGCTCCCTAGCTCAAACTTTGAACTTTAAAAAAAAAAAAAAATAATTGTGGGCGTGTCAGTGGGCGGATTTTGAAAATATTTACACATGAGCATAAAGGGCCCATAGAGAGTATATACTATAAATTTCAGCTCCCTAGCTGAAACTTTGGATTTTCAAAAATTAATATACCCTTAGAATAGGGTATAAAAAAATTATTTTATTTATTTGTGGGCGTGTCAGTGGGCGGATGTTGAAAATTTTTTATCCCGAGCAGTTTTAGGAGTCATAGATCATATATAAAAAATTATAAAAAATTCGATTTTTTCCAAAATTTGTTTTTTTTGATTTTGTGGGCGTGTCTGTGGGCGGATTTCAAAAATTCGTAAACTTGATTATTTCGGGACCCTAGAGAGTATATGGTTAAAATTTCAGCTCTCTAGGTCCAGTTTAAAGGCCTAGTTTTTGGCTACAGACGGACGGACGGACGGACGGACATGGCTAGATCGACATTACTATTGATGCTGATCATAAATATAGTAAGTTTTAGGGGTCTACGGGCAATATTAACGTATGTTACAAACTATGCGTCAAAATTAATATACCTTTAGAATAGGGTATAAAAAAGCAAGCTGTTTTTGTTTTCCACTGTACACATGCTTTTTTGCTTACATTAATTGAATGAACTTTAAAACCGTGTAAGTGTACATATTATGTTTTTATGTTATTCTACGAATAAACATTCTCGCGTAAGTTAAAGGCTAACTTGCATTTGTTGCAGTTACCAGTGGTCGCAGCTAAAAAATATTGTTTAGTCTTTGATCGAGTGATTAGTAGAGAACAATTAATTATAAAACGCGATGAGTTCTATTACCGAAGTTAAGTCCAACAAAGGTGGCCGAAAATTAATTGTTGACGGTTACGCTTTCATCTTGAAAGACAAGTCAGTGAAATTTTCCGGTGGAGTTGCTCGGAGAGAAAAAACAAATTTTGCAAGCAAAGAGTCAATACAATTCTATCAGACGGGAAACATTCAATTACAAAAGGGCCATTAGAACATTGGCGTCATCCTGATTCGTGTAGTGCACAAATTTGCAAAACAAATACGAAGATTAATAAAGATGCGGAATCGGTTTCTTTAAGCCCATCGGAAATTATTCGTGAGAGTGTAGTGGAATATGAACCAACAATCAGACCATGCTTACTATCTTCTTCTGCCCAAAAACAAAAGATTTCTCGAGTTCGAGCTTCATCGGTAAAAGAACCTCAAAACATAGACGGCATCAATATACCCGAAGATTTAAAGCATCTTGAGGGTGAATTATTTTTTTTATCCGAAAAGGAATACGATGAAAACAAAATTATTATGTTGGGAACAATGTCAAATCTTGTGCACCTACAAACAGCAAAATGTTTGCTGATGGATGGTACATTTTACATTCTTCCAAGTTTTATGAGTCAGTTATTTAGTATTCATGGTCAGATTGAAAACACTGTTGTCCCACGAATTTTTTGTTTCATATCTAAAAAGACAAAAAAATAACTATTGTATTTTTTCCCGAGTTGATAAGAATTGCAAATGAGTGGAATATTGTGTTACAACCGAAGAGAATTATAACTGATTTTGAAAAGGCAGCAGCTTCGACCGCGAAATCTTTTTTTCCCCCTTTCTAATTTCAAGGGTTGTTTATTTCATTTGGCGATGAGTGCAAGAAAAAGGGTTTGCCACCAAATATGGAAACAGCCACAGGTTTTCACTTAAAATTCGCATGATTAAAGCTTTATTTCATTTAATTTGCCCGTACCTGAATGAGCATTATTAATTTACTCATATTTATTTGTTGAATTGTTAAACCTATGTACATCCTGTTTGTCATGTAATATTTTTTCTTTGTTAAAAATAACCAGATTATGTATTAATATAATATTAAATCATGGCAAGGCTTTGTTTTATTTCACTTATCTCTTTTTTTTACTAATAAGTCCGTTTCTTTTATTCCAGCTTTTTTTAATAATCTAGCTTTTGTAATTGAAACTAGATGTTTTATTTTAAAAAAATCGCTGCGACTTGTAAGAAACAGGATTATAAAAAGAAAGATTATAAAAAAGGGTAATTGTAAAAAACAGGATAGAATAAAAAAAGCGGCTAAGTGCGAGTCGGACTTGGCCATGAAGGGTTCCGCGCGAATTATAATTATTATTTACTTAGGCACCTATTACAGATTTATTATTAGAAAATAATGGTTCACGGTTTACGCATAAGGTTTATGTTTATGAAACTAAATGTTTTTTGTTTTTATATTTGAGTTGATTGAATGATAGGTAAATTGCGGTTTACGATTTATGACGTATTAAAGAAAAACTACTTACTAGATCTCGTCCAAACCAATTTTCGGTGGAAGTTTGCATGGTAATGTACATCATACATTTTTTTTAGTTTTATCATTCCCTTATTTTAGAAGTTAGAGGGGGGACACACATTTTACCACTTTGGAAGTGTCTTTCGCGCAAACTATTCAGTTTAGAAAAAAATGATATTAGAAACCTCAATATCATTTTTGAAGACCTATCCATTTTTGAGCTTCAGTTCTAAGTATGGGGAAAAATTTATTATTTTTTTTCTATTTTATGTGAAAATCTTAATGCCGTTCACAAAATACATCTACTTACCAAGTTTCAACTGCATAGCCCTTATAGTTTCGGAAAAAAAGTGGCTGCGACATTCCCGGACAGACAGACAGACAGACATGACGAATCTATAAGGGCTCCGTTTTTTGCCATTTGGCTACGGAACCCTAAAAAGCTGGATTTTAAAAACAGGATTTTAAACAGCAGTATTTTGAAAAGCAGAATACCGTACCCAACCCGTTTTAATTGTTTGTAGGTCATAATGTGAAGGAAAAATAGAGCGTGGAAGAGTATTCCACATTCGTGTTGTACGGCTGGGGAAAGATTCTTTGAACTTCACTGTACGCCCGAACACAGGCTTGAGGGTGAACTGATGAGCATTCATTGCATGGCGAGTATTGCGGTTGAAATGTTCTAGGGGTGGAATGCAACTGCCTATTTCGTTTGAGCACTCATGGTGGAAATAACGATAAAATAACGAAAGACAGGAGACATTACGACGATGACTAAGAGAGACAATCGATCTCAAGATTTCTCCGTCGCCAATGAGTTTTATCGCGCGTTTTTGGATCCTGTCAAGTAGTTCTAAATAAGTTATTGGTGCACCAGACCAGATATGGGCGTTGTACTAGAGTTTCGGGCAAATAAACGCCTCAAAAATTGTAGCCAGATCAGAAAGGGTGGCATAATTCTTACATTGCTTAAGGAAGCCTAGACATTTTGCAGCGTTCTTGGCGAAATCAAATATGCGGTTATTTTAAAGTAGGTTGTCATTGACATACATACCGACAATGGAAAGTCTTTCGGTTTCAGCGATGCAGGTGCCATTTATGGATAATGGCAGTGTGTGTGGGTTTTGCTTTAATGGCAGAAGACAGCATAGCGTTTTAGAAGCATTAAATTCCACTCTATTGGTTGTACCCCACGGAGTTATGCTATTAAGATCGGAATTTAATGAGCTTAATATATGTTGCTGTTCCAGTTCCACACCCGAAGATGAGGGGCGTGTCCCAAGAAACGAATATGAGAAGCTGAGGGTACTTTCATCAGCAAAGGAATAGATTGGATAAGAAGTAACAGACAAAAGATCATTTATAAAAATAAGAAACAGAATCGGGGACAGAACAGAGCCTTGGGAACACCAGTATTTATTTGGTGAGTTGTAGACTTGAAAAGGTAATTTCTAATCCATTGTAGAAGATTATCATCGATTCCAAATGCACGCATTTTCGACAAGAGATCTTGATACCAAACTCTGTCAAATGAATTTGAAATATCAAGCGCAACGATCTTACTTTCACCACCTTGGTGAAGAGATTAGTTCCACTTTTCGGTTAGATATGTCATCAAATCACTGGTGAACCTGTTTGCGCGAAAACCGTACTGGCGGTCATTGAGAAGTTTTCGGGATTCAAGATATTTCATGAGCTGACGGTTGATCAGCCTTTCCATGACCTCAGAAAGAAGGGACGTCAGTGCAATTGGTCGGTAGGAGGAGGGAGTAGAAGTCTCGCTGCTGTTTTCCATTTCTAAAAAAATAGGACAGATAGAAAAGCTTACGCAGTGGTTTTGCCAGAGTAGAAGAACACCTCTTCAGAATGATGGGGGAAATACCGTCTGGACCAGCGGATTTGTGCACTGTACGAGTGCGAAAGTGGATTGGTCCCATGTAGTAGTCTACGCGCTCGAGTACAGGGGGAGATAAAGCACAATCTGAGAGCGTTGAGCTAGCTGCAAAGTGAGCAGCAATCAGCTTAGCTTTATCCAAAGAGCTGACAGCTGGAATCTCGATTTACAACGAGTCTCTGGATAGATGACGAGGCCGAATTCTTGATGTTTTTGACAAAAGACCAAAAGTGTTTACTACCCGTGGGACTTTGTAGTATTTTTCGCCTCAGCTTTTGGCTGTAGGAAAATTTTACACGATTAATAAAAGCATTGCAGTAATTTCTGGCTCGTTTGAACTTTTTCCGGTTTTCCTGAGATGGGTTGGCCTTATAAGACCAAAAACTTACCTCTTTTAAACTGATAGCCTCTTTGCAGCTCGAGTCATACCATAGAGTTTGTTGTTGTATCTTTCGATTCTCCATTCGCCCTTCTCGCACACAGAACAAAACATCCGACGGATTATTTTTCTTTCCAAAGAACCCAATATAAGCTCTCCTCTCCTGCTTGAAGTCCAGCACTCGGTGCCAACAAGCAGAACTGGCAGTATCAGTGTTTTGTAGAGCCTGCACCTGGTCTTTAGGGTTAGAAATTTGGAACCCATTTATTTTGGCAAACCGAAGTTAGGGTAATTTTTAGACCGATTTAGACCACTAAGGTGTCTTTCGTAGAGTTTATGTTTTCTCCGAGTTGGGTAAACTCAATAACTACCTCGAAGTTGTTGCTATCAGGAGTGACAATTTGTCTTAGTCGGTGGACAGATGTTTGTTTCTTTGTAGAAAGCAAATACTTCGTTTTGTGCTTGTGTTTCCTTGTGGACACCTGCCCTGCGCACTAACTTGTTCCAGTATTTGCCTATACGTGAAGATTTGGTTTATTGTCGATCTGCCGGACCGGAAGTCGCACTGGTACGTGCTGACTAGTGTGTTGCAGAACGTCTTCAGACGTTCATACAGTACGTTGGATATATGCGACATTAAGCAGGGATATACCTCGAGAATTCACGCAAGATATTGGATCGCCTTTCTTGTAGATGTGGCATATAGGGAGCTGATAGTAAAGTCATCGGAAATGGTTTCTTCCATCCATACTTCGTTGATGATTGGGTTCTGGTAAACGGTCAGAGGCGGAGGCCTTATTGTTCTTTTGTTTTTGGTCTGTGGCTGGTAACCTACGGTACTACCGCTTTGATAATGTGGTGATAACAGTTAAACATATTGTTGACGTCTGCGAGTGGTGAGTGCAGAGCGGAAAATCTCCCGCTCAGGCGCTCTTTGTAGACTCTGGCTACTGCAGCCGTGCTAAGGCGTCCAACCTCGAATTTCTTTTTCTGGCCGGTTCGCAGACTCTACTCGTTGGTCAGTCAAATTCTGAATTTAGTCGCAGCAAGAAAATGATCGGAGTCGACGTTTGTTGGAACTGTGCCTTTTGATCACCTAGAGTGCCCCATGTTGCTTTGTGGATGCGCTGAGAGAATGAGGAAAAACAATTGTCATAAGGGTCGTCCAAGCTTTATCTACGTGTTTCCATCATTTTCCATCATCGAAGCGAGCGGTGTGAAATTAAAGTATTCATGAGAATATCTTTTTTAAATCTTTTCTGGCTCCTGCAACTGCCTTGTTTCTATTACTTGTATCCATAAGCATAAGTAATCTAAGAAATCGTTGAAGCCTACTTTCAGGCGCACAATTTAAAAGATCATGAAAAGGTCACAATTACTATACAAAGGGAGTGTCTTTTTTATAGGTTATTGTTTTATTTATTTATTTTTACAATGTATTTATTATTCATGCAAAATCAAAAACATCGCAGGTCTTAAGCGTTTGATTGAACCCATGATCTGAGTGCAGCAACATCGGAGTAGACTCCAGGGTAGTTGGAGGCAGCACAGCCATAACCCCATGAGACAACACCGACTTGAACACCGTTTGCGACCAATGGGCCACCGGAATCACCTTGGCAAGAATCCTTACCGGATGCAGCAGCGCAAATCATAGTGTCCCTGATTTGACTTGATCCGTAGCCGTATGAGCTGGATCCACACATAGCCTTGCTGACAATTTGAACGGTAACTTGTTGAAGGGTTGCTGGAAGACTGGACGATCCAGAGGAGCGGGCACCCCAGCCGGTGACAACAGCATTAGTTCCATCAGCTGGTACAGAGCTGGTCAAGGCAATAGTCCTAACATTGGCGTTCAAGTTAACTGCCGAAGATAGCTTGATTACAGCAATATCGTTGACCATAGTTCTGGAGTTGTAGTTGGGGTGGTTTATGAATGAAGCCACACTAACTAGTGATCCACCATTGTTCCATTGCGATGATCCAACACGAACTTTCAAAGAGCTGGCAGCAACGTTTTGCAAGCAATGCGCGGCTGTGACAACGACTCTATTGCTGTACAAACTACCACCGCATGAGTGGGAACCACTCCTTTGTAGGGAGATCTGGTAGGGATATTTGGATATGGATGCGTCCGAACCGCCAACAATGCGACCATCTAGCTGTGGCAGCATACCATCAGGGATGGAAGCTCCAAGCGCGCAGGCAGCGAGTGCAGAGAAGACTACTAACTTGAACATCTTTTGCGTGTGTTCTAATACCGGCACAGGGCTTGTTCGAGGTCTTTTAAACAGCAGCCTTACGTAAGTACTACCATTGAAAGTTTAAGTTTTACAGATTAGAAAGCACTTTAGAAAAATTGCTTATCAGATAGCACAATCTAACAGTTTAGACGTATAGTCATTTGAAATATTGACCGAAGAACCCTTATATTTTCGCGTTTGAAATGTCATCGTCTGAAGTGATGGCACGTTTGAAATGCAGACGTCTTAAGTATTGGATTGACCATCAGGGTATAGCGGGCAATGAATCTGCAGACGAATTTGCCAGAGCTGGATACGAATCTGTGTTCCTTTTGGACCAGAACCTTGTTGCAGATTAAATACTCCTATAAGGAAATCCTTACGTTGAATAAGGAAAATATTAGAAAGCTGGTGGGCTTTCTCACAAAAGACGTATTGGCTTTCACTAGGGAGGTCACTCGTCTTTCAGCCTAAGGCAACCATTCGGCAAAAAAGATCTTTTAGGTCGCAATGTCAGCCATAGGGCAAGGGTCTTTTATTAAAAAAAAGTTGATCGGTTTATTTAATGCTTTAGTAAATCTAAAATGTAGATATCTTTAATATGAAGAAAGTGCTTCAGACTAGGGCGAGATCTAAGTGACTTGATACGAACTGAGGTTCTTATAAAAGATATGGCTTTCTGCCAGGTAATTAACTGAGGCTACAGTTTTATGCTGATTCCCAGGGTCAAATCTAAAAAGTTATTAGTGGCGCTTTGACAGACGTTCGAGAGAGTTGGGAGTAAAAACAACATTTACATATTCTCGATGGGATTGAAATTCGGTTAAAATGGTGGGATATTTGTTTCAGGTACAAAAGTTCATTTGCATGCGCAAAGTTGCTGCCTACTGAGCTCAAGGCCAATAATTTTTTATTTCTATCTTTGAAGTCTTCTCTCAGAAATGGCATGGGGTGCCGTGATTAAGACTACCGAAAACTTTTTAAGGACCGGCAGTACGGTTTTTGCAGCAAACTTGTCCACTTATGATTTGATGGCATCTAACCGAAAAGTGCAACCAATCTCTTCACCAAGTTGGTGAAAGTAAGATCGTTGCGCTTGATATTTCAAAGGCACTTCACAGAGTTTGGTATCAAGCTCTCTTGTGCATTTGGAATCGATGATACTCTTCTTCAATGCGTTGAAAACTACCTTTCTGACCGTTTAATTCAAGTTGTTTTGGATGTACCTATTCAAGTCTACAACTCACCAAACAAATGCTGGTGTTCCTCAAGGCTTCGTTTTTTCCCCGACCCTCTTACTCATTTTTATAAATGACCTCCTGTCTTCTAATCCCATTCATTCCTTGAATGTTGACAGGTACGTCAGCTTTTCATAATAGTTAAGTGGGGTTCAACCAGTGCCATTAAGTGAATGCTTCTAAAACGCAATGCTGTCTTTTGTCATTAAAGCGAAACCTCAACTGTCCGTTAAGCCTTTTTATTCTCTGTATGTGTGTTAATGGCAACAATCGTTTGAATAACTACGAATTCGATGTCGAAAAACAACGCAGCGAAATTTCGAGGCTTCCTCAAGCGATGTAAGAAATTGGTCACCCCTTTTGATCTGCCTACAAAGTAAAAGACATTAAGGTTCGGTTAGGTTAAAGTGGCAGTGGGCCTAAGCCGATACAATTAGACCAATGAAATGTCCATTGTGATACCAAGTGAAGCAGTTGGAGCTATGAATAAAGCTTGAAAGACTTTGAATACCAATGTTTATAAGATCAGTGAGATCACTAGGTTAGTCAGGGCTATGACACTACTGCCATAGAACACTGGGCACCATAATGGGCGCGTCGCGATTCCTGGGCGAACGAACTAAAACCTCAGTCCGCATTCTAAACCTCTTCCCCAAACATTTCATTTCCCTACAAAAACTCACTTAGTTGTTGCAGTTAATCGACGCTACCTCTTTAATAATATCAAAGAAAAAGTTGCCCAGGCTTCCTATTCTAACAGTGACAGTTTGGTGTGATGTAGTGGGTATGGAGGTATAAAACAACTAAAAAAATTTAGCGCGGTGCAGAATTCATTTTCGTTTTGCCTACGAATATTGCTTATATCTCTTTTTGGTTATTTTTGGTGGCTGTGACTTTGAAATTTAGTACAAATATTTTTCAAAGAATACTGTTTTAAGGGTGTAAGAATCAACTGACTTCGACGCTCCCAACGTACACCTAACTAAGCTGGAACTTTGTAATTTCTCACATACATATATTTTTGAATGGCTACTCCTCTTCGAATGTAAAGATCAGCCTCCTAAAAGTTTTCTAACTCTAACTTTCTTCTTAATTAAGATTTGAAATTTTGTAAAACCATTTTTCAGATGTTATTGCTTTTCGAATGTAAGAATCGACCGACTGCAGCACCCCTACATGAGTTTAAGCTATAAGTTTGTTTGAAAGGTATATTCAAGTGCCTATGCTTTTCGAAAATTTTGGATATTATATATATTTCAGAGGCCTCTGCTTTTCGACCGACTCCAGCGCCTCGAACAAGGCTTAGCTCTTACTTTTTTCTTAATTAGGCCAGAACTTTGAAATTAAGCACATATATAATTCAGGGACTTTTTTTCGAACTAAAAATCACCCGAATGCAGCGCCCCCTTAATATCCTAACTCTTACTTCTTTCTCAGTCAAGCTATGGTTTTGAATTTTTTTCTCATACATTTTCGGAGGGAAAAATCACCCGACTGCACTTTCACACTTTGTTTATTTCGAACCTATATAGAAAGATAGATAGATAGATAGACAGATTTAGATTTATTGTATATTTCCTTGTTCTGTTACAAAGTTAATTTACACAAATCGAATAGCATGGCTTTGCCGTCTGCCTGATTGACATTAGATTAAACATTTAATAACAAGTTTGTTTTTGTTTAAAAATATTTATATCGATACGTATATGATATGATATATCAAAACTAACTTACATTTTACTAAATAGTTAGAACTTTTGTTCGATAAGTTAATGCTCATTTATAAAAATAATAAAGCCTATTATAATCGCTTTCGCAGTTGAGAAGTAATAAAACTCCAGCTGGAGATTTTGTGTCACTGCCTAAAAAATGTCATTATATTTCCATAAGAATGGGACATCTGCCAATGAAATGGATGAAATCTTCCCTCTTCGAAAGGTTGCAGAGGCTACAAAATGTTGGTTGGTCAGCACGATGAGGCACATAATTGAGACGTACAAGTTCTCCTCTCATTTTGAAAATTGATGATATAATTTCGCTACTGTTGGTACTGTGGAAATAGTTTCTTTCGCACAAGTTTTGTTTGCGAAGATCTATGCAATGATGATGTAGCCTTGTTTACACAATCTTCTTTGTATTTTCGTCTATTTGAAATAAGGATATAGAGCATAACTTTGGACAGAGGAGGTTTGAATCAAGCTCAAAATGTGTCGCAAGCTCCTCTAGTTTCTTATACCAAAGCATTTTCCGTTGAATTGTTTTCAAGGCCATGATTTTTAGAAGTCGTTCATCCGGCAGCTCAAGAACTTTCAAAACGTAGTCGACATGCAGTTTTAAAGTTTTTACAAAAAGTGATGATAGTCTTGTTTCTATGTTTATCTTGTAATTGGGTGTCGTACTTGGTAAGCTGAAGGTTCATTTAATGGAATACCTTAACAGTCTCTCAACGGTTTCGTATTGATTGTAACCCCTCTCCGCTTGAAAGACTTTGTATTTCACGTGGTAGTAAACTAACTTATTTGAAAAATATCTCTTGCAGGTTGCGCAAATGGCACTTTTCCCTTTGACTAATTTCTCTTTTGAATTTATTTCCATATTGAGGTTACTAGTGATGATGTGTTACTGTTTTATAATTTCTATAGGTTGTCTATTTAGATGCCGATGCTCATTTCTGCAAGTTCTGCCAGATCCTTTTTTAAAAATCATTATTTTTGATTTGGATAGATTTACTGTAAGATTCCATAGTTGACAGTATGAATCAAGACGGTTGACCATTAGTTGTAAGGATTCTGCTGAATAAGCAAAATGTACCACATCGTCTGCAAATAAAAGGGCCTTTATTAGAACTCCATCAAATTCTATTCCCCCGGTAGAAAATCCATAATATTATCAATGTACAATGCCATGAGATTTGGGCTAAGA
Source organism: Portevinia maculata (assembly GCA_949715645.1). Lineage (NCBI taxonomy): Eukaryota > Metazoa > Arthropoda > Insecta > Diptera > Syrphidae > Portevinia > Portevinia maculata. The sequence goes on along the minus strand of OX454525.1, from coordinate 152,084,182 downwards.
GTATATCCTTGCCTTACTCCCATTTTAGGTCCAAACCACTCTGAAGTTTCGAATACCTCCACACTGTTGCTCGGTTTTCCTCATAAATATTTTCGATGACCTTTCCAAACATTTGACTCATTCTCGCATTGTAAAGCTTAAGTACTAAAGCTCTTCGATCGATGTTGTCAAGGGCTGCATTGAAATCAACGAAAAAATCGAATAAATTCTTTTTTTGTTCTATGAATGTACCAACAATATTTTGCAGTACAAACATATTATCTACGGATCCGAAATCCTGCTTGAAATTCCTTGATCAGTTTATTGTTTTCAATCCAATTTGATGAGCGGCTATGCAAAAGTTTCGTAAGAACCTTATATGATAAATTCATTAAGGATATTACTCGATAATTCGCTGGGTCTGTTATATCGCCTTTTTTGTGGATAGGCAGTATTATAGATTCTTTAAATTGAGGCGGAATATGTCCGGTTTCCAATATTTGGTTAAAAGTCCAAGTTAGTTTGTTGATGAAGCTATTTGTTGAATATTTGAGGAATTTTATGGGGATCCTATCTGCTCCTGGTGCTTTTCCGTCCTTGAGTTTATTCAGAACATTACATATCTCTTTCTGTCCAATATTTCATTCGAGATGAAAAGCTTTGCATATTCAATAGCAGGTACATTACATGATGGATTCAATAGGGTTTGAAAGTGACTCATCAATGCATTGGTGCTTAATTGAATAGCAATTTAAGAAGCGTTGCCTTTAAATCTCTTCATTGCAGACCAAAATTCGTTCGTGTTCTTACAGCAAGTAAGCTTAAGTGCTGGCTTTTCGAGAAATATTTTCTTTTTCTCTTTGCAGATTGTTTTAAAGGTTGTGCTTGCTTCAATATACAGACTTTTGAAATATTAATCATTGCACTTTCGGAAAACCTTAACCCATCCAAAAGATTTTCACATTCATTGTCAAACCACTTTGAACGAACCGCCAATACCTGGAGCAGGTTTGTAGGAGGGAAAGAAGCTTTTTGCTTTCTTTGGTTCTGATCGATTCAAGTTTGCAGTATTTTTTTCCGGATTTACTTTGTCTGTGATACGATATCCTAAATAATTGACCGTAGAATAGCGAAAGTGAGATTTTTTCCTATTCACTTTGAGTTTAAATACATCTAGTCGATTAAAGACACGATGAAGATCACTTAAATGTTTATCAAAACTATCCGAGTATATGATGAGAATGAAGGTAAACCTTGAGGGGTTTGAGACACTCCTTTTCCAAATCTGTCAATCAATTCAAGAAAGTTAACTGGAGCATTACGTAAACCAAAAGGCTTGCGTTTAGAACATGTCAAAAGGTGTAGTATCCTGATCGTAGATCTAACGTTGTTTTAGACAGCTCTGGTTCTTCTTCAAGGCTCATAGGGAGGTTACCAATTGGGAGGTCAAACTCGGTGAATGTCTTCCCTCATTAGAAAGATAAACGTTAGCTGGATCGTATCGGAGAGATACAAAAATCAAGTAAAGTGAACCAAGAGATTGAGCTGCATCAACGTGGTGGAGGTTTCGCTCGAGCAATACGTGGAAAAGTTTTGGGAATTAGAAGAATACCACGAACATCGATCAAAATGATCGGAAGAGTAGAAGGACTGCGAAGCACATTTCAGGGAAACTACAGGGTGGCACACGAATCGTGCTACAAAAACATAACGTAATAACTTTTTTTTCTGTGTGAGTAATCGGCTTAATTTTTCTTTATTTTGGCAGGTTAATAGTTAGATTTATTAAAATGAATGCTTGGGATGCCGAGAAGAGGATTTGGATAGTGCAGCGGTACCATGCTTTGCAGTCCTTCATTTCCGTCCAAAGGGAATTTAGGCGGGAGTTTGGCTGCTGTTTATCTTATGGAAGGAAAGCGCTCAAACTCCAGTATAAACGTACCAACTAAACACCATAACATACGGTACGTCATCTGCGCCGTTTTTTTGGCTATTCGCTGTCTTCAAAACTTAGTTGAAACAAATCAAGAGGAATTGATGGGTTTGCTAAGCCCCATATTCATACAGGTTTAAATCATCCTTTAAAAGCTGTGGATCGAGCGATTTGATTGGGACGAAATATCGACATTGAGTGGTGTCAGTTTATTGTAGTCCTCAAATTTCATCAAAACCTTTCGAATCTTCGATACGCTTTAATGGAAAACAAAGTAAGCTACCAAATATACGGTTTCGCAAACGCATCCATGAAGGCATATGCTGCTGCTTATATCTGCACCGCAGATACTTTTGGGTCAGTAGGAGTAAAGCTGTTAGGCGCCAAGTTCAGGGTAGCGCCTGCTTAAAAGAAACAACTTCCTCGACTGGAGCGTTGCGCAGCCCACCACTTATCCGATTTGGGTAAAAGTTCAAAAGATGTTTGACAGCAAGTACACCGCAGCTTACTTTTGGACCGATTCCGCAATTGTTTTGCGCTCGATATCTACACAATCCTCAACTTTCGTTGGAAATAGGGTAACACACAGGAAAATTCAGCAGATGTGGTCTCCCGACGACGCTCAGTGGAGAAGCTAAAAAATTAAATCTGGTCGAAAGGACCATACTTCCTAGGTCAGGGCGAAGACAAATTGCCATCCACTGTAGCGATCTCCCAATCTCCAGAGGAATCAGCGTTGGAAATCAGGGGTGGAATCGGCTAAGGTGATAGTTGATTGTTCACAATCAAAATCATAACTTTACGTCCACGTAAGGTGATAATCAAATTGACAATCGCCTTTTTGTGATCAATTTCATGTGACAGCTATTTAGGTGTCGCTTTCATACATTTTTGTTATTGTCATAGGTATGCACCTCGGCTTCAACTCCAAATAAATTATATACCTACTTTAGTGAAAAAAGAATATATATTAATATATAATAAATATAAAAGTGAAATTCGTGAAGTGCAATGTTTATTTCATTAGAACTTTTTTTCACAAATGAAGTAAATAATTACAAAAATGTCCAACTATTAAGAAGAAACCTGAGAAATAAAGCAAATATCTTGGAACTTCCAAACCCGATGTAAGAATTCATATAATTATAAATATTCATTGTTGATTGCTATCATTTATTATTGTGTATTTTAGATTTTTGAAAAACTTTCGCTTATCAAAAGAAGTGTTTGTGTTTGTTTTGGGACTGCTTGATTTACCAACTGGAATATTATCATCCTTCAATTGGCTGCAACTTTAAATCTTCTTGGGGTGGTGGCTATCAAAGACAAGTTGGGGCTGACTGGGCTGCACCAATGGGTCAAAGTACGGTGGCTGAAATTACTGCTGCAGTCATTAAAAAATGCGGTCAATACTTTGCCCATTTATGATAAAGTTTTTGCCGTTTTTGCCTAAGGATTCAACAAAATCATATTTGAAATATAAATTATGAAAAATAAACACACACACAGCTGCTCGGAATGACAGCGTCGGCGAGGAAGTGACGTTTAAAACTCTAAGTGCTGCCAATAATCAATCATTTTTTAGTGATCGCTTTACGCAGAGCAAAGAGGAGTTGATAATCAAAAACGACAATCAAAAAGCGACAATCAACTATCACCTTAGCCGATTCCACCCCTGTAAAACAGCGCAGAGCTGTCAACAACATGAACAGAATAACGTTCTTGAGGTAATAGACCGTTTTATACACGAAAACTCTTCGAATCTTTGCGTATGTCGAAAGGTTTCTTAGCCGAGTAAGAAATGAAACGTCTCCACATGAGGAATATCTAACAGTTGAAGAGTTACATAATGCCTTGGAAAGAATTGTAAATCTAATTCAAACCATGTATTTTGCCGCGGAAATCGAATTAATTAAAACAAATTCGAAACTGAATGGATATATAAAATGGTGGATACCTTTTATCCAGGAGGGAAATTATATCCTTATGTTGAAGGTCGGAGATAGATTCAGGCGCGCCGACATCCCAGGGAAGTGCAAGCATTTTTTTCTACTTCCCACAAACTCCAGTTTTACTAAAACCCTCGTATGGCATCTACACATTTCGAATTTTCATTCTGGTCCAAGGGCTCTTGTGTGACTAACGAAATAAAGGTTTTGAATAACCAACGTTCGGGGGCTAGCACGGCAGACGGTTTCATCATTGTGTCAGATATCGACCAAAATTGCCTGAGTATGTAATGGCGGATTTACCTGCGGAAAGATTGGCTCCATTGCGTTCATTTATCGCTGAGCGGTGGATTTTTGCGGCCCCTTATACAAATATTATAAAATTCGCTGTAAACTGCCAAGGCTGTTCACCTAAAAGCAGTGCTGGGGTTTCCGCCGACCCCTTCATAGCAGCACTGAAAAGGACGATCGGTCATCGAGGTCTCCCATCTCCCATCTATTGCGATAACGCAACCAATTTTGATGGCACACAATCTAAGCTTGTAGAACTGCGTAACATGTTGTTTGAAAGAACCAATCATCGATCAATTCTAAATTTTTGTACTAATACCACGATAAATTTTCAATTTATACCTCGCAGAGCACCCCACTTCGGTGGGATTTGGGAAGCGGCCGTGCAAGTAGCAAAAGGTCGCCTATATCGCTGCTTGGGAAGTGTGAAGCTACCGTTTGAGGAGTTATCAACAGCACTGGTGGAGATCGAAGAAATAATGAATTCCTGGATTATATCGATGTCAACGGATCCTAACGACTTCGAAGCTCTTACGTCAGCGCTTTTGCTTATTGTATCACATTGAAAGCAGTCCGCTGTTCAGGTTGCGGAAATAAGCTTCATAGAAAGATGGCGGTGAATAAATGCTGCAAAAACTCACTTCTAGAGTCTGGGGTCAAATGAATACTTCCAGGAACTTCGGCGCTGAGCCAGCCCAAATATCGCAGTGGGTAACCTATTCATCGTGCACGAGGATAACATACCACCAGTAAAATGGCTAAAGGGAAGAATGATTAAAGTCATCGAAGGTCCTGATGGTTGGCTGCAAACTGGAAATGATCCTGTCTTGAAAGGCAATCCTTTCAAAGGGGAAATAATGTTGGAGCAGATCGTCATCACCTTCACATTATCATTAAAAATCATCATTTATATTGCAGAAATGTTATTCATCGTAAAATAAATTCATTCGTATGTTATTCAAACTTGGCGCTTCACACAAAGCAATCGCCATATTTATACCGTATTCTAAGGGTATATTAATTTTGACGCAAAGTTTGTAACAAACCCTAATATTGCCCGTAGACCCCTAAAAGTTACTATATTTATGATCAGCATTGATAGTAATGTCGATCTAGCATGTCCGTCTGGACCTGAAATTTTAACGCTCACTAGTGGCCCGAAATAATCAAGTATACAAATTTTTGAAATCTGCCCACAGACACACCCACAAACTCAAAAAAACAAATTTATCGAAAAAATCGAATTTTTAACTAGAAAGCTGAAATTTCTTATATGTAATATGATCTTTGACTCATAAAACTGCTCGGGAGATAAAATTTCTAAAATCCGCCCACTCATGTTATATAACAAAATATGTAGAGCGTTCTTAACAATTCAGCCATACTCAGACTTTTGTCACGCCTTAAATTGCAAACACCTAAAATTAATATTACGTCTTTCTCATAATTTAATTTTAGCTTGTGTAAAGTGAAATGTACTGAATAAAAGTGGATAGTTTTATGTTCAACCACTTGGGGGAAATCATGGCCTATTATTTTTTGTTTTTGCTCGCTATTTATGATGTTTCGTCGTAAGAGAGGAAGTTTGCCTCCTTCGCTTTTTGGCTACCGTTGAGATTGTGCAACTCATCAACCAGGATCATCGTATTGCTTAGCAAAAGGGATAAGGATCCCCCGGTTGACGGTCTAAATACTTGGATCTTTCACCACTTTTTCGTTTATCATTGTCAAAAAGAATTCATTTCGAGTGTTCATATTTTACTCAACCATGGTAGGCGGATTTTTTTTGAGAGTGCAAAAAGTTGCAGAACTAATTTTGCATAGGTATGGTTTAGCAAACAGTTAAAGTCAAAAATCCTCGTAGTTTCTGCCATGGAATTTAGAAGAATTTTTTAAGGTTCTATTCAAATGTGTTTTGTTTTGTTAATTAAAAATATTAGGTATTTTTTTCATTTTAATTTATTTGCAAACAAAACAGCTAAAATATGCGACAAATTAAAATTTGTTTTACTGTGGATCAAAATTGATCAACTTTGAAGAGCTCTATAAATCAACTAAGTTATTAGAAAAATGTTTTGTTTGCTGCTTTGGAAGCTGTTTTTATATTACCTTAAGAAATCAAAAACACAATAACTAAAAAAAGAACTCGCAGTTTTGACACGACTTTGGTTTTTTAGTGTGACGGAAAAATTGATTTATAAATAATTTGCAAACTTAAGCAACGTTATCATACCTTATCGCCAATATTTGCATTTATATGCAAATTTTTAAAGCATGTGTAATAAATGCCGCTGACGGTTTTCTTTCATTCTGCCTTTTAATAACAAAATTGAGATCTTTTCTGAGGTAGGAACGCTGACTTGCCTTTGTTATTACCAGTTTTAATGGAATTTGAATATAAATACTTTTACAAAAATGTGCGTGCGATAAAATAAACCCTTTTCATCTTTCTTTCTTTTCTTTTTTGTCCGAGTTCGAGACTTTTTACACCGGTGCACTTAGGCTCAATACTGGTTCATTGTACTGCCAATTATTCAATTTACTCATAAGCGTTAAAACTTTGAGTCACGAAAAATTGACTTTCCATTTTCACTAAATGTCGAAATTATCTGTGTAAAAATAACACTTAAGAACAAACATTTATATGTTGTCAATGCGTACATTCCATCGTATCGTCTATGTTCTTTGTATTCGGCACTTTCTATGACACTAGACCATATTTTTGACATATCTTGTTGTGACAGCACTGTTTTACTTATAGGCGACTACAATCTGCCACATATTGGATGGGTACCTTCTGAGGATGATTCTCATTTCATCCCACCCTTTGGCTCTGCCCAACAAGAGCTCGCTTTACTAGACAACATTTTGTCTTTTGACTAAACAGCAAACAGGCTTTATAAAAAAATTCAAAAATCGAACTCGCGATCTTGTTTTTTTTCTGACTCTGTTAGTACTGTGGTTCTGGAATCCCACTTCGGTATAACTAACATAGATAACAATCATCCACCCTTGGATGTATTTATTGAACTAGGCGCACATTTGTACGAAAACAGTAATTCGTATGACCGTTCGCAATCTTTTGACTTTCGGAAAGCAAATTTTCAAAGGCTTTCTGATGAAATTAACAGCTTTAATTTTAACCTACTGCCTTATCTAATATTGAAGATGCAGTAGGTTCTTTTTATTCTTTGATGGATAACTGCATGAAAAAAGTGATTCCTGTGAAATCCTCTAGGAATCTGAAAACGTCCCATCCCTGGTACACTAAAGAGCTCAAATCGGTACGAAACAGACGTAATAGGTTTTGTCAATTCTAAGAAAAAAACCGATGGTTTTCCATCGAAGCTTACTTACAATAACTTGGTTTTGTATGTGGTATCTCACAATTTTCCCGTTTTTGGTTTTGTTTACATCAATTTCCTTTGCGTTGTTTTAAATGAACAACCGTATTTCTAACAATTGCTACCACGTGAAGTGGACGGCTGGAGTTACAGCGCTGGTTCACGGTTCGCCACAACCGATCATCAGACTCCTTTTCCTATGGTACTGGTCTGTGTTTTTTTCTTGTATCCCGAAAATCCATTTACTTCCACTGGGATTCGAACCTAGACTAGCTGCTTCACAGGCAAGCACTCATCCACTGTGCCATTGAAGCCACGAGTTTCAGTTCATCCACTTTGTATTTTTTGATTTTTTTTGGGCAGCCCAGCGCCTGTAATTTTATCACCATGTTTCATAAAATGGGTTACCTTAGATCAAGGTTTTATCAAGTCAAATTTAGAGATCGCTATCTGTATCTTTCACAGCTCAGTCTGGAGTTCCCCAAGGAAGTCACCTCGGACCAATTCTATTAATACTACCCATTAATGATGTTAAGGCATGTATAAATCACAGAAATATCCTGATCTACGCTGATGATATGAAAATATATAAATCTATCACTAGTCAGCAAGACAGAATTTTTCTTCAATCCACCATTAATAGCTTCGCCAATTGGTGTGATAAAAACGGTTTATCCCTGAACCCTACTAAATGTCAACTTATGACATTCTCTAGAAAGAATATCCCTTCCACCTTTCAATATTCTTTGTCTCAACATATTTTTTGTAATGTTGATAATTTTAAGGATCTTGGGGTTTATTTCGACCCCAAACTAGTTTTTGCTAGGCATATTAATTTTATTATTAATAAATCTAATTCTATGCTGGGCTTCGTAAAAAGGTGTTCGAAAGAATTTAATGACCCATACGTTTCTATGTCATTGTACAATTGTTTTGTCCGTCCGATTCTGGAGTATGCACAAGTTTGGGCACCGTTCAACAACATTCATTCAAATCGAATAGAGGCCATTCAACGTAAATTTATTCGGACTCCCACTGGATGATCCATTTAACCTCCCTCCTTACAGTCAACGTATCAAGCTTCTTCAAATGTTACCCCTTTCTCAGCGAAGGCTTAATAGCGATATCATTTTTTTACAACGGCTTATATCCGGTCAAGTAGATGCACCTGACTTGCTGTCGTCTATTGGCTTTAATTTTCGTGTGTTGTATTATTGTTTAGCCCCCATCATAGAACGAATTATGGGAGGCATGAACCTATTAGTCGCATGAGTAGAATCTATAATCTAAATGATCATGCGATTGACTTGCATGTTAGTAAAATTAGGCTGAAAAATATTTTGCGAAATAATGCCTTGATGTCTTAAATTATTTGCATGATTTGTGTCTGTGTTAGTATTTTATTGGTACATAATTTTTGTCTTTCCAATTGTTTGACTTTGTGTATGTCCTTACTAATACCTGCACTAAATGATGAGCCTGTGAGCGCACTTTTAGTGGCGGCAAATTTCTGCTCGCGATAGTTGCTTGCTTTAAGCACTCCACGACACAGAGCTGATAGTGTATTTAAAAAAAAACTCATCTCATACTTATAAGCATAATCAAAGGTCTTTCTTTGTTGCAATTTGAGAGCGCTTTAATTTGTCTTAGTTATTTGAATTCTATCAAAAGAAGCCCATGCATTTTATCATTTAAAAACAGGGCATTAGGAAACTAGGTTCACAGACTTAGTTTAAATGCTGATCTGTTCCAAAAGTGAAGACAAAATGTTCACAAAGTTATTGGTTAAACTGTCTTCATTACTCAGTTTTCCATCGGCTGTTTTCAAAATCAGTCTTGTACTTTTGACCTCATATGAATTAATAATTTTAAATTAGTCCAAAGAATAGAAAGCTTGTATCCGCGCATCCGCGAGGAATGACAGGAAACGTCTGGCGGAAGCCATTTTCGAATATTGAACATTTTCTCTAAATTGCATTTGGTTTCGCATTTCTTCTTGCTCCAAAAGTATAAACGAACTCAATGCCTGTAGACGAAGAAAAACTTAACACATTAGCTAAGTTAAGCCACATCAAGAAAACATTTTAATAGACGCGCACATTTGGTTCGAAATTAGTAAGAACAGGAACAGAAAACATATTTTCCAAAAAAAACATTTTTGTATCCATACCTACTGAATAAATAAATGAATCTGACAGTTTGCAATCTGACAGGTGGATTGACAGATATAACTGCCCGAAGTTAGTATTGCGATTAAAAACAGCTTAGATTAGTGGTTATGTAAGTATTGTTTAGGTGCACCATTTTTTTTTATTGTTAAGTCCTATATCCGTTTTATATACTCAAATAAAAGTGTTAACTAAATCCTGCATTCAATTATGAACTTGTAGAAGCACTTTATCTGCCAGCAAATCCAAATTATCACAAGAATCAATCGAGTGCCTGCAAATCGCAGGTTTTCGTGGCTAAATCGCTTTTCCATTTCGCCATATCTTGTCTGTGAGTCGTCAGTAATCCAATGTTTTTTTATGGGAATTATGGCACGAATGCCGTATAACGTGGCACATGAGCTGTTTCTTTCCGAAAAAACGGACCGATGATTCCACCAACATATAGACCACACCAACTTTTGTGCTTGCCTTTTGTAGATTTGCCTTACTCCAGAAACGGAAATTTTAGAAACCCATTGAGTCAAAAATGAACCTCGTCACTATTATATACGATCTATTATATACGATTTATCGAAACTGAAATTTGATTTTCAAAATAAGTTTGAATAATACGAATGTATTTTGTGTCGATTAATGATGATTTGTAAAACAGTACTAGACATAAATGTCAGGCAACTGTCAAAAACGACAGCATGGCTTAAAAGTTAAACACAATTTTAAACACCCAGTTTCGAGAAAGTCTCGTATGAGCCAGTCGTACACCTTATTTAATTTATTGACGTCAAAAGACATATTATTGAAACTATAGTAGAAATCATAATCTTTTTTTTTTGTAAAAAAATATTTAAATGATAAGGAAAGTAATTGCGAGTAAATAAACAAAACCGCTCACGCAACTATCGGTACTTAAGAATGGCGCGTGTTCTTGTCAAGATTTGTATTTACGTGGGTAGTAAGATATTTCAAAAACTCTGCAAAGATAAGACGATAAGACATTGTGCGTCAATTACCCTCTCAAGGTCAAACTGTCTACAACACAATTTTTTTTTCTTTATTTCGTGTTACTATACAAAACTTAAAACTTAAAAGTATTAACAAGGTTTATTAAATATTGTAATTGGCAATAAATAGACACAAGCATTCAGTTGTCATAAGGACAATTGGCAAATGCTCGTTTAGAAAAAAATATTCAAAATAAGCTAAAAATTAATTAATGGGGATCTACAATGGAAATCATTTATAAAGGTAAAATGAATACAACTTACAAAAAAGAAGCAAATAGCATTTTGTCAATATTTTGAAGATGAAGATAGTAGATAAACAAAACCCAAAATTATTAAGAGCAAATAAATAGTGATTCATAAAACACGAATTGCAGTTAGAGAAAATTTAAAGCGCTTGACTCAAAATGGGAAGCACATTTTTGTGGTCTAGTGTAAAAAGCCAAGCTTTTGTTTTGTTTAAAAACGAAGTTTTTAATCTCTCACATCTAAGATCAACGTGAGATCTAAGTGAGAAAAATGTGCTTTCTGAACCCTGGGAACAGTGACTAAATTGTTGGTGTTAACTCGTAGATTATGACTGGAATATATTTTAACAAGATCATAGCCTGAATTATCAAAAAATATTTTAAGTACTTTGTAAACATACAAATGCCTTAAGGGAAGAATTTTAAGTTTCCTGAAAAGCTCAAAGCTAGGGGTACGACGATCAACTTTTCACATAATCCTAATCGCATGCTTTTGTTTAACAAAAAGAGGTTCTAATTTATTAGAATGCCTCCCACCCCAGCAAGTCCATATTGCAGCTTGGCATTAATCAAACAATGGACTTAAGAATAGGTAACTGGCAGTAGAAACTCAGATGATAAAATTGCCATACAACGTTGTTCAAATATTGCTTTAAAGAAGAGGTATCGTCATTCCAACAGAGTTTAAGATCAAGAATAATACTCAAGTATTTAAATCCATCAACACATTCGATTTCAATGCAATTATCACAGCACTGTGTATTATTATTAAATACTTTAATGTTGGTATGTGGACATAAACTTTCCAATCGAAATGTAGAGCAACAAGGTGAATGAAATAGCAAAGGCATATCTCTACAAATAATCACGGTCTAGTTATACACCATATATATAAGTTTGTGCAAATGGAGCCATTTTCTTAAAATCTCCAAGTCATTGTTCATTGAGGAAAACAAATTAAGATAACTGCCATCTGAGTGGGATAAAGCTGTATCGTCCGCAAATGCTGTTAGCTTACCTTTGAAAGGTTGGATAAATTGAAAATTAATAAACACAATAAACAGTAAAGGACCCAGCACCGAATCTTGCGGAACGCCCATGTTGATTAAATTTGTAGAACTGCAGCTATTTTTAATTTTTGTACTACTTGCTTACGATTCCTTAGATAAGGCTCAAGCCAGTCATATATGAAACCTCTAAAACCCGCTTTGTATAATTTTCTCAATAAGAGATCATGATCAACCATGTCAAATGCCTTAGCTATATCTTGAAGTAACATTGCAGGAATCATTGATTTGTTAAGACTGTTGTAGATTTCACTACATAGCTTTAATACCGCATCTTCTGTACATCTTTCATTGCAGAAGCCAAATTGTAACTCACTAAAGAACATTGTTTTATCTAAAAAGGAAACCATTCTGAACTTTATTCCTTTTTCAAAAATCTTTGAAAATACTGAGAGAAGAGATATTGGACGGTAGTTGTTTAGACATGAAGATTCACCTTTTTATATAGTGCTATTACAAGTGCAAGTAACGACCATACACGCCGAGTTAATCGGTTCTCGTCAGATCACCGCAATTAAACGACGTTGGGCGCGGTTAGTACGTAGATGGGGGACCGTTTGAGAACAACAGCGTGTCGTTGGCCAGTCCCATCTACAAGTTGAGGTAGATAATACATACGTGGTATCACAATGGACCTAAATTGGTCTAAGTGTGTTGGCTTCTGCCGACAGCCACCTAAACCTAACCTAACCCTAAGGGCAAGTTTTAGAGAACCAGGAAAAATAACTCTCTGAACACTAAAACTAAAGATGTATTTCAAAACATCAGAAATGTAAAAAGATATAATTTTTAGGGTTTGACTTGAAATCATATCCATCGAAGTAGAGTTCAGATTTTTCAATCGCATAATGATATTATGAATTTCAAGAGATTTGAAATGTTCGGAAACGAAACTTGATGATTAAAAAGCGTATTCCTTAATGTCACTTTTACAATTACAAAAATTATAAATAATAAAAGGAGTGTTACCTACAAAGTTTGATATATGAGAAAAGTAATCGTTAAATAAATTTGCAACTTCGAGTGGTTCTGAGATGTTTACATCATTGGAATTATTAACGATGTCAACAGAAGGTTAAGTCACATTTAGTATGTCGTTTACCAACTCCAATTCTTTCCTTGGATTACCCAAGCTTTTGGCAAATTTATTACTATAATATAATAATTCAAGTTCATGGCATAAAGTGTTATAGGAATTTTTAAGCATTAAATTATTGGGATGCTTAGTCAAAAAAACAATTTATCGCTTGTACACATAATACCACAGAAAGAAATCTTACTAGCTTTCTGAAGGCTTTGCCAAATAACTACTACATATCTGATCTTATCAATAGAAATGACTGAAAAATCAACGCCGTTGCCAAAAGGTATGCCAAGTAAGAAAATTTATAGTGATACCTGAGAATTCCAGACAGATTTTTTCGAACAATTTTGGCAAAAATGTTCAATTGAAGTTTTAATTTTAGTCACAAAATCTCTATAAAACATATCTTAATTTTGAAGACTTTATATCCAAACAAAATTTTGAATTGCTATTGAAAAAAATAATAATAATATCTTACTTGTATAATTATTTGCATTTCTAAGAAGGGACGTCCTTCTCTTCAAAATAAAACTAAGGCCAAATTAAAACGTCAATGGGCAAATTAAAACGTAAGGCCCTGTCTTGGTGAAAGCATTAAATGCCAATAGCCGAGGAAAAAATTGGATATTGGGGGAGCACACGTGAACAGTAAAACATCGATGATACTGTTTGACACTTTTCGAATTTCGAATGTTTTCTTTTAGCTAATGTTACGTTGTGACACGGTTTCACTTATATAATGAATATTAACCCTCTACTGCATGAATTATTGTTAGAGGAAAAAAAACATGGTTTAAATAGTATCTTTGGGTTGTTTTAAGACATTCGTTATCATAAAAAAACACAAAAAAGTTAATTTGTTTAAGAAATAAGAACACAGTCCATATTTGTCTACATATGAAGTAATTCTTTATACGATTTAGGCAAAGGATACAAAAACAAAAAACAAAAAAGATAAACATTTTGATTTAAAAACAAAACAAAAACATAGGGACGGGCTACAGTCCGCTTAGGCGAACTTTTGGATACCCTATTCTTATTCCTATCCCTCATAAGTGGGTGTGACAAAAGTCTGAGTATGGTTGAATTGTTAAGAACGCTCTACATATTTTGTTATACAACATTTAAAGGATTTTATCAAAAAAACGCTCCCTAGCTCAAACTTGGGTGTTTCAATAAAATTGTTTTATTTAATTGTGGGCGTGTCGGTAGGCGGATTTAAAAAAAATTAACACATGAGCATAAACGGCCCCTAGAGAGTATATATTATAAATTTCAGCTCCCTAGCTCACTTTGAATTTTCAAAAAAAAAAAAATAATAATAATTGTGGGCGTGCCAGTGTGCGGATTTTGAAAATATTTACACATGAGCATAAAGGGCCCATAGAGAGCATATATTATAAATTTCAGCTCCCTAGCTCAAATTTTGGTTTTTCAAAAAAAATGTTTTATTTATTTGTGGGCGTGTCAGTGGGCGGATTTTGAAAATATTTACACATGAGCTTAAAGCGCCACTAGAGAGTATATATTAAAAATTTCAGCTCCCTAGCTCAAATTTTGGTTTTTCAATAAAATTGTTTTATTTTTTTGTGGGCGTGGCAGTGGGCGGATTTTGAAAATTTTATATCCCGAGCAGTTTTAGGGGTCATAGATCATATATAAAAAATTTCAGCTTCCTAGCTCAAAATTCGATTTTTTCCAAAATTTTGTTTTTTTGAGTTTGTGGGCGTGTCTGTGGGCGGATTTCAAAAATTCGTAAACTTGATTATTTCGGGACCCTAGAGAGTATATGGTTAAAATTTCAGCTCTCTAGGTCCATTTTAAAGGCCTAATTTTTGCCGACGGACGGACGGACGGACATGGCTAGATCGTCATTACTATCGATGCTGATCATAAATATAGTAACTTTTAGGGGTCTACGGGCAATATTAAGGTATGTTACAAACTATGCGTCAAAATTAATATACCCCTAGAATAGGGTATAAAAATATGGATAGAAAAGAAGGAGAAGAACAAAAAGACCAGCAGATGAGGGTGCCAGAGCCTGGCACCTTATCAGAGGACGAATTGCTGGCCTCCAGTCAGGAGACAATCGTCCTATCATCAAGCGGCGAGAGTGCTAAGGCTAGCACCTCGACCGCAAACCATACAACAACCAAACAGACCCAAAACAAAACCAAATCCGCAGGGAAAGCTAATAACAGCAAGTACCAGATGGCCCTCCATATCTTAGGTAAGATAGCGAAAAATGAGGCTGCCGGAAAGGTCCACGAAAAGGATCAGGCGCATAAGATCAAATACCAGGTAATCGTTGACAAATACAACGAGAGCCTGAAAAACAAAAGCCGGCAGGGAGCGAAGCGTGATAGGTCTCAAGAAGAGATCTCCCACCGCCCAGCCCCTAAAAAAAACCAAGGTTGCCGAAGGTTTCGCAGCAACAGCTAAGCCAAGCACGTCGGCGGCGGGTGCGGCCCAGAAGCGACCCTTTACCGAGGTGGTTAGGGATCACCTTCAGGTCGCACTAGTGGATGACCTCTCGACAAACGGGAAATCCGTAGCCAATGCGTGGGGAAGCATTGAGACCAAGCTCTCCGAAATGGTGATAGACCACATCGTCAACAACCAAGGGGAACCACTTCCCGACTTTGACTCCGCCGAGGTGGTGAGGGGATATCGGGTAATCAGGTGCGCCGACCAATTCTCCAAGGACTTCCTTAGTGGATGCGTTGCTAAGCTTAGCGACGCCTGGGATGGTTTGAAGCTCAAGCTTATCCCAGCTAAGGACATCCCGAGGAGACCTAGGGCCCGCATTTGGTTGCCCAATATGAAGATAGAAGGGGGAAGGCTCCTCCAATGTCTCAAACTCCATAACCCGATGGTTCCAATGGATGACTGGTCAGTCATCAAGGCGGAGGAACCCTATAAAAATACCATGTCCTTCCTCCTACTCATAAACAACGAGTTCCTGGGTGCTCTCGAGAAAACTGACCATAAACTTAGGTTTGGCATAGGTCATAGGTTAAAAAGCGGTATGCAATTTGCATACAGCACTAGGCACCAGAAGGGCCCATCGCGATCTCTAGGGAACCACTTGAAAAAACTTCAATTGGAGAAAAACCTAAAAACCTAAAAAACTTTTCCTAGACAGAGCCCAATCCTCCTGCAGAACTTAACCAGCTTCCTATGGTCTATGCCGCTCAGCTCCCCTAGTTCCTCGAAGAAGTATTCCCCGAGAATCCTCCTACGATTCCGTGCTATACCCTCGCACTCACAATATGTGTGTTATGTCTTCCTCGGCTTGTAGATCACCACAGAACCTGCACGTGTCCACATCCACCAGACCAAGTCGCCTAGCATGCTTTCTTAGAAGACAGTGCCCTGACATAATCCAATTTACTGTTCTAAGCTGTTCCCTGCTCAATTTTAGAATTTCCTTAGATCTTTTCTTATCCAAATGGGGCCAAAGGGCTCTAGACACCCTATGTCCCACTATGTTCTGCCATCTGAGGTCAGCCATTTTTAAAATCTTTTCATTGATTTTTCCCTTAAAGACGCCCAGGGGTGGTTTAATGTTCACACCTCCGCTGTTTTCCAGCTCCCCTCCCTTTCTTGCTAGCTCATCGGCTTGCTCATTTCCCTCTATACCGCTGTGTCCCGGTACCCAGCACAGTCTTACTCGATTCCGTCTACATACTGCTTTTTCAGGCAGACGGCAGTATTGCCATGTCCTTATTCTTAAGTATACCAATTTGTAAACTTTATGATGAAAAAATAAAGAATCTATCTATCTATCTCTATCATACTGCTTTTAGCATTGTGCGACAGTTTCTGACTATCTCAGAGTTAATGTTAGCAGATTCAAGTGCCATAAGTGTCGCCTGACTGTCAATATAGATGGCAATGTCTCTTCCCGACAATGATCTCATCTGCACTAGGTTGGGCATAAGGCATGCCAAGCTCAAAGTCTTCCTTTCCTCAGGTCCCGAGGACGATGTGGACATCGTCGATACCGACAAGTTGTTGGAGGACCTGATTATCGAGGACGAAACCCCTTCAACCACATAATGCTGAAAGTCATACAGATTAACCTGAGGCACTCAAGGTGTGCCTCCGATAATCTAATGGTTTTTCTAAGGGAGAAGAACATTGACATCGGCATTATCCAGGAGCCATGGGTGAGAGACTCATCCGTAAAGGGGCTCCAAGACACCCAATACGACCTGTTTTACAAACACCCGGCCACAGGTAAGCCTAGAACATGCATACTAGCTAAGAAACATCTAAAAGGTTTTTTATGTCTTAATGTTAGCTCATATGATTTAACAGTGGTTAAACTGGAGTGTGCGAACCAAATAACATACCTGGCTTCAGCATACATGGCTCATGGGAGACCTGTACCGCCAGAGGAGGTGGAGCTGCTCATAGCCTCAACAACAAAGAAGGACAACCTATTGATGGGCTGCGACGCCAACGCCAGGCATTCTATATGGGGCAGCTCAGAAGATAATGAAAGATGTGAGTCAATTTTTGATTTTCTGTTAACCACTAACCTATCAGTCTGTAACAAGGGTACGACCCCAACTTTTGTCTTTCCGAGTACGGAAACGTACAGGGGATGGGAAGAGGTACTAGATGTTACATTAAAAACAAACAATAATAACTTTAAGGTCGACAACTGGAGATTTTCCAATCTGGAGTCACTCTCAGACCACAGATGGATCCTCTACGACATGAGTCTCGAGGTCGGGACCACAAAGCCTTATAGAAACCCCAAAAGAGTTAATTGGACCAAGTTTGGCCAAGTCCTTCGGACAAAACTCAAAAATATACCTGAAACAAACACAGCTGCAATTCAAGAACTTGAGGTACAGGTAAAGACTTTTGAGAAGGCTATGGATATAGCATACAAAGTCTCGTGCCCAGTTAAACGCAGTAAAAAAACGCTTCCCCCATGGTGGAACGAAGATCTCTCCAGTCTCAGACAGATGACTAGAGCGATTTTCAACATCTGCCACAAACACAATTTTTGGCGGCCTTATAAGAACTGTCTAAGTCTGTATAAGAAGGCCATAAAGGCATCCAAAAAGGAGGCCTGGATAGATTGCTGTCAGTCGATAGAAACCCTTACGGAGTCCGCTAGGCTAAGCAAAATTTTGTCCAAGGAACACTCCAACCCTTCATTTCTGAAAAGATCAGACGGAGGATGGACAGAATCCCCAGCGGAGACCCTGGAACTCCTTATAAACACTCACTTCCCCGGATGCAGTGATATTAGTACGCAACCCGAGAGGCCTCGGCAAGTACAACCTGCTCCCAACAACAACATCACTTCAATAATTTCCGAGGAAAAGATTTCTTGGGCTATTAACAGCTTCTCCCCGTATAAGTCTCCGGGGCCTGACGGCATTATGCCTGCCATGCTACAGAACACGCAACACCTATCAATACCTTGGTTAGCGTCGATCTATCAAAGCTGTTTATTGCCAAATCGCGTACCACACTCCTGGAGACGCGCCAGGATGGTGTTTATACCGAAGGTGGGTAAACGCGGGCACGTGTCCGCAAAGGACTTCAGACCTATCAGTCTGACCTCCTTTATACTCAAAACCCTGGAGCGTGTCCTAGACATCCATATGCGAAGTTCTCTGCCAGAAACATCGCTTTAAAAATCACAGCACGCCTATCTCAAGGGCAGATCCACGGAAACGGCTCTCCATGAGGTAGTGCGAACTATCGAAAAATCCATACACTACAAAGAATTCACCCTAGCCTCCTTCTTGGATATAGAGGGAGCCTTCAACAACGTACACACGGAAGCTATTCTTGAATCTCTGGTCGAACTGGGCATAGAGGAATCTATTAGGAAATGGATAGCTTCTATGCTCGGAACAAGAGTTATTCAGGCAACACTAGGCAACAGCCACTTAACCAAATTTGCCCATAGAGGACCGCTACTATGGCTAATGGTTATGAACAAAATTCTAGTAAAACTAGACAGGGAAATGGTCAAAGCTGTCGCGTATGCGGATGACGTAGTGATACTAGTGTCAGGGAAGTTTCCTCCGTGATAAGTGATATCATGGGGAATGCTCTAGACAATGTAAGCACCTGGGCTACAAGATGTGGCCTCGGCGTTAACCCGACAAAAACGAACTGATGCTGTTCACCACCAGAACCAAAATACCCAATTTTACCCTACCCCGCCTAAACGGTCAACCACTTACACTATCCTCCAGCGCTAAGTGTCTGGGTATCGCGCTCGATCATAAACTTAACTGGAAACATAACATTGGACACAGAGTGAGGAAGGCGTGTATTGCCTTCTATGCCTGTAGCAGAACCTTTGAAAAGAAGTGGGGACTTCAACCAAAGATGACCTTGTGGATTTACACAGCAGTAGTGCGTCCAATCCTCACCTATGGATCACTAGTATGGTGGCCCGCGTTGAGTAAAGGTTACAAGCTCACAAAACTGAACAGATTGCAAAGGACAGCCTGTATAGGCACCACGGGTGCACTGAGGTCGGCCCCAACGGACGCCCTCACTGTGCTCTTGCACCTTTTGCCTCTTGACCTACACACAAAAGATACCGCACTATGTAGTGCGGTAAGACTCAGGAAATCGGGGTGCTGGACTGCAAGGCCATACAGCCAAAGCAGCATTCTGGACTCGCTACCAGAAGGCATGGTCACGTTTCCAACCGACTACATCACACCCAAACTAAACTTCACAAAAGGCTTCCAAGTAAGCTTCCCTTCCAGAGCTTGTTGGAAGAGGGACGAAGTAGTGAAAGATTTCGATACGGTCATATACACCGACGGTTCTAAGATGAATTGTGGTGTGGGGGCCGGTGTCTACTCGGAATCACTAAAAATATCAATATCCCTTCGCCTGTCAGATTTTGCCAGCGTTTTCCAGGCGGAACTACTGGCTATGCGAGAGGCCTGCACGCAACTAGAGCGTGACACAGCGTACAAACAAAACATTGCTATCATCATAGATAGCCAAGCCGCAATCAAAGCTATTGACTCGGCTACCATATCCTGCAAACTGGTGCAGGAGTGCCGGAACGAGCTTGCTCGACTGGGCGAACGTTTCAGTGTTACACTACTCTGGATTCCAGGGCATAGCAGCATAACAGGAAACGAGCGTGCAGAAGAGCTGGCCAGACAGGGCTCAGCTCTGGATGGCTCACTCGTTGCAAGGGTTCACATTCCGCTAGGTGCGGTCAAGACACGATCTTCTAAACAGAACCCGCCCCGAAGTCTCCAGAATTACGGCGATAATCACCGGGCACTGGCCAATTGGAGACCATGCGGCCAAACTGCGTATCCCATTTAACACCCACTACCGAAGCTGCGGGAATGTAAATGAAAGAGAAACTCTCTTCCATTTCCTCTGTGAATGTCCGGCACTAGCAAGAGCCAGACTTCGGGCACTGAACCAACCATTCTTCGACGACCTTAGCGCTATATCGGGCAAAGGGATACAAGATCTTATCCGTTTTCTCAATTCCACAGGTTGGATATAGCCAGACATCAAATGCTCTACAACCACTACAACAAAGGTCACACCAGTCGTGGTAACAAAAAGGCACAACAAGTGCTAATTGGGTTCAAGCCGAACCGCCACCTCTACCCTAAGCAGATGCTTTAAGGAAGATTCCTGAAGTTCCGCCGAACAAAAATTTGTACGCTGTAACTTCTAAACTATTATAGGTACAAACGGTATTTTATACATTTTGCAAAGAGAATTTAGTAGCTCATACAACCACTTTGGGTACATCTGCGCAGCTAAAAAAAACTTAAACTCAAATTTATGAACATTTTTTAAATTTTTTTAACTTAAAATGCATTTTTCTCAAAATTTTTACTTAATAATTTTGTTTTGATGAAATTTGTATCCTTGAAAAATTTCCTAAAAATTATGTTAAGTTATTTTTTTACATACGATCAACAGAAGTTGTAGTAAAAGCAATTTTTTTTTTATTATTAGCGTGCGCTAAAGGGATATAGGGATAATTTGAAATTTGCATGTAAAATACAACAACAACTTATCCTATATACGCTAACTTTAGCGGGGATAGCTATCGCCGCTAAGTCAGTTAGCGGGGATAAACAGTGCTTCCAAAGCCCATTTTCTTCGTTTCTGATGAACTTTTTCAGGAAATGTCAAAGTTTGACATCCCTCCGACGACTAACACATCCCGCCGAATATTTTGTTCGTGATTTTAATATTATTTTTTTTCAAACTTCATTATAAAGGTAATTGAATTTAGCAAATCTGTTAATGTGAAATTGTTTTTAATAATTTTAGAATATGCTTGGCATCAATTTCAATTGGCGGAAGTAAATATTTTTCAATTTCAGGATTTTCAATACAAATTTCTTAACTACAACTTACAGCTGTGTCACGGTGCATGTCATAGGTGCATGTGTGCTGCCAAGTTTTTTTTTGATGAATTCTTCAGCGGCGATAGTCGTTTTCTGATACCATCCCTATATCCGCGTGCAAAGAAACACGGCTATTGTCAATGAACTGACAAACGATTTCTTGTCAATAATTGACATTGCAGTGCAGAAGAACTGGCAATGCTACCGCTTAATAACGAAAATAAGAGCTGCCAAACTTTGTCAATTAAATCTCAATTGGAAACTCAGCATTAGAAAGGTACCTAGTCTTTCTTTAAAAAAATAAGAGAAGAGAAGTTTTATAACCGATGTGCAAGATGGCGTACGGCAAAGGCCCTGATTGCGGTTGTCGATTTCTTGATCGAAGAACGACTTCTTTCGATCAATAAACATCGATTTCTCTATTTTCTATTGTGATTTTCGATTCTGGCAGCCATTTTTCTATTTCATAAACGATTGTTATCGATCAGCGTTGCCGATGTGGCACGATCGTGCTTTAAATATGGCACTTTTTTTAGTTTCATTATTTCAGAATTTTCGTATCTATTTGAGTACGTGAAAGATGTCCTTTTTGGCAAAATAAGAACAAATTTTGAGATTGGGCTAGCTGAAAACGCTTTTCTTGAGGACTCAAATACTTTCTTCGTTAAGCTGTACAAATTGGAAAACAATATTGTTGAATGAATGATTGTTAATATTTCAAAATTTATGTTGAATCTCCTTAGTTTGCCTCACGGAAGTGCACCAGCAGAACGGAAGACGCTTTTATGTCATACATATAATGAAATAAAAAAGCCCGACAACTTTCAAATTTTCAAACCTCTAGCTTATTTGTTTATTTAAATTTTATAACAAAAACTTTATTATATCATTATACATATTTCATAATAATGAATAACTACTAGTCATTATCATCATGTGATTTGATATCAGTGAAATGTGGTACGAATTCCTAGAAAATACGTTTTTTTTTTTGTTTCTTCATTATTTTTAATTAATAAGCCCTGTTTAATTACTAAAAACTCCTTTCTGTGAATAATACCTATAGAAATAGAGCAAGTGATATTTTATTTGGTTTTTGTTTGTAATAGTAATAGTAATAATATTGAATTAAAGCAAATTTTTAAAGAATAACATGGCACGTTTTTTCAGGAAATGACACGTTTTCTTAGGAAATGTGGCACAATTTTTTTTTTGCACCAACACTGCTGTCGGTTGTAATTTTCTCATCGCCGCGTTATACTTATAATTATTAACAATATTATTCTGGTTCATCTGGTACATCTAAAAGTAAGTAGCACTTTTACAAATACAATTCACCAATAAGTACTCTTTTTGAAGGGTGGCGACGGTGTAGAGGTTAGTGTGTTGGCTTGTCAGGGGCAACCAGTTTCACGACTGGTGGCGCTTCAATATGATTGAGTACAAACTCGAGTTGTACGCGACGGATATCCCTTCTTTCCCAAGAAGCGGTGCTTTCCTGGACTTGTCCTTAACGGACGCAAGACTTCAACTGACAAACATAGACCAATACACGCGGAACTGTTTACGTGCGTTTGAGTACGATAGTGACCACTACGGACTCGCCGCCGCAATACGGATCCCGAACGAGCAAAAGCTGCTGGAGGAGTACGAAGCAGTGTGTTCATTCGATTATCGGAGGGCACAATGGTCGCGCTTCTCCAGATTGTCGACCCACCGACAAACAGTAACATGACAAATGATTGATCGGCATTTATTGCAAATGGACGACGCCATCAAACGAACTATGGAACGAACTATTCCTCGGGTAGGACGTTCCGACGACGACCAGACAGAAAAGTACAGAAACCCTACAATCGACGCACTATACCGACAGAAAAGTAGACTGCTCTCGAGGCTTAAACGGCTGTACAGGCAATTTACTGATCGTGACGACCCGGAGGTAAGGATGCTGAAGTCGGAGATCCGAATCCTGAAACAGCTGATAAAAGAAAATTACAGAAAATCTGTAAGTCTGTATTGGGGCAATATAATTCGGGCTATTAAAACCTGTAGTCAGAATATGTTCCCACAGATAAATAAGTTGTTCAGAAGGAAAGATCACAATGATATTCCTTGTGTTCGAATCTCCCAGACAGCAGAGAACAGACAGACAGTACTGACTGCTGGAATAAGTCCAGAAAGTGTCGCTTCAAACGACGATTTTTTCGTGGTCGAGGACCCACAGGAGAAAGTGGATTTGCTGGGCGCTTGTTTCGAGGCCGTGTATACGGTGAACAATCCTGTTCGCCGTAACCACGACATTGAGAATAGGGCTCTAATGAGCCACTTCTATCTGCGCACCGAACTTGAGAATTGGCGATCTGAGAATAACGGATTCACCGTGTTCACTGATGGAAACCATGCTAATGCAGTTGTCGCCAATGGCCGAGATGCATCGCACTTGTTCGTGTCGAAGGATGATCTTCTGTGCATCTTCGAGTCGCTAAAGAATAAAAAGTCGGCGGGGATGGATGGTGTCCCAAACGTCGTATTGAGACACCTGCCTTTGGAGGCTGTAGATATTTTCACCACGCTGTTTAACAATGCGCTGAATAATGCACATTATCCGGCGCATTGGAAGGTAGCTGTGGTACACCCTATCCCGAAAAAATGTAAAGATAGGACGAACCCTGCCAATCTCCGGTCAATTAGCTTGCTTCCGAATATTAGCAAGGTCTTTGAAAAGGTTGTCAATAGAGCCCTGTTAAAGTGGGTCGAGGACAATAACATAATCCCGGACAACCAGTTTGGTTTCAGGGCGAGGCATGACAGTATTCATTCAGTGGAATAAATGCAAGAACCAATGCACGGGTGCTTGTCTGGTTGATTTTGAGAAGGCTTTCGACACCGTATGGTTAGAGGGACTTTTCTACAAGTTGACCAAGCGGGGGATGCACAAACCTTTGCTATATGTAATTTATAATATGCTTATGGGAAAGAAGTTCGTTGTCAAATGTGGCAACGTGACTTCGAGCAGAGTCTTTGAAATTAGAAACGGTTTACAGCAGGGGGCGGTCAATTCTCCGATCCTGTTTAACATATACACGAGTGATCTGGTGGGTTCACTCAGACATGCTATAGCGTATGCCGACGATTTGGTGGCATACAGATCAGGTCCTAAAATCGAGGTCATTAATATCCTTTTGCAGCGTGACTTTGATCAATTTAAGCGATATTGCGACGACTGGAAGTTGAAAATCAACTTTCAGAAGACGGAAACAATCTTGTTCAGAACTCCATTGGCTGGGGCCTCTAGGGATACCAGAAAAAACTGGAAGAAATTGGCCATTATTGGACAAAATGGGCAGCCATTGGCGGTGAGAAGCGTAGTTAGATATCTGGGTATCTGGCTTGACCAGTATCTGTATTTCGATAGACATATAGTTGCTTGTCTTGCTGGGGCCAAGAAGGCTTATGCTCTGACAAGGAGACTGTTTCATAGCAGTCAACTTGACTCTAGAGTGAAGGTCATTTGCTACGTGGCCCTTATAAGGCCGATCATCGCTTATGGTTATCCATTGTGGTTTAATATAGCGCCTAGTTATATGGAAAAGATTCGGGTTTTGGAGAGACAATGTCTTAGGACCTGTCTCCGGTTGTTCCGAACGCCCGAATCCAACTATATAAAATACTATCCCAACAAGGTCCTATACGATGGGGCTCAGTTGAATAGGATTGACAATTTCCTCATTAAGGTCACTCGAAGGCACGTTGCAAGGGCGATGGCCAGCGACAATAGTCTGATATTTGGGGCTTACTACCCCAATGAAATGTACATAGAGAGTACGCTCCGGTCTGGCTTTATCCCGCCAGAGGCATTTATCCATATTGATTCAAAGGGCTGGTACAGACGAGGGATGGTATCCCGATCTTATACCATCGCTACCGCAGTGCGAGAGATAAGCGGCTCCTCCATGACGGGGACGTCGCCAATGCTCATGAGCTCCTCCGTTTTAGTACCGCAATATCGGAGAGGGATAGATTCGACACGGAAAAGCAATTCGCCGAATTTTGGTGGCTTGTTGAGGGGGGAGGGGTCAACATGCCCTCCCAGGACGGTGCGTTACTCTAGGTAACATCCTCTTAGCTTATAAGTTAGATTAAGTCAGCTAGGGCGTTTTTGGGAGAGGCCGGGCTCGCCAACGTGTGGTGGTGCTTCCGGGAGTTGACTGACGCTGTAAGGCTTCAGTCGGCTCACGACGGCGCGTGTGCACGTTGACGACTGCCAGGTGCTCGGAAAGCAATTGGGATTTTGACCACTTGTTGCGCAAGGCAACGAGTGCTCAGAATCCTAATTATAGTTAGAATATGCTAAGTACGAGGGCGGGTCAATAAGTCCGTGACTTTTTGAATTTCTGACCTCTTTACTGAAACGGCAACACTGCTCCTGTCAACAGGCATCTGTCAGTTGACTCCTGTCAAAATTTAAACTTGCTGCGTCAGTTAGTTTGTGTTTGACAGCTATTTTTATCAGACTACTCACTAATTTGAGGAGAAAATGGAAAAAAGTGAATTTCGTGTGCTTATTAAGCATTATTTCTTGCGAAAAAAAACCATTACCGAGACCAAGGCTAAGCTTGAAAAATACTATGGGGACTCTGCACCATCGATTTCAATGGTAAAAAAGTGGTTTACTGAATTTCGTTGTGGCCGTACAAGCACTGAAGATGCCAAACGTCCTGGACGCCCAGTTGAGGTCTCTACACCCGAAACAATCGAAAAAATTCACGATATGGTGTTGGCCGACCGAAGATTGAAAGTGCGAGAGATTGTGGAAGCCGTAGGGATCTTGCATGGCTCAGTGGTTTCAATTTTGAATGATCACTTGGGCATGAGAAAACTTTCCGCAAGATGGGTGCCGCGTTTGCTCACAGTCGACCACAAACGCAATCGTGTAACAACTTCACAGGTTTGGCGTTGTTTAATCGCAATATGGAGGAGTTTTTGCGCCGTTTTGTAACCGTGGACGAAACATGGATCCATCACAACACACCAGAGACCAAACAACAGTCAAAACAGTGGGTTTCTAAGGGTGAATCGGCGCCAAAGAAGGCCAAGGTGGGTTTGTCAGCCAATAAAGTTATGGCGACTGTTTTTTGGGATGCACGCGGGATAATCCACATTGACTACCTTCAAAAGGGAAGAACAATCAATGGGGAATATTATGCCAACTTATTGGACCGATTCAATGACGATTTGAAAAAAAACCGACCTCATTTGGCCAAGAAAAAAGTTCTTTTCCACCAAGACAATGCAAGGGTGCACACATGTGCAGTTGCCATGGCAAAAAACCATGAATTGTGCTATGAATTGCTCCCTCATCCACCCTATTCTCCAGATTTGGCTCCGAGCGACTACTTCTTGTTCCCAAACCTGAAGAAATGGCTTGGTGGAAAAAGATTTGACTCCAATGATGAAGTCATCTCGCAAATAAAGGCCTATTTTGAGGACCTCGACAAATCATTTTTTTTGGAAGGGATAAAAAAATTGGAGAAGCGTTGGACAAAGTTTATAGAGCTCAAGGGAGACTACGTTGAAAAATAATTTTTTTTTTTTATCAAAAAATCTGTGTTTTATTCCAAAAGTCACGGACTTATTGACCCGCCCTCGTAGTTTAAGTAAGTAGAGTAGGTAGTTTGTAATTTGTTTTTTTTTTTTTTTATATATAAAAATATAAAATTTGATAAAGATTCCGAGTTTTCTTAACAATTTTCTCGATGAAAACATAATTATGTAAGATTAGTTCGTAAAATAGTTTTTAGGCCGAAAGGCAATAATTATAAGATAGAGTTAATTTTAGGGCGTCCGCATAAGGATCAATAATCTAGAATAAGTATCCTGTTAATTTTAAGTTAGATTTAATCATTTTTGTCTAGTATTTAAGTTGATATAAGCTAATAATTAATAAAAATGAATTTAAAAGTAAAGTAAGTGTGTTGGCTTGTTACCCGTGCGGTGCAGGTTCATTCCCCATGGGGAACAACAACATACGCCACCCATTCTCCAGCCTCTACACCAAAAAAAGGATTTCTGCCTGGTAGTACAAAGGACCGTTACCGAGTCTGAGTGCTCTGGGATTTAGATTTCCTTTATATTTACAAAAAAAAAAAAAAAACTCTTTTGACTCAACTGCATGCATTATTCTTATCTTATATCTCAATAATGTTCAGTTTTAATTCTTAAAAGTGGTGCTTACTTTTAGATGTTATATCTAGCGAGCTTTTCACAATCGAGCATTGACCTCTACTCCACTAAGTTACAGCATTATATATAAATACTAGAGTTTATATACAATGGTTATATGTAGTTATAATAATTACTAATTTGGTCATGAAGTTAGAACTTATGAATGAAAATCAACAATACGAAAGAATAAAATAGAGCAGTTCAGCGATCTACAAGATAATCAACGGAGCACTTTTTTTTATTTGCAGCAAATTTGAAGAAAAAAAAGTAATTTATTTACATTGTAATCTGCTTGTCTGTAAATAAGCGTCGCTGATGATGAAATTTTAGGCGACACTTTTTTGAATGGGGCTGAGAACTATTTATGTAATTATTGGTAATTAGGTATATAGTAAAGAATGTATCCTCAACCTTTTTAAGTTTATCGGTGAAATACCAAAAACGCATCTGAACTTTTTGTCTGAATTCATTGTGCTACAATAAGAAATTCAAATAACTTTTGTTTTAATTAATGTATTTCATTTATTTATTTTTATTCTATAACAAATTTTATTTTATTTTATCCACGCATATATGCGACACATGATCTGAAAATTGTTCTTTGTGGCCTGAAGGGTTGAAGTCGGAATCGCCTCAATTATTATTTTAATGGACTGATTCAATTCAGTCAATTTCCTTAGTTTCGTTTTGTACACCTCTGGCTTGACATAACCCTATAAAAAAAAGTCTTGTGCAGTTTGGTCAGGTGACCTTGCGTGCGAGCGGCAAGTGGAGTTTGTGGATATTAATTTGCTTGGGATTTTTTTTGGAGCTCCGCCATAACCGGTTTAGCTATGTGTGTAGCTGCTCCATCTTGCGGGAACCGAATACTGTTGAAACTGATACTTCCTTGGCGCAGTTCTGGGTAGAGCTGTGTCAATCGTTCAAATTTAATGATCGAATCGTTCAAGTATTGGTTGAAAAAATGATTCGGTCATTTCAATCAATCATTCAATCAATCAATGACAGATGGGACATGGGAGTATTGTATTGCTTTATTCAATTTCAATACAATCAAAAACCCCAATCATCATTCGTTGAATTTAGTTTCGATAGAGACAGATACATTCGAATGGATTGTAAGAGTGAATACACGCAAAAATACCAAAACGCCTTTGAATAATTAGGAAATGGAGGTTATTGCACAGAAGCGATATTTTTGTAGAACAAATATGTGTTGGTAAAACGAAATAAGCCGAAATACCTAAATAAAAATATTTTGATATATTAACACATTTATTGGTTCAGTAGATAAGAAATCAGTAATAAAGAAATGAATTAGTCAGAACAGACTCGATGAACGATTGACTTCGGGCATTGTGATTGCAATCACCAATACTTTATTGTGATCGGGTCAAAAAGATCGAATCAATCACGATTGACACAGCTCTAGTTCTGGGGAAAAAAACTCTTTCAACATCTTTTAATAACGGTCCCCATTGACAGTTATTGTTACACAGTTTTCTTCCAAGAAGTATGGCCCCACAATGCACCTTGATGAAACTGCGCACCACACAGTGACTCATTCTGGATGCAGTACCGTCTCATGAAGAGTTTCTGAATTAGATGCACTCCATATAAGGTAATTTTGCTTTTTTACATTGCCGTTTAGATCGAAATGGGCCTCATCAGACATAAACAAGCAATTTACCAAGTTGTTGTCTTCTTCCGTAATTTCAATAATTTGTTTGCAAAGTTCCAGGCGAATAGGCAAATCGAGACGGTTTAACTTGCTTGCAATTTGGACTTTGTACGGAAACAAGTTTAAGTCATCCTAAATTATTCGTTGTAATGACTGTCCGCTAACTCCAATTTG
Organism: Portevinia maculata; assembly: GCA_949715645.1. NCBI lineage: Eukaryota > Metazoa > Arthropoda > Insecta > Diptera > Syrphidae > Portevinia > Portevinia maculata. The sequence continues at coordinate 152,054,639 of OX454525.1, read as the reverse complement.
CGCCGATAAGTTTCGAGTCGAAACGCTTGGATTTGGCTGAATTGACGATACTACAGCCGCGATTGTGTATTTTTTCGCTATCCCAAGCATTCATTTTAATAAATGTTGATAATAACCTGCCAAATATAAAAAGAAAATAAGCCGATTACTAACACAGAAAAAAAGTTATTACGTTTGGTTTTTGTAGCACGATTCACGCTCCACCCTGTATCAGAGAGTGGTCCACATTTTTCTATATCACAAACGCTTGTAATTTACTGATCGACCTTTATGTATATAAATATTCACAATATGTTTTCTAATGTTTTTATATCTTTAACATTTGAAAGTAAGCAACACTTTTGGCAATTATATCTAAAATTTTACAATTCGTTTTGACAAACTGCATAGAATTTTCTTATCTTATATCACAAAATTTGTCAGTTTTACTTTTCTAACGTGTTCCTTAATTTTAGATGTTAATTCTTAGCGAGCTTTTCACAATTGAGCATTGCTCATTCGATTGAATATACAATACCAAACATTGCAGTCGACAATAATGTCGCTTCGATTGGTAATCGACAACCGCAATCGGGCCAATTAGACATAAATTTACAATTTCTCTATATGAAGCGCGAAGTAGCAAAAGTTATGCAATAGAATATCTGTGGAAAATCATGTTGTGTTATATGCCGAAAGTATGCAATCTTTTTTTTTAATTGCATATCTTAGAATCAGTTTTTGAAATTGCATGACGAATAAATAAACCAATTTCATTTCATATTCGTGAAGAATACCCTCCGGCATCTATTATTACAAGCTGAACACTCGCTGGCGCACACACTGTAACTTGTCTCTGCCACTACATATTAAAATGTATCCCCTATGTCTCACTGAAATAATTATTATTTTTCACATGCAGATAGCTAGTCTTCTTTCAAAACTCTTCCGATAGTAATTCCGGGTACTTATTCATTGTTAGGAACGGCTCTTGGAAAGGAAATCTTGAACATTGTTGATGAACTTTGGCGAACGGTTTCCTAAGCATTTCAGTAGATATTAAGCCCATCTAGTCTGGAAATTTTGAGTAAGAAGGAGAGGTCCGGCATGAGTGTTGTTGACTCTTGGTTTGGTATCAACTTGGGATTTGTTATATTCATCTGGTGCGTCATATGTGCAGTTGAAGGCTTTGAACGGGGTGTTTGCTTCTGAGAGAAGACAAAAATGACTAAATATAACCTGAAATTGACAGGATACTTGTTCTTTATTAATAGTCCTTACGCGGACGTTCTAAGCTTAACTATAACATTATATTTATGTTGGATACCCTATTCTTATTCCTATCCCTCATAAGTGGGCGTGACAAAAGTATAAGTATGGTTGAATTGTTAAGAACGCTCTACATCTTTTGCTATATAACATTTAAAGGATTTTATCGAAAAAAACGAAGCTTTTGTAAACAAAAATGCTCCCTAGCTCAAACTTTGGTTTTTCAATAAAAATGTTTTATTTAATTGTGGGCGTGAGAAATAAAAAAATATTGGCATATAAAATGGCTTACTATACTAATATTGAGTCCAATTGGAGCAGATACAAAGCACTTCGCAATGAGTACAAAAGAAACATTTTGGAATCAAAAAACAACTACATTCGTTCGCAAATTCAAGATACAAAAAGAGTTTGGTCAGTGCTAAAATCTTTAATAATTAAAAATAATAAAGTCAAATTTATTTCAAGTGTCAAATTCGGACAAAATTCTATAAGTGACCCAGATCGCGAATGAATTTAACTTGTTTTTTGTAGATAGTGTACGTGACATTACTAACTCTATTCGGATTGTGCAATATGTTCCAATAAATGTAAGTTTGTCTTGTTCGTTTAAATTCCAGTACTGTAGTGTAAGGGTTTACGAGTATGTGATACGATTAAAAAGTGCAATAATAAAAAAGACTTGTTTGGAATAAATAGAGACATAATTTATGCATCAATAGAAATAATTAGCCCAATTCTGTTAAAAATATTTAACACATCTCTTCAATCAGGCATTTTTTCACAAAACTGGAAAGAATCAGTAGTTGTACCGGTGGAAAAAGTTGCTAATACGATAAACGGTGAGGAATTCCGCCCACTGATGGTAAGCAATAACTTCACCCAAAATTTTGTGAAGTTATTTCCCACCTATAATTTGAGAATTTGTCTATTATAACCCCCATATGCATTGCACTGTTTATGGGATTAGTTGTGAAATCGCAAGTAGATTCCATAAACAGTGCAATGCATATGGGGGGCATGCTGCCCCCCTGCAACCCCCCTGCTTGGGGTCACTGTTTGATTTGGGTTAGGTGCGAGGTACGTTTCTTGAATTATCATAAAATGTTAAGAGAATTTATTTCCCACTAAAAAGTGTAGTTATTGCTCACCATCAGTGGGCATTAAGTTCACAAAAAAAAAGTGAAATTATTGCCCACTCGAGGTGAAGTTATTGCCCAGGTGAAGTTATTGCCCGTGAAGTTATTTTCCTGCACCGCAAATCACTCGTGTGAAACGGCTCTTAATTGGTTAATGTTTGAGTGGAAGAATAAAATAGATGACGGTCACTCAGTCATAGCAGTTTTCTTGGACTTTAAAAGAGCCTTTGAAACCCTTGATAGAGGTATCTTGATAAAAAAAAAACTGGAAATGTATGGTGTAAGAGATAAAGAGCGTAAGTGGTTTGAATCATATTTATCGGGAAGATCGCAAAGGACCAAAGTGAATGATGTGTTTTCAGAATCAGTGAATGTGCGACTCGGTGTTCCCCAGGGTTCGGTGTTGGGAGTATACCTTCTTTTACTCTACATTAATGATATTAAAAGCTGCATAAAGTTTTGTAAGATTGTGCTGTTTGTTGATGATACGCTTATTTACATAAGTGGAACGAATGTTGACCTAATGTGTGAAAGATTGAATGTTGACTTAGAGAATATAAATAATTGGTTAAAAATGAACAAATTAAAGCTGAATGTGAAAAAGTCAAAATGTATGAAATTTAAATTGAATGATCCTATTATTGTGCGCATGGATGGGGACGTTATTGAATGTGTGGATAAAAGTAAATATCTTGACGTCATATTAGAATCCAAACTAAATTTCAAGGACCATGTTGACTACATTTGTGGAAAAATCGCAAGAAAAATAGGGTACCTAAAAACAGTGAGAAAGGAACTTACATATGAGAGTTCAATTTTAATTTACAATGCTCTCATATTGCCACATTTTGACTACTGTTCCACTCTTTTGTATGCTAGTCAACAAGAAATAAAAACTAGACTCCAATTGTTGCAGAACAAAGCTATGCGGGCAATTTTGAAGTGTAGTGTATATACCCCAATTCGAGTGATGCTCAGAGCATTAGAATGGATGAATGTGGAGCAAAGATTATTAGTTAGTGCGATGGTGTTTATTTATAAAATGAAAAACAAAATGGTCCCAGAATACTTGGGGCCAATTTGGTAAATGTTGGTGATGTGCAGCCGTATAATCTGAGAAACTCAAATAATTTCAGGCCGAGCAGATGTAGCCTCAGTCGAACGAATAGTTCCCTGATGTACACGGGCTTAACATTTTTTAATAGTTTACCAACTACAATAAAGGATGTATCAAGCTTTGTGGTGTTTGAACGTAAACTCACGGATTTGATTAAAAGCAATTCCTAAGTCATTTGTGTCACTACATCTTATGTTTCCTAGTTGTGCGTGTGTTTTCTTTATAAATAGATATGTACTATATTTTTATGTTTCAATGTATAATCTTATATATAAATACAAGGAGTTTAAACGTTGTGTGTGTAAAGTTCATAGAACTAATAATAATGTTATTACTATTCAGCACATCAGGCACAAGGGCTAGAACAAGGTCTATGCTCCAACAGAGCTTAATCCCTTGGTTTACCGGGATAAGCATGTCCCAGCTCCCTGCTGAGATGAATGAATGAAATAACTCTATATATATAGTGTCAGTAGGCGGATTTAAAAAATATTTACACAGGAGTATAAAGGGCCCCTACAGAGTAGGTATATATTATAAATTTCAGCTCCCTAGCTCAAACTTTGGTTTTTCAAAAAAATTGTATTCTTTAATTGTTGGCGTGTCAGTGGGCGGATTTTAGAAATTGTATCTCCTGAGTAGTCTTAGGAGCCAAAGATCACATATAAGAAATTTCAGCTTTCTAGCTAAAAATTGAATTTTTCCGATAAATTTGTTTTTTTTGAGTTTGCGGGCGTGACTGTTTGCGGATTTCAAAAATTCTTAAACTTGATTATTTCGGGCCCTTAGAAAGTATATGGTTAAAATTTCAGCTCTCTAGGTCCAGTTTAAAGGCCTAATTTTTGCTGACAGACGGACGGACGGACATGGCTAGATCGACATTACTATCGATGCTGATCATAAATATAGTAACTTTTAGGGGTCTATGGGCAATATTAAGGTATGTTACAAGCTATGCGTTAAAATTAATATACCTACCGTTAGAATAGGGTATACAAAGTGAACAACCAAAGCATTTTACAAGCAGTGGGCGTACATGATACATAAAGTAGATAACCAAACTACTAAGGACAACAGTGAAGTGCTAAGGAAATATAAATAAAGAAGCCCCTAAATAAGTCCTTATAACACAGAGGACCAAAAAGGAATCAGAAACTGTGACAGCCGCCTTGACATCAAAGAAGCAGTCCCGAATCCCTGGATACCCGGAGATCTATATTGTTATAGAAATGAAAGCCGTTTTAAAATTTATCCTGTAAGTCATTTAAATAATGATTATATTAACATAATTGTACTTGTAAACAAATTTTAAGAACAAATTTATAAGCAAATTATAAGGTAATTTTACAAAATTGTTCGCATTTTTAAAATTCTTCAGTAATTAATTGTACAAAATATTAATTTCGATATATAAATTATCGAAACCGAACAAAATATTGTAAAACATTTTCTTCTTGTTTGCTCTCAATTGTCTTTAATTTATTTTCTCACCTGTGCTCATAATCCAATCTAACCATTGCAAACCCTAATAATTTAATCAGGCCAACCCGCTAAGAAATTCGTGCAGAACAAGCTCCTGTCCCTGCTTCTAGACACATTTGTCAGAGGGCTTAACGGTGACCTACCCAGACTTTAAAGTATTCGAGAAACTGCGGATCTTCCACAGGCCTTGCATCTTTGTTTAAATTTACAGAACGTGGACTTCCGCGCCCAACATGCTAACAATTCTCAACATTTTATTAGAAGAACGTTTAATCAAACATCCCAACCGATGCCTCTAAGTAGAAATATAGCCCACCCAACACCAGTTCCCGCGAGGTTTACCCACAACTACTTCACAATCCTCGCAATCCTCAACCTCTTCAAGTTTATAGAGAGCTTAGTATCAACCAAGATATCAGCAACAACAACGGCACCAATGAACCAACGAGCACCTCCTTCGAAGACAATGGACACCGATTATTCTATTAAATCGCAAAAGGTAAATTACCATAACAGACCCCAGAATCAATCCATTCCTACGAATCGCCAGCATTCGCAGCAAATCCATCAAGCGTACAAAATGCAGCGGGTCTATCATATTGAAGAATCCAATGAGAATAAAAAGGAATTGGAGGACTACAAACAAACGATAAACCAAGAGGACCAGAATCACGATCAACCCTTCGACGAATACGCCGACAAAAAAAGAAGATCCCGACCCAGACCCACCAGAACAGTTAGAAGAGAAGAAATTTATTTTTTAGACTAAAAAAACTCTTCGCTTCCATATGTCGAACATGTGCCGAAGACTCGACAAATACTTAAATTTCTTATAGACACAGCCTCCAACCGAGACTACATTCAACCTCGGCACATAAGGAATCCCCTCCCAAACAATAAAAAATTCTATGTCCACTCAATTGGAGGTAGTATAAAAATTACACATCATTGTTTCGTTCAGTTCTTTGGTCCCAATATACGAGTAGACAAAATTAAATCCTACATCCTTCCAATCCTCCAATCCTCATTTTCTTTCCTCATTTGATGAAATTATTGGTAATGACACCTTAAAACAATTAAACGCTGTCGTCCATACGAAAGAAAACTATATGACCATATATTCAAACATAAATATAGCTCTAAAGCAACATAGTTCAGAGAATGTCAATAATTTAAATATAAGAACCTCCCATTTGAATAAAGAAGGCGCTACTAAACTTATGAAAATAATTAGTAATTATCCTAAACTCTTTCCGGAACCAGATGATTCTTTAGCTTATGTGACAACAGTTAAAGGAGAAATTCAGATCCGAAGCAATTTATTCCAAATCATACCACTATCCAAGAGCACTCAAAGAAGAGGTCGACAAACAAATTAACGAACTACTTAAGGACGGTATCATAAGACCATCTAAGTCCCCTTATAATTCCCCAGTTTGGATCGTTCCAAAGAAAATAGACGCATCCTTAGAAAAAAAATCGTCTGGTTATCGACTACAGAAAGTTAAATTCTGTTAAGATCGCAGACAGACACCCCATTCCTCCCATTGACGAAGTCATCGCAAACCTCGGTGACAATCATCCAACTTAGGGAATCTGACAACTGCATTCTCGGTGAACAATGGAAAGTTTGAGTGTTTGCGTCTCCCGTTTGGTCTCAAAATTCACAGCTATCTTCCAAAGAACGCTGGATGACATTCTTAAAGAGCACATAGGAACAAGTTGTTACGTGTATATTGATGACATCGTCATCTTTGGTAAAAATAAAGGGGAACATGAAAAACATCTTCGAGACCGTGGACAATGTCAATATTTAAACCCAGTTGGACAAATGCAAATTTATTCAAAAAGAAATCGAATTTCTTGGATTTATTATAGGCAAAAATGGGATGAAAACTAACCCAAAGAAAGTTCAAGCCATTTCTAATCTACCAGTCCCTAAAACTCTAAAGGATTTTCTGTCATTTCTTGGAATGTCAGGCTATTATCGCCGCTTTATTAAAGATTTTGCGAAAATAGCAAAACCCCTGACATGCCTTTTAAGAGGGGAAGGCGGACTAGTGTCCAAACATCTCTCAAAAAAAGGCTATTGAACTCGACGCAGACCCTATGAATTCTTTCAAAAATTTTATTTTTCGAAAATGGCAACAAAAATCAAAAGATTAGTAAGAAACTGCCAAATATGCAAAGAAAGTAAATACGACTACCACCCGAACAAACCAATCCTTGAACCCACTCCTGTACCAAACTATCCACGCCATACTAAACAACTTGACATCTTTTCAACCGAAAAAAATCTCGTATTTACTGCCATTTGCAAACTACAAAGTTCATAAAAACTAAAATTATTAAATCAAGAGCCACAGCTGATATTAGACAACCACTTCGAGAAATACTGTTTTCATTCTCTATTCCGGAAAACGTAGTCATTGACAACGAAAAGGCATTAAATTCTGCGTCAACAACATCCATGATGAAAGATGAACTGAGAATACTCATTCATAAAACCCCACATTATAAAAGTGAAATAAACGGGCTGATTGATCGGTTACACTCCACTCTCTCCGAAATAATGCGTTGCCTCAAAGCTGAGCAAACCCCTCCCTCATTCGAAGAACTACTCGAAGGAGCTATGAACGAGTACAACTTCACAGTCCACTCCACAACACAAAAAAAAACCATTAGAACTTTTTTTTGGTCGGTCTCCAAGAATAACTCCTGAAAACGTTTAGCGAAACAAATGGGCTCAAAACTCCTCATACTGAATGGAAGGTCGTGCGTTCGAATCCCGGCCAAGTCCAATACTTTATATCGAATACATGTAATCTTAATCTCCTTACGCAACTTAGACACCACCCGTGGAGAAAAACCCTACAACTGCACCCAAACACTTCTTTCCTATATCTCTATTCTTTTTAATAGTAAGTAGCACCGAAAAGCATGCAATGAAATACGAAAATGCCAGGTGCTGCTTGTTATTAAAACACAAATGCTTACGCGGTGTTCTTAGCACTATAAGGGTACTGTAACAATAGAAAAAATCCCTTTAGCGTAAGCAAATTATAAAAAAAAACTCGAAGGACAAAATGCATGCTCTATCAAATTGCATCATTGATATAAACAAACTCTACTCAAACTCAAAGCTGATGCATTTGATTGCTGAGTGGGCGCAGTGGCGCAGCGGTTAGTGTGTTGGACTACTAATCTCAAGGACGCAGGTTCAAATCCCGCGTGTGCCAAGTAATATCTAGAGTTTTTTCCATTGCCAAACCTCTTGCAAGTGTCTGACAAACATCCATGAGTATCAATTGTCATAAGAAGCTGCTCAAATTTGCTGTTCGCATTCGGCTTTAAAAAAAAACTGTAGGTCCCTTCCGTTTTGCACAAGCAAAAATTGTTGGAGAAGCTAGGTCTTATATTTTATTACCTTAATGGAAGCTGTGGAGGGGACTCGCATGGGGAGTACACATTTCTTCGTGGGGCAGCGTGTTTTGTAACTAAAAAGCGCGAATCTTCAAGAATTTAAGGTTGCAGCAAAGACGTTCTCAAACCACATGCCGCTGGAAGTCACTTTCTACCTATATAGAAACCCGATCAATAACAGAAATTCACTACATGCCTTAAGCCCAGGAGCGGCTCGTGATCATCACCAACAACCAAGAAGCCAGAAGAGTGTTCAGATTTCCTTTCTCAATCATAGCATGATAGCTTTACTATGTCGCATATTTTAATTTTATTTTTATTATAGTCAAAAATAGGATAAATAATAAATTGTTTTTGTTTACCCAAACTGATTCTGAGTCTTTTAATTAAACACATTTTTTGATTCATAGTTTTAGTTTTGTTTTTCGCTTGCTTTCCTCTAAAACTGCAGAACTGTTGAAAATGCCCGTTTTTAGTTTTCTTTCCGTCTAGTGTGAACAAAGGTATATATTCAACTGAGGTGCTCTTATGTTGGCTGTCAAACTATAATATTATTTATGGTTGCGTTTACTTAATAAAAGCCTTAGGCCGTAGATACATTATTACACAACCAACCTGGAGAGACTAAATTCTTAGTATTTCCTTTCATTGATACGAGTACTTCGAAGGTATGCAGGATTAGACTCACCCACTACACTAAGAGAAAATATTGACTTAGTTAACAAACTCCTAATAACACGAAAATCTAAATTACCACTTCAACTGAAACCTAATTTTATATCAGAAAAATGTATACTTTCGGCAAATTCGAGAAAAAAATTGCGAAATTGCCAGTTGACATGGAAGGAGGAGGTATCCTTATTATCACTACATATACGACACCCCAGTTATACTCGTATATACAGCAGTTAAATGGTATACCAATTTCTAAGTAATCAATACGTCAAATTCAAACGAGACTATTTTTCTGGAACAACCACTCAAAGTTACGAAATTCTGTTAACAAGACTTTTGTGAACCTGATAACCGTAGGACCCTTTACCTTCTGACGATATAACTAACCTAATGAGAACATCCCACCTCAGAAAATACAAAATATGTAAGAAGAAGGCATAATAAGACCAAGTTATTCGCCAGTGGAAAAATCAATTCTATTACCGCAAACTAAAATGAAAAAACAGTTAAATGTGGTTTGGAAGTGATGCTTGTGGGGGAGGAACATTTTCCGAAGCCACGCATCATCAGAGCTTTCTTCCCACAAAGTACCGGAGTAGCCAACGAAAGAATACTGGCAATTCCAGATGGCCAGACAAAATAACTGAACATTAGAACGTGGAGAATTCTGCAAAGATTTGACGACAAAGATGTTGCCCACGAAAAAGTGGCTCCATTTGGAGTACCGCAAGGATCGAAGCTTGGACCAATTCTGTTTATCCTCTTTGCGAATGAGCTACTCCGTGTATTTACAAACAGCCTTCCATTCGCGTTCGCAGATGATACAGTGGTTAGACATAGATGCCCTCTAACAGCATTGAGTATAATGCAAGCCGAGTTTGACAAAGCAGTGAAATGGTGTCATGATAACGGTATCGTTTTGAATGCTTCCAAAACAAAGCTTATGCACATTCGTGGACCTCATCACAAAGCAATAGACAAAGGGATTATCCTAAAAAGCAACTTGTGTCAAGGGAATCTCCCGGATCGGGTCATTGATGTTGTCGAGACATACAAATATCTTGGAGTAACCATCGACAGCAATTTTCTTTGGGACAAACATATAGACAGACTCCGCTCTGAGCTCAAGAAAGCCCTCTTTTCGGTGTTTTACCTTGGATACCATTCAACACCGCAGGTCCAAAAACAGGTATACTACTCCCACGTCGAATCAAAGCTACGTTATGGGATACTTTCATCTGGTAACTCGTCAAAAACGCGTATAGATAAACTGGAGAGACTACAGAACTCTATAATAAAAAGGATAAACAACCGAAATACGAATATCGCAGGCGGACCAAATAGCTTCAAAGTACTAACAATTCAGCAAATCTTTAAAATGACGGTGGCACTTGAATACTATGACGACACGCGTTTTCGAAGGCCAATTGATCATCAGGTGAATACAAGAAGGCGAGCGCAAGGAATGCTACAAGTTTCTAGGAGCAATAATGCGTATGGTAGAAGACAACTACTTCACAGCGTACCAACTATTCTTAACGAACTTCCTCAGGCGCTCAGAACTATCCCGAACCCAAATGCCCGCAAAAAATGGATTAAAGAATTCTACCTATCTATGTAAAATCATATTATGCTTAATGTTTGTAAACTGTTCGTCAAAAATCCATTTTTTTTTCTTGAAAAGTTAATTGTTGTTTATGATGAGTGAATGAAATTGTTCTTATGTAAAACAAGGAAAATGTCTTTTCTATACATATACCATAAAATATGATTTTTTTTTTTTTTTGTGATAAACTTAAATTTGAGTAATAGAAAGAATTAAAGAAAATAAGAAAAATAATGTATAATAATCAAACTCGCAAGAAATATTGTAAAAATTTGTTGTAAACTAATCTTCCGCAGATAAGCCATAAGGCTTCGCGGATTAATGTAAATTATTGTAAAACTTATGAATGAATAAACCTTATGAATAACCTTATGAATAACATGATTCTTGCTGTCAACGAAAGATCGATGATGCGACTTGTTGAGCTAAAGGGGATGGTCTCGTTCAGGTTTGAACAGATCAAAATTATCCTCAAGAGCGCGGACAAATCGTCAAATCAGACTTCCAGAGAAGCTACAACACCAGCGGTTAGCATTAGTGCTGCCACTGATGCTACAGATACGAGAGCACCAACAAGCGCCAAAAGCAGCGCCACACCACTAGTGGCTGGCATTAGTGCTGCCACTGGTAACTCAGCTGTGGTACTGGACGCTACCTCAAAGGCCAGAAATCCGGTCAGCACAAACGCGCACCGAAATCGCTTTAGGCCAAAACTGGAGGCCGAACGGGCGCAAACAAGCGATAAAAGTGGAAAAACAGCAGAAGTCCAAGGGGGAGACAAAGTGGTCGCTCAACAGGGTAACGTACGACGCAGGGGTGACAACAAACCTCACAGAGTGCTTGAGGAGTGCGCCTCTAACCGAGCTGCAGGCAAACCAGCACCGCGCTATGGCTGCCTCGGACACCTATAGTCAAAGATGTGCCGAAAGGAACGTCGCTCTTGGTTTAATTCAAGAACCATGGTCAACTACATGTTAGATCTTTGGTCTTAACAGTAGAACTAGAGAGGTAATTTGTGCCTAAGGAAATTTCAGACCTAGGGCAGCTTTTTCAATTGCGAAAGGTATAAAATCTCGCTCATTCCAGGTTTCAAAACTAGGGACCTGGTGGCCGTTTTAATTGAACGCCACAATGGCCATGAGCTAGTATGCGCATCGGCGTACTTTGCTGGGGATATCGAAAAGGTACCACCTACTCCAGTATAGAAACTTGTTCAGTACTGCCAAAATCAGCGAGTTCATCTCGTTATCGGCTGCGACGCAAATGCACATCATCAGATATGGGGCAGCAGAGCCACTAACAAAAAAAAGGTGAGTTACTTTTAGATTATTTATATAGTAAAGACCTAGTTATACTAAATAAGGGGATAAACCCGCTTTTAGAAACGCATACGAGAAGAAGTTTTAGACCTTTCTCATCTCCTTTTATACAAAATATTGTAGAGGATTGGCACGTGTCCGATGAAGCATCTCTGTCCAATCATATGTATATTATGTTCGAGCTGCGATGCAACACTGAGTGCGCGCCGGTCAGATACAATAACAAACTAACAAACTGGAGAATTAATAGTGAAAATCTGGCGATCTGCTACCAGATTCGCCACTAACACCGAGTGATGCTGACCCTGCACAATTGTTACTTACTCGTCGAATATTAAAGTGAGTATAAAACGTGGACGCGCACGAGTTGCGACTCACATCGGACAACCTATTATTTCGATGCAATAATCGATTACACGAAACCTCACAATGAATCCACTTGACTTTCAACTGATAATTGCAGTTTGTCAAAAAGCCCATACATTAGCTTATATACAAACAAAGACTTTGTTGCTCCGCAGCTCCAAAATTCATATAGAAAATCATTATTATTTGTTTCGCCTTTAAATATCGAGAAATTCTAAACCAAACATAGCCTTTTTTAACTAACTTTGGATTTCAAATTTCCAGCAGTTGCACTTCAATATGCGGCTTCAGACCGACAAGATTGGTATACACACTAGGATAACTGGGTCTCGCACAACCAACTCGCCATAATGCCAGTCCAACATATTCATTTGACACTACTAATGGAATGCCGGCATAGCCCTTGCAAGCATCAATACTGCCCTCATCCGGCCCAGCACGGATCATTCTATCTGGTAAACTGGTAGGCATTTTGACACGAACTTTGACTAACAATTGGCACCTGTGCAACTTTAATTATTTCGGAAAAATCAACAGGCTCTGACTTGTGATCCCATCCGGCAATCTTTCCAATAGCTCCCGGTGCTGGGACAGCTTCAGCAATTTTTAAAGCCAGAACAATTGGAGATTCCCCCAATGACAGATCCACCTTCAGCTTCAGTAGTGCAATGTCATCGTCCATAGACAGCCTATGGAAACCCTCATGCAAGATTATATCATCCACGAAGAACAAACGTCCATGAGCATCAATCACTCCTATAGCTCGTACCAGTAACAACAATCAGTGGTTCAGCGATTTCCATTCGAAGAGCAATCGCCGACATGATGATGCAGGTATTCCAGTAAATGGCGCCATTGGCGAATTGTTTGGACTCATGTTGAACACGATTTATGACGAATCGGCTCTTGGAACGAGAAGTCATTGCGACCGTGATGAGGTCACTAATAAAAACACACGTCAAAATGTGATCGATAGCCAAAAACTCCAATAAATTGATAAATGCGACAGATTTATGAGGTTGTTATTTAAAAATGTTGAAACATTTTAACCGAAATAATCTACTCGATAGGAAAGTCTTATGAGTTACAAGGTGAACACGTGTAGAGTAACTCATCGGGTCTTAGCTTTCTTTTAAGAAATTAAGTGTTCCGCTATTGATCGATCAGAGCCGGCGACCTTACTCTTCTTTATCTGATCGTTCCGGGTCCTGATTGACTGGATGTGGTTTCTCTTCTTTGTCTGTTGCTCTGCATTTATGATACAGCTACTTGAAATGCTGCCTACATTTCGTTCACAGTTTTGAACAACCTGCTTTCCGCTTTTGAAGTCAACTTTAAATTGCTGGGCTTTCATAAAAGCTGTATCGATCTTCAGGATCCTTGAGCGAGCTTTCTACGCAGGATCGTATTCAACACCGTTCTCTCCTAGATTGTTAATAACGAAGTGGCCGGTACTTGAGAGTGACCAGGAGGACAAAGTAAAATACAAGGCCTTGGGCGAACGAGTACGGTAAGATAAGACCTTTCCTGGGTCAGGAAAACGGCCATAGCGTGGCTGCAAGTCAATAATGGTAATTTTTCTACAAACAAGAAATTGGTAGGCCTAAAACATGCGTTTTTATAAGAAAAATACTTAATTGCTTTCATTTGTCCTTACCTCAATTCAAGTGATTTAACACTCGTTTAACTGGGGACATTTACCGACCAATAGCCCACATATCCTTAGGTTAAAATGAGTATCTCAGCACCACAGATGAGATAGTCGACTTCAACATCCGCCGTCTCCTTAAACCCGGAAATGGGCGGTACCTTATCATCTCTAGAAATTCCTTATCGGTGAATTTATGTGAAACATAAAAATGACATAAGCTGACTATTTGTAATGGTGCTGTTTAGAGATGACTGAAATGCCATTTTTTAGGTGAACGAAAAAATGTATTTTTAACGTTTCCAACGGATTCAGGTATTTATGTGAGGCTGATTACTATGTCATTCCTGCTTTCTACTATGTCATTCCTGCTTTCCGCAAATTTAAGAAAATGGCGGCAGCCAGGCACCAGTGCTTCTGATTTGATTCCTATCCTAAGCAAAAACCAATACAAAAACATAGGGGCGGGCTACAGTCCGCTTGGGCGAACTGTTGGATACCCTATTCTTATTCCTATATCTCATAAGTGGGCGTGACAAAAATTTAAAGGATTTTATCGAAAAAACTAAGCTTTTGTAAATAAAAACGCTCCCTAGCTCAAACTTTGGTTTTTCAATAAAATTGTTTTATTTAATTGTGGGCGTGTCAGTAGGCGGATTTAAAAAAAATTTAAGTATGAGCATAAGGGGCACCTAGAGAGTATATACTATAAATTTCAGCTCCCTAGCTCAAATTTTGGTTTTTCAAAAAAAAATATTTTATTTAATTGTGGGCGTGTCAGTGGGCGGATTTTGAAAATTTTATGTCCCAAGCAGTTTTATGGGCCAAAGATCATATATAAAAAATTTCAGCTTTCTAGCTCAAAATTCAATTTTTCCCAAAATTTGTTTTATTTAATTGTGGGCGTGTCAGTGGGCGGATTTTGAAAAGTTTATGTCCCAATCAGTTTTATGGGCCATAGATCATATATAAAAAATTTCAGCTCTCTAGCTCAAAATTCGATTTTTTCCAAAATTTAGTTTTTTTGAGTTTGTGGGCGTGTCTGTGGGCGGATTTCAAAAATTCTTAAACTTGATTATTTCGGGACCCTAGAGAGTATATGGTTAAAATTTCAGCTCTCTAGGTCCAGTTTAAAGGCCTAATTTTTGCCGACGGACGGACGGACGGACGGACATGGCTAGATCGACATTACTATCGATGCTGATCATAAATATAGTAACTTTTAGGGGTCTACGGGCAATATTAAGGTATGTTACAAACTATGCGTCAAAATTAATATACCCCTAGAATAGGGTATAAACATAAGGAAAGGTGATTCAGGTAATTAACTTTATCAAAGGACTTCACACGGGAAATAATCTACATATTTTATGTGAAGCTATTGCCGTGAAGTTATTTCCCTGCATCGCCTTTATTTATACATACATATTATTGCAACGAACTTGAGGATGAGAAATGCAGAGCACAATACATGTGGAATTCCCTACAACTACCTTGCTTGGATAGAGCCCAACCTCTTCAAAGCTTGGTCAAAGTGCTCCACTAATAATGGATATGAAAAGCTCGCCTGCAATCGAAATACAGACAAGAGGCTCGCGAAGAAAAAATGTGCTCAAATTCAAGCAAAGTGTGTGCAGGACCTGCATCGGGAGTTAGAAGAAATGTCTTTTCGTCTGCTGATAGAAATCAGGCTATCCACGAACTCCGACAAACCAGATTGAACAGAAACACATTCATTTTCCGCACAGAGAAGGAGAAATGCCCAGGAAATGCGTTCGTCAAAGTTCTTCATCAATGCTCAATGACTGCATCTTGTGGATGAAGAAAAAATACTACACAGGTGGACAGTATTGTGAAGGACTTCTTAATAATCACATACTATGATATATTTTCCAAGAGCCGTTCCTAACATAGAAGAAGTACCAACCATGGCATTCCTTCGCAGAAGTAGGGGAGGCGGTCAAGGACTCCGGAACGAAAAGCAGTTTGGCCGGACGAGATAGCCTCTGAGTTTTGGAAACAGATTCAACACATCGAGTCCAATATCTTCATCCTTTGTACAAAGGAAAGCGCGATACGCGAGACTGTGATAATTATCGTTCAATCAAGCTGATGTCACACACCATGAAGATCGTTGAGCGTGTGCTTGTGCTGGTGCTGGTGCTAAGTAACCGAATGCGGAAAATAATACGGCTATCTGAGGACCGGTGTAGGTTTGTCGCAGGTAAATCAACCACAGATGAAATCCAAAGTATAAGGGTCATGAAAAATATCGTGATTTTTTAAAGGATTTGCATATGGTGTTAGTTGATTTTTAAATGGCCTTTGGTAAACCATCAAGAGTGAAATTCTGTAAGACGAAAACGTTGAACGATTTGCTTCGCTAATTTGCCAAAAAACGAAACGAAAAAGACTTTTAAAGAATCCCACCCTTGTTGTGGATGGCGCTAAGAAGACGAAGAGTTCCAGAAACATACGTACAGATGACCGTGGACATGTATGAACCGTCCTTGTAGAAGGAAAAGTGACGAACTTCAAAGGGCATCAGTTAGTCTTTGCTGGCGATGGAGCCACCATAAGCGAAGTAAAACGTTCTTACAACGAGCACTTGTATGGGTGAAAGTTTTGAAGGGGAATTGGTATTAGTACGAAAAATACAGAATACTCGTGTTGCCCGTTCTCTGATCCACACCGACCTATTCAAGAATTTTATATGAATGGAAGAGTGACTTCCTTCCAACTGCGAAAATTTCAAAAATCTGGGATCTTCTGTGACAGAAAAGTGCCCCTTAACTTAAAGGAAAGCTCTACATCACAGTTGTGCACCGGCGCTTACACACGGTTTACATTGATAGCATACAAAAGGGATGGAGGCAAATTAATGGCATCTGAGATGAAGATGCTGCGTATGACAGCAGGAGTAACAAAGATTAATCGAATAAGAAGTTCCAAAATCCGAGGAAGCGTTCACGGCAAAAAACATATATTGAAGAAAATGCAGCGCGACCGGCTAAATCGGTGCTGACATGTTCAAAGAAGAGATCCTACGAAAACTGTCAATAAGGCAATATCAGTCGACATTTCCATAGAATCACGAAAGAGAGGCAGGCATAAAAACTCCTGGACCATACAAATGCAGCAACACCAGTATTTGATTAGCCTCAGTGATGAAGTGATTCAAAGTGGGAGGCCAGCCGATATTTTTTTAGGTCGAACCGGCGAAACCCACATGCGGACAGGTTAAGTGAAAAGACTATGATCCCTTCAACCCACATTATATTAAAAGAGAAAGAAGAAAGAGGTTTGGGGTATGTTATGACATATTGCAAGAAGAACGTCACAGTCAGCTGTAACATATTTCGTGGTTTTGGTCTGTGTGTATAGGCCGTTGAAGGAGAGTCACATTTCAGCAGTTAGGATTCTCAGGAGAATAATAAATCATACATGCATGTAAGAAATAATTTATCTAGCCACAGATAAGAGAAAATTATCGATATTGGCAGAGACAAGTTGAGTGTGTGTGCGAGTGTACAGCTTGTAATAGTAGCTGCCGTAGGGTATTGATATTTGAAGTTTCTTTATTTATTAGTTCATTACAGAAAATGGGCATTTATTCACAATTGTTATTAAAAATCCTGCAGTATCAGCAGAAATTTTTCATTTGCTTTTCCACAAACAGCTGAGCTATGTTTATTAGATTTGCTCAGCTATAATAGATTTAGGTTTATTTGACAACGATGATAATGATGCAACGACGTATAAAGCTGCATTAATACCTACAATGCATAACTGTGCAACCGTTTAGAGGAGTGCTAGCGGCTGCTAATGAATAAAGCTGTAAGTTGTTTGCTTTGGCAGATGTGTAGAGTATGTACGGTAACGGCACGAGTGGTCAGCCACTCAACCCAATTCTTTATGTAAAGGAACAGCCGTAAGAATTGTGTCAAATGTGAAGATGTACATCCTGGCCGGAACATGTCCTACACATCTACCCACAAACTTGATGTTATCAATGCACTGATCCTTACCAATAACAATTTTAATGTGCAGCTTTAATTAGTGGTCGCCTTCATTAAAATTTCCCCTTGCACGGAGTAAAATGGACTTCACATTTAAGCTTCACACTAATAATATTCTTGGTACTGCCCATTGTGTATATATGTAATATTTCGTAACCGAATCGATTGGCTAGGTTTTACTTTAAAGGCGTCAATACAACAAAAAAAGTGTTTGTTTAAGGCCTTTTAAAAGAAAAAGAAATATTTTTTTTTTGAAATCTTGCATCTGGCTTTGCTTTTCTATAATTGGCTTGTCATGTGCTATTTTGCCTTGTAAACGTATTTTTTTTTTTTTATACCCTATTCTAAGGGTATATTAATTTTGACGCATAGTTTGTAACATACCTTAATATTGCCCGTAGACCCCTAAAAGTTACTATATTTATGATCAGCATCGATAGTAATGTCGATCTAGCCATGTCCGTCCGTCCGTCCGTCCGTCCGTCCGTCCGTCCGTCCGTCCGTCTGTAGCCAAAAATTAGGCCTTTAAACTGGACCTAGAGAGCTGAAATTTTAACCATATACTCTCTAGGGTCCCGAAATAATCAAGTTTACGAATTTTTGAAATCCGCCCACAGACACGCCCACAAACTCAAAAAAACCAAATTTTGGAAAAAATCGAATTTTGAGCTAGAAAGCTGAATTTTTTTATATATGATCTATGACTCCTAAAACTGCTCGGGATAAAAAAATTTCAAAATCCGCCCACTGACACGCCCACAAACAAATAAAATAATTTTTTTACCCTATTCTAAGGGTATATTAATTTTTGAAAATCCAAAGTTTCAGCTAGGGAGCTGAAATTTGTAGTATATACTCTCTATGGGCCCTTTATGCTCATGTGTAAATATTTTCAAAATCCGCCCACTGACACGCCCACAATTATTTTTTTTTTTTTTGAAAATTCAAAGTTTGAGCTAGGGAGCTGAAATTTACAATATATACTCTCTAGTAGCCCTTTATTCTCATGTGTTAATTTTTTTTAAATCCGCCTACTGACACGCCCACAATTAAATAAAACAATTTTATTGAAACACCCAAGTTTGAGCTAGGGAGCGTTTTTTTTTTGATAAAATCCTTTAAATGTTATATAACAAAATATGTAGAGCGTTCTTAACAATTCAACCATACTTAGACTTTTGTCACGCCCACTTATGAGGGATAGGAATAAGAATAGGGTATCCAACAGTTCGCCCAAGCGGACTGTAGCCCGTCCCTATGTTTTTTTTTAAATTCTGGCTCGTCAAGGCGATTAAATATGGGGGCACTTCTACCTAAAAAGATCTTTTGTGTCGTGTGGGACAGAAAAATTTAGACTAGTAGAGTTTCCACTTTCCGTGTAAAGCGGACAATTCTACTAGTAGAAGAATTCTTTATGTCCTCGGGGCACATTTGTTCCCTGAAAAAGATCTTCTTTCTAATTCCGTTTAGGGCCGGACATTCACATAAAATGTGTTCAGCTGACTCGTCCTCTTCAAGACAGGGTCGGCACTCAGGAGAGTCTACTATTTTCATTTTGTGTAGATGATATCTTAAACCATGGTGGCCAGTAAGGTAACCTACTAAATTTCAAATATCATGCCTGCTTAGGTTTAGGCATTTGCTGGCATTTTTATTGAAAGGCCGAATGGCTTGTTTGGTCTGTCTTAAACCTGGGATGCTTTCCCAAAGATGGATACATTTTCTGTATTCCCAGCTTTTTATTGCTGCCGTTGCTGCTGATCTAGGAGTGTTGAAGGGTTGAAGGGTTCGGGACCTATGAAGGGTGTTTCCGAACCTTTTCTGGCCAGTTCGTCGGCCTTTTCGTTACCTTCCACCACGACATGACCCGGAACCCACCATAGCTTGGTCTTGTTACTTGTTCCGAGTGCCTGTAGGGTGTTGAAGCAGTACATGACTAATTTGGAGTCAATCGTATGCGAGCTAAGGGCGTTTATAGCTGCTTGACTATCCGTGAATATATGGATGGTTGCACCTTTTATACCAGATAGATTTATATGGCTAGCGCATTCTTGAATGGCGTGGAGCTCTGCTTGAAATACGCTGGGACTTTTCCCCATGGGTATCGTAAAGCGTTTGTTTGGTCCGTATATTCCCGCTCGTTTAACTGTATTTGACTTATTGTACTGCGGATCGCCACTTTTTGAATGTATATGTGGAGAGGTGTAATACCTGTTATTGGCAGCCGTTGGACAGGCTCGCATGGCTCCGGAGATACCAAGGCACGCAAGCCGTTGTACCTTTTTGAGCTTCTCTATTGCGACCTTTTGTGTGGATTTTGTCCACCATACTATGGAGGCGTATGTTATAATGTGTCTTATCATCACTGTGTAGATCCAGTGGACAATCTTTGGAGAGATTCCCCAGGTTCTGCCATATGTGCGCCGACAGGCCCATAAATCTCTGTTAGCTTTAGTGATTTTGTTGTTGATGTGAGAGTTCCAGTTTAGTCTTTTGTCCGGGATTACTCCAAGATATTTGATTTCGTCGGAATACTCAATGGTCGTGCCATTTAGTGAAATCTGGGCTAAGCTGAGATTTCTTCTTTTAGTGAAAGGAACTATGATAGCTTTACTGGGGTTTATGGAGAGATTTTCCTTGACACACCAGTCTATAGCTATCCTAAGGGCGTTTTGCATACGTGAAGTAACTACGTTTGATTGTTTGCCCCTAATAATGATGACCAAGTCATCGGCATACCCTATTATGTCGTAGCCTAAATTACTTAATTTTTGAAGTAGGTGATCTATGACCAATGACCACATGAGGGGTGATAAAACTCCTCCTTGTGGACAGCCTTTTATAGCTGATACTGATACTGAAGTCTGTCCTGACGAAGCAGTGATTTTCCTACTTTCGAGCATCGCTTTTATCCAGTTTATGGTGGGAAAGTCTACCTTTCGGTGAATTAAAGCATTTGATATTGAATCATAACCGGTGTTATCAAAAGCACCCTCCATGTCAAGAAAAGCGCATAGTGCAATTTCTTTGCAACGGTAGGCGTTGTTTATGTGATTTGTTAGTTTTAACAGGGCGCCTTCCGTTGATTTGCCTTTTTGATACGCATATTGACAGGGGTGTAGAGGCATGCTAATAGTTACGCATTCTTTGATATGAACGCCAATTATTCTTTCCATTGTTTCAGGAAAAACGATGTCAAGCTTATGGGACGATAGGATTTAGGTAGTTCACTAGGTTTGTTACCGGATTTGGGGATAAATACTACATTGACCTCCCGCCAAGTGCGTGGTATGTAGCCCCAGTTGAAACTGAACCTAAATAAGGCAATCATGTTAGGTAGGAAGAATTCCATACCCTTTTGAATGAGGGCTGGAAAAATTCCGCCATTTCCTGGTGCCTTGAATGGTTTAAATGAGTTTATGGCCCATTTTACCTTATGTAAACGTATTAGGCGGAATAGTAGGTTTATTTAAATTTAGGTATTTTAAAATTCATGGGTTAACTAATTTTTGTTTCAACTCTTTGAATTTTTGACTAAATGAAAGCTTGATTCTTTTTAAAGAATGCATTGCCTTTATCAATTTCAACAAAATTTTGAATAAATCGTCTGTAGTAATTACATAATGCGATAAATCTTCTTACGTGCGTCGTTTTGATTCTTGGTTTCGGGATAATTTTCAATTGTAGTATATTTTGCGGGGTCTGTTTTAACACCCTCTTCTCTGATTATAGTACTTCTGATTTTAAGAAGCGACATTTACTTGCATTTAACTTAAGGTTGAATTCTTCTTACATTTCAAAACCCTTAACTAAACTGTCATTGTGGTACTTTAGGCTGCATCCGAAAATTATTATGTTGTCTACGTACAGAAAGGCCTCGGTGTCTTATCCAATTAATGCTATTGTCAACATTCGCTGAAAGCTTTTTGCAAATATTTTGAGACCGAATGGTCGGTCGTCTTGTGAAACGCTTATGTCTGTCTTATGTGGAAAATGCTGTTAGTGATTTTGATTTCTTGTCAAGTGTAATCTGATGGAATGAGCTAGTCATGTCGAGGTTTAAGAAATATTTCACTCTTCCTAGTTTGTAAAGAACATCTTGGAGTCCTGTAAGTTGGAATTTGTAGTTTAATTTTCTAAAGTCCACTACCCGCATTCGGCACCAATATCAATGGTGAATTATAAGCGCAAACTGAAGGTTCACTTATTTTATTTTCATATTAATCTTGAACTTGCTTTTTTATTTTTGAATATTGTATCTGTGGTAGCCTTTAGTTTTTAATATACATACACTGGGTTTTTATCTAGTTAAACGTAATTTGTTGTCAGTGGTTCGTCATCTTAATGAAAGATATTTTGATAGCTGATAGGTCCCTTTCGAATAATTTTTCTAATTTTAATTGTATGTGATAGTTTGTATTTTAAACACTTAATTTTTTTAAAACCTTTTGCATTCTCTGCTTTTTTGGCCCTCTTGTCTCAATAACAGGCCACATTTAAAAACAAACCCGTTTTATTGAAAAATCTAAATTTCAGCTAAAATCTGAATTAAATACTCCCTAGGTACCCGATATGCTCAAGTTTATAGAATTTTAAAATCCGCCCACTGACAGGCCCCTTATATAAAAAAAAGTTTTATTGAAGAAATCATTGGAAATGGCAAGTCCTATGCTTTACAAAAATATTGTTTTTCGATAAAATCCTTACAAAAAACATCCAAAACGTAGACCATATCCTTCTAAACAATTCACCTATACTAATCTCGGTTTCAGACATGTTGGAATACGAATACGAGTGAAGTTGGTTTAATGGAATGACCAAATTTTGGTTTTATTAGCTCAAAAATGTCATGGCATTTAATGTTTAAAAAGAATTTCTGGCATATGGCCTCCGCGACTGCGCCTTAAGAACGCCATCCTGTCGGTCCAATTTTGCACCACTTTTTCGAGCATACCAGGTCTTATTTCGTCAATAGTGCGTCGAATGTTGGCTTCTAAGTGATCAGTCGTTGCTGGTTTATCAGCATAGACCAGAGATTTGATGTACCCCCCACAAATAGTTTCAAACCACACGAACGAGGTGGCCAACTCCGAGTTCCATTTCCTGAGATGATTCGGTCACAAAACCTTTGGCTCAACAAAGTCGTGGTTGCACTCGCTGTATGGCATGTTTGGCATAAGTTTGGCGAATAGAGCGCGAATTTTGGAAATAAATTTCCACGATTAGTAATCGTTGTTCTGGTGTAAATCTTTCCACAGTGATTTGCCAAAATATACTGAAAAAGAAAATCAAACACACTTTATTAGTATGACAGCCAGTTTGACAGTTATTCCTATCAGAAGTTGTATGCCTCTATAAAAAAAAAACTCCCTATATAATATATCAATGGTTGGAACACATTAGCACCTCACATCACCTCGACTTCAGCGTTAGACCTTAATCTTATTTTCGAAATTTTAAGTGAAGAACATTTTTTTAGCGAATTTTTTGTGGTGGTTGTATTTGGAAAGTACAATTTTTTAATTCGCTCACGAAGTTGCCTTTTACAACGTTTTTGACTCGACTTCAAGTGCTGTAGTTCTCGCCCTTGTCATTATCCCCCTGTTTGTATTTGAAAAGAATTTGTTCTATTACTTACAAACATTTTTTGTTTCGCTCGCAAAGTTGGCTTTTTCAGTGTTCGCCTCGACTTTAGAGGTAAAATGTCAAAAAAAATGTTGCGCCAGCAACAATAAGTAGACAACCGTCGCATTTGGTAAATCAAGAGGAACTATATTTCATGCATAATGGGATTATAAAACAGAACTTGAAGTAAATAGAATAAACTGCATTTAGTTAAATTATAGTACATAATAAGAACACAATAGGATATAGTTTGCTATGTTTGGCACTTTCAAACAACTATAATAAAATAACATTTATGCAATATTTCAACACTCCCACTTTCATTAATGTTTAAAATGATAATAAGCTATTTATAAAAATATGAAACTGAAATCTTCAAAATTATTTTAAAAAAATTGTTTTAAACATTTGAATTTAATGAAACGATCCCCATCATAGAACGAAATTCAACAAATGAATCTTTAGGAAGTGCCTTGGTGAATATGTCAGCAATTTGGTTTTTAGTTGAAACGAACTCCAAGTCGAACCGCTCATCTTCATATTTTTCAAGTATGAAATTATAGCAAACATCAATATGCTTTGTTCTTTTGTGAAATTCACAAAAAGAGTGGGTTTGACCAAAGCTCTTCTCATCCAATGGCTTAACAATTGTTGAATCCAGACCAACTCCTTTACAGCCTGACATGCAGCAACGAACTCCGCTTCAGTTGTTGATAGGGCAACACATTTTTGTCTTTGTGAACACGAAGTGATGCAGCTTGACCCGATAAGAAAATCAAAACCGCTGGTCGAACGTCTACGTCTAGAAATAACGTCTCCAGCATAGTTTGCATCACTGTAACAAGATAAAGTAAAATCATTGCATTAAAAAACCATACCATAGTCATTAGTTCCTTTTATGTAGCGTAGAATTCTCTTAACCATATTCACATAAAATTGACTCCAATTATCTAGATACCGGCTAACATATCCAACCGCAAACGCTATATCCGGTCTTGTAGCTACCATAAGGTACATTAAGCATCCGACTGCTTGCCGAAATGGAAAACTGATTATTTCTTCTTTTACGTTGTCGGATCCACCAGACGAATTGAACGAGGCATCTGAAGGGGTTGAAACTGGAACTGCGTCCTCCATATTAAACTTCTCAATCATTCGTTTAATATACCTCGACTGACTGATATGAATCGAGCCATCCTTCAATGTTCTTAGCTCCAGTCCCAAGAAATGCTTTGCAGGAAAAACTTTTATTTTAAGATTCTGTTTCAGGTACTCACAAAGCTCTTCTATGTATTTCTATTTCCTCAGTCGATGCAACGAGTCCATCGTCGATATAAACATCCAATATAGTTCTTGCACTATTTTTATTGCTCACAAATACTCAAGCATCCGCATCACTGGCATTAAATTGAAAAGCTTTCAACATCTTCTTAAAAGTTTGATTCCAGCATCTTGCTGCTTGTTTAAGACCATGCAAGCTTCTCTGTAATTTACACAATCTCCCAGTTCCATCCTCATACCCTTTTGGTTGACGAACGTAGATTTCTTCTTTAATATCTCCGTTTAGAAATGCAGTTTTCACATCAAACTACTTAAGATGTAATTGTTCATGTGCCGCAACACAAATAATAGCTCTAATAGATGATTATTTATTTATTTATTTCAACAATGTCTGTACAGAGCTTACAAAGAACTTTTAATCTATAAAATTAATTAAACAATAAAGTTTCAAAAGAAAAGAAGATTTAGAGAAAGATTGAAGTTAAGTGTTTTTCATAAAAATACAAATAAAACATTGTTGTATATCTTTACATTCTATAGAGACTAAGGATAAAATCCTTCAGCCAACTAGTGGTGAATGTAGTGATTTGAGTAAATAAATACTACACACCAACAAATTTTTAAACGGAGATGGTTGTGGGGTGATAAATGAGTAGAAAAACTCGGTGAGTTTTATATTAAATTTTACATAACAATTCTGATCAGAGTATTGATTTGGGCATGGTCAAAGTTGAAGAGCCATTGTCTAACTTGTTTATTAAATAAAAAGGACTGTGAAATGTGCCGAGTTACAAGCGGTAATATATTGTATAATCTAGGCGCTATCGATGAATAGAAATTTAGAAACTGTTGGGTACTATAAGGTGGAATGAAAGCGATTCTCCTTTCAGCACTCCGCAGTTGATAAATAGGAATGTCTTGGTTTGGCAAGTTACCACTCCTTCGAAAAAATATTTTCAAGACTTTGTAAAAGTAAAGATGTTTCAAAGGCAGTACTTTTGACTTCAGGGAAAGCGGGAAAGTATGTTCTCGACGCCTTGTTTTCCATATAATTCGGAGAGCATGTTTTTGTGATATGAACAAAGGGTGCAAATTATAGTTGTAAGTGCCACCCCAGACTCCAGACCATATTGCAATTTTGATTGTATTAAGGCATAATATACGGTTTGAAGGAGTTTTTGGGAGCACAACCTCTTTAGAGGATATATTATATAAGTAGCTCTCAACATATAATTTTTCAACAGCAAGGTATGTGAGTTCCAATTCATTTTGGAGTCAAAAAGAAGACCTAGATATTTAAAAGTAGATACACCTTCTATTAGGAAACAATTTGGTGAACAAGCTTCGTCAATATCAAAAGAAGTTGTTTTATTTGGGCTTGTAACACAGGTTTTTGTACTTAGCAACATATTCTTGCAGTCACAACTGTGAAATATTAAAGGTGGAGGGCAACTATTTAGCTGTGGGAGTTTAAAATACATAACTTTTGTTTTAGCACTGATAACCAGCTTGTGTGTTTTAAACCAGTGTCTTAATAGCTCTAGATCATGATTGATGTCGGCAACCAGATTTAAACCTGAAACAGTTGAATACGAGCAGGCAATGTCATCAGCGAAACCGGTTTTCTTACCTTTTAGTGGGAGGCTAAAAATAGAATTAATAAAAATTGGAAAAAGGATGGGTCCCAGGACCGATCCTTGTGGGACCCCCGTTTCAATATCACGGTAGTTACTAAAAGATTGACCTATTTTCACAACTTGCTTTCTGTTTTGAAGAAATGAGGAAAACCAATCCAGAATGAAACCACGAAAGCCAGCTTTCCTTAATTTTGAGACTAACGGAGTATGATCTACTGTATCTTGTCCAAGCTTGTATAAACTTGTTCACAGAAATCTAAAAGAGCATCTTCTGTTGACTTACCAGCTCTAAAGCCAAATTGACTTGAGCTGAAAAAGCAATGCTTTTCCAGAAAACCCACCACTCTGTTTTTGATAACTTTCTCAAATAATTTGGAGAAAACGGGAAGCTGGGATATGGGTCGATAATTATTAACATCTTTGCAATCGCCTTTTTTTAGGATTGGAATAACTTCCGCGATTTTCAAGCTCTTAGGAAAAATGCCATTTTATACACTTTTATTAAAAATGTGTGCCAGGACATCGACAATGTTATAAGCTATGTTTTTATTAAAAGCATTAGAGTAACTATTTCGAGTGAAAGATTTTGATTTGTTTAGGAGCATAATCTGCTTGTGCAATTCGAAGGATGATATTTTCTCAAAATAAAAGTTGTTATGGAGGTTACTCTCACATTTCAGGTAGCAATCTTGACAATTCTTATCTTTAAGCCCTGCATTTGAAAGCGTGTTTGAGGCAACCTCAGCGAAAAAATCATTGAAGCTGGAGGCTATCAAAGCTTGACTGGTGATTTCATTATTATTAATTTTAATACACGCCGGTGTATTAGAAGGAACAGTTTGATTAAATAATTCATTTATGATTTCCCACTCATGCTTTGAGTCGCCTTTAGCCCCATTGAATTTATGTACATAATAGCTTTCTTTGTACAAAGGAATTAAAATTTTAATATTCTTGCACATGTTTCGATGCTTCTTCCGAAGCCTAGTGTCACTTGGATGTTTTCTGCATTTAATACGTAATTTATTTTTGATTACAATTTTTCCCAAAAGATGTTTGGTCATCCAGGGTTTGAGTCTCCTAGCAGCAGAGCTTCGGCGTGCTTCAGTTTCCGTACACATTTCTACATGTGTCTTTAAAATGTCAACGAAACAGTCGAAGGCAAAAGAGGGACCATTTTCACTATAACCAAGAGTCAAGGTTTCATGAAGCAAGCGTGCATTTAACTTAACAAAGTCAATACGATTGTTGATTTTGATAGGAGTTTTCACTACAGCAGGTGATTTAACTACATTCGAAATAAAGAGGCATGTCATGCAATGGTCAGTAATACTGAAATCAGACACAGTAGGTACTGACAAGAGATAAATTAGCATTTTTTTTTTTTTTTTTTTTCAAAAAAAAGGAAATCCAAATCCCAGAGCACTCAGACTCGGTAACGTTCCATTGTACATTAAATTAGCATTACAATCAAGTCTGGCAAAGATATGATCAATGCAAGTTTCAGTTGAATCCGAAATTCTTGTTGGGACATTAATGCAAGACCCTAACCCATTCGCCGACATTAAGCTCATATAATTTAATGTATCTAAAGAGGTACTTAGGATATCTATGTTCATATCACCCACAATGATCAGATTACGGGCATTCTCCCTACTTAAAACTGAAGTTAAATCGCCAATGAAAATATCTTTACTTTTATCATGAAAACGATAAAAACACAGAAAAACAAAATTCTGTGCTTCTAAAGTGCAATACATTTTGATCATATCGGAGCTACGAAAAGAACAACATTCAAACTCATACTCACAGTTTAAATTTTCTTTTATGAAGAAGGCAACACCACCGGCTGCATAATCATTGTTACAATTAGGGTAAAATTCGTAGCCGGGCACATTATAAAAGTCCTTTTCACGCTCGTATATCCAAATTTCGGAGATGAAAATTAAGTCGGGTTTGTTTTCAAATAGTTCTAGATGCGCAACAAGCAAATCAAAATTTTTACACAAACTTCTAATGTTTTGGTGGATAATAAAAAAGTTTTTATGTGGATTTTTATGTCTTTTTTGTCTTTTATAATAGAGTTTCAATATTTCTCAACCTCAATGAAGTTGGAAAATACCTATCCCAGGCTTTGCCAAGGGATTAGGCTCTGTTGTGATATGTGTATTATTCAAATTTAAATCTGCAAAGCCTTATGGGCTTGTCTGCAGAAGATTATTTCTGGAAGGATATTATTATTTGTTTTTTTTTTTTGAGTTCTTATAGCATTTCTAATTCAGGTGTTTTTTTTTTTGGATTGAGTATTTTTGCATTAATACTGTTCACTATTTTGATAAAACTGTTTAACTTTTTTCAAAAAAATTGGTTTTTCGAAGTTGCGAAAATTCACGGGTAATTCATTAAATATTGTGGGAATCGCTACATCATATTTTCGTCGTCCGTACTCGTTACAGTATCTCGGAATAACATATCTGTCTTGGTACCTTCTTCTTGTGTTGACAGTTTGTTGTGTTGGTATCTTGAAGGTGGTGTCATCTTCGAACTGTGATACTACCTCCAGCTTATGCAGTCTTTCTATGTTAAGTAGTCTCGTCCTGCTATCGATTTGATGCCAATCAATATCATGCATGCGTAGCTTTGATCGATACACCATTTTTTGTATCCTTATAACCGTTGCTTTTAGATTTTGTTGTTGTGGTGCATTTCCCCACGCTAAAATGCCGTATCTCAGATGCGATTCAACCAGCCCAAAGTAGCATTGTCGTAGAACATCTGGTGTGCATAAGTAACTGAGATGAAATAGTGCATAAGCTGATTGCCGAAGTTTGATTGTAAGAGCATGCAAGTGTTGGCTCCATTTCAGGTTATAGTCAACGAATACACCAAGGTATTTGTATGTTGATACATTCTCGATTGTTGTTGAGCAGTTATCCTCATTTTGTAATTTTGATTGATTTCCTGCTATGTGTAGACATTCATCGGTGTGCATTGGTGATTTTATATTTTAATACATGTGGTGGTCGTATGTGCATAACTTTTGTTTTTTGTGCATTCATGATCAGTCATGACACCATGCTAGGATTGCGTTAAAGTCATTTTGCATCATTTTTTCCGCTGCTTCCACGTTTTTATGGCTAACTACAATGGCTGTGTCATCTGCATATGCATAACCGGTGCTATGTTTCAGAATTGATAGCAAGTCATTCACATATATTATAAAAAGTAGAGGTCCTAACTTGGATCCTTGTGGTACTCCGTATTTCGCATTCTCATCTTCACTGACGTATTCTCTGATTCGAACTTTGTACTTCCTTTCTTTTAAATAGTTTTCAAACCATGTTAGGATAGGTCTCTTACTCCAACCTTTTCTAATTGCTTCAAAATATTTTTGTGGCATAATGTATCAAACGCCTTCTTAAAATCAATGAAGAGTGCAATTACATTGTGATTTTTTTCAAGGCTGACATTGATTCTGTTTGTGAAATCTCCGAGTAGTCGATTAATGCTTTTCTTTTTCCTAAAACCAAATAGATTTTTTTCTAGGATCTTATATTTTTCAACGTACTCATATAACCTTTTGGCAACAACTTCTTCTAGAATCTTATCTACGGTTGAAAGGATGCATATAGGCCTATAATTCGAAATTTCATTTTTCTTTCCACTCTTATAGATTGGTCGAGCGATTGATGTTTTCAGCATTGTTGGCACTGTAGATTGCTCTAAGCTCATCTTTACTATTCTCGTTATGATTGGAGCCATGACCATCGAGTATTTTTTAAGATCTTTAGGTCTTATTCCATCTATACCCGCCGACTTATTTTCATCTAATGAGTTTATAATGTTCTGTATTTCTCTGTCAGTGACTTCGTCCAAATACATTGACCGCTGAACACTATTTGATGGACCATTAAAACATTTATATTCGCATTTGTGGATCGTATTGTCTATTTCGAGTGATATTTGTTTTGCAAATTTGTTTGCCAAGTTACCGAAGTTTTTCTCGCTTGCAAAGTTTTTAGATAAAATATCATCTAAATTGGCGGATTTTCTACTTAATACTGCGTTGACGATTTTCCAGGTTTCTTTCGGATTATTGCTCGCTCGGTGAAATTGCTCTTTAAAAAAGTTAGACTTTGTCGTGATAATTTTTTTATTTAAATCGTTTCGAAATTTTTTAAATTCTCTTTCATACAATATATTTCTTCTATTGTTTCTGTACCTCCTGTACAATCGATCTCTTTCCAAACATGCGTTTCTAATTTTATATGTCATCCAGTTATGCTCATTCTTTCTTATTTTGATTTTATTTGTAATGACTTTTGAAGATGTCATGATATTTATAAAAGTATTTCTGAAATGTTCATAGAGTTCGTTGACTTCAGTGATTTGATTCATCTGTTCCCAATTGTAGTCGTTTAATTTTCTTGTGAGATCACTTCTAACGACATAGTCTTGTTTTTCATTTTTTGTAATTTCATCCGTGTTATTGCATAAAAGCGCACAGTACAGGCCATAATGATCCGATACATTTATTTCAGCAACTCCAGACCTAATTTTATTTCTTGCTCGTACCATACAATGATCGATTTGAGTTTTACTATTTCTAGCCACTCTCGTTACTGAGTGAATTTGAAAAATTTGTATATCAAAGTTACAAGAAGGGTAATTTACATTTCTAATAAGAGGATCATCAATTATACTATTATTTAAAAGAACCATTATTTAGTTTGCACATGAGATTATGATAAATTATCAAGATAATCCAAACAACGTATTTTAAAGTACTTGTCACCTTCTTTTTTTCTCATTAACAATTCACCATTTTTTATCCAAAGAAATTGAAACTTTTTTCCACTTTTGATTGTTTGGCTTTGTTATATAAAAATCGATTATAACTGGTAAGACTATCATTTAGATATATCCGCTGCTCTTTTAGATATCCTGACCAAGCAATTTAGTTGACAACTCCTTCCGGCACTTTAGTTTCATAACTCTTTCCTTGCATTCAAATGTTTTAAACTTCATACACAATATTTTCGGAAGAGTTTCTGTACCAATACGTTGCATTTTGTTTGCCTTTACGAAGCATGATTTGATGTCATCACAGCTGATTCGCGTGCCCAATCCCTCTTTCAAGATCTTCACTGCGCTATCCAAGGCATTTGCAGTATCGATATAAGGAATTCCCACAATGTCAATACTCTTACGCAGTTGTTTTTGTTGCATCTTGTTGACAATTCCTTGAAGGGCAGTGACTTTGTTGGATAGCATTACATTTTCGATTTTAAGATCGTTAATGAGGGAGAGTGCATTTATATTCATTTCTTTCAGTGCGACAATTTCCTCATACAGTACCTCTAAAGTGACACCCAACGGAGAGCTGCTCCTGCTATGAGTTTTGCCTAATGGCCGCAAGCAGTTGGAATTTGCTGAGAGAACCGGTGCATTGGTGGCGGTGGGTTCGGCTGCACTTGAATTGTCGTCATCGATGGTGGATGCACTGTGTGATAGTACACTTTCCGCAGCGATATGGAATATGATTTTCTTCATACCTATACACCGCGTCACTTTTTTGCATTTTTGCACACAGCAGATGGAAATGAACATTGCAAGTTTCGCACTGAATTTAATCGTGATTACGTTCGACTTTTTTATTGCACAAGCAAGGCATTTTGGAGAAATGTTTATCGAATGACAAATTGAGCTACTCAAGAGTGTTCACCCCACAGCACTTGAAACTGAACTGACTGTGTCAAAGTAGTAAATACCGTACTTCTGGCTGAAACCACGAGCTACTAATCGTGCTTTATAACGTTCAGCTTCATTTTCAGTTTCCGGTTTCACTTGATAAACCCATTTTGTATCCACTAACTTTCGATCTTTAGGTAAATCCACCAAAATCCAGGTATTGTTTTCTTGAAGTGAAGAAATTTCCGCATCCATTGTTAATTTCCATTGATCCGATTCATTACATTTAACTGCATTTTTGAAACAATTCGGAATGTATAACTCAGCAAGATAAACAAAACCTTCTTCAATGCAGCAATTAATTTGACTTTCCTTATCCTTAGCCCTACTTCGCAAACGATCCCTTATAGTTGTAGTTTCCTGTTCTTCACCCTCTCTACCAACATTTGTTGCTTCCGCATCATTTGATATCCTTTTACCATCACCAATATTTACTACCTCTTGTTCAGCCTCAAACACATCAACACCAGTTTCAAACATAGGGACGGGCTACAGTCCGCTTGGGCGAACTGTTGGATACCCTATTCTTATTCCTATCAATCATAAGTGGGCGTGACAAAAGTCTAAGTATGGTTGAATTGTTAAGAACGCTCTACATATTTGGTTATTATAACATTTAAAGGATTTTATCGAAAAAAAACGCTCCCTAGCTCAAACTTGGGTGTTTCAATAAAATTGTTTTATTTAATCGTGGGCGTGTCAGTAGGAGGATTTAAAAAAAATTAACACATGGGCATAAAGGGCCCCTAGAGAGTATATATTATAAATTTCAGCTCCCTAGCTCAAACTTTGGATTTTCAAAAAAAGTTTTTTTTAAATTGTAGGCGTGTCAGTGGGCGGATTTTGAAAATATTTACATATGAGCTTAAAGTGCCCCTAGAGAGTATATATTATAAATTTCAGCTGCCTAGCTCAAATTTTGGTTTTTCAATAAAATTGTTTTATTTATTTGTGGGCGTGTCAAAATTCACCTAATTTTGAAAATTTTATATCCCGAGCAGTTTTAGGAGCCATAGATCATATATAAAAAATTTCAGCTTTCTAGCTCAAAATTCGATTTTTTCCAAAATTTTGTTTTTTTGAGTTTGTGGGCGTGTCTGTGGGCGGATTTCAAAAATTCGTAAACTTGATTATTTCGGGACCCTAGAGAGTATATGGTTAAAATTTCAGCTCTCTAGGCCCAGTTTAAAGGCCTAATCGACATTACTATCGATGCTGATCATAAATATAGTAACTTTTAGGAATCTACGGGCAATATTAGGGTGTATTACAAACTATGCGTCAAAATTAATATACCCTTAGAATAGGGTATAAAAACGTCCTCGTCCTCAGTAATTCCAATATTCTGAGAATCACGATCACCTGCAATGTTTTCTGTCGATACTGAAATAGTCGAATGTGCATCGATACCGGTAAACACAACATCCCTACAAATGTCGATCGGATTCTCTTCCGGAATGTACACTCCATACCCCTTGACACCTTCCGCATAACCGACAACAATTCCTTTCTTAGCCTTTCGATCCCACTTTCGTCTTTTTTGTTGTGGTATATGCACAAACACCTAACATCCAAATACCTTCTAAATTGTTGATGTCAGCATCCTTCCGAAACCATAGTTCGTATGGCAATTTTCCTTTCACCGTGCTGGTTCCAGTGCGTTTAAGTATATCCATCGACTGCCGTATTCACAGCTTCAGCCCAAAACTTTATATCCAACCCTTTTGCATGTATCATTGAACGTGCAACTTCAACGATGGTATGCATCTCCCATTCGGCACTACCATTCTGTTCTGGGGTGTACGGGACTGTCTTTTGATGAATAACACACTGCTGATTCAGAACATCTTGTACACCCTTATTGGTATACTCCAGACTATTGACTGTTCTAATAATCTTTACCTCCAATCCCGTTTCTGCTTCAACTCGCTTTAAATATTTTTCGATGCATGACCTCACTTTTTTTTAAGGAAATAGACTTTCCTGAAATGCGAATAGTCATCTTTATAGAGTAAAAAATATTTCGACCCATCAATGGAAATCTGATGCATTGGGCCGCACTAATCTGAATGCACCAGCTCAGCGACATTATTTGTACTGTCTTTGCTTGCGCGAAAAGGTTGACGGTGCTGTTTCTCGTACATACATGCTTCACAGAAAAACACTTCCTCATCGACAAACGAAATATTTCTGGACTTTAAAATATTCCTCACATGCACTATATTCTGATGACCTAATTTTTCATGCCACCTCCGCAATCTTGTTTTATCCGCCTTTGCCAAGTTTACACATGCACTATCTGTTGAATTTGAAACAACCCTCATTAGGAGTTTAAACAATTTCGCCTCTCTTACTCCCACTGCTAAAACAGTATTTTCTTTTATCAATTCACACTTGGAATTATCTGAAACAAATTTCATTCCTTTATCAAAAGCGCAATTTAATGAGAAGAGATTCAATCTAATTTCTGGTACATAAGGTACGTTGGATAAATGATTTTCTACCCAGCACGTGTTGTTGTATGTTGAAACACGAATGTCTCCTTTTCCATGGTCCTTGATAGTATGTATTCTTATTTCCCAATCTAATGACTACTGGTTGAATGAACTCTTGATAGTTAATGAACCAATCCTGACGATGGTCACTAGCACCCTCACACAAAAACGCATTACCTCTTTTCCCGTTGGAATAATGATAAACTTTTTCTCTTCGCCTTGGGCAATCCTTCTTCCAGTATCCTGTGGCTTTACAAAGAAACACTTGCTTGACTTAACCTGTTCTTTCGGTTTATTATTAAAGGGTTTATTATTAATATTGTTTAATGATTTGTTTGAATACGATCCCTTAGATACAAAAAAGCACTACTATCGCCTATCTCACGCGAAGTATTCCTTGATTTCAAACGCTCCTCCACAGACAACCTTAAAATAAGGTTATCCAGCGTTTGTTGCTCCGTGGCCGTGGACTCCCACGCACTATAAAAGTGATTGAAAGTATCCGGCAAAGTCATTAAAATGTTCGTTACCACCATCGACTGTGATACGTTCTCCCCTGCATCGGCCAATTTTTGCACTAATCCTTGCAGCTTTGAGATGTGCAGTATTATATCGTCCTGGGGATCTTTAACGAAGCTATAAAACTGTTGCTGTAGCATATGAATACTGGATTTAGATCTTAGTTCATAAACATTCTCCAGCTTATCCCACATCTCTTTCGACGATGTACAATTAAAAATATGAACAAAAAACTTTAATGATATTTCAATTAGCTTATTAATTTTCAATTGAAATTTTCAAAACATGTCGATTAGGCATGTATTTGAATAATTTGCACACTATGCCGTAAAACCCGGCAACAAGTGGCAGTCGTCAACTTCTTCTGGAACTTGATTTTCAACTTCAATCCGAATTCCGTTTAATTGGAATTCAATTCGGATATCTCATGTAAGCGGGATAATAGCAATTGTAATTTCGCAAATCGTCGATATTCACGTATGTTTTCTTATCACATGGCATTCATAACCGCTTAGAAAATCCAAGCCTAATATGAGGACGCTAAAATATATTTTTGTGATCGCAGTAGTCGATGGTTTTAGTAAGAGCTAAACGAATATCTTCTCACATACGATTGTCAGAAAAAGCAAGATGCTGGACACCCCTGTAGTCCGGTTCCGTATTCCTGTCCCCCAAACTGAGCGTAGGCGTAGCGTTAACCCGATGGATTGCCTATGTTAATTTTGGTACAACTCAACTCGTTTTCTAAAACAAAGACCAAAGGTTTAATCTTTATGTCAAAAAAGGGTTCCAAAAAATTGATATGTTAAAAATGTCGTCGGCGGTAATGGTTTAGGACGAGATTTTCAACATATTTTGTAATCTTCAAACCTGTCGATAAAACGGTGCTTTTAAAAAGTGGGCTGATTTGAATGATCCTCAGTTACTAGAATACTGTATTTTTTTTAATGGTCAATAATATGCATCCATCTATACTTTTTTTTCATTTTTAATAATTGAACAAGTACCTAATTTTGTACTCACAATCAAGATTTTTATTCACTGAGACTTAAACTACTAAATAAGATATTGTATCTCATACTCGGTAACGTTCCATTGTACTACCAGGCAGAAATCCTCCTTTTGGTGTAGAGGCATGTGATTGGGTGGCGTATGTTGTTGTTCCCATTGCATTGTATCTTACTGTGTAAGGTTATTAAATAAAGATTTGAATTTGAATTTGAATAATAGGTGGTCGAAATTTTATGAAGATTTATCAGTTTTAACTCATAGATAATTTTGTGGTTTACTTGTAGTGCAGGTACACGACTTTTATTATTATTATACCATCATGACAAAAGACCATAATCAAATTGTGCCCATAGCCCCAGCGTGATAAGATTAACACTCTTTCACAAATAAAAACGAAAGCATTCACTAAATCGCTAAATCAAAACGTCCAAGACCGATAATTTAAATCAACTTACCAATACCTAAACATCGGATAACGCAGCTAATTCAAATAATCCCCTATAAAAAGCTTTCTTTCAGCGGTTAGACCTCAGTTTACTTACAACTCCAATAAGATGTTCAAACTAACAATCGCATTCGCAGTTCTAGGCTGCGCCTTCGCTGGTACTATAAAGACACTTGCTAACGTCGGTTCTGGCCGTATTGTAGGTGGGCAAGATACCACCATCGCGAAGTTCCCACATCAAGTTTCTTTGGAATACAGTGGCCAACATTTCTGTGGCGGATGTCTCTACCTCAATGATATCGTTATTACCGCTGCACATTGCTTAGTAGGCTTTAGCGAAAATGAGATCAATGTGCGTTTGGGATCCACCTACGCTGAGAAGGGCGGCGAACTTCTTCAAGTGAAGTCATTCAAATACCACGAAGATTATCATGATCGAAAAAATATCAATGATATTGGTGTGATAAAACTCGCAAAACAAGTACAGTTCAACTATATGATATGGCCCATTCCATTGGCCTTAGTTGTACCACCCACTGGTACTAAGGCCTCTGTTACCGGTTGGGGTCACGAAAAATTTTTGGGATCCATTCAGTACACTCTTCAAGAAGTCGACGTTAATATCATCACCAAAAAGGATTGCGAAGATGTCAAGCAATACAAATACGGAAATCTGATCATGGAAACGATGGTGTGCGCAGGTGTTCCTAATTTTAAAAAGGATGCTTGCTCAGGTGATTCCGGTGGCCCATTGGTAGCTAATGGACTCCTTGTTGGTGTCGTCTCGTGGGGTAACAGGTGTGCTGTTAAAGACTACCCCGGTGTATATGCTTCAGTACCCGATTTGCGTGATTGGATTGTCAAGAACGCCGCTGCGTTGTAAGCCTTTCAAATAAATGCAAATGTGTATAAGATACGAGTATCTTTGTTTTTATTTACTTTTTGTCTGGTTGTTTTTCTCGAAGCCGGGGCTCGCTGGATATTATTAAAGAATTTTTTTTTTTCAAATGTTATATCTTGAATATATTATTTGCTGTGTTGTAAACAATATGAACTGCGACACGGTCACTTTTGAGGCTACTTACGAGTTGGTTTGTTGCGCTAAATGTTATCAAAACAGCAGCATTGGGCATAACACATTTCGTTTTCATTAGGACAATTTTTTTTTATTGTCGTGAGACTTTCTGCACTGGAACACTAAGACTCAATACTGGTCCATTGTACTACCAGGAAGACACACCACATTTTACTGTGAGAATTTACTGGTTTTCCTAAGAATGATAAGGAGCTTAGGTTTAGAGCACTCACCATATCCGCACCAAATACCTACCACCTGATACGAGCAAAAGCAGGACAATCACAGAGGAAATGTTCCGCAGTGTCGTCGCTTTCTCCGCAGGCTTCGCAGTTGGTGGTATCGCTTCGGCTTAGCACCTTAAGGTGCTTGACAAAAACGTAGTGTCCCGTAAGAACGCCAGTGGTCTGTGTGCAGTTTTTTCTGTTGAGAGACAACAAGAATGCCGCGGATTTCCCACAGACGTCGGGGAGAATTAGCTTAGTCTGTATGCAGCCTGGAGAGTCATGCCAACGGTGATTGTGTTCATAGGAAACCCAACCGTCAATGGAAGCCCTGACCGAGGACGCAGGCAGACAGATCGCTGGTTCAGGTCCTGAGAAGTCCCCCTCTGAGCCTTGTCTAGCAAGTTCATCGGAGATCTCATTTTCCTCGATCCCGTTATGACCCGGGACCCAGACAAGTTTAAGTGAATTCAGCCTTCCGACCGAATTCAGAGATATCTTGCATTCCCGTACTATTTTGGAGGTAGTTAAGGGTTTGAGTAAGGCCTTAAGCGCAGCCTGACTGTCGCTACAGACGCAGATACTTCGCCCCTTCCACCTGTTCCTCGTAACATAGTTCATGGCCATTAGGATAGCACAAGTCTCTGTTTGGAAGACTGACACATATTTGCCTAACGGAAAAAACAGTCTAACGTTATCGATCTCCACGAAGGTACCAGCACCAGATCCTTGATCGGTTTTGGAGCCATCCGTGAAGATTCGAATGCATTCCCTTCCAGGTTCAGAGTCCGGTCAGAGACAGTCCTGAACGCGAGGAAAGTCGACGTCGTAGTTGCGCTTTAGCCGAAGTTCCGGTGTCATCGCATCAGACGGCATATCCATAAGACAGGAGTTGAAGGACAACAACCGTTGCGCCAGTTCTTCAAAACTCCAGTGCGAATTATACCAAAAGCCAACTCTTCTTAGACGTGAGATAGCTTTGATTGTACAG
Source organism: Portevinia maculata (assembly GCA_949715645.1). Taxonomy (NCBI): domain Eukaryota; kingdom Metazoa; phylum Arthropoda; class Insecta; order Diptera; family Syrphidae; genus Portevinia; species Portevinia maculata. The sequence continues at coordinate 152,015,543 of OX454525.1, read as the reverse complement.
CCCATGATGTAAACATCAAGGGACGGGAGGTTCAATAGTGCATCTAGGCCGGAGCCAGGCGTGCTGGGGAAGGCCCCCGTGCAGCCGAGACATATCTGCCTTTGGAGTTTGGCAAAAGCAGCAGTAACGTATTTACGTGAAAGCTTATTCCACCAAACAACCGATGCGTATGCTATAAATGGTCTGTAATGGGCAGAAATCCTCCTTGCGGGGTCAGTCACCTTGACGTGTGTACCATCATGGAACGCAAATTCGATGGTGCCGGTGCGGAGGCTTACGGCGCAAAGAGTCATCGGGCCTTTCTGATAAGGGACAGACCGTCTGATGAGCGTCAACTAAGAACTGACCAGGACTACACGTCCGCTACCCTTCTCCTCTTTCCTTTCAATTTTCAATTACCCATATCCCCCCTCCATCAAATCCCTAAATCCTTTTTCCCCAATAAACCCCTAATCTAAGGTGGCAAGCGCCGAGAGATGCATGGCTAAGAGGGTGCTTAGTCGTTAGTTTGCAAACTTCGGATACCAGGCGACCTCCGATTTTAAGATAGCCTTCCTGTGGTTAGACGGGTAGACCACGGGCGACACCATATCCCGAATACTCGTGGGTTTCAAAATAAACCAAACAACAAAACAAACAATAGAGAATGATGCCTCTAAAATTGCATCATCAAATAGGGATGTTTTAGAACACCCTGTCGATGACGACACGACATCTGTCAAAGGGATAGAGTCGGTAATCATCGACTCTGAAATGGGGGAACCTGAAGAGAACTTGTCTCAACTCAGTGACTCTATTTCAGAATCCAGCACCATATGCAACAGCATATTATCGGATGAAAGACATCCCGATATAGAGGACGTACCTAAGACAGTCGGCAATGTGGCACGGACTGAGTCTGAGTACGTTAGGTTCACACCATCTGAACAGCGCAGATTTAAGCGCGCGCAGAAGAAGGGGAGCACCATTGAGCAGGCCCGTCTCTATGCGATCCAAAAGATGGAAAACAAGGGTCCCGAGGTGAAGCGAATGCGATCCGAGGATAATACCCCGCCTCAATCCGAAGCGAAGCGAGGTCGCACTGGGAAGACAACCGTCGACAAAGTCTCGTATAGCAATATAACGAGCTATGTAAGACTGGGTGTTGTACCGGTGGACATCGATCGTAATCCTCTCTCCAACGAACAAATGGGTTCGATACAGGAGAGGATTATGGATATCACGATCGAACAGCGTGACGAGGAGGTCAAACCAGCCTTCCGCGGTACTACGTTCAAAGCCGGATGGCTCATGATCGTATGTGCAGACGCCACCACTGCAGAGTGGATGAAGGCAACCTTCGCCAAGCTAAAAGAGAAATGCGGGTTAGAGGTGATGCTTGTGGGAGAGGAAAATTTTCCAAAACCACATGTCATCAGAGGGTTCTTCCCGCAGAGTACCGGCGTAGCTAGCGAAAGGATCCTAGCCCTATTAGATGGCCAAAACAAAGAACTGAACACGAGAACGTGGAGGGTTCTGCAAAGATCGGATGAGCGAGACATCGCACATATGGTCTTTGCCATAAACGACAGCACCATGAGGAGACTCGTGGAGCTAAAGGGTATGGTCTCTTTCCGATTCGGACAGACCAAACTTATCCTAAAAAGTGCTGACAAGACGGCCACACAGGGCCCTAAAGATCAAAAACAGCACGTTTTGGATAAGAAGGATGTCACAGCTCACGGCAGCACCGCAACTGACCCAAGTGGGGCCAGCACCAGCGCTGCCGCTAAGGCTGCAGCTTCAAGTACGGTAACAACTGTGTCAGAAAAAGAAGCTACCAGCGCGAAGTCAAGCGCAGCCAGAGAAAGCCAAACACGATTCAGGCCTAAGTTAGGTATGGATCGTAAGAAAGCACTGGCACAAGAAGGACATAAAAACAAAAGTCCTAGAGGCAGACAAAGTGGTCCTCCTCAACAGGGTATCGTACGTAGGAGAGGTGATAACAAGCCCAATAGAGTACGAAACCCTGAATACAGACGCAAATGACCACCCGTCTCAGCGTTTTGCAGGCCAACCTGCACAGGGCTATGGGTGCATCGGACACCTTTAGCCAGCGATGTGCCGAAGGGAACATTGCTATTGGACTAATCCAGGAACCTTGGGCAACCAATGGTAAGATATCCGGATTAAATTGTAAACACAGAGAGCTAATTTTCGCCAAAGGTCCTTTCAGACCAAGGGCGGCTATCTCTATTAAGAAAGATATAAAATTTTCTCTCATTCCAGGTTTCACAACTAGGGACCTGGTGGCGGTCCTAATAGAGCGCCACAAAGGCCGAGAGCTGCATAAATTTGTATGCGCATCGGCGTACTTTCCTGGAGACACGGATGCAGTGCCTCCCTTACCAGTACAGGAACTTGTCCGGTACTGTGAGGACCAGAAAGTACATATACTAATCGGCTGCGACGCAAACGCACATAACACCATCTGGGGCAGCCGAGATACAAATAACAGAGGTGAGTCGTTATTAGAATATCTATATAGCAATAACCTTGTTTTTCTAAACAAGGGAAATAGTCCTACATTTAGAAATTCTATAAGAGAAGAAGTTTTAGACCTTACTATATCATCTCCTTTTATGAAGGATATTATAGAGGGATGGCACGTGTCTGGCGAGGCATCTCTATCGGATCATATGCACATCCGTTTCGAGATAAGATGCAATGCCGAACACGCGTCAGTCCGTTATGACAACAGACTGACTAATTGGAGAACTTACCGCGAAAATCTTGCGGTCAGATCTGACATGCTGCCAGAAGCACCATCAAATACAATTGATGCAGATGCTGCGCAATGGCAAATAAATGATATTATTCTTACCTCATTCAAAAATAGTTGCAAGGTTAAAAGAACCGTGGTTAAAAGGTGCGTACCATGGTGGAACGATAACCTTGAGTCTATTCGAAAGAGGGTGAGAAAGCTTTTTAACAAAGCCAAACGCACCGGCACATGGGAACAATATAAATCCATGCTGACCATATACAACTTTGAGTTGCGCAGATCCAAAAGAGCCTCATGGCGTGCAAACTGTGAGAAGATAGAAAAACTTCCAGAGGTGGCACGCCTCCAAAGGGCCCTGTCAACGGATCAAGAAAAAGGCATGGGATTGTTAATTAAATCAGATGGTTCAATCACACGCGACCGGGAAGAAACGCTGAAAACTTTGCTTCAGGCTCACTTCCCAGGTTCTCACACGATGGTCATTACAGACGACCATACAGCGGAGGTCTCAATTCCAAGAAACCTCAGCAGAATTCATAGTTTATCCGGAACACTTTTTACTCCGGATAAGGTTAAATGGGCAATTAACTCATTTAAACCATTCAAGGCATCCGGTACAGACGGTATCTTTCCAGCCCTCATTCAAAATGGAATAGAATTTTTACTACCATCCATGATTGCCTTATTTAGGTTCAGCTTCAACTGGGGGTATATACCAGTTACCTGGAGGGAGGTAAACGTAGTATTTATACCTAAACCGGGAAACAAGCCGAGAGAATTACCTAAATCATATCGTCCGATAAGCCTGACATCGTTTTTTCTGAAAACAATGGAAAGGATTATTGACATTCACATTAGAGAATGCATATCAAAAAGCATGCCTCTGCACCCTCACCAATATGCGTACCAAAAGGGCAAATCCACGGAAGGCGCCCTGTTAAGACTAACTACAGAGATAAAAAATGCCTACCGTTGCAAAGAGATCGCACTTTGTGCCTTTCTGGACATAGAGGGTGCTTTCGACAACACTGGATATGAATCCATATCAAATGCTTTGTACCATAGAAATATTGATAAACCAACTATTAAATGGATCAAAGCGATGCTGGAAAGTCGCAAAATAACTTCCTCGTCAGGAACGACCTCAGTATCAGTAACAGCCGTAAGGGGCTGCCCACAAGGGGGAGTACTCTCACCCCTTCTTTGGTCATTGGTCATCGATGACCTGCTACACAAGATGAGCAGTTTGGGCTACACCACAATTGGGTACGCCGATGATATTGTCATCATAGTTAGGGGCAAAGACTCAATAGGAGTCACATCAAAAATGAAAAATGCTCTAAAGACAGCCATAGACTGGTGCATTAAGGAAAATCTTTCCATAAATCCCAGTAAAGCCGTCATCGTTCCTTTCACTAAAAGGAGGAAATTAGACCTAGGCCTAATCACAATAAACGGCACGGTCGTAGAGTATTCCGACGAAGTCAAGTATCTTGGAGTAATCCTGGACAAGAGACTTAACTGGAACTCTCACATAAACAACAAAATCAGTAAAGCTAATAGAGCTTTATGGGCCTGTCGTCGCACATATGGTAGAACCTGGGGAATCTCTCCAAAGATCGTCCACTGGATCTACACAGTTATGATAAGACCCATCATTACATATGCCTCCATAGTATGGTGGACAAAATCCACACAAAAATGGGAAAAAGTCCCAGCGTATTTCAAGCGGAGCTCCACGCCATTCAAGAATGCGCCAGCCACATTATCTTATGTGGCATAAAAGGTGCAACCATTCATATTTTCACGGACAGTCAAGCAGCTATAAACGCCCTTAGCTCGTATACCATTGACTCCAAATCAGTCATGTACTGCTTCAATACCCTACAAATACTCGGAGCAAGAAACAAGACCAAATTATGGTGGGTTCCGGGTCATGTCGGGGTAGAAGGTAACGAAAAGGCCGACGAACTGGCCAGAAAAGGTTCAGAAACACCTTTCATAGGTCCCGAACCTTTCTGCTGCACTCCTAGATCAGCAGCAACGGCAGCAATTAAAAGCTGGGAACATAGAAAATGTATCTATCATTGGGATAACATCCCAGGTCTAAGACAGGCCAAACGAGCCATTCGGCCCTTCAATCATAATGCCAGCAATGTCTAAACCTAAGAAGGCATGATATCAAAAACCTAGTAGGTTACCTTACTGGTCACCACGGTTTAAGTTATCATCTACACAAAATGAGAATAGCAGATTCTCCTGAGTGCCGACTCTGTCTTGAAGAGGACGAGTCAGCTGAACACATTTTATGTGAATGCCCAGCCCTTAATGGAATTAGAAAGAAGATCTTTCTCAGGGAACAATTGAGCCCCGAGGACATAAAGAATTCTTCTACTGGTAAAATTGTCCGCTTTACACGGAAAGTGGAAATTTTACTAGTTTAAAATTTTTCTGGCCCATACGGTACAAAAGATCTTTTAGGTCGAAGTACCCCCCCTTTTATAAATCGCCTTGGCGAGCCAGAATTTATAAAAAAAAAAAAAAAAAAAAAAAATGGGCAGAAATTCGTTTCCCGGTATTTCGACCAGTACGGAGTTATGTCGTAACAAGCTAGTAATATACTGCATACTCTCGGGCAATAAATATTAACATTCACCAAAATTGGTTACCTCCTCTGCCTCTGTGGTCACCATAAATTCAATTTCGCCACTCTATGAAAATACCCAGAGTGACAATGGCTCTCACACTAGCAAAGTTAGTAGAGACACCTATTCACCAACCCAAGTGCCTGGAAACTAATTTTTTTTAAAGCCGAATTTCATTGGCCGCTCCATAGTGGAGAATCGAGACCCAATCTAATTAGCTAAAACAATTCATAGCAGAGACCTCTGAACTCACCACTTCTGAGAGCGGGTAAGAAAAAAATTAATAGCAAGAGAGGCGAAGCCATGCCTCCACACGAGGAAAGTTGTCTCTCCATATTCAGCTTACGAATGAAGTGCGCATGTACCAAGCACAGCTTGAGTGCACTCGCCATCTGGTGTATAAGCTTAACTGATAGTATGGAGGGGGAGGGGACGAATGAATTGTGGATGGTCGGTAGATTTATAGCCATATTAATAGAAAAACACTATCCGCTCCTTAACACACGAGTTAGCTGGCACACGGATAGCGAACTTATCCATAGGATAACTTTTCTGATTAATAAAAATATTTGTCCCCTGTGTTAGCTGTTTGCTCTTTATCACCTACAATACGGCAGCACTTCACCTACAATATGACAGCACTTGACCAAATTATATTCAAAAATCGAGTGTATCTGTCATATTTCATCAGTTGACAGTCATTTCTGTGTATTCCATTCCAATATGATGGGACTACTATGGAGTCAACGCATTATGAAAGAGTAATATGCCCAAATGGGTGACAGTGTTCTCTCTCATCCTCTCAATGTTTCTACACATACATGCGCATCCTCTCAATTTGTGAATGCATGAACTACAATCAGAGAATGTGTGAAGTTATCCGCTCCTTATACGCCGAATTCGGTGAGTTAAGTTATCCACTCGTTATCACATGTCAGTGAAAGCTAACACACGTTTATTAATCAAAATTAAGAGTTAACACGTGTGCTAGTGCTAACTCGCCGCTATCCGTTGTTTATTAATACGGGGGTAAGGGATTAGCGAGTGTAAAACATAGGGCATGCGGGATTAAGTCGGTACTTTGTTTATGAACTAATTTTGTTCGTAAACAAAGTTTGCTCGAAAATAACTTTGGTTCGTTAACAAAGTACCGAATTATACGACGAGGCTAGGGATATAAAAAGGGTGCTGCGCGTCGGTTGAAAAAAAGTTGAATTTTACAAGTGCTAAAGGAAAGTTTGAATTGGAAAGTGGAAAGTTTTAAGGGGGGGGGGAAATATGGTAAATTAGGTAAAAATGGCAAGTGCCGTATAGTTTTAAGTTGAAATAGTGATAGGAATAAAAATTAAAATTAAGTAACACTAGTGCCTATAAGATAACTTAAAAATAGTGACTAGAGTAAAAGTTAAAAGTAATTAAAACCTATTACCTATAATTAACTATACATAGGAAAGTATGTGACTAGAATAAAAATTAAAATTAAGTAACCCTAATGCCTATAAGATACCTTAAAAATAGTGACTAGAAAAACAAATAAAAATAATTAAAAATTAACTAAAACTAGTGCATAGTAACAAATTAAATCTAAGTAATAAATAAGACTAAAACAAAAACAAAATACTTAGAATAAAACTAGTGCATATAAACAAATTAACTCTAAGAACAAATAGTGACTAGAATAGACTCCGCAGATAAATATAATATATACTTCAAAATGTCATCTTGGCCCATCATCGTACATATTTTGGCGCCGCCTCCCCGAACGGCCGAACCGGAGCCGCAGCAACACCAAGGGAGGAAACAGTAAATTAAGTACCATAGCTTAAGTTTTTGTTTAACTATATTGAAACATGATTTTTTTTTTTATATTTACCTACATTAAAATTACTTACCTTTAAATTTAGATACCTTTAAGCTTGTTAAAAATAAATTAAGTGAACTAAAAAAGAAATTACTTCAAAATTACTATCCTTTAAATTTAGATACCTTTAAGCTTGTTACCAATAAATTAAGTGAACTTAAAAATAAATTACTTCAAAATTACTTACCTTTAAATTTAGATTACCTACCTTTAAGCTAGTTACAAATAAATTAAGTGAACTTAAAAATAAATTACCTTATAACTGCCTACCTTTAAATTTACCTTTAAAACTTCAAATTAAACTACATATTTACTGTGGGCTTATAAGTAAGTTAATACTTCGATGCCCTTAACATAAAATACTACAATAAGACTATCTATAATAAGCTCCCCTATTACAGACTTGTATTTCCCTTAACGATCTACAATATATATATACACCCCAGTATCCTAACGAAGTGAAGAGCGTTCCTCCGAGTTATTTGTGCATTAGTAATTTAGGGACAAATTTCGCATAAGTTCTCGTTTCAGATCCACCCCACCCGAGGATAGATCTATCATCGTTGGAAGTGGTAACGGCAGTAGCCGAGTTTAACTAACGGGTAAATTACTATAACTAGGGTATACATATATATATATAAATCGATTAAAAGTAAAATGAATCAAAAGGGAGCAGCTATATTAAGCTAAAGTCAAGTGTTGAGCTATGACCCAAACGGGTAGTGTATTTCCTTTTTTTTATATAAATAGTATTTTTGTTTAATTAAAGAATATGATTAAATAAATTCATTTTATAATGGTGACTTAAACGTAAATGGTGTGGTGTTCTCAATGGTTGGTGGGACGACCCATATAAGTATGGAATGTGGTCGTCAAAGGTTGGGAGGGCAAGGGATTCGACCATCTGAATCCCCAGCAAGTGTGTGTGGTTGGTTTTCCTTTCCTCTTTCTTTCTCTTTTTCTTTTTTCTTTTGCTTACAGATCTCTCTTCTTTTTTTTTGCACGATAAAGTTTGTGTGTGTCAAGATGCTAAAAAAGGACCCCCCCCCGGACTTAAGCAGCTGGAGAATAAATATCGTGCGCATCTCGACCATGGTCCGTAACATCCTGCCATAAACCAGGGCAGCGATACGTACAAAATGGCGCCCGTTTAAAGGCAACATTCTGTACGACAAAAAACCTCGTCAGGACACTGGTCGCACACGACACATAACAGGTCTTATCATAGCCGTATAAATCCATAGGACTCTTTTCGGTGATAAGCCCCATGTCTTGCCGAAAATGCCTTTGCACTGCCAGAAAACAGACAGCGTCTTGGCAGTCTTCAGCTCAACATGTTTGGACCAAAGAAGTTTGCTGTCCAGGATGACTCCCAGATACTTTGCTTCATTGGAGAGTCAACCCGACCAGCTTCCTCCTTCTCGTAAAGAGAACAACCTCAGTTTTAAGAGGATTGACCGAGCGCCAATTCCTAGTGCACCATTCGTCGATCACGTCAAGGGCCTCCTGCACCTTAGCGCATACAGTCGCTAGGCATGATCCAACAGAAAGCACGGCAACATCATCCGTGTACGCCTGAGCGTATACATTAGAACTGTTGAGTGCGTTCAATAGAGAGCCGACCAGCATACACCACAGCAGTGGAGACAGAACGCCGCCTTGCGGGCAGCCTCTGTTTACCCCCGCCATAACATAGCGGCCACAATCCGCATCCGCAACCAACGTTCTATTCATTAGCATTGCTTTAATCCACAACACCAATGGTTCGTCTACGCCGTGTTGTCTGGCGGAGCTGCACATGCTATCAAAAGTCGCATTGTCAAAAGCACCCTCAATATCAATGAAAATGCCCATCGCGTATTCTTTTCTGTTAAGCGCGCCCTCAATTCTACCAACTAAATTTTGGAGCGCAGTCTCGCAGGATTTTCCGCGTTGATAGGCATGTTGCATCCGAGATAGTGGGTGCAATCGCAAAGCAGTTTTGCGCACGTGAAGCTCGACCAGCCTTTTCATGCTTTTCAGCAAGAAGGAAGTCAGACTGATTGGTCTGAAGCTCTTGGCGAGCGAGTAGTCACTTCTGCCAATTTTTGGTATAAATGCCACTCTAACTGTACGCCAGGGTGTTGGAATGTATGCCAGTGCTAGGACAGCGGTGAAAATTTTCTTCATAGTCGGTAGCAACTGGTTTGTACATTGTTGCAGCATGGCTGGGTATATTCCGTCCGTACCAGGTGACTTGAAGCCGTCAAAAGACGCAAAGGCGTATTTAATGGCCTCCTCCGTTACCACGACCTTCGCAATATACCAGCTACGCCGAGTTGTTTGTCTTGGCTCACTCATAGTCTCGGTAATCGGGGCTGGTTGTGAACCAATTGTAATCTGGTTACCCGGAAAGTGAGACTCCAGCAGATAACTAAGAGTTTCCGCTTTCGTCTCAGTAAAGGTGCCATCAAGTTTTCTAAGTGAGTCTAGTTTGGCTGGTTTGCCCTTTTTCAGAACTTTAACCAACCTACTAGTTTCACTCAGTGTTTCAATCTTATTATTAAAATCGTTAAGGTAATGGAGCGCTTACTTAAACCTATACAGAGAGCATGGAATGATTTCCCGCATAAACAATTACATTTCACCCAATCAGCACTAAAGTCTTGCGATGTTAGCAAACAATCAGAATTACCGCACTGCTTTGACATAGTTGATTATTTAGGTCAAATAATGTTTCGAGATCAAAGGCAATAACCGAGTAATAGGTGGAAGGGCAATGAACAGTTAATGGGTATAAATTCAGGGGAAATTGCAAGTACGCAAATAAATTGGAAATAAATTTATTTAAACTCTCGAAGCGGGAGCAATAGAAAAACACGTCCGAACGATTGGAGGTAACGATAATAACATGAGCTCCTTCGATTTCAGAATAACTATCGACAAATGGCTTTCATAGCTTCAGCTCGACGAGCCCAACGAGTATCGCTAAGCTTTTTCAAAACGTAAAATTGTCTTTTGCAATAATTCTTCAGTCAGAATTTGGTATCGCTCGGTAATTGCTGTGAAAAACGTATATAAACTCTGAACGAAATCGAAGAATTGAACAGCCGATGGAAAAAAGTTAGCAGCTGCCTTTCCAACTAAATTGAGAGAATGAAAGGTATAAACGCCAATAAATGATTTTTCTCCAAAATAAGAGCCAGCATTCCTTTCTATTTACCACTCACGTTTGCAGCATTGTCTTATGATTGGCGGCGGCAATCCAAAATGTCTATTTGATGGTCACCTAAAAATTTTTGTAAGGCGTTTGCTATGGCCTCACCGGTATGGCCGCAGTATGGTAAAAAGGTGAGAAATCTTTCTTTTGGCATCGATCCTTCAATTTATCTAACAACTATAGTTAGTTGATCGATATGAGATTCGGCGGGAGTAGAATCCACTACTCGTCGGAGTTTGAAATATTGGGTCCCCTTTTTTGTGGAGGCCCCTGTTTTGTGGAGGGTCAGGGCTGTAGCCCCGGCTGCCCTCCCCAAAATCCGGCCCTGGTTTGAGCTAGTAAGCTGAAATTTATAATTTATACTATTTAAGGGCCCTGAATGCTCATGTTTAAATATTTTCAGAATTTGCTTACTGCCACGCCCACTATCTAAACAAACGTTTTACTAAAGAAATCATTATAAATGAATCTTCGCAAATTAAGTAGATAAGGTCTTTGTTTTTCTATTAAATCTTTTAAATGTTGTATTACAAAATATATAGAGCGTTCCTAACGATCCACCCATACTAAGACTTTTGCCACGCGCTTTTTATGACGCACAGGAGTATTAATACGGTATCCAACAGTTCGACCAAGCGGCGAACAGAGAAGAAAACTTAGAAAGAAAATTGTTTTGAGGCAAGTACACAAGGAGCATCGAATGAATTTTGCAAGAGAATATGTCGCTTGATCTAAGAAAGGAGGAGCTTATTTTGGAAAGACATCACAGCCGCACATCATGTGTAATGGTATGGGGAGCTATTACCCACTATGGCACAATCGAGTTGGAGTTTTTTTCCACAACAATGAACGGAAACAACTACATATGTTTGCTGGAACGGCCATTTCCACAAGTTGAAAATATTTTCGGACCCCTGTCTTGGATATTCCAACAAGACAATGCCCCTATCCAAACTTCCAGGGTTGTTAGAAGTTGGGTTCAATCAGAAGACGTGGAACTCTGCCATGGCCGCCTTTATTCACCGGACTTAAACATAGTCGAAAATGTTTGGGCATGGTTATCTCGTAAAGTATATGAAGGCGGCAGACAATTGAAGACAAGGACACTTTAATCGAAGCTATTCGTGATGCCTGCACCCAAAATTCTCTTAATTATTTAAAAAAAAACATAGGGACGGGCTACAGTCCGCTTGGGCGAACTGTTGGATACCCTATTCTTATTCCTATCCCTCATAAGTGGGCGTGACAAAAGTCTAAGTATGGTTGAATTGTTAAGAACGCTCTACATATTTTGTTATATAACATTTAAAGGATTTTATCAAAAAAAAAAAACGCTCCCTAGCTCAAACTTGGGTGTTTTAATAAAATTGTTTTATTTAATTGTGGGCGTGTCAGTAGGCGGATTTAAAAAAAATTAACACATGAGAATAAAGGGTCCCTAGAGAGTATATAATATAAATTTCAGCTCCCTAGCTCAAACTTTGAACTTTCAAAAAAAAAAAATTAATTGTGGGCGTGTCAGTGGGCGGATTTTGAAAATATTTACACATGAGCATAAAGGGCCGATAGAGAGTATATACTATAAATTTCAGCTCCCTAGCTGAAACTTTGGATTTTCAAAAATTAATATACCCTTAGAATAGAGTATAAAAAAATTATTTTATTTATTTGTGGGCGTGTCAGTGGGCGGATTTTGAAAATTTTTTATGCCGAGCAGTTTTAGGAGTCATAGATCATAAAAAATTTCAGCTTTCTAGCTCAAAATTCGATTTTTTCCAAAATTTGGTTTTTTTGAGTTTGTGGGCGGATTTCAAAAATTCGCAAACTTGATTATTTCGGGACCCTAGAGAGTATATGGTTAAAATTTCAGCTCTCTAGGTCCAGTTTAAATGCCTAATTTTTGGCTACAGACGGACGGACGGACGGACGGACGGACGGACATGGCTAGATCGACATTACTATCGATGCTGATCATAAATATAGTAACTTTTAGGGGTCTACGGGCAATATTAAGGTATGTTACAAACTATGCGTCAAAATTAATATACCCTTAGAATAGGGTATAAAAAACTGTATGATTCTATTCCAAACCGTCTTAGGCATATGCGATTTTTTGTCGCAGCAATAGAAAAATCGTAGTCGCACACAAAAATTACCATGCACGCACTTGTGGTCCTCTGTCGCACGATTATTTAGCCGCAAAAAAATAGAACATACTGCTTTTAATCTCAATACACACACATGCGACCAAATATCCGCTACGGCAGATTGTTGACGATTGTTCTGTTGCAAAATAAACTGTATCATATGGGTGATCATGAACTCGCGCGCACTTGCGACTTCCGACCAGTTTGTTGTTTGTTACAGAGCTACAATGCAACACTTCGCCGTGAAATCCATTTTTATACTAACAAGACTTCTATTCAAAGTCGCAAGTGTGATAAGATTCATACCAATCCATATGTGCCATTTTAATTTGCGGCAAAAAAATCGTTTCTAAAAATGGAGCATGCTGCATTTTTTTAATCGCTGCGATTATTTAGTTACATATGTGTGCATTCATGTATAAAACCAAGGGGGTCATATTTTGCTACTAAATTATGATGCGATAGAAAACCGCAAGTGCGTGCATACCAACATCTTGTTGCGACAACGATTTTTTAATCGCAACGATTTAAATCGCAAGTGTGTGTATATTGCTTGAAGTTGATATGAGGCTTTTATTTTGGCGACAATCGCGTCGCGCTTAAAATGGAGCAAATCGCGGGATAGTAAACGCTGCGATTTGTAGATGTTATGTGCGCGCATTCACATTGAAATGTGTGTGTTACATTTTTGGCGACTAAGCAGTCGTGCGATTGAAATCGCATATGCGCTCCTACTCTTATAGAGGTCGTATCGAAAAATGGCGGGCATACTCTACTCATTATTATTGACAGGTAGTAAAAGTTTCTTACAATTTCCAACAGGTATAAAGACTGAAAATCGATTGCAATGCCAGTGCATACAAAAGCACTAAACGAGATTTATGTGGTGATGGTTCGATGGTCAGCAGCAAAATCGGCAGAGCCACTAATGCAAATACAGAATAAGCGAAATTGAGTGGACTGTATAATAAGGTAACATGAAATTTAAGAGATTTACAAATTTGCACAAGAATACGTAGAATATTTGAATGAGTAATGCGCAATGCAATGCAATTAAGTTAGAGCAATTATGTAAGTGTAAATTTAAGCATTATAATTTAATATATGTATATCGACAAAAGAACATAATAAACGTTATTAAAGAGTTACAGAACAACTGTTCAGCAAATAAATGTTGTAAATAAAAGCCATGTGGATTTCAATCTTCCCGAAAACATTTAAGAGAATGATGTAGAGAGTAAATGGGCTCCACTCATTTCGGCTCAAGACGAGTCGTCATTTAGCTCTTTAAGGTTCTTCTTAAGGACAATCGCAGATTTTAAAACCGTTTTTGTAGTTCAATACTACTATGAATAAGTTCGTTTATGTTGCTTTTCTTCTTGTCTAATATTTGCCTAATTTTTGCCAATTTCAGTGTTTTATTTCTTCCTTCTGAAAAAAAAACTTAAAAAACCGTTATGTATACCAAAATATGTACTCAAAATCCTTCTTAATAATTCGCCCATATTAAAGTGTTTGTCATGTCCACTTTTTGGAGGATATGAATAAGAATAGGGTACCAAAGCCACAGTTCGCCCCACTTTCAAACTGATAATATAAAAGATCATGAAAAGGTAACAATTACTATCCAAAAGACGTCTTTGCAATTAATTGTTTTATTTATACAATGTATTTATAATTGACGCACAATCAAAAACATTTCAGATCATAAGCGTTTGATTGAACCCAGGATCTGAGTGCAGCAACATCGGAGTAGACTCCAGGGTAGTTGGAGGCAGCACAGCCATAACCCCATGAGACAACACCGACTTGAACACCATTTGCGACCAATGGGCCACCGGAATCACCTTGGCAGGAATCCTTACCGGATGCAGCAGCGCAAATCATAGTGTCCGTGATTTGACTTGATCCGTACCCGTATGAGCTGGATCCACACTTAGCCTTGCTGACAATTTGAACGGTAACTTGTTGAAGGGTTGCTGGAAGACTTGACGATCCAGAGGAACGGGCACCCCAGCCGGTGACAACAGCATTAGTTCCATCAGCTGGTACAGTGCTGGTCAAGGCAATAGTCCTGACATTGGCATTCAAGTTAACTGCCGAAGATAGCTTGATTACAGCAATATCGTTGACCATAGTTCTGGAGTTGTAGTTGGGGTGGTTTATGAATGAATCCACACTAACCAGTGAACCACCACTGGTCCATTGCGATGATCCAACACGAACTTTCAAAGAGCTGGCAGCAACGTTTTGCAAGCAATGCGCGGCTGTGACAACGACTCTATTGCTGTACAAACTACCACCACATGAGTGGGAACCACTCCTTTGAAGGGAGATCTGGTAGGGATATTTGGATATGGATGCGTCCGAACCGCCAACAATGCGACCATCTAGCTGTGGCAGCATACCATCAGGGATGGAAGCTCCAAGCGCGCAAGCAACGAGTGTAGACAAGACTACTAACTTGAACATCTTTTGCGTGTGTTCTAATACCAGCATAGAGCTTGTTCGAGGTCTTTTATACAGCAACCTTATGTAAAAACTGCACTTGACAGTTCCACAAGGATTAGAATAGCACTTCAGAAAAATTGCTTAACAGATAGCACAATCTAACAGCAAAGACGTCTGGTCATTTGAAGTATTGACTGGAAAACCATTATATTTTCGTGTTTGAAATATAAGCGTCTGAAGTGATAACACGTTTGGAATGCAGCTATATCTTAAGTATTGGATTGTTCAAGACTTAAGTAGATCTAAAATGTAAATATCTTTGTTATGAAGCAAAGCATTCAGACTGGGGGAGGCTCTAAGTGGTCTGATACAAACTTACGTTTTTATTAAACTAAAAGATATAAGTTTCCGCGAGGTAATTAAATGAACCTACTGTCTTATGCTAACTCCCAGCTTCAGATTGTTAATGGCAAGATCAGACTATAGTATGAAATCCAGGAGATGACAACCTCGCTTGTTGCATTTGCTGCTGCACGAATCATAGAATCATAGGGGAAGTAAGCTAACGCAACGACGAAGGTCTTCCAATCTCCATTCGTTGAGTAGCTTATAAATAGCTGCAGCATTCAAATTTCGGCCACAAAATTGTTCAAGCTAAGTCGCTGAGAAGAGGTTCAGCACGGCAAAACAAGCCCTGGCTCTTTCGGACTCTCGTCATAGAGTATCGTGGTACCACGAACACCTCCAATGCCGCGGATGCTATTTTTCCACACCCATTGCTCTTATATGGAAGTTTTGTGCAGCTTTGGGGTGTTGTTAGTTGATCCGAGTTAAAAGAATTACCGTGCTTTTGAGATAGATGCTCTCGCGACAGCCAATTTATGTCCACTAGTGCTGCAAGCTTTTCTGGTTGCAGCAACTGTTTCACCCAGATTTTTTGCGCGTCGTCTTGTAGAAGGGCCTGCAAAAGTGCTTCATCCTCTATTTAATACTGTCCGAGCTACAAAAAGTGGAGGCAGCGTTGGTTTCAATCAGCTAATGGGTTTCGGTGGGGATAACCTCAGCCGACCTGCATCTCTTAGCCGTCGCCGCCGAGGTAGTTGAGCTCTCAGCGCATGCGCCGCCCTCTACTTCTTCTTGAGCTGGCTCTTAGACAGAATCCCAACGGTGCATGCCGCTTCTGAATCCGGTTCGGCCTGGCCAGTTTCCTACGCTTCATTCGCAAAATTGCAACTATCAGCTGCCTGTATTCGTTTGTCTAACCTTACTTCAAGACCAAGATACATAACTCTATCGATTCACTCGATTTCGGTATTATTTAGCACTAAAACCCGAAAGATTAAATTTTATGAACGTTGGCTAAATTCAAGTTAATGCAAGTGGGGTAAGTGCATCCCAGGAGGTCCACACGAACAACTTCCCGTGTTAATATGAACATCGCAAACGATAAAAAATTAAGAGTAAAAGGATGAACATGTTTGAAAAAGAAAATATGAATGTATTTTGTTCTGTTAATAATTATAATTAATAATGAAGGTGAATACGCGAAAACTAAATAAAATCAATATTATTGGATTCTCCTCCTCATTGATTATACATACATATATTGTTTTGTTTTAAATTTTCTTTACAATTATAAAAAATTGTTCTCCTTAAAAAAAAATCAATGAAAATGTCTGAAAATCGCAAGTAAAAGGATTGTGGCCAGAACAAATTAGATTGGATAAATCTTTCTCAAGAAACTCTAGAATCCATATTTTTATTCAATCGTTTTGTTTAAGCAAAAAAACGGTTACACCGAATTAAGTATATTTTTTTTCAGTTTGTTTTTAAATACGCTACGATAAGAACGAGAACAAAGTCGATATTATTTTGTATACGCGAGATAGGTACTATGAATGGTACAGTTGTTCATCAATGTACTTCCGCAAGCACGTACATACACACATATAGATCTCCTCAAAAACATTTGCAAAAATATTGTGACCATCAAATTATAAAATATGTTGTAAATTTCGATTTTCATTTTCGGACCAATTTAAATAACATCCCCAATGCTGGGAAGTTAATCAGTCTTTTTGTTACCTATAACAAAAAAATGGCTGCATCGAGTTCAGTATAATTTCTTGCAGGTCAAACTTACATCATATACAGGGCCTGATTAACCCTTAGGCTAACTACGCTGCAGCGTAGGGCGCGTGGATCGGGGGGGGGGGGGGGGCTGAAATCGTGTCTTCGCATGGACTTATCTAGCATCATTGCATCTACCATACATATTTCTACTAGACCGAGACAAAACACTAAAACTAAATGCGCTTGAGAGTATCTGTAGCTTACACAGTACTTAATATATCCATTGACTTCTAGTGTCTGTGTGACACAGACGTACTTGCTGATAAGAACTGATAAAGAAAACGTCGTTATATGGATATACTCTGGCGGGGACTCCCCACTCCCCGGTGTGGTTAATAGTTAGTATACTTTGCACCCAATCAAAGGATGTCTACCAATATATACGAGTACCTAATACCTACATGTCAGCATATCTCCAGCAGTAAGAAGAACTATGTAATTCTAAGAATTATTAATAAGCAATAATCATAAAGTGCACATTTCCGCAATGACCGAACACCCAATCACCGGATTTCCACCAATAAATACCTAACACCTACATGTCAGCATAATTTCCAGCAATTAACCCTTTGTTATCCTAAGAACTATTAATAAGCAATAATCATAAAATGTAATATTCTAAGAAATACTTTTTTAGTATTACCTTAGTTTTGTAAAGAATTATTCACATCATTATTAAAACAGTTGTCAAAGAGAGTGGTTGTTCTTATACTCGTAATTAGTATTTCCGTGTTTTTTTAAGACTATGAGTGAAAATGAGAGTAGTTCGATAGTAAAAAAGCCAAGTGGAGGAAAATACAAAAAAAGGCAAACGAAAAGGAAAAGAAAATAGAAAACTTTTTGAAACATACTCGTAAACTAGAAACATTTTTTACGAACTCTGCAGAAAGGAATGAAACGGTGACGAATGCTGCATTATCGCCAGCGATTTCTTGCCCTGGTTCCTCTACCGCGGACTGTTACGTTTCTCCGTCCAACACTAGCCCTATAGTAGCGACGATGCCGACGACGGCAACGATCTCCAATGAAGACGAAATTCTTAAAGAAGAAAAGTCGTCTATTCCGTCAAGTGACCCTGCACTGTGGCAAGTAAATGATGAATTTCGAGATTATATTGTTAAAAATGGACTGCAACAAAACGAAGAATTAGATTTTTCCAGATCAGAAAGGCAGTATAAAAATCAAAAAACGTTTCTATCTAAAAATATGTTTGAGAAAAAGCTTGTTAATGGCGAAAATGTGAAAAGAAGCTGGTTAGTATACTCAGAATCCACAGGTCACGTGTTTTGTGGTCCTTGCAAATTATTTGGAGGAACATCCGTATTTGCCAAAAGTGGATTTAATGACTGGACAAATTGTAACTTACGAGTAATAACTGATCATGAGAACTCTCCGGATCATCGTAAATGTTTGGGACAATATGTATGTAGAGGTAAACTTTTACAACGACTGGATACCCAAATAGTCAAACAATATAATGAAGAAATAACTTATTGGCGAAATGTATTACTACGGGTAATAGAAACAATTAAGTTTTTAGCTTCTCGTGGGCTTCCATTTCACGGTCAAAATGAAATTATTGGATCTGCACTAAACGGAAATTTTCTTGGCTGTATTGAGCTTATATCTAAATTTGATCTTTTCATGGCTGAACATTTGGTGAGATTTGGACAAAAAGGCAGAGGTTCTCCATCGTACTTGTCATCCTCTGTAATCGATGAATTTATTTTACTTCTCGCTGACGAAATTCGACTTTCGATTATAGGAGAAATAAAAAAAGCAAAATATTATTCGATTAGCATTGATTCTACTCCAGATATTTCACACATCGATCAGTTGACATTTATAATTCGTTATATTTTGCCTGACGGAGAACCTGTAGAACGTTTTATCACATTTTTACCCAATTGCGGTCATAAAGGTGAAGACATGGAGAAGGCTGTTCTTGCGA
The DNA here is from genome assembly GCA_949715645.1 of Portevinia maculata. NCBI lineage: Eukaryota > Metazoa > Arthropoda > Insecta > Diptera > Syrphidae > Portevinia > Portevinia maculata. The sequence goes on along the minus strand of OX454525.1, from coordinate 151,996,392 downwards.
CAATTGATAAAACTTTGGAACTTGATATTAAAGACTGTCGTGGCCAAAGTTATGATAATGCTAGCAATATATCTGGTCAATACAAAGGTCTTCAGTCAAGAATTAAAGCTGTAAGTCCATTGGCTACTTTTGTTCCTTGTGCAGCCCATTCTCTACAACTCGTGGGATCTGCTGCCGCGGAAAGTAGTGACGAGTCAGCTGCTTTTTTACACTGGAACAACAATTATACAATTTTTTTCTGGATCTACAAGCAGATGGCAAATTTTGTTATCCAAATTGGATGAAAAATCGACGGTACTAAAAAATCTATCGAAAACTCGATGGAGTGCGCGAGCAGATGCAAGCAAAGCCTTATACAGTTCATACAAACAAGTTCTGGAAACATTAAACTCTATTTGCAAAGATGAAAATCAAAGTAAAGAGACCAAAATAGAAGCAAAAGGAATACTGGAAAAAATTAAAACTCTAGAAATTACAATAATGTTGTGCTTTTGGAACTCTGTGCTCGTAAAGTTTCAAATCGTTAGTGCACAGCTACAAGCAAGTTCTGTTGATTTATCTAACGTTGTTACTCTTTATGAGACATTAAATGTTTATCTTGATACGTTGCGTGACGAAAAAGAGTTCGAAAATTTTGAATCAGAGGCAATCAAGAGATGCGAAGTGACCAAATACAAAAAAGATATAAGAAGAAGAAAGAAACCAAAATTTCATTTTGATGAAGTTAAAACGGGGCACATTGAGTTAGAAGGGAGACGAGCTTTCATCGTTGAAAATTATTATGCAGCTATTGATTGTCTTAAAGTGCACTTAAAAAACCGTCAAATTATTTATAATACAGTAAACCCAAAGTTTGGATTCTTATGGAAACTGCATGAAATAGACGACAGCGAATTTATTAGAAGCAAAGCAACGGATTTAAAACAACTATATGCCACTGATTTAGAAGAAACCTTTGCAGAAGAATGAGTCCATTTGGCGCAGTTTTTAAAATCTGACACCGAGGCCGAGCATTCTATTTCTGCCAGAACCCCAAAGGGTTTGTTGCAGTTAATAAAAAGTTTTAATATTTCATGCATGTTCCCGAATGTGGAGATAATATTAAGAATTTTTTTGACAATGAGTGTTACCAACTGCAGCGGCGAAAGGTCTTTTTCAGCACTTAAAAGGGTAAAAAATTACTTGCGCTCCACACTCCGCCAGCAAAAACATGCAGCGCTCTCGCTAATGTATATAGAAAGCGATTTTTTACAAACTATTAAATTTGAAAAAATTGTGGAAAGATTTGCAAACGCTAAAGCACGAAAAAGGAATTTTTTATAATCTAATAATAATTTCTTAATTACTATAATTTTCAAATAAATCATTAATCAGTTGCAAAAATGTTTCACTTGTATGATGCTCTCGTCTTTTTTTTTAACAATAACAGAAGTGTAAATATTTAAAAAAAATACTCAAGTCGAAGCAACTTCACACACTAGAAGAGCACGCTCCTGGTCAATGGCAACTTTGTTGTCTATAGAAACTAAGAAAATACAAGTCATGCGGCCAAACACGACATGGATTTGGTTTTCTACTTGGTACCCTGCAGTCACTTGTCATGATTTTGGTCTTATAATGAGTGAGGTACTTTGCCTTTATGTACGGTCAGCTTAAAAAATGGTTTGCCACCGTAAGGTTGAATGTCATCAGGATTAAAGGACAACGTTAGTTTCGATCTGAAAACTTTTATAGGTACTATGAACCATGTCAACATTTTCACACTACTACTCTACTCACTTACTACTTTTTAGGCCGTAACACACCTGTTGGGGGCGCGTCCTCATAATTAGCCTAGCGCGGTCAGAACTCTTGATCAGTCGCTGATCATTTACGTATCTATACCCGTCGAATGGAATCATAGTCGTTATCATTTTTGATGCGCGAGAAATCGTGAAAGTAATTTTATTCACGCACGTAAGTACACTCGTACGCACAGGACTTACGGGATTTGTTATATAATATAAACTTTATGCAGTCGTCGTGGTCTAAGTGGTCTTTGTAGATTTACCAGCTTTTACTTTTCCTATTTTCATTTTCATTTCATTTTATTATACCCTATTCTAAGGGTATATTAATTTTGACGCATAGTTTGTAACATACCTTAATATTGCCCGTAGACCCCTAAAAGTTACTATATTTATGATCAGCATCGATAGTAATGCCGATCTAGACATGTCCGTCCGTCCGTCCGTCTGTCGCCAAAAATTAGGCCTTTAAACTGGACCTAGAGAGCTGAAATTTTAACCATATACTCTCTAGGGTCCCGAAATAATCAAGTTTACGAATTTTTGAAATCCGCCCACAGACACGCCCACAAACTCAAAAAAACAAAATTTTGGAAAAAATCGAATTTTGAGCTAGAAAGCTGAAACTTTTTATATATGATCTATGACTACTAAAACTGCTCGGGATAAAAAAATTTCAAAATCCGCCCACTGACACGCCCACAAATAAATAAAACAATTTTTATACCCTATTCAAAGGGTATATTAATTTTGACGCATAGTTTGTAACATACCTTAATATTGCCCGTAGACCCCTAAAAGTTACTATATTTATGATCAGCATCAATAGTAATGTCGATCTAGCCATGTCCGTCCGTCCGTCCGTCCGTCTGTAGCCAAAAATTAGGCCTTTAAACTGGACATAGAGAGCTGAAATTTTAACCATATACTCTCTAGGGTCCCGAAATAATCAAGTTTACGAATTTTTGAAATCCGCCCACAGACACGCCCACAAAATCAAAAAAACCAAATTTTGGAAAAAATCGAATTTTGAGCTAGAAAGCTGAAATTTTTTATATATGATCTATGACTCCTAAAACTGCTCGGAATAAAAAATTTTCAAAATCCGCCCACTGACACGCCCACAAATAAATAAAATAATTTTTTTATACCCTATTCTAAGGGTTATATTAATTTTTGAAAATCCAAAGTTTCAGCTAGGGAGCTGAAATTTATAGTATATACTCTCTATGGGCCCTTTATGCTCATGTGTAAATATTTTCAAAATCCGCCCACTGACACGCCCACAATTATTATTTTTTTTTTTTTGAAAGTTCAAAGTTTGAGCTAGGAAGCTGAAATTTATAATATATACTCTCTAGGGGCCCTTTATTCTCATGTGTTAATTTTTTTTAAATACACCTACTGACACGCCCACAATTAAATAAAACAATTTTATTGAAACACCCAAGTTTGAGCTAGGGAGCTTTTTTTTTGATAAAATCCTTTAAATGTTATACAACAAAATATGTAGAGCGTTCTTAACAATTCAACCATACTTAGACTTTTGTCACGCCCACTTATGAGGGATGCGAATAAGAATAGGGTATCCAACAGTTCGCCTAAGCGGACTGTAGCCCGTCCCTATGTTTTTATACCCTATTCTAAGGGTATATTAATTTTTGAAAATCCAAAGTTTGAGCTAGGGAGCTGAAATTTATAACATATACTCTATATGGGCCCTTTATGCTCATGTGTAAATATTTTTAAAATCCGCCCACTGACACGCCCACAATTTTTTTTTTTTTTTTTTGAAAATTCAAAGTTTGAGCTAGGGAGCTGAAATTTATAATATATACTCTCTAGGGGCCCTTTATTCTCATGTGTTAATTTTTTTTTAAATCCGCCTACTGACACGCCCACAATTAAATAAAACAATTTTATTGAATCACCCAAGAGCTAGGGAGCGTTTTTTTCGATAAAATCCTTTAAATGTTATATAACAAAATATGTAGAGCGTTCTTAACAATTCAACCATACTTAGAGTTTTGTCACGCCCACTTATGAGGGATAGGAATAAGAATAGGGTATCCAACAGTTCGCCCAAGCGGACTGTAGCCCGTCCCTATGTTTTTTATTTCATTTGAATGCTTACACATTAAGACATACATTTGTCTTATAAATTAGTGAAAGCTTTGTAATAATAAATTCAATTATGATACGGGCTACTTAAAAGAACTGTTCAATAATTTAATTTAATTTAAGGTACCTGTACAAAGATTTATAAGAAATAGTAACAATTATAGAATTTTATTATACTGGCAATAAAAAAAAATATAATCAAATAAATCATTTAAACATACATCTCCATATATATTTTTAAGAATAAATACCACATTTAAAAACAAAATCAATCGGGGAACTACAAATAAAAGGACTTGAGTTTAGTCCGAAACTGCCCAGTGCCGCCTTGCCTTCGCACATGCCGAGGCAAGAAATTCCACAAGCGGACGGGGTTGATGAAGAACTGTCGTTCCGATGTGAGACACGTAACTTGAGGGTGAATAAGTTGTTGGGATCTGTTTGAGGAACCAAAGCACAAATTATTAAAAAGATAGCATGGCTGATGTGTCTGAACCACGTTAGATAATAAAATAAGTGAACGAAAGCGAAGTAAATTGTCAAGTGACATATTGAAAAGTGATTTAGAATAATTTTAAACACTCTCAAAACGATTCAAGTTGTAAACATAACGCGCAGTGTTATTGAATACGACGCACAGTGTGAGAATTCGCTCATCTAGCGGCATTTAATTGAAAAAATGAGTAGCACAAATTGATGCGAAAACAGGTTTTACTTGCAGCCTAAACCTTCTCATAAGGGATTAAGAAAGAACTGTTATGTGGGAGGCATGTAAAATAAATAAAATTGGTCTTGAAGTTGCAGTCGGTGATAATTTCAGTGTCAATTGGCTTGTGAAAGTAGTTTTGTTTTTATACCCTATTCTAAGGGTATATTAATTTTGACGCATAGTTTGTAACATACCTTAATATTGCCCGTAGACCCCTAAAAGTTACTATATTTATGATCAGCATCGATAGTAATGTCGATCTAGCCATGTCCGTCCGTCCGTCCGTCCGTCCGTCCGTCTGTAGCCAAAAATTAGGCCTTTAAACTGGACCTAGAGAGCTGAAATTTTAACTATATACTCTCTAGGGTCCCGAAATAATCAAGTTTACGAATTTTTGAAATCCGCCCACAGACACGCCCACAAACTCAAAAAAACCAAATTTTGGAAAAAATCGAATTTTGAGCTAGAAAGCTGAAATTTTTTATATATGATCTATGACTCCTAGAACTGCTCGGGATAAAAACTTTTCAAAATCCGCCCACTGACACGCCCACAAATAAATAAAATAATTTTTTTTTACCCTATTCTAAGGGTATATTAATTTTTGAAAATCCAAAGTTTCAGCTAGGGAGCTGAAATTTATAGTATATACTCTCTATGGGCCCTTTATGCTCATGTGTAAATATTTTCAAAATCCGCCCACTGACACGCCCACAATTAATTTTTTTTTTTTTTTTAAATTCAAAGTTTGAGCTAGGGAGCTGAAATTTATAATATATACTCTCTAGTAGCCCTTTATTCTCATGTGTTAATTTTTTTTAAATCCGCCTACTAGCACGCCCACAATTAAATAAAACAATTTTATTGAAACACCCAAGTTTGAGCTAGGGAGCGTTTTTTTTTTGATAAAATCCTTTAAATGTTATATAACAAAATATGTAGAGCGTTCTTAACAATTCAACCATACTTAGACTTTTGTCACGCCCACTTATGAGGGATAGGAATAAGAATAGGGTATCCAACAGTTCGCCCAAGCGGACTGTAGCCCGTCCCTATGTTTTTTTCTTCTTACGAGTGCTGTGTATGTTTTTTATAAAAAGTTTTGATTGGAGTTTTTAAATAAGACATCAGGGAATTGAAAAGTAAGTAAAATTTTTAGATCATAGGGTGTTTACCTTTTTTTGGTGGTTGGGATGGAAAAAATGGAGTATTTTTATTAAATTTTTACATTCATGAGAGAAAAACTATATGTATTCAGTGTTGTTCGGTTTAGCGACTACATACATTTGAAAGCCTGATATATCGTCTATCATTAAGTGCTTTAAGGTGCTGCGAAAAAGGTGCACTACATTTTTTTTTCAATTTCGAAGTGGTTACCTAAAAAAAAAAAAATTTGCAAAAATGTGTCTAAGTTGTGTGTCTTTTATATTAGTTTTGTTGTGTCCTATGTCATTTTTTGTGGTACGTATAAGTACATATTTCACTTTTAATGTGCGTATAGGCTTTTCATAAATATTTTTTTTTGTAATTTTCAGAATGTCTATCGAAATTACGAAAAAACAAATTTTTGAGGTTTGGATTTCCAAAATCAAAATAAAGCGTGTTGAAGCGGTGTTTTTATTTATTATGAGCTATTTTGATGAAATACAATTTTCAAAGGAAGCAATCAAAGCACTTAAGGCAACTGTAAGACTGATTTGTTTTAAAATAAATGAGAGATGGGATAACGGGCATTGACATAGAGCTTATAAAAGGGTTCCACATTATTTTAGAAGCTCTAGCGTCTGGGTTTCCCATTAATTTAGATGCTTTTGAAACATGTGCGATCAGGACTAGGGCTTTATATCTTGAAAAGTATGGATGGCATTACATGCCAGTAGGCGTCCATAAAGTTTTATTTCATGGCAGACAAGTGGTTGCTTCTTGCATTCTTCCGATTGGCCAACTTTCGGAAGAAGCGCAAGAGGCTAAAAACAAAGAGAATAGGAAATATAGGGAACTATTCACAAGAAAAACATCGCGGTTGCACACGATAACAGATCTTCTTAATAGACTGTTGATAACTTCAGACCCTTTTATTGCAAGTCTCAGGTGTATTCCGAAAAGAAAGAAAAATGTAATCGAACATGAGGTCCTTGATCTTTTAAATGTCACATCTTAGGTTAGGTTAGGTTTATGTGGCTGTCGGCAGAAGCCGACACACTTAAACCAATTTAGGTCCACTGTGATACCACGTATATTATCTACCTCAACTCTGTAGATGGGATTGGCCAACGACACGCGGTTGTTTTCAAACGGTCCCCCATCTACGTACTAACCGCGCCCAACTTCGTTTAATTACGGTGATCTGACGAGAACCGATTAACTCGACGTGGTATGGCCGTTGGTTGTCACATCTTAAGCTATCTAAAACTTTTTTATAATCTATTTTTCTGCTAAACTGTGAATGATTGTTATTTTAATTTAGGTTCTGTTCAATAAAATGTTTTTAAGTATATTAATTATTGTAGTTTAATTTCATTGTTGTGTAGACATATATTCATTACAAATTTTACAAACAAAAAGTTTTTTGTGAGCGAAATATATATTTTTAAGAGGGGTCTACCAAAGTGCAAAAAACGTGCACTTTCACAACTCTGTAAATCACTAAGTTTTCTTAATATGTAAGAAATTGTAGTTTTATTCTTTTTTGTATATATTAATCATGGTTTTCAAAAATTTCGTGAAGTATATTAATGATTGTATTTAAATTTAGTTTTTCACATATTAAAGATAAATCTTGCAAAAAAAATTATCAAAAAACATAAACTTGTAAGCGCTATTAATTTAATTCCGCTAGATGAGCGAATTCCCACACTGTGCGACGTTGAGCTTCCTCTTGCTGGCAGCATCAGAGTTACAGAAAATTTCGCAACCATAGCTAAGAATTGGAACAATAAGTGTTTTTGCTAAAAACACGTATATTAGAGGAATAAAATATTGTGAGATCCACAACTGGCGTAACACACCGTACACTTTGCCTACGGCTGCATTAATATGAGTATCCCACGTAAGTGTCCTATTAAATATCATACCCAAATTTCTGACCGAATCGACATACTCTATTATGGAGCCATTCAGCGTATTGTACGGAAAATAAAAAGTGTCCATTGACTTTTTACTAATGACAATACATTTAGTTTTTCGAGGGTTTAGAAATAGCCCATTTCTCTCGGACCAATCAGATATCCTCTGTAAATCAATATTGATCGTATTAGCACAGTCTTCAATCATGCCAATGGAACAACTTCGATACAGCTTGTTTCCTGAGCCTAAGGTATGCCGACATAAGTGAGACCGCTGAAGGTGAGAACCCGAACAGCATAGAGAGCTTTTTACATATATTAAGGTGATCAACAGTATCGAATGCCTTAGAGAAGTCTAAAAGTATTAAAAAGGTTAGCTTGCCCTCATCCAGAGGCTGTCTAATCTCTTCAACTACGTTAATGACCGCAGTTATACAGTTGTGATTTTTTTCTAAAACCAGATTGCATCGATGAAAGTAAGCTATTTGAGTGAATTTTCGGGATAACTTTAGCAACTTTGCATTCGTCTGGAAAGTTTTGTATCTTAAGCAAGCATTAAATATAAATTAAAGATATTAATAATCATTTTTGGACAACTGCTTCAATATTTATATTTTATCTTATCAATTGCAGTAAATTTGTTATACACTGGCGATCACAAGGATGAGGCCATAAATTTTGCAATCAATTTTCAGTCTTTAAACCTGTTGGAAATTTTATACCCGCAAACTTTTACCACCTCTGAACAGGTACATATTTCCCCAACAGTAAGTCATAAAATTAAAAGGTAAATAAGAAACGACCGCTGGAATTTCCCAAGATCAAACAATGAACTACTTGAAAAGCGTATAAAAAGATGCTCCACTAGGATGAGGCCATTGCGAATATTTCGTTGCAGGAGTTCACATCAGCGATTTTTTTCAACGTTTTTTTCAGAATATTTAAAAAAGCTTTGAAAATAACTGTTTTTTTGTTTAAAAAAAATGGGTTCTGGAAAGACTTTGACAGCGACATAAAGAGGAAAAATATATGCTTTCAAGGAGTTAGGACTCTCAGGCCGAGTAATTGCAAAGAGGCTTAATAGAAGTAAGACTGTTGTAAACAGTTATCTTGCGGATCCACAAACTATGGGAAAAATCAAAAAGGACGCACGGCAGAAGCAAGAACATTGCAAGAAAAGCGGGTTATTCTACGGCTTGGCTCAAATTCTACTCTACCAGTGACTAAAATAAGGGCCAACAGCGGAGTATCAGTCAGCATAGCAACGGCCCGAAGGATAATACGAAAAAGTGGTACTATACAGAGAAGAAAACTTAAAAAGAAACCTGTTTTGAGGCAAGTACACAAGGAGCATCGAATGAATTTTGCAAGAGAACATGTCACTTGGTGTAGTGAATGTTTGAAAGTTTAACCTTGATAGCCCCGATGGTTACAACATTAATTTCCATGATCTAAGAAAGGAGGAGCTTATTTTATAGCCATACATCAGGTGTAATGGTGTGGGAGCTATAACCCGCTATGGCACATTCGAGTTAGAGTTTTTATCCACAACAATGAAAGGAAACAAATACAAATGTTTGCTGGAACGGTTATTTCCAAAAGTGAAAAACATTTTCGGACCCCTGTCTTGAATATTCCAACAAGACAATGCCTCTATCCACACTTCCAGGGTTGTTAGAAGTTGGATTCAATCAGAAGACGTGGAACTTTTGCCATGGCCGCCCTATTAACCGGACTTAAACATAATCGAAAATGTTTGGGCATGGTTATCTCGTAAAGTGCATGAAGGCGGCAGGCAATTTGAAGACAAGGACCCTTTAATATAAAGCTATTCGTGATGTATTGGTCCCAATTTCTCTTAATTATTGAGAAAAAAAACTGTATGATTCTATTCCAAACAGTCTTAAGAGGTCATATCGAAAAATGACCCGCACGCTCATTATTAATGTAGAAAAAAATAATAAATAAATGTTTTAAAATCATAAAATGTAAACATTTTATTATTTTTTTCCTTTCTTTCGAAGATTTTGAATGTGGCTCCATCCTAGTGGCGCATCTTTTTATACGCTTTTCAAGTAGTTCATTGTTTGATCTTTGGAAATTCCAGCGGTAGTTTCTTATTTACCCTTTAATTTTATGACTTACTTTTGGGAAAATATGTATCTGTTCGCAGGTAGTAAAAGTTTCTGGGTATAAAATTTCCAACAGGTATAAAGACTGAATATCGATTGCAAAATATATGGCCTCATCCTTGTGATCGCCAGTGTATGTATCTGTACGTCAGCTATACAAATTTCCAGATCCTTATATGCGATAAATTTATCGATTGGAGTGCTGACATCGCTTTGATTAAACTCATTTATCAAAGTTATTGATACTGATAAGTTGTGGTTTACTTGTTAAAGAAGTAACTGTTTTATCAAAAAAGCAATCAAAACAGGAATATTTAAGGATTTTATTTTTTTTAAAGCAAAAATCATTGAGAGATTTTTCAATGGCACTAACCTTTAGAACCTTAAAAAGCGAATGAAATCGCTTCATGCACCTCTGTTTGTAATTATTCAATGGGTAAATCCTGGGTTCAAGGTGTTATATGTGTATAGTGTTTTTTAGTTTAAAATCATTTTTATTTGTTAATTGATTAAACTCTTATTTTCGACAAAAATGGTTAAATCTAAATGAAAGCTAACTATATACTTATTCCAGCTTACTGGCTCTTAGACGAACACCATATACTATCTTTATCCTACTAACTAACTGCCTTTCGGCATCAAAATCTATACTTTTATATATTTTATTTTTCAAGACCAAGAAAATGTTAAAACTTGGCGTCTTTATCATTTTTTTTTTTTATAAAAAGGCAGGTACAGTTACCTAAGCTATTTTACCTAAAGTAACTATAATCGGGATGGTGAGCACTCATTGGCAAACGCTCTGAGTGGTCGTCATCCTGATTGCGTTCTGGGCTCCTAACAGTTGCCAACATGGTGAACACGCGCCGCCGGGATCACACCTAGACCTAAAACGTCAGTCACCTCTCGAACGATGTGTATAAAGTGTTTGGTCAAGATTGTCTGCTTTTATTTGCATGTTTTTCTCCTAAAGTGTTCAAATGAAATAATATCCAAATTGCACCCCTTCAAATATGTTCCGGAATGTTCCCGTCTTATCGAATGTTCACAACAGTCAATTATACGCTTGAATCCTTCAACATGACAGTTATTATCGTAAATCTTTTCTCGATGTGTTCTGTGAATGAAACTCGTAACGGTACTGACAACATTAATTAAATATAAACACAAATAGCCACTCTCCAACGCATGTTTCCAGAAGGTAACAATACCAACTTGCTGTTGGCACTCATATTTTTTGTATCAATAAATCCAAGGAAACCAAGCCAATTTATTGATCAATCAGTTTATCAAATAATTTAAAAAAAACAACTTCTTACATTTTCTATTCAAAATAATGTCTAATTTTTTACAAATAACCGTTGAAGATTTAGCTAATTTGCAAGTAGAATGTCTGGAGAGATTAAAAAGCCATGAGCTTCACCATTTGCGTAATGAGGCCAAGTTAAGAGCGGTAACCAGCAGCAAGTCATATGATGAGTTCAAGTAAAGAATTTGGCAATATCTTAAGGAAACGAATTAATTTAAATTTTTTATTAGGGATATTGTTGATGCAGCGCATTTGACACCAATTACACCGAAAGATAAATCGGACGCATGTACCCGTTCTCGTCTATGGAATACGGCGGCAAAAGAAGAATAGGATAATTTTGAAATCAGTGCTAGATATAAATCAATAAACTGATAAACATGTCTACTTGTGATCAAGTGAATTTATTAGCGCTAGCAATTTTATGCGGTTTCCATTGGGCAAAAAAAGTAATATCTTCAGATTTAATGCACTTTTGTTTGCTCTGAGGGCAAAAATAGCAAACTAATCATTGGATTTTTCAGTTTTTATTTACTTGGATATAGTTATTAAACTAGCTCAAATAAAAGATACATATTTGTATTTTTGATATTCCTTTCCATATTTAACCCAACATCTCTAGGTGTTACCTTTGTATATACATTCCTATAGTAGCGCCAAGAAATCGAATAATAATGTTGTACATGTATCCCGCAGAAGCTTTGGCGCTTCAATCGATCAATAATGAAAACTGGTTTGTGTCCTTAATTAATTTAGATGGAGCTTTAAGTTCTTATGAAAGTTTTCGTCAAAACGAAAGCTATATTAAACGAAAGTAATTGAAGTGATGAACAAAACAAAAGTAACATTTTTCCGACCAGCGCCGTTATATTTGAAGATTTTCATAAGTGTGTAGTTTGTCGTTTGTTTATTGAATTTTTTTTATACTTCTCATGATGGGGATATGATGTGTGGGTGAGAGGGTGCGGTATATGGTTTATAAATTATTTGTTGTTTTCAATGGAAGTTTGGGGTAGGTTATGGCATATTGCAAGGAGGCCGTAGCATTCATCAAAGAAAAGGGGTATAGTATTCATTCATAATCGGTATCACAAATCATCTTATGTACATATTGCGATTGCATTTTGTTACACAATTAAATCTCCGAATATAAGCAGAATTTGTTCATTCGGTTTTTCACAAACAACTGGTTTGGGACTTTAATCGACACAGAGATTGCATAACTTACATGTTTTGGATATGTACTGAATCCGAATTTTTGCATAAAGGCTGGGAAAATATTTAAACATTGCATAAGAAGGTATGCAATCATTTCGAGATGTTAAAGCAAATTCTATTGAAGAATGCTCTAAGTTGTTTGCTTTGATGTGTGTGTGGAGTAGGTAGGGAACCGGCACTAGCGGTTGGCCACTTCAAATCCAAAAATTTGTAATAATTACTGTAGTTTATATTCTTTTTTATAATATCCACGGTTGAAATATCCCACCTTCAGAATATCCTTTTTTGTTAGTCGAAGACGTGTCGTGACGTGACGAGTTTTAATTTCTGTGAGTCAATCCCAGGAAAATATCATCCCGCAAAACACCGGAAATCGGGCGCGTTTCTTGGACTTTATCACAAAAGCTTTCAAGATATTATAATACGGGACTTTTGTTTGTTGGCGGAGATTTGAACGGTACTGTCGGTTAGTCAAATGAAGACTATGAGAACTGCCATGGAGGACTGGGATACGGCACCAGGAACTCTACGGGGAAAGATATCCTGAGCATGTGCATGTCATAAGGTCTTATCGTTCTCAAACAAAGCCGTCACCTGGTCACTTACAGCAGTGGCGGAAACGAATCCCAGAGTGATTGCCATATGGTAGCACGTTTCATGAAGCCTCGGGTTAAAGATTGCAAAGTGATCCTGGAAGAGGCAATCGCCCAACAAAACCGACTACTCCTGACAGAAAAGTGTTTGTGAGAATCAAATGGTACAACTTGGACAAAAAAAGTCAAGCATTTATTGCAAATATGCAAAATTATCTCCATCCAAAGTTGTCAATACGGCAAAGAAACATGGTGGTGGGCAGATGAAGCTAAAGCAGTGATAAGTGACAAAAAAGTGTCAGAAGGCCGTTCACGAACTCCAACAAAGCAGCTTGAACTTGAACAGAAAAACAACTATTTTCAAAATTTGCGCTGAGAGAAGGAGGAATGCTCAGGAAATCCGTTCGCCAAAGTTCATTAACAATGCTCAAGGGCTGCTTCTTGTGGATGGCAAAAACTACTAATTAACCATATTTCATCGGATATATTTTCCGAGAGCCGTTTCTAACACTGAAGAAGTACACGACATTATTGTTGCAGAAGTTAGGAAGGCGGTCAAAGACTTCAAAAATCGAAACCAGTTGGGACGGACAAGAAACCCTCTGAGTTCTGGAAAAAGATATCAGACATCGGGTCCAAATGGCTCATGATTCTCATCTCCAAACTGATGAGTGGCGATCCAATGCCTAACCCGTGGAGGGAGAGTTTTCTTCTTATTTTGTACAAAGAAAAAGGCGATACGCGAGACTGATAAATACCGTTCAATCAAGCTGATGTCACACACCATGAAGATCGTTCAGGGGGTATTAAATAGCCGAATCCGTAAAATAGTACGGCTAGCTGAAGACCAGTGCGAGTTTGCCGCAGGTAAATCAAATGCAATCCAAAGTGTAATGATCATGATGGAAAAACATCGTGATTCTTTGAAGGATTTGCATATGGTGTTGGTTGATTTTGGAAAGTCCTGTAATAAACAACCAACGGATCTGTTATGGGTTAGCGCTAAGACAACGAGGACTTCCAGAAATCTACGTATGGATGGTCATGGACATGTGTATATGTATGAGCGAGTAAAGACAAGAGTAAGATGTATAGTTGGCTTCACCGAAGATTTCGCAATCAAAGAGGTGTACACCAGGGAAGCGTCCTAAGTCTAATCATATTGCCCTTGATTATCTGCTTGAAGAAAAAGTGACGGACCCTAATTGGTATCAGTTATTCTTTGCTGGCGATGGATTAGCGAGGTTCAAACGTCCCTGCAATGAGCAAGATGTTAAATATGTCGCTGGGCTCATCTAGATGTTTAAATTGCATATATGTGATTTCCCCCCTTAGTACCTATACTTTTACGACAAACGCTGTTTGGAGGGCGCTGTAGTGATTTTCTAAGCTGGTCCCTGCATGGGCAGATGTACTCCCCGGAATTTCTATTCTGTCAGAAGGAACTCCCCTTTCTTGTTCTTCATTCAACGTGCTATTAGGCATCATCTTCAAATTCTTTAGGAATGGCAGACGTTCGTCCAGCTCCAATTGTCTTAAGAAGAATATAAATAAATAATAAAATTTGAATAAAATAAATATTGATCGTATAGGTAGAAACCTATTAACTATTAACCCATAAGTTGTGGTGCAGCATGGCGCAATACTGACACAAAGTAACATGCCGTTTCTTTATAAATTATATTCAATATTTCTGAATCAATTACAAAAGAAATGATACAAATCGGAACATTTTTCGACAAGGTATAGCCAAAATAGTAACAGTCTAAAAAGCGATAAACTCATAATTTCTTATTCGAGGAAAAAGACTGAAATTTGATTTTATTAAATTTTTCATTTCAAAACTTTTCGTCCCTTCCATCATCCCCTCTCATCATACATGCTACTTGAAGAGGCGACGATGCAATGTTAGTTAACTCTCACAGCATTTTGGGCGCCTTAAGACAATAGATATATTCAAAATTTCAGCTTTCTAGCTCACAAATTTGTTCTTTTAAAATTGTGGGCGTGTCAATGGGCGGATTTTAAAAATTCTTAAAAATTATTATTTCGGGCCCCTAGAGATAACATTGCTAAAATTTCAGCTTTCTACCTCCAGTGTAAAGGCATTCATTTGTGCCGACGGGTGGGCGGACGGACGGACGGACATAGTAGATACACATTACTATCGATGCTGACCACGAATATATTACAAAAAACTCCAAAACGACAGGTGACCTGCCTCAATATTAATGTAGGTCATCAATTAGATAAATACACCTATCC
The DNA here is from genome assembly GCA_949715645.1 of Portevinia maculata. NCBI lineage: Eukaryota > Metazoa > Arthropoda > Insecta > Diptera > Syrphidae > Portevinia > Portevinia maculata. Next base: position 151,981,193 of record OX454525.1, on the reverse strand, counting down.
AACAACTATTTCCTTGAATAACGGCTGATACAACACAAATTGAATATTTCCGAATCAAATACTGAAGAAATGATATAGGTATATCGGTACATTTTTAGACGAGATACAGCGAAAATAGCTAAAGTCTAAAAATCCATTAATTCATAATTTAAATACCTACCGAAATCAGCTTTTATTAAATTTTTCTTTTCAAACGAATCGCCTCTTCCATCATACATTCTACTCGCAGACGACAAAGCCAGATTTCTAATTTTTCCATGATCTCCCTCTATCCATCCTACATACTATTTGCCGAAGCGACGCACAACGCAAATCTTCAAAAAGAATTTGGCTTTTACAAAGAAAAATAAATACTTACATAATATCAGAATGATTCGATAATGAGAGACAAAGCAGTTTATTTCTTCGTTTCTTTCTTCTTTCTTTCTCTTTTCTCTTCGACGAACGACGAACTATAATATTGAATGATTGAACGGACAAAAATCTCAACGAATGCTTTTTTATTATTAATAAAATTATCAAAGGCACAAAAGCTCTCAGCCAACTAATTCTCGATTTGGTATGAGTAGCGACACCTATTAGGATACTGGTACTACTGGATTGGCGCTACTATAGGAATGTATATACAAAGGTGTTACGCACCGATTGCAGTTATAACTAGGACTTGTAAAAATCTGCTCAAGCATTTGGCCCTTTTTTAGATATCAAACATAATAAAATCGTTATTTTTGCGAGCGCTCTGAGGTGAAAAAAAGAAACACAGCACTGGTAAAGATAACCTACACATTATTTTTTTTAAGTTTGTTTTTTACGTTTTTTTTTTGCAGAAGAGTTTGTTGGCAGATTCTTGAAAAATATTGGGGGACTTAAGTTTATTATTACCTCCAGCCCTGCTGTGGGGGTCGATCTCATCGACAATGAAGGCAATTCTTTGGGTCCTAGTCATAGTCTTAATGTTGGTATCTTTTTGCCTTCTTTGTTCCTCTTTACTCTCTCCTTTGTATTAAGGCCCCAGTTCAGCTTCCCGTCTAGAACCACTCCTAGATACTTGACGCTGTTAGAAATAATAAGTTTAGTTCCTTCAATTAAGGGCATGCTGAACTCTGGTATTATCCTTTTGTTGGTGAAAAGGACCAGCTCTGTCTTTAGCGGGTTCGCAGCCCGCAGTTCTTGTTCCAAATATTGACCATGGATTAGGTGCTCTATAGTTGCTCACTATTAGTGGGTAAGAATTTTCCAGTCGCTAGCAGTGCTAAGTCATCTGCTAATGCTACTGCTTTGACTCCACTAAGGTTAGGTTAGGTTTACGGGATGATGGAACAGAGCGAATCTGTTACACCACACTTAGGTCCATGTGGTCCCATTGTGATACCCCTTCCTGGGAGTGTTGGCCTCGCTGTTCTGGCCCTGGTCCTTCGTCCTTGGTTTTCTTCCTACTCCAGTTTGTTCAGCCATTTGGATGTCCTTGTAAACCTGTAAAGATTCGATAGTGAGACATCAGATAGTTCTTGAATGTCTTGGAAGAAGTATCTTCCAAGTGTTCTGTTTCTCAGGTGACACAGGCTTGGACAGTGACAGAGAAAGTGATGTGTGTCCTCATGGGTTTCCTCATCACCGCAGCCTCTACAGATGTCGTCATCCTTGAGATTTAGTTTCATTGTGTGGTTCCTCAGCAGGTTGTGGCCAGTAAGAGCACCGATCAACTTTGACAGCGATGTCCTATCGTAACGTTTGTTGGTTCGGCCCTTCTCATATTTTGGCCACAGCTTGCGTGATATGTCACAAGTAGTTAGTGACAACCACCTGTTGTTGACTTTCATTCGTGTTTTGTATTCCACTCTTTTTCTGAGGTTACAGAGTGGTGGTTTAACCGACTGAAGTGCCTGTTCGTGGTCCATCGCAGACCCCTTTCTTGCCAGTTCGTCAGCTCGCTCCTTACCGGATATGTCCTTGTGTCCAAGGACCCAGCAGAGACTCGTCTTATGCTTCGTGCCAAGAGCTTTGAGCTCCTCGCGGCAACGGCGAACAAGCAGGGACTGTTTTCGAATTCTAAGTAAGGAGACATGTAGTCAGATATGACTTTGTTCCCTATGTACATGTTCAGAATCAGTGCATGTCCAAAATGACTCTGTTGTGCCCTGAAGATACAGACCACACACAATTCCCAGGAACCACTATAGACACATGACATAGTTCGATTATGACCAAATGTTCCGCATGTGTCATCTATTATTGTCACAACCAAGCGAACGGCAATCGAACTATGTCAACCAATGAAACGCAAAACGATGCGGATCATATTGCAAACAATGCAATACTGACCCATCGGAGTGCAATTATGTCGTGACCATGAGCGACATAATGCTGCACATGTTGCTTAAATAAACAAAGTGTGTCAGGTTATGAAAGTAGAATGCGTACTTAACCTGGCACTGGTGACGATCTAGGCAATAGAATGGGTAGCGTAGGAAATGATGGGTAGAGTTCTACACACTCTATTTCCAACTTCCAAACCAGTCGTTTCATTTATTTCTTTTGGTGCCTTGAGCTCCTAATCCATAATCCACGAACTTAACAATTGGTGTCAGCGGTGGGATTCTCTAGGATAAAGCATCTGCCTAGAGACCCGAAAGTGATTTTTCTATTAATTTTGTAACCAGTGACTAAAGAAAAAAAAAAACGCACATCTGAAGCACACAGGTGATAAGCGAACAATTTCTTGCTGTTTTCCCTTTAAAACAAAAATCAGTGAGTTCAAAATACAAAATCCAAGAAAAAAAAACCCGCGGAAAACAGCAAAACAGTGAAAAAAAATTTAAATAAGTATACAAACATTCATACATTTATATAAGTGTCAAAAAAAAGAACGATAACAGCATCAGGAGCATCTGCACCAGCATCAGGAGCATCAAAATCAGGAGCACCAGCAGCGACAACATCGACAACATGCAACTACAGTAAGCTTTTCAATCTTGTTAGTTTTATGTTATTCAGAATTTTCCAATTTGTAAAATAAGAAAAAACTATTTTGATTATATATATTATTGAACTTTACACATGCTTATCCACCTCCCAATCTTATCCTAAGTTGTACACCGTTTTTTGTATTCTATCTTCTTGCACGTCTTGGGAAAAATTAGTTTATGTCCGGCTTTAATCTGAATATCTCGCTCCGTAATAGAAAAGTGTCGCGAACTAACTCGTCTTCCAATCCAGCAGTAGAAGAGAACCCCATGCCGGTAGGTCATTCACCTCCCCTCCCGCGCAAAGAGAAATCCACCTACGCCGAATCCGAATACGGCTCTGATACCTCGGTCGTTACCAACTCGTACGCTGCTCTAGCAGACCAATCCTCTAGTTTCAAGAAACCAGGCGTAAGTCTACCGCCATATTTCAAAAATTCTTCAACCACACCACCTCTGAACCATCATCTACAAATGGCTTACAATTTCAATAAAGGCCAGGCCATCAAACTCATCCCGGAGTTTGATAGGGACGCGAAATCTCTCGACAGGTTTTTACAATTGGTCGGTATCCAATCCAGGAAGGCTACCGCTGAGCCTGACCAAGCCGAACTTGTCGACATAGTGAAGTCAAGATTAACTGGGAGAGCCTATAACGTTATAATAAAATATAACGATTATAATACCTGGCTCAAGCTAAAAGAAGCGTTAATCAAAAATTTTAGCAAATGTCGATCGATACAGGTAATTCAGACGAAGATTTTCCAGTTCAAACAGGGTTACAATGAGAGTGTTGCTTACTACACGGAAAGGGCTAACGCATTGTGCGACGAGTTAAACAATGCCAACGCTAATACCCGTGAAGAATCTGCTAATGCGGCTATACGATCCCTAAACAGTGCCATGGTGTTGAACAGTTTCTGCAACGGTTTGATACTTCAATTAAAACTCCTTGTCAAAAGCGCACGCTGTAAAGAACTCGACGAGGCAGTAGATATCGCAATGGAAGAGGAAAAACTCCTTGCCTCCATGCATACGAACACAAACAAGCCAAATAGGTATTGCAATAATTGCAAAACGAAAACCCACAACACCAATGAATGTCGGAGTGTGAAAAATGCTTACTCTAGACCCCATAACGACTACAATTTCTCTAATGACCGACCACCTCCCCACAACGGGCAAGCGGTCACAATAAACAGATCCTCTAGCAACCATAAACCCTTTGCAAATAATCCTAATATCAACACTTTGCGTAATGACCTTGTCTGTAGATACTGCAAAAACCCAGGTCATTCCATAGATGAGTGCCGTAAAAGAGCATTTAATAACAGCAGGAAAGTTGGAGATAATTCCACTCAGGGAAACTCCGAGCGACCTGGCCCGTCCCGCACGCGGAGTCAGGTGAAAGAAATAAATTCCCGTGTTTGAACGTCGTTATCCAAAATCCACCTCCACTGAACTCTAAACTTCAAACTCTGGTCCTAAATCAACATGAAATGTCGAAATCTACTACTAAATCTACAAAACTACCAACTCAGGGCACCAAAGCCCAAATTCAAACTCCAAATCGAGAAGATCATCCTCGAATAAAAATTCAAACTCCAAATCGAGAAGATCATCCTCGAATCCAAATTCAAACTCCAAATCGAGAAGATTATCCTCGAATACAAATTCAAACTCCACATGGAGAAGATCATCCTCGAATTCAAATTCAAACTCCAAATCGAGAGGATCATCCTCGAATCCAAATTCAAACTCCAAAACGAGAAGATCATCCTCACATCCAAACTCTAACTCCAAATCGAGTAGAGCATCCTCAAACGCAAATTCTAACTCAAAATCCAAATCGAGAGATTAATTCTCAAAAGCCTACCAGGGTAAACAAAATTCTTAATGCATTTACAAAACCAAACCAACTTCAAAATCGAAATATACAATCTCAAATCCAAAATCAAGGCATTAAGCATACGCACAAACTCTTAATTCAAGGTGATGTATATGTCGACCATGACCAAAATCATGGCTGTAGCAAGCCAAACCCAAATTCCAACAAAACACAAAATGGTGTAAGGAACCGTAACATAGCACTGAATCTAAACCACCATCTAAATCGAAGCCAAGTTCAAATCGAAAACCTGCACCGGTTCCTAACTGGGGATACAGAAAATAAACCCAATTCAGCAAAATCTATCGCCAACATCGCATCTCTCAACAGAGAATCTACATTTAAAAGCGAAATCAAAATCAAGTTCCTGGAATCGAAAGCTAAGGTCAATATAATACTCCTCGATATAGGCGCAAATTTAAGCTTGATAAAACTAGATACGTTAGATCCAAGTGCCGAGGTACAGTTAGATAATATAATTGAACTGACTATTCAACTCAAGGTAGATATTACACCAGGGCAAAAGCTCAGACATATCTTTCATATAGTGCCGAAAAGCACTGATCCCAAGATGGAATCATAGGCGAAGACTTCTTTAAAAAAATCAATGCGATAGATAAGGACAACATATTTAGATACCATTACAAAAACCGCCAATATTCATGCGATTTCAGCAACGAATGCAAGCCCTTAATCATACCTGCGAGAACAGAGAAATGGGTAAAATACGGACCTATAAAAGAAAATATGGACCAAATATATTTTTCTCAGGAAATAGCTCCTCGGGTGTATTCAGCTTCAATGATCACGTCACCCAAAAATGGCTTCATGTTCGTATCAATCTTAAACACCAATAATGAAGACGTCCGTATAGACAACTTAAATCTCAAACCCGAAAACATGAACTATTATTCTATACACAACCTACATTCACCACTAACTAACCAAATCGTGGAAGAAAGATTAGAAAAGTTAGACAAAGAATTAAATCTAAATCATCTCAACCAAGAAGAAAAACATAGGGACGGGCTACAGTCCGCTTGGGCGAACTGTTGGATACCCTATTCTTATTCCTATCCCTCATAAGTGGGCGTGACAAAAGTCTAAGTATGGTTGAATTGTTAAGAACGCTCTACATATTTTGTTATATAACATTTAAAGGATTTTATCAAAAAAAAACGCTCCCTAGCTCAAACTTTGGTGTTTCAACAAAATTGTTTTATTTAATTGTGGGCGTGTCAGTAGGCGGATTTAAAAAAAAAATAACACATGAGCATAAAGGGCCCCTAGAGAGTATATATTATAAATTTCAGCTCCCTAGCTCACTTTGAATTTTCAAAAAAAAAAATAAAAAATTGTGGGCGTGCCAGTGGGCGGATTTTGAAAATATTTACACATGAGCATAAAGGGCCCATAGAGAGTATATATTATAAATTTCAGCTCCCTAGCGTAAACTTTGGATTTTCAAAAAAATTGTTTTATTTATTTGTGGGCGGATTTTGAAAAAATTTATCCCGAGCAGTTTTAGGAGTCATAGATCTAGCTCAAAATTCGATTTTTTCCAAAATTTTGTTTTTTTTTTTGAGTTTGTGGGCGTGTCTGTGGGCGGATTTCAAAAATTCGTAAACTTGATTATTTCGGGACACTAGAGAGTATAGGTTAAAATTTCAGCTCTCTAGGTCCAGTTTAAAGGCCTAATTTTTGCCGACGGACGGACATGGCTAGATCGACATTACTATCGATGCTGATCATAAATATAGTAACTTTTAGGGGTCTACGGGCAATATTAAGGTATGTTACAAACTATGCGTCAAAATTAATATACCCCTAGAATAGAGTATAAACAGTCGATAAAAGATATTTGCAGGAATTTCAATCATTTGTTTTTCATTGAGGGCGACAAATTGTCTTCTACTTCAGGTATAACACATTCTATTACGACGACTGAAAACACAGTTCCGGCGAATATACGACCATACCGCTTACCAGAAATTCATAAGCAAGAAATAAAAACCCAAGTCGATCAAATGCTGCAGGACGAAGTGATTAGACCAAGCACCAGCCCCTGGAATGCGCCACTCCTCGTAGTTCCTAAAAAAGGAGATCAAAAATGGAGAGTCGTAATAGACTGCCGCAAATTGAATGAAGCCACTATTCCCAACGCATATCCAATCCCCAATATTGACGACATACTAGGGCAATTAGGAGACTCAAAGTATTTCACCACGTTGGATCTAGCAAACGGTTTCCATCCAATTGAGATCACTGAGAAGGATAAAGAAAAAACCGCATTCAGTACAGCCTATGGCCATTTTGAATTTAACAGAATGCCCTTTGGTTTACGAAATGCTCCACCTACATTTCAGAGGCTTATGAACGTAGTTCTCTCTGGATTGCAGGGGATAATGTGTTTAATTTACCTTGATGACATAGTGATCTATGGGAAAAACCTTCAAGACCATAACAAGAAATTAATTGAAATCATGAAAGCTTTAGACAAATACAACCTCAAAATCAAATTATCCAAATGCAAATTCCTCCAAACAGAAGTAATGTACCTGGGACACGTCATTACCTCAGACAGTGTTAAGCCAGATCCTGATAAGATTGTAGCGATTAACAATATCGAAGCTCCGAAAACGCAAAAGCAAGTGAAATCGTTTTTAGGATTATCCGGTTATTACCGAAAGTTTATTAAGAACTACTCTCAAATAGCAAATCCTCTCAATAAACTGCTACGCAAAGACGTCCCCTATAAATGGGATGCTTTCTGCGACGAAGCCTTTAGAAAATTAAAGAAATCCATAACAGCACCACCTATACTCATTTACCCAAATTTTTCAAACACTTTTTACATTACCTCCGACGCAAGTAACGACGCCATAGGCGCAGTCTTGTCACAAAAAGATTCAGCAGGCAATGATCTACCAATAGCTTTTGCCAGTAGAATACTAAATAAAGCTGAGAAAAACTATTCAACAATCGAGAAAGAAGCGCTTGCAGTAGTATGGGCAGTCACACACTTTCGACAGTACGTGTTTGGACGCCATTTTGAAGTCATTACCGACCATAAGCCGCTTGTATGGATGTTTAACTTGAAAGATCGCTCTTCAAGAATAATGCGCTGGCGCATCAAACTAGAAGAGTACGATTACCCATAAGGCTGGGCATCTAAATACAAACGCAGACGCTTTATCACGATTGGGTACCGCTGAAATTAAAGTAGTTACCCGTAGTCAAAATAAGCAAAATCCAATCCCCGCACATACGAACCAAGACATCGTAGTAGAGATCTCTGACCCCGATAAAATCAGACAAGTAGTAATGTACGAATTTCACGACACACCCCTAGGAGGTCACCAAGGAGTCAAGCGTACACTAAAGCGTATCCGAAAGGCATACAAGTGGAAAAATATGTACATAGATATAAAGAAGTATATCAGGTCTTGCGAATTGTGGCAATAGAACAAAAAGTATACATGCAGTAAAATCCCCATGGTCATAACTACAATGGCTAAAATGCCATTCGAAAGGATGGCTCTCGTTATAGTAGGGCCACTCCCCATTACCGAAAGCGGTAATAAATACATACTTACTTTCCAAGATGATCTTAGTAAATTCGTTCAAGCAGTCCCCATAGAAAATCAAGAAGCCCGAACTGTAGCAGAGACTTTAGTAAAAAGAATTATTTGCACTTATGGTATTCCTCAAACAATACTCACAGACCAAGGTACAAATTTTACAAGTGATTTATTCAAAAATATATGTAAAACACTAAAAATCAAAAAGATCCAAAGTAGTCCGTACCATTCGCAGTCAAATGGTGCACTTGAAAGGTCACATAGAACACTAGGTGACTACCTAAGAAACTATGCAAGTACAGACCAATCAAACTGGGACACCTATATAGACTATGCAATATTTTGTTACAATACAACCCCACATTCCAGCACGAACTACAGCCCATTCGAAGCTCTTTTTGGTTTTCAAGCCCCAATCCCTTCCACTCTTAACAGAAGCGTTCAACCTGTATACAATTACGACGACTACATCGCCGAGATAAAATCAAAACTGCAAACTGGCTATGAAACCATCAGTAAAAACCAGCTTAAAGCAAAAGAAAGATATAAAACTTACTATGATCAAAACTCCAAGCAAACTAGTTTCGTAGTAGGAGATAAAGTCTTACTAGAAATGAAGAATAGCGGCAATAAAAGCTAACCCCTATTTTTGAAGGACCGTATGAAATCGTAGAAATACTATCTCCAGAAAATTCTAAAATAAAAATAGGCAGGAAAGATAAGGTCATTCACAACAACCTAATCAAACCCTACACATCCCTAGATGCAAACCCATAAGATACCCCAAATCAGTATGAAATACATCAAGCTAAACGCAAAATATGAATTCCAATTCTTTACCATTTCCAAGACATGCCAGCAACAAAAACTATAGAAACCCCCACTAATCTATCCCAAACCTTACCCCACATGATACACGTACAAAAGCTAGACTTAGATAAATATACTCGTAGCATTAGTATTAAAAACTTATTAAAAACAAACAAAAACTTTCTTTTTTCGAAACACGAAAACGTGTACTCTTATGATCATCTTTTTAATTTGTATAATTGGAATAGTAGTATTAGTAATAAAGAAATGTTTTAAAATAACTATGTCAATAAACAGGACAGTAACAAGCAACGTTAGAGGGCAAGAAATCCCTAATGAACAGCGTGAGCCTAATGTCATCATAGACCAATAAAAATATCTAGCTTAAATTATGAAACATAGACAATACGAAAAATGTACAAAACAAAATTATAAACAATCCAGTAGCCTAAGAATTGTAAAATGACACTTTCACCTAAGCAAACATGTATTCATCAATTAATTTGTATGTATGTAAAAATAAGTAAAATTATGTAAATTTATGTAAAAAAAAAAAAAAAAAATATTCCCTTTAAAAACGAGATAAATAAATAATGAATAAGTATCGGATTCTTTACTCATCATCCTCATGCCTACCTAAAGCCGAAAGATCTCACTCGTAGCCTCGTACGCCTTTCGTATTTATAGGGGGGAGGAGTGTTGTGCCCTGAAGATACAGATCACACACAATTCCCAGGAACCACTATAGACACATGACATAGTTCGATTATGACCAAATGTTCCGCATGTGTCATCTATTATTGTCACAGCCAAGCGAACGGCAATCGAACTACGTCAACCAATGAAACGCAACACGATGCGGATCATATTGCAAACAATGCAATACTGACCCATCGGGGTGCAATTATGTCGTGACCGTGAGCGACATAATGCTGCAAATGTTGCTTAAATAAACAAAGTGTGTCAGGTTATGAAAGTAGAATGCGTACTTGACCTGGCACTGGTGACGATCTAGGCAATAGAATGAGTAGCGTAGGAAATGATGGGTAGAGTTCTACACACTCTATTTCCAACTTCCAAACCAGTCGTTTCATTTATTTCTTTTGGTGCCTTGAGCTCCTAATCCATAATCCACGAACTTAACAACTCGGGTTCCAGCTGTTTGTTTGGCTGATCCTCAAGGCACCTTTTGCAGCCGATTCCTGCATGTATAGATCCAATGGTGGCAGATTGAGAATGGCTTCCAAGCCAGCGGTTAGGGTTGTTCTCATTGCACTGGTTATCCCTATACATGTTAGTCTTTATATTTTTGGAATCACCTTGAGATTGGTTGCCTTGTATGTGGCTTGCAACTAGACTAAGCTGCCGTATGTGAGTATTGGTCGCACAATTGCCGTATACATCCACAGAATTATTTTTGGGTTTGGACCCCATTTTTTGCCGAAGATACGGTCGCATGCGTAGAAAGCGTTGGCCGCTTTCCTAACTCGCTCATCGACATTTGGCTTCCAACTCAGCTTCCTATCGAGGATAATTCCAATTCAATTCCTAGATATGCGCACTCTCCGCCACCTTCAAGGGTATTCCCTCAATTTCTGGTGGTTTGAATTCTGGTATTCTTCTTTTATTAGTGAACAACACCATTTCAGTCTTTTGTGGATTGATCCCAAGACCGAATTGTTTTGTCCACGTAGTAAGTGTCCGCAGGGAGTTTTCTAACAGTTCGCTCAGAGTTGATAGGAATTTTCCTGTCGCAAGCAATACTACGTCATCCGCGTATGCAATTGCTTTGACCCCTCTGTTTTTGATCTTTAGGAGTATTTCGTTCACGACAAGGACCCAGAGTAAGGTGAATATGACACCACCTTGTGGTGTGCCTCTGGACGCCACGACTCTTAGGTCGTTATCGCCTAGTGTTGCATTTATGTAACTTCCATTGAGCAGGCTCATAATCACCTTAGTGAGAGACTGATCGACGTTGGAGTTCTGCAATGCTCTTTCCACTGTTCGCGTTTCCACATTGTTGAATGCTCCTTCAATGTCTAAGAACAATGCAAGTGTGCATTCTTTGTCCTTGAGAGACTTTTCTATAGTGCTGACGACGTCGTGTAGCGCAGTTTCCACTCCTTTGCCTTTAATGTAAGCGTGTTAGTCGGTGGATATCGCGCTATAGTCGAGTGGACTGCGAGTATGGATGTTCATTAGCTTTTCAAACGTTTTTAGGATGAAAGATGTCAGACTTATCGGTCTGAAGTCCTTGGCATAGGTATATGTGACTAGGTTTTCCTGCCTTGGGAATGAATACCACCTTCACTTCCCGCCAGGCTTTTGGAATGTAGCCGCAATCCAGACTTCGTGTAAACAGTCGTTTGAGAACCGGTATGATGACTGTCTTTGTCTTCTGGAGCATAATAGGAAAAATCCCATCTCTCCCAGGTGATTTGAAGGGAGATAGTGTATCAATTGCCCAGTTAAGCTTTTCTTCGGTTATTACTCCTTCTGGAACCACTGATACAGTTGTAGGAGTAATATCCGCCTTTATGTTATTACCTAGACTTGGTGTGCACCCTGGAAAGTGAGTCTGTAATAAGAGCTCGAGGGTTTCTGTGCAGGACTGCGTCCAGTTTCCGCAACTGTCCTTAATAAAACCTGGAACACAGAATTGTTTGGACAGAATTTTCCTAAGCCTGGAAGGTTTCGTTGTGCTCTCAATGTTACTACAGAATGTCTGTCAAGCCGTGCGTTTAGCACTTACTATGGAGCTCTTGAATTTCCTGTGATTTGGAGGCTTTCGCCGCATTAAATAGAGCTCTAGTTTTTGTCCTAATTTTAGACAAGTCCTTTGTCCACCATGGTGGATGCTTTGTTTTCTTTATTGTCCGTAAAGGACAGCCTTTAGCGTACGCATTTGTCAGAATTTTGTTTAAGTTTTCTGTACCTGCGTCGATTTCATCTGGTGTGATCAGTGTTTTTCGTTGAAGTTTTCTACTATTCTTTTCTACTTCTTTGAGGAATGTACCCATGTTGCGGAATATTTTCACGTAACAAGCTTCACCTGCCATCCTTATCGTCCTACCCCGTACCCTTCTTTTCTTGAGTGGCACCTGCGAGGTCAATAGAAAGTCGAGGGCAACCAAGGTCCCATCAGCCTTTGGGCCACTTTCCACGAACCTCGAGGGTACCACTCGCACAGGTATTCAACCCCGAAGAAGGACCCGCGTTGAGATGATTTCCACTGAAGACAAGGTAAAAGACGGGTAGAGTAGGCGGACCGCCGAACAGAGGATTACCCCAACGAGACGGTAGTTCGACAGCCGTATAAAAGTGCCCAAATATTTACGCCACACCAGCTGTGTAAAATGGGCCCAACGAGTCCGCATGCAAGCACCCGGGTAGGGTCGCGAGCGGAATACGAAGATTGTACACCACGGGTTTTAGGCGGGTGGCCTATACGACGAAGACCCTGAAAACGCTTCACTAAAGTAATGAAGGAGTAGCAGATCAGTGTGGGCGGGCGGCCTACCTTTAAATATCTGCAAAAGATCCACCACTGTCACGGTGGGGTGTTATGTTCGTCGTGCGAGCACCGGAGGAGCAACAGAGGAGTGTGGGCGGACGGCCACGAAGAAAAACACTCCCGGGTAACGACAACACAACACGTAAAACGACATCAAACACTTCATCAAAGCGCGAGACATACGAAGATATCGACAACACAACACTGAATCGACGAAAGCCTAGGAAACAAATAAAAAAAAAGCAATGAAATGTAAGGAATGACCCGCTAATGGTAAGCCCTTACACCCCATCTGCACAGAATCCCCCCAGACAGTAATTAAAGTCGCGAATTATATTGATTAAAAATAAAACTTACTCAGCTTTCTACTAAGATCCAGGGGAATTTGTAGATTCCAAGATCCCAATACCAATGCCTGAATGTGTGATTGCGAGAGTATGCTGGCCGAGCTGGAACAAAAGAAAATCTGGGCAGCCACTTCTTGGTTGTCTAGCAAACGAACAAGTTTATTTTGTGACAGTCGGGAGTTTTTCCAAAAGTGACAGAGTTTTTTTCAAAAAGAAAAGAAGAAAGGTTAATTAGAGGACAGGACGAGTAGAAGTGGAATAGTAACGAAAAGTGGATAGCAGAAGGAAATTAAGCGAAAGGACGAGGGATAGTAGCAGGATTAAGAGAGGATCTTTCGAGAAAACTAAGCAGAGTGGAATTTGGTGTAGTAATTAGAATTATTCGGTTGTGTAGAAGTGTCAAAAAAAAACAAAGAAATAGGTCTGGTAGAATTCTGCCCCGTAATTTCCAGCAAATATTCGGGACACGCGACCCATTTTGGTTTTCGGGACGACGCCATAGCGGGTCACACCCTGGCCACAAAATTTAGTAACTTTTTTCAAATTTCATACGTCAACTGTGGTTTTCTTTTAATATCGCCTTTCCGTTATTACCACTGTGTTTAATTTTCCATACAACAAAAAAAAACAAATTCTAACTCCCAATAATAAAGTGGCCAAGCTCCAACGGAGCCCTTATAACGTTCTTCAAACAAACGGTGTTGTTGTTTTTTTTGTCTTTTTTTCAGCGGCAATCAACGATCCACCATACGGTTTCACAATTTTTCCGCAAAATTGTGTGGCGCCCATTTTGACTTGAGTGAATTACAGCGTAAGCTAATTTCCAGGTTTTTTATTTATCTTGTTTCGAACGAACCCACCCCAGACTGACTACCGGGGAAATAGCCGATCTCTGGCTATTGTTGTTGCACGCAATCTGGGTTGACGTTTATTATAATCGTTTTACTTTCGGGATTTTTTTTTCCTCTCAAGAGTAGCGACTGCAAATTATTTAAATCTTTTTTCGTGGTTTGTTTAACGTTTGCCTAATTAGTTTCCCGCGGAATAAGTGCAACACCCAGTTTGTCAATCTGGGATTCCTGAATTTTTTTATCGAGTCTAATTTCTCGTCAGTTAGGAACTCTATAATCCTGTGGTCTGAAAAGGATGCTTTTGTAGAAACTTTCCATTCTCGCACATTCATAGTTTGTGAGTTGTTACAGAGTGTTACATCTAGAACCTCACGTTTATTCCTAGTTACGAAGGTTGGTTCATAGCACTATTGGCTATCAATATATTGTGTTCAATAATAAATTCGAAAAGGGACTCACCTCTCACATTTGTGTCGGTGCTACCCCATTGAGCATGATGGGAGTTGGCGTCGCATCCTAGAATGTAATCCCATTTTTCACGCTCATCTTTCTCAACCTGCAGCCTGGTTAGATCGGACGGTGGACTTCCTGTAGAGTCGTGTGGCATGTATATCGACGCGAGTATCAGCGGGCTTCTACCTGCTCGCTCCCATATGACTGCTGTCTGAGAAATACATTAATCTGTTTTCTAGCGACAATACATGTAAGTTTCTTACTGTGATCTGGTGTGTTGGTGTTGTAGACGACCAGATCCTTATAGTTCAGCCATTTTATCTCACCCCGGATGATCCAGGGTTCTTGAACCAGGGCGACGTCTATAATTTTTGTTCTCATGAGGAGAACAAGATTGGCGCTGGCCACCTTACTGTCGTGAAGTTTGATTTGTACTCTCTTCATGACGGCCAGCTTCTTCTTTCTTGTCCTTCTTATGAGTTGCCGCCAGTAGCCTTAGTTTACAGCGCGTTATGCCTACGCGGACCTTGAACTTTTGATTACATAGTAGCGGCAACGATTTGTGGCTGAGGTGTGTGTTCCCCCGTTTCCAGAACTTTCCACTCCTTGCTTTGCAATTCCGGGTTAAGGAACTGCAGGTTGCGTTCGATTCTTTGCACGGGCAAGTACGGTCCTTGAATAAGAATGCGTCCTTTTGGTCTTGTTATGTTAAGAATTTCCTTCCTGTCAACGACGCGTAGGTCAGCGTTTGACCACGGTGCGTCTGTGTTGACGACGAATTTCTTCAACCAGTCAAGGGTGTTGTTATTGTCGGTGCAGGGAAATAAGTCCACGGGAACTAAGTCCACTGAGGGACTTAGTTCCCACTTAGTGGGAAATAAAACCACTTTCGCGAAGTGGACTTAGTTCCCATGTAAGGTGGGAAATAAATTCCCAAAACTCTGAGTGGTTTTAGTTCCCTTTTAATGTGAAGTAAATTCTCACTGTCGACAGAATACAAATAAAATTAAAGAGTCAAGTAGGTACTTTGCAATTTTTATTAACAAAATAGAAATTAACTTCTAACTGAGACAGAGTAATATAGGTACCGTGACCTCGCACCTACTCCAAATCAAACAGTGACCCTAAGCAGGGGGGTTGCAGGGGGGCAGCATGGCCCCCCATATGCATTACACTGTTTATGAGATTAGTTACGAAATCGCAAGTAG
This sequence comes from Portevinia maculata, assembly GCA_949715645.1. NCBI lineage: Eukaryota > Metazoa > Arthropoda > Insecta > Diptera > Syrphidae > Portevinia > Portevinia maculata. The sequence goes on along the minus strand of OX454525.1, from coordinate 151,965,575 downwards.
ATTCCATAAATATTGTAATGCATATGGGGGGCATGCTGCCCCCCTGCAACCCCCCTGCTTGGGGTCACTGTTTGATTTCGAGTAGGTGCGAGGTACGGTTTTGAAACCTTGGCTTTATGTCACCATGATAAGCTTAAGACTTTGCTTAAAGAGTGTGATAACTAACTGCACTTTACAGTTTTTTGTTTAATTCTAAATGTTGGATGTTAGTTCCCTCTTCTTATATTTGAATGTGGACTAAGTTCCCATAAAAAAATGGACTTAGTTCCCACTTAACATGGGAACTAAGTCCACTTCGCGAAAGTGGTTTTATTTCCCAATAAGTGGGAACTAAGTCCCTCAGTGGACTTAGTTCCCGTGGACTTATTTCCCTGCACCGTTATTGTCGCATTCCATGATCTTAAATCCCTTGAAGGTATTTAGCTGTCCAAAGAGAGGGACTGTGCCATCAGCCTTCAGAATAGCGTCGTTGACACCATCTAGGATTCGAAGTTCGATCAGTTTCCATTGGTCTACGGTAAGTCTTCGGTCTGGATTTCCAAGGTCGATAATTGCGACACGAAGACCTTCCTTCACCTTTTCAGAATATTTTGGTTTTTTAGCCTGCCTGCCGGTTCGTTAACATGCTAATTATGAATAATAGTATTGATTACATTAAGTTTTATTTAGGTTTCTTTTACTGCATTTGTCTGGATATTATTGAAGGAAAGAGCCACTCCATCGCTGTTATTTTACCAAAATAGTTGCGTGTCACCAATTAGGAAATTGAAAACAAAAAGTGAAAATGAATAAATTTCAATACTCATAGGAACCGAAAAACGACGTTTTGCGGACACGTTTGCGGAGTCGCCCACATGTCATTGACTCCATTTGCGAACGTGGAGCTTAAAAAGACTCTATTAAAGAGTTAAAAGCAGAGATGTCAGAGTAATCTACCTTTCGTAAGTACCAGGATCCATGCTGTAAATAAATGCATTTTTCTGTTCCCAAGAAAAAAATCGTATCAACCATCTCTGGGCACAACCTTTCCATTGCGGGTGGCAATGCTGCAGTAGTAGTGTATTCGCTTACGGAATGGAAGGTCGTGCGTTCGAATCCCAGCCAAGTTCATTACTTTATAACGAATACATGAAATCGAAATCTCCCTAAGTAACTTAGACACCACCCGTGGAGAAAAACCCTACAACTGCACCCAAACACTTCTTTCCTATCTCTCTATTCTTTCTAATTCCAAGTAGCTTACACTGTGTTCTAAGCATTATAAGGGTACTGTAACAACAGAAAAAAAAATCCCTTTAGCGTAAGCAAATTATAAAAAAAAAAAAAAAAAAAAAAAAAAGTCAGATAACGCATGCCATTTTTGTTTCAAATAATATATAATAATAAATTGGACATTAGTGGTGCTTTCCAAATGAATCTATAATAATAATCAATAGCGGGTCTTAGGACACGGCGGATGTGGAACTCGACCATCTCTTACAGCTCATATGTGGCAGTAATGGATTCATTTTTCATCATTTATGGGTGGCGACGGTGTAGAGGTAAGTGTGTTGACTTGTGACCCGTGCGGAGCAAGTTCAATTTCCATGGGGAACAATAACACACGCCAACCATAAATGGAGAGAATCGAATGACACCTTGTTTTCTACAACCTTTGCACCAAAAAGACGATCTCTGCCTGGTAGTACAATGGTCCTTTACCGAGTCTGAGTGCTCTGAGATTTGAATTTAGAAACCAAAAAAAAAAAAAAAAAAAACGGGTAAAAAAAATCATTTGCAAAGCACCACTGAGGCCATTGACTCTCAATTAAATTTAAATTCTTAGGAATTTATAGATTTAAGGATACCTACTATATTCGATTTATTCAAACACGATTATACATAGATTTAAATCAAGGCTGCCGCAATTAACTATTGGCGCAATTAATTTAATTCCGTTGTTAGCTAATAGGTCAAAAGCCACCATTTCAGAGGGATTTTTTGCGCCAATTGGGGATTGGTAAAGTTCTTCTGCGATAGCTGGTGGCGAGCATAACAAACAAACAGAGGATGTTGTTAGCTGTCAATCTCAACAGTAAATTCATCTGCAATACTCGATCGCAAACACACTGCAAAACCTAGAGCCTTGCCAATAACAAATTTAATGTGGAGTTTAAATTAGTGGTCCCCTTCATTTCAACTTCCTTTTGCATATTAGTGAAAGGGACTACAAATTTAAGCTACAAATTAAATTTATTATTGGTAGCGACCATAGCGGACGTAAAAATAATGAACCTCCAATCCTCAATTGAGAATAAAAAGAGCGTTTCTATATTCACTCTCGATTAACATTAACAGATAGACAACACAGAAGGCATACTCAGAATGAAGAAATTCATGAATGTACCTACTAGCTACTACATTTTTGTCTATTGCTTTTATATCCAATATTTGATATATTTGAGTAATGACAACGAAAATACACTTCTCGACGTACGAAGACAATACAAAATGGCAAAAAGAACAAACATGGAATATCGTGATAATGCAGATTTCTTCCAACGATTTCGTTTGACCAAACCAAAGTACAATTATTTGACCAGATTTTGAGTATTCTCTAGAAAGGTAAACTTTAGCATAACAAAATTATTTATATAGATAATAATTTCATACTCATAAATCTTTAAGATCTAGATCTATCTTCAATTAGGAATGTGAATTTATATTACAAAAGTTGCAACTATTCAATGCAGTTCGCGGTTTTGTAAAAACCCAACCCATGTACACTCGTATGAAAACAACGAACCAAATAGTATTTCTCAATAATTGATTAGCAACGTTAATTTTTGCGATCCTAAAGTAGAAATTCATTAATTACATTAAAAGTCTAAAAAAAAAATCAAATCGGAACAAAATTCGCCATAAAGCATATTCATCGCATGTTTTCAGTCACAATGATGTAAAAAAAAATATTTTTTTTTATTTTATTTTCATTTCATCTACTAGCTAAGCTATACAGATTAACAACACTATCAGCTCTGTGTCGTAGAGTGCTTAAAGCAAGCAACTATCACGAGCAGAAATTGCCGGCACTAAAAGTGCTCTCACAGGCTCATCATTTAGTGCAGGTGTTAGTAAGGACAAAACAATTAAAAATACAATAATTATGTACCTAAAAAATACGAGTACTAACACAGACACAAAATAATGCAAACAATTTAAGACATTAAAGCATTATTACGCAAAATATTTTTTAGCTTAATTTTACTAACAATCACATGATCATTTAGATTATAGATTCTACTCAGGCGACTAATAGGCTCATGCTTCCCATAATTCGTTCTATGATGGGGGCTAAACAATAATTCAACACTGCGCAAATTATGGGCACCACCACGAAAATTAAAGCCAATAGACGACAGCAAGTCAGGTGCATCTATTTGACCGAATATAAGCTGCTGTAAAAAAATGATATCGCTATTAAGCCTTCGTTGAGAAAAGGGTAACATTTGAAGAAGCTTGATACGTTGACTGTAGGGAGGAAGGTTAAATGGATCAACCCATGGAAGTCCTCTAAGTGCAAATCGAATAAATTTACGTTGAATGGCCTCTATTCGATTTGAATGAATGTTGTAGAACGGTGTCCAAACTTGAGAGGCATACTCTAGAATCGGACGGACAAAACAATTGTACAATGACATAGAAACATAAGGGTCATTAAATTCTTTGGCCCACCGTTTTACGAAGCCCAACATAGAATTAGATTTATTAATAATAGAATTAATATGCTTAGCAAAATCCAGTTTGGGGTCGAAATAAACCCCAAGATCCTTACAATTATCAACACTACAAAGAATATGTTGAGACAGAGAGTATTGAAAGGTGGAAGGGATATTCTTTCTAGAGAATGTCATATGTTGACATTTAGTTGGGTTCAGGGATAACCCGTTTTTATCACACCAATTGGCGAAGCTATTAATGTCAGATTGAAGAAACATTCTGTCTTGCTGACTAGTGATAGATTTATATATTTTCATATCAGCATCGTAGATCAGGATATTACTGTGATTTATACATGCCTTAACATCATTAATGGCAAGTATAAATAATATTGGTCCGAGGTGACTTCCTTGGGGAACTCCAGACTGCGCTGTAAAAGATACGGATAGCGATCCTCTAAATTTCACTTGATAAACCCTTGATCTAAGGTATGAATTAACCCATTTTATAAAACTTGGTGGGAAGCCAAAAGCCCTGAGCTTAAACTCAATTATTTCATGGGACAGCTGGTCGAAAGCTTTAGAGAAGTCAGTCTATATGCAATCCATTTCGTCCTTATTCTCTAAGGCATTAGAACAATCATGCAAGAAACTTAACAGATTAGTGACAGTGGATCTGTTTCTTACAAATCCATGCTGTTCATTACAAATTAAATTGCGACAAAGAAATATTAACTTTTCGCAAACAATTTGTTCAAAAAGCTTAGGGATACACGAAAGCTTTGAAATAGGCCAATAATTAGTGATATCACCACGTTCGCCTTTTTTAAATACAGGTGTGATAAAATCACTTTTCCATAGATTAGGGAATTTACCAGTACTGATGGACAATTCAAACAGATACTCAAGATATGGAGCAATTGCATGACTACATTTTTTAAGAACGATCGGTGCAATGCCATCAGGACCTGATGAATAATCATTCTTGAGAGAAGAAATACATTTTAAAATTGTTTCCAAATCGAATGAGATACTACTAAAACTTATTTGGGAACAGCTAGTTAGATAACTAAAATATTGATCATCAATGTGAAGAGGGGTCTCCCTAAATGCCTTACTGAAATGATCTGCAAACATATTGCTTGCATCTAGCGAATCAGCAGTTGTAGAACTATTGTAAGTAAGCTTCGATGGATAACCATCGGTTTTTTTCTTAGAGTTGACAAAACCCCAGAAAAGTTTGGGGTTCGATTTTAAAGAGCATTCCATTTTACTTATATAGTCAATATATAAGTTGCAGGATAAAAATTTGAATTCATTGAATAATGTGAAATAGAGTTCAAGATCTGAATGGCAGAGACTTTTTAAATAGTTCTTCCAAGCCCTATTACGCCTGTTTCGTATCGATTTTAGCTCTTTAGTGTACCAGGGATGGGACGTTTTCAGATTCCTAGAGGATTTCACAGGAATCACTTTTTTCATGCAGTTATCCATCAAAGAATAAAAAGAACCTACTGCATCTTCAATATTAGATAAGGCAGTAAGGTTAAAATTAAAGCTGTTAATTTCATCAGAAAGCCTTTGAAAATTTGCTTTCCAAAAGTCAAAAGATTGCGAACGGTCATACGAATTACTGTTTTCGTACAGATGTGCGCCCAGTTCAATAAATACATCCAAGGGTGGATGATTGTCATCTATGTTAGTTATACTGAGATGGGATTCCAGAACCACAGTACTAACAGAGTCAGAAGAGAAAACAAGATCGAGAGTTCGATTTCTGAAATTTTTTATACAGCTTGTTTGCTGTAAGTCAAAAGACAAAATGTTGTCAAGTAAAGCGAGCTCTTGTTGGGCAGAGTCAAAGGATGGAATGAAATGAGAATCATCCTCAGAAGGTACCCATCGAATATGTGGCAGATTGAAGTCGCCTATAAGTAAGACAGTGCTGTCACAACAAGATATGTCAAAAATATGGTCTAGTGCCATAGAGATTTCCGAATACAAAGAACATAGACGAGACGATGGAATGTACGCATTAACAACATATAAATGTTTGTTCTTAAGTGTAATTTTTACACAGATAACTTCGACATTAAGTTGAAATGGAAAGTCAATCTTGCGTGACTCAAGGTTGGAACGAACAGCGATCAGGACACCTCCTCCAAGCGCTTTCAGGTCATTGTTATCACGGTCGTTTTTACAACATAGATATAAAAATTATATAAAAACAACGAACTTAAGACTAAGATAATTGTGCCAAATTAAGTATAACACTTTTGAAGCGATCGCCTGAAAAATATAGATCAACGAAAATATAAACTCCATTGAATGAAACAATAGCTCTGGACATAGGCTCATTATTAAAATCCCTCGGACTTTTTTATGTCTCATTTAATTTTAAATGCGCCATGAAAAGCGGACCATTTAATTTATCGCAAGTGAATAAATTGAGAAGTTAATCTAGTGATGTTGACGACAATAGCTAACGATGGATTTGGCTAAATCTGAATAATGCAATTTTTAATTGAAAGTGAATAAATTGGGCCTAAATGTTCGACTACTGGAGACATGAACCCAGGAAATTCATATGCATTCAAGCAACTTCTCACTAGCATTAGTGTGCAGTAAAGCGTCTAATAAAGGAATGAGAAGATGTTGATGCAAAAGATGTACTCGTAGGGTTACATTTGTCTGTTACATCTAGAGTGGGTGAATGAATATTCTTGATCGTGCACTCAGAATACTGTAAGGAATGCCAATTACAAGAAAGGTAATGAATTCTAATGAATTGAATGCAACACCTCTTTATCGAATCCTTGCTTGGTTTTCATACATAAGGCCTTCTAAATATCTCAAAATCTGCCTGAATATCCTTTGAATGCTTTATTTATTGCTAAACTGGAGTTTAAAATATGTAGATATGTATATACATACATTGGTATTGTGAAATTGAAGTTATAAAGATTCTTTAAACAAAATAACTTTTAATGAATTCGATTCCCAGTCTGAATGTAGATAACAAAAAAGCTTTGAGCGGCACAACTGACAGCTGGCGCTTCTCTTGCATACTTTGAGACTGTGGCAAATTCTGTGAAAATATAACAACTGCAATGGAAAAATTTGTTTTTTCAATACGATTGAAGCTCAACTAGAAGTTGATTTTGTTAAAATCGAGAATAAAAAACACTGGATATTCTCTGACTTTTTGGAGTTGCTCTTATAAAAAAAAAGACTGCAAGCATTGTGCCGATTTTTATCAACGAACTCTTAACAAATTCAGCAAAAGACGTAAGCGAGTAGACTTTGGACAATTTAATATGAAAATTTTAATTTTTTTTCAAGAATTAAACGCAAAAAAAAGCGAAAAGATGAAAAAAATAATAATGAACTTCACATTCAATCATCGCCCTCCAGGTGGAATCGAACCACTTCGACGCTAATCGACTACAAGTTTGAAGCTTGCACCCCGGACCACCGAGGTTCAGTAGGGCAATAGTATCTCGAATTGCTTGCATATGAAACAAAGATATATTGAAAAAGATTTTGTGAATTATACGTGAAAGCAAATTACACGATGGGAATAGATAACAACATTAGAAAACGACCATGGGATAAGAAACTCGTTGGCTTAGAAACGTAATACCGCACGATGTGTTAATAGAGTGTACGTTTGTTGGACCGTGGTATATGCGGATAAAGTACATTATTTATCGTTCCATTGTGTTTGGCTTAAAAAACCTAGATATTGGGCGCGTTCAATTTGCAATTGATCTGATGACAGGATCTTGTAGAGCAATTTGCCCCGCGATATACAAATGTACATCCATAGGTACTTACAAATAATGGTTGCTACGAGATTGTCAGGCTTATCACGAATAAATTTTTGGGGGAACTGATCCCATTTACCAATTTGATTTACACAGGAAAAAAAAAATATAAAAAGTATATAATTATTTGTTCGAATTTGGCAGGGGCGATCATATGGTCATCGGAGACTGATACAAGGGTGGGATCAAACCAAATAGGTACATACTAAATGTGGAACCGAAACTATTGTCAGGAATGAGAAAGGATAACTAAGAGTTCCAATAATGTGACAGTGGTCACATATGTAAGTAATATTTATAATATATATAATATTTATGTTTATTTATTATCCCTCAAAGTTGAACTGAATTTCCAAAAAAAAAACACCGCTCCGGAGAAATGGTTCCTACCAGAACTATGTTGGAGAAACGAATATCTGGACAGATACAAAACGAATCTTCACTTTGAACTAAATTAAATAAATAATGAGCTGCAATCGGTTAGAGGGACCGAAGTTCTTAGATAATTTTTAATTTAATTTTAATTTAATTTTAATTTATTCAAAATCTCTCGTCAGTGATTACGATATCGTTCGCGCAGCATATCAAACTCAAATGCCCTTTGTAAAGTTATGCAGGTGGCAATGGTGCGATGGTAGTGATTGGCAGGTCGTGTGTTCGAATCCCGACCAGAGCCATGCTTTGTAAAATCTAATACCCACAACAAATCAAATCTCCCTTAAGCAATTAAGATGGGTGGCGACGGTGTAGAGGTTAGTGTGTTGGCGTGTTACCCGTGAGGTGCAGGTTCAGTCCCCATGGAGAACAACAACATACGCCACCCATTCACATGCCTCTACACCAAAAGGAGGATTTCTGCCTGGTAGTACAATGGACCGTTACCGAGTCTGAGTGCTCTAGGATTTGGAATTCCTTTTTAAATACAAAAAAAAAGCAATTAAGGCGCCACCTGTGGAGATAAAAAAAAAACCCTATCGCACAAAAAAACTTCTTTGATCCTCCTATTCTTTCAGTAGTAAGCAGCACCCAAAAACAGGCAATGAATCTGGGTGCTGCTTGCAGGAACGAAAATGCCTGCGCTGTGGCAACACTATAAGGGTACTGTATCAATTACAGAAAAAAAAAATCCCTTTAGCGCACGCTAATTATAAAAAAAAAAATGCCTTTTTATAGTGAAAGATTTGCTCAGTAGTTCCTAAGTTTTTAAGATGGGCAAGTCGTAGCCATAGTTATATTGCCAAAATCTTCCAAGTCCATGGAAGGGCTTAAAAGCCTTAGAGAGAAACGCTTAACTTGTTGGTCAAAGTAAATCTCATTTTATTCTACAGTTTTAGTTCCTTATATACAAAATCTTCCACTTCTATACCGATGGATCAAAAACTAGTGATGGTTGGTGGAGGCGTTTTCTCCGAAAGGCTAAATCTTAGACTCTCCTTCCGTCCTCCTTATCATTGTAGCGTGTTCCAGGCGGAAATAATGGCGATAAAAGAAGCCCTGATGTTTTTGAAGAGAAATGTGATATCCACGAAAGACATCAGTATCTTCTCAGACAGTCAAGCCGCGATTAAGTCCGTGGATTCAGTCTTTTTAAATTCCATCGCAGCGTTGGACTGCCGTTCATCTCTTAGGGAGATGGCGGAGCAGTTTAACATTCACCTCTGTTGGTTCGGATACCAGGCGACCTCCGACTTCAAGATAGCCTTCCTGTGGCCATACCGATAGATTACGGGCGACTTATTATCCCAAACACTTGGGAATCAAAATTGATCCAACACAAACAAAAGAGCACGACGCCTCTTAAAATGCATCATCAAATAGGGATGTTTTAAAACACCCTGTCGATGCCGATACGACATCTGCCACTTGGGCGGAGTCAATCACCCTTATTCCCTATGGAGTTAACGACCATTTTTAAAACGACAAAATTGAATTGGCATTTAGTCATGTGATAGATTTCACTGTTATTCTGTAAGGCGTTTTATGTTGAAAAACGCCGATTTTATTTGATGGCAAAATAGTGAACGACTGAAATCGTTAAAATGTAAGTTTTTTTCGAAAATTCGAATGAAATAAAATTTATTAAATATAGTGTGTGAAATAAATTCTAATTTAAATTAATTATTTTCACTTCAAGGGTGAAAATAACTACTCGAAAACAACAGAAATGACTTGTCGAAATTATGGAAAAAAATATTAGTTTGGCAAGTGGCTTTAAAAAAGGTGCTCCTGATGCTGACAAATTTAAATCTGAGTGGGATTCGGTGGCAGTAACTTTAAATAGTCTTGGACCTCCGTTAAGAGATGGAAAAGAATGGCATTTTTCTTGTTCGGTGTATTCAAATAATATCCATTGCGGGCAAATGTAAGTTTCAATAATAGGAAGCATTTCCTTAATGATTTTACTAAGGGTGGGTTGTGCAAGTCCCAAATTAAAATCATTTCCGACTCCCTTTTGGTAGTTGCCTTCAGCCAGAAAACGTAGAGTTGCGGCTAGTTTATGAATCGTCGGTACTGATGACGAGCAAAAAGTGTCAGGTAGATGCCCTTTTATTTCGCCCAACAAATATACAAACGCTTCCTTAGACATTCTGAAAAACATTTTTAATCTGTAAAAATAAAAAACAGGGGAAACATGTAGCTATTGTATTTTAATTTTTATTTTATTACTCACTTTATATCAGGCAGGTCTAGTGGATTAGACTTTGTGCGAATGTTTTTTCGAATACGAATTAAATCTGATTTCTTTTGTTCCTCTTCTTCATCACTATCCCAAAATATTGAAATTGCTGCACTATTCATTATAGCCTATTCTAAGGGTATATTAATTTTGACGCATAGTTTGTAACATACCTTAATATTGCCCGTAGACCCCTAAAAGTTACTATATTTATGATCAGCATCGATAGTAATGTCGATCTAGCCATGTTCGTCCATTCGTCCGTCCGTCTGTTTGCAAAAATTAGGCCTTCGAACTGGACCTAGAGAGCTGAAATTTTAAACATATACTCACTAGTGGCCCGAAATAATCAAGTTTAAGAATTTTTGAAATCCCCCCGTAGACATGCCGACAAACTCAAAAAAAAAACAAATTTATCGAAAAAATCGAATTTTTAGCTAGAAAGCTAAAATTTTTTATATATGATCTTTGACCCATAAAACTGCTCAGGAGATAAAATTTCTAAAATCCGCCCAATGACACGCCCACAAATAAATAAAACAATTTTATTGAAAAACCAAAATTTGAGCTAGGGAGCTGAAATTTATAATATATACTCTCTAGGGGCCTTTATGCTCATATGTTAATTAATTTGTTAAAATCCGCCTACTGACACGGCCACAATTAAATAAAACAATTTTATTGAAACACCCAAGTTTGAGCTAGGGAGCGTTTTTTTCGATAAAATCCTTTAAATGTTATATAACAAAATATGTAGAGCGTTCTTAACAATTCAACCATACTTAGACTTTTGTCACGCCCACTTATGAGGGATAGGAATAAGAATAGGGTATCCAACAGTTCGCCTAAGCGGACTGTAGCCCGTCCCTATGTTTTTTTTATTTAAATTATTATCGGTTTGGAATTGCTTTGAATTTAATTTATTGGTTTCTCGCTTCGGTTTCTTGTTTTTTATGAATGAAACTGCCAGCCTAATGTATTAGATTCATACATAATCTATTACATTCATTGTAGGATGTATGTGGGATATATGTGGAATGTGAACTCCTAAAATAACGTGTATCGTGAATGTTACGGAATGCCGATTGAAAAACGACATGACACAAGAAACGCCAAAAGGTGTTTTTTTAAAAACGCCTAGGGAATAACGGTGAATATTTATCGACTTCGAAAATGGGAAACTTGAAGAGTACTTGTCGCATCGTAGTGACTCTAACTTGGAAACTATTACAATATGCAATAGCGCAGCCGCAAAGGCTAGCAGTGTCAACAGCAACACCAGCAGCCGAAACCGCTTCAGGCCTAACTGGCCTCAGAGCGAAATAAGGCAAAGTGCACCGAAGACAGAAAATCAAAAGTCCGACCAGAAACAACCAGGCGGCCAAATTCACACTTTACTGACGAATGTACAACTCATCATTTACTTAACTTTGACCACGGAATAAATAATAGTACAAGTACCTACAGAAATTTCATTGCCATATCAACTCGACCGATACCCAGAGCATCACATAATGTCCTCAGCCTAGTCAAGGCAGCTTCTTGAACTTAATTTCTCTGCTCGCCAACCATAACTTTACTCTTAAGTTTCAATTAGAACACTAAAAAAGGGGCAAGTATCATATTTATCAAAGACAATATAGAATGAAATAATTGTTATAATGGCAAAAAGAGTTAGAAATAGCATTTTAAATGTAATCAAAGAAGCCAAATACTGCACGATAATGTTCGACTGCACTCCAGATGTTTCCCATACAGAACAAATGAGCCATGTAATTCGATATGTAAAAAATGAGTATGCTTAAGACCACACGACTGAAGTAAAACTTCTTTCGCTCCATCTAATTTAAATTGTTGGCCTATCAGTGGGCGAATTTTGAAAATATTTACACATGAGCATCAAGGGCCCTGGAGAGTCTATATTATAAATTTGAGCTCCCTAGCTCAAACTTTTTTGCCGTCCGACCTGAAGATCTGACGATGACGGTGACGCTTTATATTTCCAACTAATGAACTGCGATTCATAGACACAATGACTTTACTCAGTTCCGGTAAATTCCATCTGTCGGCAACTGTTTTCGATATTCTATTGAGGAGATTCAAGCGTGTTTTACCCATTCCACGAACCTTTCCGCCGACTGAATTGTATTGGTTGTAACAAAACAGTGTACGTTTGTCTACACTTCCGTTACGCCGGAAGTCTACATTGGTCTACACTTCCGTGTCGCATTCACCAGCTTACTCCCCAAGTCAAGCGTGCGTAAAGAAATTTTACTTCAAAAAGAACTGGCGATGTGTGTGAAATAAAAGAAAGTTTCATTGGTTTCATAGAAGTTGCTGTAAAGACAGGAGAGGATAAAGGAGTAGAAGCCAGGATTGTAGAAAGGAATGAGCTGGCCGAGTTCGTAAAGTGCTTGGCTCACTCCTTAAATCTTGTAGGTGTTCATTCTGCCTCATCATGCCAGGAAGCTATTAACCTATTTGGACTGATTTAAAAAGTATATTCCTCCACTAATAGGTGGATCATTATGCAAAGTTACGTTAAAACAACCTAAAGGACAAAATCGTGGTCGCGGTGATTGACCGCAGCGATCCGGAGGGTAGAATTTCGCCCGAACGATGGCACAAGATGACGAATAAGCTACTTAGCCTCTATCTGGCCTTCATGAAGGATCATCCTGAACCAGCTCCAGTAACTGAAGCTGCCGGACTACACCAAGGACATATCCGGCTCGTCGCCTGTGACGATGTCAGATCTTTGGATCTGTATATGATCGCCATAGGCAAACTAGGGGAAGTTTGGCCTGGAGCGAAGCTTGAGGTTGTTGCGAAGGAGGATATCCCGAGCAGACCGAGGGCTCGCGCGTGGATCCCTGCTGAACCCCCCTCAGCAGAAGAAGTATTGGCGGTCATCAGACTGGGCAATCCCTCACTCACAACCCATGACTGGAAGGTTGCGAAGCTGGAAAAGCATAGGGGATCCTTTAGATCAGCTATAATAGTGATCAATCAGGAATCCCTGGCTCGCGAAGACCAACGGCGCTATCCAGTTCGGTTGGGATAAGATCACACTTCGGGTGTACAAGAAGGATGACCCTGACGCTAACAAGCCTCCGCATCCCCCTGACACAGGAATTAACACCCCTGATCCTGGAGCATCAATCTCCCTTCCATCAATGGAAGATGATGACCCATTTAAGGCTGCTCCCACTCAGCCCTCCACGTCCATCAATGTTGCGATTAGTACAGATCAACCTCGACCACTCCAAAAAGGCTTCGGCCTCCCTTCTTATCCGTCTTTCTAAAGATGGAGAAGATATGGTCCTGATTCAAGAGCCATGGATTGTTAACGACCTGGTTCGAGGACTCCGGACTCATGGATACAAATTGATGTATGCAACAGACTAAGGTAAACCTAGAACTTGCATACTGGCAAAAAGTAGCTTAAATGTATTTTTACTCCCTAATTTCAGCGACCGTGATGCAACCGTGGTGAGTCTAGAGACTGCTCGCGGCACCCATTGGATAGCCTCGGCTTATCTGGCCCATGACCACGTAGGGTCCTTACCTGGTGTCAACCTAGAAGGACTGATCGCGGCAGCTGAACATCAAAAAACTGGACTCATTATTGGATGTGATGCCAATGCGCACCATTCAGTATGGGGCAGTTCCGACATCAACGACAGAGGTGAGTCTCTTTTTGATTATATTCTTAATACTAATCTCATTGTGTGCAACACTGGTAGTGAACCTACCTTCATTACAAAAGATAGACAGGAAGTTCTAGATATAACTCTGTCCTCCGACTCAATCCATCAGGAAATTATAAACTGGAAAGTCTCGGCGGAACACTCCTTTAGTGACCACCGTTACATTCAATTCAGTTTAGCTGCTGACCCTCCTCGCCAACCAATTTTTAGGAATTATAGGAAAACTGACTGGCTCAAGTATAGAGAAGTGCTGAAAAGTTCAATGAAATCTGAACTCCTACGTCCTCCCTGTAACACAATGGAGCTAGATAAGAGGGTCAGGGTACTCACCTCGGCCCTCAATAAGGCTCTGATTTCTGCCTGCCCGCTCATACGGCTTAGAGGCAATAAGAAGCCACATTGGTGGACCCCAGCACTAGGACCTCTAAGAAGCAATTGTATAGGAAACTGTTCAACCAAGCCAAGTTCACAAAAGCTGAAACCGACTGGGCTTCATACAAAGCATCTCTCAATGCTTACAGGGAGGAGCTGAGGAAAGCCAAACGCTCGTCTTGGAGACTCTTCTGTGGAAAAATAGAGGAATCTTCGGAGGCAGCTAGGCTAAGAAAAATCCTCTCAACCAACCCAGGCATGCCTAGCTATTTAAAAAAGACTGACGGCTCCTGGGCCACTTCCAGCGAGGAATCGCTCAATCTACTACTGGATACACATTTCCCTGGTAGCTCCCACGTTACTAGCAATAAAAACCTATCTAGGTCAATTGCACGTACCACTAACTTCAACGGTCTGATTACTAGGGACAAACTGCTTTGGGCGATACACAGCTTCAAACCATACAAATCCGCGGGACCAGATGGCATAATACCAGCTGAAATTCAAAACACCTCGGATATCATCTCGCCTTTGCTTGAAGTATTCCTGAAAAGCTGCATAAAAATGGCTTACATTCCGCTGTTATGGAGAGAAGTAAAAGTAGTTTTCATACCCAAAGCCGGTAAATGTTCCCATGTTCATCCTAAGGATCTCAGACCCATAAGCCTATCGTCAGTCCTTCTAAAAACATTAGAAAGGCTGATTGATATCCATCTGCGTACTAACATTGATACAAGACTTCTGTCTACGGCTCAACATGCATATTGCAAAGGCAAATCTGTTGAAACAGCCTTACACAAGTTAGTACGTTCAATCGAATACTCCCTTCACCATAAAGAGTACACTATGGTTGCATTCCTGGACATTGAGGGTGCTTTTAACAACGTCAATACATCCGCGATCGCAAATGCACTGTCAGATCTGAAGGTGGATGACTCTCTTGGTGAGCTTATTAATCTACTTCTCACAAGTCGGATTATAAACTCGAAACTGGGTATGACATCGGCCAGAAGATCTGTCAGTAGAGGTACGCCACAAAGTGGAGTCCTATCTCCCCTCCTTTGGAACTTAGTGGTGAATAAGCTGCTGATGTGCCTAGAAAAGGAGGGCTGCAGGGTGATTGCCTATGCAGATGACGTTGCAATTGCCGCCTCAGGGAAGCACCTCAACACCCTGAAAGAACTTCTCCAAAACGCTCTTAACAAGCTAACTACATGGGCAGATCGTTGTGGGTTGGGTGTTAACCCCCACAAAACCAAACTTGTTCTATTCACTAGGAAACATAAAATTCCACACATAGATCCCCCCTCTATCAGGGGCACAAGTCTAGTCTTTTCGAACGAGGCAAAATACTTGGGTCTCATTCTGGATAGAAAGCTTAGCTGGAAACCTAACATTCAAGAAAGAGTTCGTAAAGCTTCTCCTGCAAAAAAGCCATTGGTAATAAATGGGGGCTCCAACCCCGCATTACCAACTGGCTATACATCTCGGTAATAAGACCGATACTTATGTACGGGGTGGTTGTTTGGTGGACTGCCCTAGACAAAGCAATAAATCGCGATAAGCTTGGCAAAGTCCAATGAACAGCTTGTCTCTGCATGAGTGGTGCACTGCGCACAACCCCCTCTGCTGCAATGGACATTCTGTTTCACCTGACACCCCTGGACATCTTTAGCAAGCATGTGGCTGCTAGTGTGGCTATCCGCCTCAAAACAACGTTCCAATGGTCCGAGAATGAAATCGGCCACGCATCTATTCTGAAAAAATTTTGAATCCTCCCTAGTAACATAGACTACACCACCCCTCAGACCCTTTTTGACAAAAACTTCAAGGTCAAGATCCCTCCCAGAACATTCTGGGAAGGGCCACCCGTCGAAAATAAATCGATCCATTTTTATACTGATGGATCCAAAACCGACGAGGGGGTAGGAGGTGGTGTGTTCTCTTACAGGCTGAATCTCAGCCTCTGCTTTCGACTCCCTGATCACTGCAGTGTGTTCCAGGCAGAAATCATGGCTATTAAAGAAGTCCTGTCGTGGCTGAAGAATAATGTGTTATCCGTCAAGGATATCTGGATCTCCTCAGATAGTCAAGCTGCATTAAAATCCCTGGATTCTGGGTCCACAAACTCTATCGTAGTCCGTGACTGTCGATCATCTCTAGTGGAGATGGCGAAGCATTTCAACATCCACCTATGCTGGGTGCCAGGACATACAGACATTCCAGGGAACTGTATGGCGGATGAACTCGCCAAAAAAGGAACCACACTACCCCTTCTACCTGATAAAGGTTCATAAGGCATCCCAATCGCTACATGCAAACTCATGTTTATGAGACAGACCATTGAGAATTGTAACCTTAGGTGGACAAGTGGCAACACTTGTCTAGCGACAAAGCAGATTTGGCCAAAGCTGGATCTGAAACGCTCTAAGTGTTTGATATCTCTAAATAGATCTCACATTGGTGCTATAATTGGTGTGATCACCGGACATTGTCTCATAGGCAGACATGCAACAAGGCTTGGCGTCCACACAAATGACTTCTGCAGAAGCTGTATGAATGAGGAAGAGGAGGAGACAATTCTCCACCTTCTCTGCACGTGCCCTGCCCTCTCTCAAAGACGTAAACTCCACTTAGGATCCTTCTTCTACAATGATCTTAACGATCTTATTGAAACTGACATAAAAAGTCTATCAAGCTTCATCAAAAGCTCCAACTGGTTCAACGAGTAGGAGGATGATACATCCGTGTGGTATCACAATGGGCCGGTCATTGGCCTAACTATTTCGGCCTCTGCCGACTGCCACTACAACCTAACCTAACCTTACCTAAGGGTATATTAATTTTGACGCATAATTTATTGCCGTAGACCCCTAAAAGTTACTATATTTATGATAAGCATCGATAATAATGTCGATCTAGCCATGTCCGTCCGTCCGTCCGTCCGTCTGTCGGCAAAAATTAGGCCTTTAAACTGGACCTAGAGAGCTGAAATTTTAACCATATACTCTCTAGAGTCCCGAAA
This sequence comes from Portevinia maculata, assembly GCA_949715645.1. NCBI lineage: Eukaryota > Metazoa > Arthropoda > Insecta > Diptera > Syrphidae > Portevinia > Portevinia maculata. The sequence goes on along the minus strand of OX454525.1, from coordinate 151,948,266 downwards.
TAATCAAGTTTACGAATTTTTGAAATCCGCCCAAGACACGTCCACAAACTCAAAAAAACAAAATTTTGGAAAAAATCGAATTTTGAGCTAGAAAGCTGAAATTTTTTATATATGATCTATGACTCCTAAAACTGCTCGGGATAAAAAAATTTCAAAATCCGCCCACTGACACGCCCACAAATAAATAAAACAATTTTTTTGAAAATCCAAAGTTTGAGCTAGGGAGCTGAAATTTATAATATACACTCTCTATGGGCCCTTTATGCTCATGTGTTAATTTTTTTAAATCCGCCTACTGACACGCCCACAATTAAATAAAACAATTTTATTGAAACACCCAAGTTTGAGCTAGGGAGCGTTTTTTTTGATAAAATCCTTTAAATGTTATATAACAAAATATGTAGAGCGTTCTTAACAATTCAACCATACTTAGACTTTTGTCACGCCCACTTATGAGGGATAGGAATAAGAATAGGGTATCCAACAGTTCGCCCAAGCGGACTGTAGCCCGTCCGTATGTTTTTTTGTTTTTTTTTTGATTTGAAAAAATCAGATTGTTTTGTTTAAATTATATTTATTTCTCGTTCGTTTGAAAGAGAACCACTAGCATTTCCAATGCGTGTTGACTCGGTGAAGGTTAATATGAGAAAGGAACGCGCGTGGTTGACGGGAAATGCAAATCAGCCATTGCAGTTTTCTTTAGTACAGTCGTTCTGAGAATGAGCAACTTTTTTTTGTACTATATTAATGGTGGGCTTAGATCGTGAATGTTCCAGGGGTGGCAAAAATAAATAAAAACATAATGCACCGATTTATGTCGAGCAGTTGGACGCTACAGCACTATGCAATTTATAATGAACTTCGATTCATACTTTAAATGGAATGGAGGAAAGTAAAACTGCAAAGACAAGTGTTGTTTTAAATCGCCCCATGACCCTGAATAGCGGTTGAAAGAATACAGCCAAATAAGACTTCAAATCTTTTGCGTGAAAGATACCTATTCGTTTTCCGTTTAGGTTTTCGATTTCATACATACACTGCCCCACTCGTTTTACAACTCGACATTTCAGAAACTTTTGGCAAAGCTTGGCATTAATTCCTCTAGAGGCGTTGCTTTGAACGAAATTTCGTCTAAAGATTTCTTGCCCTGGTTTGAAAGCTCTAACCCTGGCTCTTAAATTATACTTTTTTTCATTTCTTTGAAAGGCTGTTTTCATTTGTTCTTTCATTTCATCTCGAATCATTACAAGTCTGCCTGAATTGAATAGGTGATACGTGTCACCATGTGTAACCATTTCAGTCCCAAACAAAGCAAAATATGGACTAACGCCTCTGGATTGATGTACTGAACTACCAATTGATTGCTGAATTTCAGGAATATAGCGATCCCATTTGCGTTGGTCATTGCTGAGATACGATCTTAATGCACTCAGTATGGTCTGGTTCACCCTTTCTGAAGCGTTCGATTGCGGTGAATATAAAGCTGTTCTGACATGTTTTATTCCATATTTGGTCAAACAGTTTTCGAATACTTTGCTGACAAATTGTCTGCCATTATCCGAATCGATAACTTCAGGTACTCCAAAAGTGCTAAATATATTTTGCTCCAGAAATCGAATCACACCAGATGAATAGGCTTTTGGCATCGCTTTCAGATGGACAAATTTTGACATATGATCAAGTACAATAAACAAATATATATTTCCACTTTTTGATCTAACGTATGGGCCAAGAAAAACAATATAGATTTTCTGGAAAGGTCTATTTATACTTTGTTGTAATCTCATTGGTGGCCTGAGACACGCATTTGATGATTTTGATTGCTTGCATTGTGTACAACTTCGAACAAAGTCACGAACTTGAGTTACCATATTTGTCCAAAAGAATAACTTACGCAGGTGTTCCAGCGTTTTCGCCATTCCTCCGTGAGATGACATTAACGGGTTGTGAGCATCATCAATTAAAGCAGTGGTAAGTTTATATGGTATCCACAATCTCCATTGCAAATCGGACTTATGAATATCGTCAGCGGTAAGTATACGTTTATAGACTTTTCCGTCTATGACCTTCAAATCTGGCAAACTTTTCGTATTTGCTGAAATACTTTCAATTAGATTTCGATAATCGATAGATAAAAATTCAGGATGATTGAGATCAAGTTTTGAATCTATATTTTCGTTCGTCGAAAGTTCTTCAATGCAAGTACGCGATAAAGTATCGGGTACTACATGAGCGCTACCTTTTCGGTGTTAGATGTCGAAATCAAAAGCTTGCAATTTCAGAGACCATCTCGCTAGTCTGCCACCCAAGTCTTTGGAACTCATTAGCCATTTTAAGCTAGCATGATTTGTTATTATTGAAAACCGGGTACCTTCAATATAGGGTCTGAACTTTGTGACTGCTTGCACTGCTGCGAGGCACTCTTGCTCAGTCACGCTATAATTGCGTTGACAAGCGTTCAATTTTTGCGAGAAAAACCCGATGGGTCACTCATTTGCGTTATCGTCGCACTGCGAAAGAACTGCACCGATTCCGAAACTTGATGCATCACATTGAATACAAAACGGTTTCGCGAAATCGGGATTGATCAACACAGGAGCTGTTATTAGTGCAGTTTTCAAACTTTCAAATGCTTTTATCGCATCTTCATTCATTCCAAAACATTTATTTTTCTTAAGAGTGTTAGTCAGTGGAGTAGCCAGTGCAGCGAAGTCTTTTATATATCGGCGGTACCAACCGCACATGCCAAGGAATCGACGCATTTGTTTCACGGACTTAGGAACCGGAAATTCTCTGATTGCGGAAACTTTCTCTGGGTCCTGGCCAATAATATGACCCAAGTATCGGAGTTCGCAGAAACAGAATTTTGACAACATTGATGGTGAGTTTTGCATTTATTAGACACTGGGCTACTTTTTCCAGTAAAACAAGATGGCTGTCAAAATCAGTGGAGATAATTAGAGGATCATCGAGGTAAACAAACACACGTTCCCTTAACACCGATGGGATCACTTTATCCATAAGCCGGCACATCCTTTGGGCCGCATTGCACAACCCAAAGGGCGTGACGGTGTATTGGTAAAGTGGTCGCCCAGGTACAGTAAATGCTGTTTTTCCCCTCGACGATTTTTCTAATGGAATCTGCCAAAAGGCGTCTTTGAGATCCACAGTTGAAATAAAGTGTGTATCTCGCAGACGACTTAACATGCCTTCTCTATAGGGGGTAATGGATACGCAACCCTTCTTGTCAGCGAATTAACTTTTCTCGAGTCTAGACAAAGCCTGTTCTTCCCCGGTTTTCTAATCAAAACAACCGGAGAGCACCAGGAACTTTGACTCTCCTCTATCACTCCCAAAGAGAGCATACGGTCCAGCTCCTCATATAAAAGTTTCTGGGTGGCTGGCGGCACGGGATAATGCCTCTGCTTTACTGGTTCGGAATTTCCAGTGTCGATAACATGCATCTCCACCGAGGTACGTCCTAACCCAAGTCGTGCAAAAGACGGGAATGCATTGATTGCTACTTGCAGTCTCTCATTTTGTTCCTTTGTTAAATGATGCCTCAGTTTATTCTCAGGATCAGGAAAAGAAATTTCGCCGACAAGATGTGGCGCAATTCGGAACTTCTGCCAAAAGTCTATGCCCAGGCAGAGTGTTTGGGTAAGTGATGGAACTACGTAGAAGTCCATGCTTTGCCGTATCCCATTAAAGGTGACGAGAATAGTAACTCTTCCCATAACTTTCTGAACTTGACCATCCGGTGTAAGTACTTCAGAATGATATGGAATGATAGGAACTTTAAGACGTGTCACCAACTCAAAACATTCCTTGCCAAGGCAAGATACTGTTGCACCACTGTCGAGAATGCCATTCACCTCTACACTTAACAAGTGCACGTTAATAAAAGGACGAGGATCTATTTGGCCTTCGAGGCGAGTTGCTTCAACTATCTTTCTAAAGTTCCTTCTCTTTACTTTTCTCATTCGTGATTTAATAGTTTTGGATAATTGAGACGAAAGGCTTAACTCCTCGAGTAAAAATAGTTTTGCTCTTAATTTATTATATTCTGAAAGCCTTTCTTCGTAGGATCTAAGATGTTTAACATTTGCAGGTTTGTACTGGGATATATTTTGAACATCTGGATTTGTGTTGGTGCTCTTATGAACTAGTTTTCTGGGGAGGTCTGTGTCGAGCGTGATTCTCCCGCCTTCTTCAAACTCGATCTTCTGTTTCCCGATCGTGTGTTGCATTTCGGATAATCCGGAGTTGCAAAATTATCCAACCCACAGCGGTAACAGAATAGATTGCGAGATGGTAGTGGACACGACACAAACGAGTGACCTACTTTCTGGCAATTAAAACATGTTCTGTCGAACGAAAGAGCATCAACTTTAAAGTTCAAGTCATCCGATTGAGTTTTCCAATCAATTTCGTGTACGTTTCTGTACACTTGAGGATTTGGTCTTTGACGGTTCAGATCACGAGCTTGCAGCATCTTCTCAGTTTTCCGACATTCTTCACGCAAATTTTCTAACTAATATATAGCCATTTGATAAAGAAAACTCATTAACCGGTTATTAACATTACTTTTCAGTATCTGCAATAATTCTGACTCTGGTATAGGTGTTCTTAACTGGTTTCTTAAATCTAATATAGCATTATAAAATTCATCAAAACTTTCCATATGATGTTGGTGGAGCTCCATGATCTGTTTTATAATTTCAAAATCAGATTCATAGGTCTTGAATTGCTTCAGTAAGGCTTGGCGAATAGATACTGCCAAAACCAGTTCTGTGCTATTCCTCCGAGCAATAAATGAAAACTAATAACTACTGTCCACGAAAAGTTATAATTCTGTTTTAATGTTTCAACTCTGAAAACAAAGTCTTCAGCCGAAATAGATTTAGAGGTGCCATCGAAGCAAATACCCCAACGGTCTAATCCTAGCTTACGTTTTGGATGATGAAAGTTTGTAGTTGTGTGCTGTCATGTGCTCTAGGGTTCGAAGTTTCATTAAAATTGGTAGCCGTTTCAGTCTTCTCATTTTCATTTGCCTGAAGAGATTGAACATTCAACTCAGGAAGAGGATCTATAAAATCAGATTCGATATTAAAATCTCTAATCATTCCTATTGGATCAATCTGAACTTGTTTAGCAATGTTCCGAGCATTTGTAATTGGAATATTAGAATGTTCAGAAAAGGAAATATTTTTTGGTGAATGCACTATTCTTGGTCTACTGTCTACTGAATGTCTATCCTCCAGTTCATAGGAACTATTCAAATTCAACTTTTTTGATGACGCTCTAGTTTGTAATTTATCTTTGGGTAATGTAACTGTTTTCTTCATATTGAAAATTCTTAAATTTGTTTATTGTTAAATATATGTTATCAGTTCGGTTTAAAAAAGGTATGAATTGGAAGTAAAACGATGACAAGAAATATAGTGAATGTTCTATAAGGCCTGTTTTTATTTTGTTTTTTAACAAAATTAGTTTGGATTAGAGCTGTGTCAATCGTGATTGATTCGATCTTTTTGACCCGATCACAATAAAGTATTGATGATTGCAATCACAATGCCCGAAGTCAATCGTTCATCGAGTCAATACTTTTGTACTTCATTTCTTTATTATGCCCCTTTATTATGCCCCTATTGTATAACACAACTCAATACAACTCAACTTTCACACAACCAAACTATTTTTTCGTATTATGCAAGAGCAAGACAACCTTTTTCAGTTGCAATCGTGAAGCGTTGCATGTGCATACACACAGACAACCACCGCCATCTTGGTTGTCTGTTGACAGTCAACTTGTCGCTTAAGGTTGTGTTTGGCAATACCGAATTTTGAATTACAACCAAGAGACAACTCAACTGTTTTACACAATAGGGGCATTACTGATTACTGATTTCTTATCTACTGAACCAATAAATGTGTTAATATATCAAAATATTTTTATTTATTTCGGCTTATTTCGTTTTACCAACACATATTTGTTCTACAAAAATATCGCTTCTGTTCAATAATCTCCATTTCCTAATTATTTGTTGCAGTTGCAGTTTCAGTTTGTTATTATTGAGTGTATTCACTCTTACAATCCATTCGAAATTCGAATGTATCTGTCTCTATCGAAACTAAATTGAACGAATGATGATTGGTGTTTTTGATTGTATTGAAATTGAATGGAGCAATACAATACTCCCATGTCCCATCTGTCATTGATTGATTGAATGATTGATTGAAATGACCGAATCATTTTTTCAACCAATACTTGAACGATTCGATCATTAAATTTGAACGATTGACACAGCTCTAGTTTAGATGTATTAACTGGTGTTATACTGTTCCTTCTTTGGAATGTTATCGTCACAAAACAATGAAAATAACATCGAAAACAGATCGTTGCATAAGAGTAACTCAAAAAATCATCTTCTCATGCGGATCTCGTTCGAAAAGGCTTGTAGTCACTCCGATAGATCTTCAATATTACTTATACGTTGAATGGTAGAAGATTCTTTTCGGTCAATACTACATAAAAATTTCAAAATGATACAAGATGTTCTGAGGGATCTTCATTATGAACTATCCAGAGATTCTCCTCGGCATTCTTATATTCACCAAGTTTACCGATGTAAACTTTGGCCCCACGTTGGGCGCCATTTATTTTTGTCACGGTCAGGGCTTGGATGTTGAATCCCCTATGGTGGTAACGGGTGGCACGCACGCGATGCTCGGCTCAGCTCGTCGTATTGGGATGGGAACTTGTTACCACCTTGAACCCGTAAAAAAATAAAAAAAAAATCGTGCCACTGATACGTTATGTATCTACTAATAAATAAATAGATAAAGTTCCTAAAACATTGATGTTAAAGGTAACTGGGGTAGGTTAGATGGATTCCTACCCGGATATTCCCACAACCATTGAAGATTATTTTTACTTCAAACCTTTGTCAACGGTAACCCTGGAATTTTTCTTCGTTGACCCCTTAATATTTTTTTTCTTTCACCTCATTCCACTTTTTCCTTTTCATCCCTTTACCTCCTATTCTTCTCTCTTCTTACCGAACTTCCGAAAATTTAGCAATTCATTTTTACAAAATTATTGTTATCCAAAATTTTTTTTATCATTTTTTTTTTTTGTTTTTATTTACTTTTAGATTATATTATGCATTTATATAAAATTCATTGTTCCTTAAACTTTAGATTTAAATCATCGCGTTACAATAAACAATTCACGGGTGTGACTAAAATTATGACGTTATGTCAGAATAAGGAAATACTGAAGAGAATATCAAACTTTTCACCATAAAAAAATATACACTTACTAAATGGAATTGAAATTAAAGCTAATATTCTCTTGCTTCACAGTTTTAAGATATACTTATTTTTCCATTAAAAAAACTGTTATTAACTAACATAAGTTTAGCAGTTAAATGAATATATAATAAATGAAAATATAAGCAACTGTAACAGTTAACTAAAAGTGTACGCCACTGTAACCGACTGCACCGCGCAAAATTTAAGGATTTTGTTTTTTATGAACTTGAATTGACCAAAATTGTAAGCCACTGTAGCACTGAGCAAATTTTAAGAATTTTTAATGAACTCGAATTGACCAAAATTGTAAGCCACTGTAGCACCGAGCAAATTTTAAGACTTTCGTGCATTTGTTTTGGTTCAAAGGTTCACTGAAATAGAGTTATGATGAGTCATGAGATAATTTGGCCGATCACGGCGACGGTTCGTCTGGTGTTGTCTAATGGTTGGTTATACTCGGCTGGTTACGGTGAAACGTCAAACAGGTTGATTTGCAGGTATTTTTTTTCTTTTTCAGTTGCAGGCACTTTCGATTTCTGACGAGTGATTTTGAGTCGAGACTTGGCGGGGAGCGGGGGGATTTACACGGCAAGTACAAGAGGCTGCTGAGTGACGATTTTAGCAAAGCTGGATCTATATATAATGCTGTTATGGCATGGGTATTGTACGCTACAGTAGATTTACGATTGATTCGCACTTTTGCTATGTTTTGTTGGTGAATCGTACTCAGTGCATAGCCACAAGTGTAGAGTTGGTTGCGGACAAAGTCGGCGACATGGATTTCCGCATAAATTGCCCGCGCCGCTTCTTTATGAGTACGGCCAAAGTCTCCCCAGCTCGCAATTGTCGAAACTATTGTGGAAAGTCAATCATTACTTTTTGGTAGATCAAAGAGTGATTTGATTTGTACTTACTTGGATACAAGGTGTAGGCAAATGTAATACGTTTGTTTTTTTTGATTTGAAAAAATCAGATTGTTTTGTTTAAATTATATTTATTTCTCGTTCGTTTGAAAGGGAACCACTAGCATTTCCAATGCGTGTTGACTCGGTGAAGGTTAATATGATAAAGGAACGAGCGTGGTTGACGGGAAATGCAAATCAGCCATTGCAGTTTTCTTTAGTACAGTCGTTCTAAGAATGAGCAACTTTTTTTTGTACTATATTAATGGTGGGCTTAGATCGTGAATGTTCCAGGGGTGGCAAAAATAAATAAAAACATAATGCAACGATTTATGTCGAGCAGTTGGACGCTACAAAATATAGATCAACCCGCTCTAAAATTGATCAAAGCGATGCTTGAATGTCGGAAATAAAACTGCTTCATCAGGACCGACTTCAGTATCAGTATCAGCCGTAAGGGGCTGACCGCATGGAGGAGTGCTATCACCCCCCTTGATTGAGCAATTTAGGCTTCAATACAATTGGATACGCCGATGACATAGTCATCATTATTAGGGCAAAATGCCTTTAAGATGGTCCTAGACTGGTGTAACAGGGAAGATATTTACATCAATCCTAGCAAGGCTATAATAGTTCCTTTTACCAAAGAAGAAATTTAAACCTATGTCAGTCAAATTTCAATTAACGCGATCATGTCGCATTCCGAAGAAGTCAAATATCTTGGAGTAATCCTATACAGAAAACTAAATTAAAACTCACATAAAGAAAAAAAATGCAAAAGCTAACAGAGCTTTGTGGGCCTGACGCCGCATGTATGGAACCATTGGTATCTCTCCAAAGATCACCCACTGGATCCATACATTGATGAACAGGCCCATTATAACATATCCTTCTATGGTATGATGGGCAAAAAATAGCAATCGCAAAGCTCACAATCGGACAACGGCTTGCAAGCCTAGGTATCAATAGAGCCATGCGAACTTGCCCACAGCTGCCATAGAAGCACTAATTGGGCTGACACCTCTCCACATACTTGCCTAAAGTGGCGATTTGCAGTGCAGCAAGTTCAGCACAGCTTAAAGAGATAAGGCTTAGTGACCACCCGGAACTAATGGCCGTATTCGCTGAACTTCCGAGATTTGACATGAACTGTGCGTACACAGACCGCCTTCTGAAGACGTCATATTTTAATAAACGGTTCTTAACAGAAATCCCAAATAGAGTAGCATGGGTTAGCAATAACCCACCAAAGAGCCAAAACGGCATTATGTTGTCTACGGATGGTTCTAAAATATCTATAGATCTAAGTAGGCATGATATCAAAAACCTAGTACGTTACCTTACTGGTCACCAAGGCTAACGATACCATCTTAATAAAATGAAAAGAGACGATTATCCAGAGCATCTTGAAGAAGACGAAACAGCTGAACGCATATTGTGTGAATGTCGTGCCCTCAATGGAATTAGAAAGATCTTCTTCAGGGAACAACTGAGTTCCGAAGACATAAAAACTACTTCTGCTCGTAAACTTGTCTGCTTTATACGGAAAGTAAAAATTCTACTAAATATATTCTGGCCCTTACGGCACAAAAGATCTTATAGGTCGAAGTGCCTTTTCCATCGCCTTGGCGACCCAGAAGAATTTTTTAAAAAAAAATTAGGGAAGAAACTCTCAACAAATGACATTATATTCTCCCTTTTCTGACATTTAAATTGCCTTTTTCCCGGAGTATTTTTTCCAATTTTCGAAGTTCGATTAGAATAAGAGAGAAGGGAGGAGGGAATGTAGGTTTAGGTTGAGTTTGAGGTGCAAATGTGTTCCATCCCATTAAAAACTTCCCTGATTCAACTAAATATCCAATAAGTGTGCAAACTTCCCATATTTGATTTGCATGAAAACACTAATACATATAGGCAATTAGTGGAGTTTTTCAACTGTTTCTTAGCTTGGGGGCAAATTGAGCAAATCTCTCTCAGTTGACTATCTAGTATAGGTAATCTGTGGTGAAAACGTACTGAATTTTCTCGCCAAACTAATTAAATTGTTTTCTCCCACCTTAGTTTCTCTCTCAGTTGTGTACAACACAGACTACCTATACATATGCATAGTGTGGTAGTCTGTGGTGTACAATTTAGTCGTGTACAAATCTACTTAAAATTCCGCAGGTCGTCTGCGTTCGATAATGAGGATTCAAAACCGATACGACTCAGGAAACGACAAAACACAATTTCGACAAATGATAATGCGGATCGAGGTGCTTGTTTGATCTTACTTTAGCGACACCGTTTATCTCCAGTCGTGTCAACCCACTGGGAGGTACCAACTTCGAAATCCAAAATCATTAAAAACGTAGCAATTTAATCTCTCCGTACAAAAAGTAAGGATAAGACCCCGTACATGCTATTAACAAGCGAACAAACATCTGTTCACCGTCAACAGTAAAGAACGCACCCCCATTTTAAAGACCGAGCCATAGCCGATGAAAGAGCACTTCGTCCGGACGACTGGAAGCAGCGTGCCCTAAAGCAGACGATGGAAGGCCGCAAATTCTTACGGTTCGGGAGCCCGTTAAGTGAGGTATGAATTCAAGGTGACATTTCTTATAGGCAGTTGATTCACTGAGAATTTGTTATTCCCGCGGTGAATTTAATGACAGCTTGTATTATTTGTAATCTAGCTTGATCGCAGTGTTTGTCAAATGTTGTTTTCGATTGTGCTTTTCTGATTTTGCTCTCAGATCTGATTGTTCGTGCCCAATCGAAAACAAAACCAGATTGATTTTTTTTTGTAATAGTTGAGTGTGACAATTAACAGCCCGCTTCTTGTTGACAAACAAATTATTAAATCAGATTAAAAATCCATATTTATTGTTGTTAAATAATTTTAAATAAACAAAAAGAAAATTCATTGGGAAAAAATTGTTTTTATTTCCTAGATTTTTTTTAAAGATTTCCAGCAATCAGCAAAATTAATTCTGCCAGGCTGTCTGTTTTGGCTCTGGGACTCTCTCCTCCTAATCTGTTCCACCATCAACATGGAGCATTTATTATTCCTCACTTGTTTTATTTTCTTTAGAAGGTAGCAGAAACAAAAATAATTACTGGTTGAGAAATTTATTTTCTGCTTATGGTTTTTTCTTTCCGACGGAAATTTTCCACAGAATCATATAAAACACTGGCAATCGAGATTTGCGAAGTGATCTATATAAAAATGAAATCAATTTCTTGCGCCCAATCGAAAATGAAAAATGATCTGATATCAAAAAAAAATAATCTAGATAAACAAAAAATTGATTTTTGCCCAATCGAAAACGACAGTGCAAGTGTTATTTGTATTCAGCCAAATTATTTCACCATTTTACCTTTTAAAGACTGACGTTGACACCCTACGGTGTAGCTTTAAGGATGAATGATATTTGCCACAATTCCACAAGATTTATTAGCTGTGTTTAATGAACAAAAGATCAGAACAGAACAGATCAGATCAGCACACATGAGCGAAAACTGTCAGATCAAGTTAGAACAAAAAAGTACAGCTTCATGTGACAGATATCTAAATGAAAAGTGAGATTCAAAGTTGCTTTTGATAAATAAAACAAAATGAATACTTCAGACTTTTTAATACTGGCAGTAGCATCTTGTTAAGTTCGTCGGATATTACAACATCGGATACGAGCAATAGCAAATTTCATGCCAAACAAACAAATCAGCTGACATCAGTGACATTTGACGTCTTCAATTTGACAACTTTCACGCAGTTGCCCTTCCTCAAAAGAAGGTGCAGAAAATGCTGTACTTAACTGAGCTGGACAGCGTCATGGAACACAGTGACAGAATGTAAAACATTTTGGGGCAAGATTTTTGCTCATGGAACACAAAATCCGTACTTTTCTGATCTTTTCTGTAATTTTCTGCGCAGCTCAGTTTAATTAAACACAGCTATTTTAAGATAGAAGATGTCGCTCAAGCTACTGCACTGTGGAAACCCATTTGAAACAACAGGTACTTTGTTTAACGTCTTTAATTAGTAAAACATTTCGCGAATAAAAGAAAATAATCTAACTTTGTTACAATCAAAAAAAAAATAAGTAATTGAATCAGCTATTTGAAAGTAAATACAAATCAAGGAATGCAAAATTGTCTAAATAGACTTCCTGTTGTGTAAAAAATATATAAATGACCTTATTTCATAACGTCGGAACTTGGTACATACACGGCAGATTAAGTTGTTGCTTTTGTTTTTGTGATAATTGAGGGATGCTGCTAAGGATCTATTTTCTTGGCTGCTGAATATTAGTTGGTTGCTTCATTGGGAAACTATCTGGGGGTTTGGGCGAGTGCGCGACTTGAGCAGCTTTTGGTGAATAATCAGAATTGCCCTTGACCGGGGCTCCGCTAACAGACATTGTGTTTACACTAATCGGTTGCTGAAAGTAAAAAAATAAGTAAAAAGAAACCGACAAAGGATTGGAAAAATGTTTACTTACCGTCAATCCTGTGCAGTCTTCCGCGTCCTTTGGTGCTCTCTCAGGATTGGGTACTTTGTGCTGAACAATTCGCATACCTCCGGCTTTAACTAGAAATTTAAAAAAAAATGTATGCCCAAGATGAGGAAGAATGGTTGGAATTACAGGTATACAAATAGTGGGAGGAAAAAGAAAAGTTCTACTGCTTCTAGGGAGATTCTTCCGACAAGCCTCTACTATTGATCTACTAGGCAAAGTGCAACAGTTCATTTCTTTTAATAGCTTTCGACAGTGTTTAGTGGCACAGTTTGTCAGTTTTTTTCAATGCCGTGGCTGGTCAATGCATCTGCCAGTTTGGACGGTATAAGTAAATCTTTCAGTATACATAGTTCATTTAAAAACACGGTGAGTCAGCTAGTCTTCAAACAATTGATATTAAAATACCTATATTTTTTAAATTATAATATAATTTACATTCTAGGCAGTGAGAGAGCACAATTTGTGGGGGCCTTCTGGTCTCTTGATTTCTTAAAAAAAATTCTTACAAACATGTCTTAGTTCCGAAACAAAACAAGAACTTCCACTGGCAAGTTAAAAAAAAAAAAAGTTTCGTAGGTACTGTAGTAACATTTTTTTGATACGCATCTGCAATGCAACCTGGTGTCTCGAAAATATTATCGAAACGTAGTTTGCTAAGTGGATGTGCATCAATAACATTGGGGATGCGTTTAGAATCTTGCGACTCATGACTGCATCTAAAACGCATCTGATGCAATTTGGAAATCACCCTATATTACCCAGCTTCGCAAGGGTAATCTATTAATACTACTTGTCAAATCCCAAACGTTTGCTCATATCTTTCTCTCAAAAAATATACCCTCTTCAATCTATGCGCAAGATTTGAGAGTTTTCATTTTCTACACATAAAGCGAACACGAACGGACCTTATATTAAACGAATTTATAGAGAAATGTATGTTGTAGTTGTTAGAGCGCAGACACATAAGCTGCGTTTAATGAACGAAAACTAGATAACAACAGAAAAGAGCATAATTGATCTACACAGCTTTATAAAACATGAAGCGACAGAATGTAGGTCCTGCACTTTTCCGATCTTTTCTTTATTTTTCTGTGCTCAGTTTCATTAAACACACCTTTTCATAGATTACCACCTGTCACTTTTTATAGAAAGAGAGATAGAATGCAATAATTTTGCGGTGAGCGTTTCATAGCTTACTATTTTAATAGTGGAAATACTATCCATAGAAAGCAATTTCGCATAGAATACTATTTGTAGTCTCCACTTCAAGAGCAATTTTCATACAATGCTTGATTGTATTCTATAAAAATAGGGCGCGTTCAATTTGCAAGGCAACTACGAGTCCCTACTAGGTAAACCTCTGTGATTGGCGAATATCGCATGTTAATACCAGCTGTTCATTTAAAATTTCCCTTCGAACAAAGGGCGCGTTCAATTTGCAAGTCGACTATTAGTCACTACTATTAAAGCCTTTGTGATTGGATGAATATATCACGTGATTATCAGCTGTTCACTGAAAATTTCCCCTTCGAGCAAGTTAAAGAAATCAACCCTAATTCGTTAGTGAAGTAGAAATGTCAAAAACATCTGATTCATTTGGTTTCAGATTTCAAAAAGTGCATTGTATTTATTTATATGTTTTTTTTTTATTTATTGATTTTCTTCACTTGCGTTTAGACGCCCATGAAGTAGCAATAGCAATGGCGCCTGTAGGTCATTTACAACAAACAACACTACCCTACCTAAAATCGTAATTTGATTAAATGGGGTTCAACGTATAAAAGATAAAAATGTTTGGATTCTTTTTGAGAAAAATAAAAAAATTATGTGAACTTAGACAGAGAGGCTTGGAAATTGAACGCGCCCAATAAAATTGTCTCCAGGAGCAATGTAAACCTATAAAATCTGAAGTAAATGTCATATTTGAAGGAACCGTATATCCATAATAAAAGTGTGAACGGAAGCAACTGTCTTTGTTATCCCATACAAAAAACTTTGGGACATTTTTCCCAAAATGGAGCGCGCACTTCTAATGGACTATTGTTTTTTTAATGTAGAAAAATGCCTTAAAACTACGTTTGCACAAGTTATTGCTTGAATAAACGTTTGAAAATTCGATAAAAAAATTCGTTTTTAACCTCACTCTGTCAATAAACTCCATTGAGAATACGTTCAAAAAATAGCATCATTCAGTGGTATTGTGGGTTCGTGTAATTACTAGCCTATGAGAGCACAATAGGCGTTTTTCTTTTTTAGCCCGAGCGGGAAACAGAGCGGGGCCCGAGCGATCAGAGCTCGCTCCGAGCTGAACGTAACCTGAGCGCTCCGAGCTAATTATGAAAAACAGAATTGAGCACTGAACTGTCATTAGATAATTTTTTTTTATTAATTTTCAAAATAGTCAGGTTTGCTTCTGAAATTGGTGTTTGTCAAGGATTGTTCCATTTAAATTATAATTTCTAGTAAATAAACTATGGAAAAAGCACAAATAATGATTGAAGTCAGCCGCGCTCAGCTTTTCGCTCGATGTGTTCGGTCATCTTCAATCGAGCTCATCGAGCGAGCCCTGAGCTAGCTCAGAGATAAAAAAGAAATACAAATTTTGTGTTCAGAGCGCTCCGAGTTAAAAAAGTAACACAGTTCTTTTTTTGACAGCTCAGTGCCCCGCTCGGAGCTAAAAAAGAAAAACGCTTAATGCTATGAACAGTACAATGTATATGAGGGGCAACATGTCCCCCTGCAACCCCCCTGCTGGGGATCACTGTTAGCTTTGGAGTATGTGCGAGGTTACAAATATATGTATAAATATACATAAATGGAATAGCAAAAAAACATTTTTATGTTTAAGCGTGGCCGCTTCCACATTTACTCGTGTTTGTGGTTCTTTGGAGAATAGACTTAAAATATGTGTTTTCATTTTTCTGTGGAAAATGAAATTACCCAAGAATAATATGTGTTTCCCTAACTGGAAAAGAACAAAAACAATAAATATGTTTAGGTTTTGCTTGTCTGCTGTAGAAGAAAAAATTCTTTTATCAAACTATTTGTTTGCTTGCTTCTGCGAAAACGAAAACAATTTAACAATAAAATAATAGCGTTTTTGCTTTCGTCTGTGGATAATAAAAGTACCTACTTCACAATAATATTTGTGTTCGCTTGCCTCTGTGGAAAAATTAATTATTTACCAACAGTTTTTTTACATTTTTGACTGCATTGTGGAAAAAGGAAAATAGAGTAATTACCCTGTGTTTTTGCTATTAGATAAACTTATTTAGAAATAAAAAGTGTGCTATGTATTTAAAAACAAACGATCTGTGAAGTACCACACACACAATTACAAAAAAAAAAGCAATCTGGCTTTGTGTTTCATTGGGCAGTGCAATCCTGAGATCTGAGATCAAAATCTGAATAGCCCGATGAAAAACGATATTAGTTTCGGACGCATAAACGAAATACTGTCGCTTACCACTCTCGGTGACGCTACAGTTCAAATCGATTTAGCTATCAAACATACCTTGTAGTCTTATACCATGGTTTGAGAGCGACTGATACGTTGAATACGAGAAATAATTATTACAGATAACCTCGAAACGCAATTCCTTCCAACAAAAGAAACGTGCAAAGTAGGTACATACTACATCCATACAAGTATCTCAAACACGCGGCCCCGTACGGAAAAAACTGATACGAATTTTGATGCACAAACCTACGTAGCAGGTTTTGTCATTCGAATTTTATTAATTTTAAGGTGTGAACCACACTAAGAATTGCGATGCGCATTATTTACTTTTTATACAAACTCACCTGCTGGAGGATGACCAGCAACGCGATTTGGTTGCTCATCTGCCATTCTAACTTTATTTAGAAATCCACGTTGTTTCTGATATAATTATGATAATACAATTTCCTTGTGGGATTTTTCTGACACGACACAGTTTAGGTTTGTGTTCTTCTGACGAGGTTTTTTTCTAATTGTGTTTCGTTTGAATGTTTATCTTCAATTTTCTTTGAGTCGGTAATCGAGGCAGCGGAATGAAAGAAAATAAAAACAAGTTTTTTTTATACAAAAAGCTGATGCATAGGTTACATTGTCATGCTTTTTTACGCGCTGTTCGCATCGGATCAAAATCTGAAATTATGCAATAAACTTTGTCACGACAATGTCAGTGTCAAAAGAGAGAAAAAAAAACGACAATGTCAGTGTCAAAAGAGAAAAAAAAAAAAACAGCTGAATGAAAACAATGGCGAATTTGCATGGCGGGAAATAAGTTCTTCGCGAACAGTTACTAAAAGTTTATAACAAAGCCAATTTTATCAAAAAAAAAGGCACGGAACTAAGAAGTAGTATCCAAACCACGTTTTGGATAATTAAAAAGTTAACATTATAATGTGTTTGTGTTCAAAAAATAAAAGTGAAAAAGTGAGAATCGCGTAGTTGTGGCAAAAATGCTTTCGTTGCGAATATCTCGTAATAATTTTATATTAAAGTGAATTATAACAAAAACAAATTTCCAGAACTAAAAAGGAGTATCCAAACACTATTTTGGAATACTCAAAAGATAACAATACATTAAGATTCTGTACAAAAAATAAAAGTGAAACCGTGCAATCGCCTTGCGGCAAAAAAATATTTCTGTCTCGAAGCAACTTTTTACTTTAAGTTACTTTCCACGTTTTTTCTCTATAAGCTGGTACTTTTTAATCTTCAATTGCTTCTGTTTTCACTTAAATATACACTTTATTAACAATCACAATGATTATTCATTTCATTCAGCTGTTTGTTTGTTTGTTTTTTGCTCTTTTGACACTGACATTGTTTTCATTCAATTTGCTTTTGACGTTTAAGAAAGGGACGTCAGAAACAAATTGAATAATAAAATTGCAGAAATTTGCACAAATCTTATGGAATAATCATTATGATTGTTAATGAAGTGAATATTGAAGTGAAAACAGCAACTATTGAAGGGTAAAAAGTAACAAATTATAAAGAATAAATCTGAAAAAGTATGTTAAAGCAATAAAAGCAGTTGTCCGCCAAAAATTGAAAAAATGTGTGAGAATAAAAAGTAAAAATGTATGTAGAGAAAACTTTTCAACTTATTTGCTTCCAAACAAAAATATTTTTTTGCCACAACGCGAGTTTCACTTTTATTTTTTGTATAGAATCTTAATAGGTATATTGTTAACTTTTTAGTATTCCAAAAAAGTGTTTGGATACTCTTTAGTTCTGGAAATTTATTTTTTTATAATTCGCTTTAATATAAACTTATTACGAGATATTCGCAACAAAAACAATTTTTGCCACAACTACGCGATTCTCATTTTTTAAGTTTTATTTTTTGTACACAATCATATTATTATGTTAACTATTTAATATTCCAAAACGTGGTTTGGGTATTCCTTCTTAGTTCCGGAACTTTTTTTTGTTAAAATTGGTTTTGTTATAAACTTTTTAGGAAATATTCGCGAAGAACGTATTTCCCGCCCTGCAAATTCGCCATTGTTTTCCTTCATATCATTCCGCTGTTTGTTTTTTTTTTGTTTTTTTTTGGGTTCATTTGACACTGACGTTGTCGTGAGGTCTATTGCTACAAAATAAACATCAAAAGATGGAAAAATGTTCTGTTATATTATAGACAGACAAATTAAATGCACAATTTTTAATACATTAAGTTCATCAATATAATGTTATCTTTCAGCGTTAGGAGCAGATCAAATTCAAAAGGTTCAGTCTGGGGCATTCAAATTCCAGCAGAACCGAGCGGCCATCGTATTTTTGAAAATCCAACACAAACGAGTAGTAGGATAGTTCGCTAAAAACTCGCAATACACCACCTCCTATCCCAACAATATGTGAATACACACTGATGACTCAATTTCCTCCCAACCACTCGATTTCCAGTATTTTGAAGTTTCCAAGGAAACAGATCAACACTTCAACTTCGACTTTGAGAACCATGACGTACGTTTTAGAACCAATGCTTTTTAATGGGATGGAACACATTAGCACCTCAACCTCAACTTCGAATTTAATTTTAACTTTTTAATATTTCAAAAAATTCCCAAAACGTGGCCATTGTTTTCCTTCATTTCATTCTGCTGTTGGTTTTTTTTGTGTTCATTTGACACTAACGTTATCGTGAGGTACTTTATTATGTAGGATTCTGTAAAAAACGAAATGAAAAACAATTACGCTTTGCAGCAAATCGTTCATGCACACGAAAGCTTTGAACGTTTTCGCCCAGAACATTTTCATACATTTGAAAGATTTCAATGAAATCTCAAAATTCATATGCAATCGTCCGATGGGCAAACACACCTTTCGAAACAATCATCACTTTTCACACATGATCGTATCGAGAACTTGGTTTATTGGGGGGTTTCGATCTCTGTCATTAACATTGTATTTTGCAGTATAATGGACATTTAAGTTATAATTAAGTTGTATACCCTTGTGGAAAAATTTATTTAACGGAAAACAATGGGCTTAGGTATATTTATAATTTTTTGTAACATTTTCGAGAGGTTTGAGCACCTATTTCTGCGCCTATCTAAGTACGCCGCCACTCAATAGGACAGTTCCAATTAAGGATGCCTCAGAGATTTTCCTCCGCTGCCGCAGCACAGATTTTTTGAAGTTATACATCTTTTCGCACATTGATAGTAAAATCTTAATTGTAACTGAAGCATAGATATTGGAACCTACATACTTCGTAAATATCGGATTTCGGAAGCCAATTAGTTCATCGCTATTTGCCGGAATTTCGAATTCTCGTACTACCGCTGTCGCGATTTGTCGGATCTCGGAACCAACATGCTTCCGTTATCGAAATGAAATGAATTTTGTTAAATTAACCGGGATTGGATATGGAAATTAATAGAATAAAGTCCGTATATATTATATTGATTGTATTGATAAGTATTGAAAGGTATACTAAATAGTCTAATAAATAGTATTATATCAAGTTTGAAAGATCTTAAAAAGGCTTATACAAGGACATTCACATTTTTCAATTAACCAATAAATATTGTTAGATTGTCTATTTATATTTGAGTTTACAAAGTGAAATTTTGAAATGCTCATTCATTTGAAAGTTATAAACAATAAATGTGGACCACTTTGCAAAAATCAGTTTATACTGAAACAGGTATCTTTCATTAAATTATCCGTGTGTTTCTTTATTCATTCGGAATATTCGGAATATTCCGAGTAAGCCATTTACGTTTCTTTATTCAATGGAATATTCCGGATAATCCATTTCGGTGTTTCTTTATTCATTCTGAAATAAATGGAATGCATTCTCTTTATTCCTAGAGAAAGGTGGAATAAAAGGAATATTCCCTCGTTTGACAGATGCACTTGATCAAAAAAAAAATAGAAGCAACAGCAAACAATCAAATGGGTGAATATTTATTGCAAATTTGTTGTCTTTTTTATATTTTTATGTGTGTTGTGCATGTTTTTTGAACTTGTACTAAATCCTTACTCGAAAGGACAACATATTTAATGTTTTACTTTTTTCCTTCGATTCAACATATTTAACATTTTTATTTTTTTTTTTGCGGGGTGTGTGAGACATTCTGCACTGGAGCACTCAGACTCAATACTGGTCCATTGTACTACCAGGCAGACACACCACATTTTACTGTGAGAATTTACTCGTTTTCCTAAGAAAAACGAGAAGACGCTTCAATGGTAAGGAGCTTAGGTTTACAGCACTAACCATATCCGCACCAAATACCTGCCACCTGATACGAGCAAAAGCAGGACAATCACAGAGAAAATGTTCCGCAGTGTCGTCGCTTTCTTCACAGTCTTCGCAGTTGGTGGTATCGCTTAGGCCTAGCACCTTAAGGTGTTTGGCAAAATCGTAGTGTCCCGTAAGAACGCCAGTAGTCTGTCTGCAGTCTTTTCTGTTGAGAGACAACAAGAATGCCGCGGATTTCCTACAGACGTCGGGGAGAATTAGCTTAGTCTGTCTGCACCCTGGAGAGTCATGCTAACGTCGATTGTGTTCATAGGAAACCCAACCGTCAATGGAAGCCCTAACCGAGGACGCAGGCAGTCAAAACGCTGGTTCAGGTCCTGAGAAGTCCCCCTTTGAGCCCTGTCTAGCAAGTTCATCGGAGATCTCATTTCCCGTGATCCCGTTATGACCCGGGACCCAGACAAGTTTAAGTGAATTTAGCCTTCCGACCGAATTCAGAGATATCTTGCAGTCACGTACTATTTTGGAGGTAGTTAAGGGTTTGAGTAAGGCCTTAAGCGCAGCCTGACTGTCGCTACAGTCGCAGATACCTCCACCTGTTCCTCATAACATAGTCCATGGCCATGTTTGGAAGACTGACGCATATTTGCCTAACGGAAAGAAAAGTCTAACGTTATCGCTCTCCACGAAGACACCAGCACCAGATCCTTGATCGGTTTTGGAGCCATCCGTGAAGATTCGACTGCATTCCCTTCCAGGTTCAGAGTCCGGCCAGAGCCAGTCCTGAACGCGAGGAAAGCCGACTTCGTAGTTGCGCTTTAGCCAAAGTTCCGGTGTCATCGCATCAGACGGCATATCCATAGGACAGGAGTCGAAGGACAACCGTTGCGCAAGTTCATCAAAACTCCAGTGCGAATTATACCAAAAACCACCTCTTCTTAGATGTGAGATAGCTTTGATTGTACAGCCCATGATGTAAACATCAAGGGGCTGGAGGTTCAATAGTGCATCTAGGCCGGAGCCAGGCGTGCTGGGGAAGGCCCCCGTGCAGCCGAGACATACCTGCCTTTGAAGTTTGGCAAAAGCAGCAGTAACTTATTTACGTGAAAGTTTATTCCACCAAACAACCGATGCGTATGTTATAAATGGTCTTATCATAGCCGTATAAATCCATAGGACTCTTTTCGGTGATAAGCCCCATGTCTTGCCAAATAAGCCTTTGCACTGCCAGAAAACAGACAGCGCCTTGGCAGTCTTCAGCTCAACATGCTTAGACCAAAGAAGTTTGCTATCCAGGATAACTCCTCCGTCAAGGGCCGCATGCGCCTTGGCGCATACAGTCACTAGGCATGATCCAACAGAAAGCACGGCAACATCATCCGCGTACGCCTGAGCATATATATTAGAACTGTTGAGTGCGTTCAACAGAGAGTCGACCAGCATACACCACAGCAGTGGAGATAGAATGCCGCCTTGCGGGCAGTCTCTGTTTACCCCCGCCATAACATAGCGGCCACAATCCGCATCCGCAACCAACGTTCTATTCATTAGCATTGCTTTAATCCACAACATCAATCTTTCGTCTACGCCGTGTTGTCTGGCGGAGCTGTACATGCTATCAAAAGTCGCATTGTCAAAAGCACCCTCAATATCGATGAAAATGCCCATCGCGTATTCTTTTCTTATTTAACATAATAACAACACGAGAATGTAATGTTATTCATAAAAATAATAACAATATCTTAGTAATAAATAATATATTATGCTTTATCTGAGCGAAAGTTGTATATTACTGTATTGGGTACTTCGTTAAGAAACGCAGCTGTGGAGACTTAAATAGGCACAAGTCGTTTTCCGCTATGTATTGTTTTGGTTGTCGAAAATATTGATAGCTTTAAAATGTTCAGTCAATCACAAATTCGTCACTGACAAATAAATTTAGAGAATTCATTCGCTGTTTTGGTTTGTAAAACAACATTTTTAAAACGAAATGTGAGTAGAATTGCATTTTTGGAAAATAAAATAATATGTATTGAATAGATACAATCACTGGAACTTCACTTCCATAAAACTTATGAACAAAAAGCAGTCACAAAAGCATGAGCTTAAACAAAACAACTAACAACAAAATAAAATTAAATTTTAATACGTTTTCCCAATAGTAGTACTCCGCTGATTAATTAAATAATCAAAATATTAATTGAATAATCAAATTATTTGCGCTATAAAATTAAGAAGGAGTATCTAAACACTATTTTTGAACAGTAAAACGTAAAAAATATTGTAGAATTGTGTACGAGAAAGAAAAATGAACTTTTGGCAAAAATGTATTTTTTTTGGAAACAAATTAGGTTGAACAAATTTGCTATATACATATTCTTAATACTACTATGTACAAACGAACAAAACCAATTAATTAATAACAAAATTGTGCAAAAAAAAATAAAAATGCCTTTAAATTGCTGCATCAGGAGCTGCACAAGTCATTTTGGTCAACATGTTCCCTGTTTTTATATATTTTTTTTTGCCCTGACATACTTTCTCAGGTTTTTCCTCAATAAAGGAGAAAATTTCCCTTTGATTTCACCTAAATATACACTTTTTTTTTTAAATTATTAAATATTCAATTTCTTAAGATGCTAGTTGGAACATTCAATTTAATGTTTTTTAAATGTAATTCAATGCCATAAGTGAATAATACATTTTCAGTAGAATAAAATAATTTTACTAACATTCAAGAGATAGAATATAGTAATCATTCTGTAGCACAAGAGTGACTAGTGACGAATGATTCTCCAATTTAATTCTATATGTAATTTGTAATTTGCTTTGTTATGTGGGGTAAGATCAATAATAAAATAAATAAATAGATGAAAACAATGCATTTTCTTAACATAGAGTAAATGGTAAATAGTAACAAAAGAACAAGAAATATTGCTTTACAAACATTTTAGATATACTACTTGGTTAACAATTTAGATAGCTGTATATATAAATGTTTTAATTGCAGAACTATCCATACTAAAAAGAAAATTTTTAACTTCGCTGAAAAATAAATTGGATTGTGCAGTTAATCTAATTTCGATTGGTAACTTATTAAAAAGCCTTGGTGCTGCCGCAGTATACGATCTCAAACAACAAGTTTTACTAGAAAGTGGAATGTTCACGATTGCCATATTATTTATTCTTAATCTGTATGTATTTGAGCTTCTTAAAATAGCGCTGTAGCCACTTCGCATGAAAAAAACTTTAGGAACCTTAAATACGTAAAGATGTTTTACCGGAAATATACGTAGGCTAACAAACTGTGGCCAACTCCTGGCTAGTCGATTTTCTTTACAAATTATTCTAATAACGTGTTTTTGGGCAATATTTAATATATCAATGGTGTTATTATAAGTTCCACCCCAACTAGCAATACCGTATTGCAGCTTAGAATGAACAAGGCCGTAATAGAACATTAATAGATTTTTTTTTGAACAATGAGCTCTTAAGAGATACATTTTGCGAGTGGCAGATAACATATATTTTTTTAATTCTTGCACGTGTGCTTTCCAAGACAAGTTGTTATCTAGACCAAGATACTTATAACTCCTAACACCTTCTATTTTAAAACAATTTGAACTGCACACTGAATCTTTGTGGAAATTGTTGTTGTCACACATATGAAGAGATAAAGACAATTTCGTGCATGAGCTAGAGTGGAAGTTGTGATGCTATCGCACAATCAAGTGGGCAAGGACCCCTTAAGTTGCATATCATAAGCTTTGTTTTATTGCTAATAAGCAGCTCATGTTTCGCAAACCACTGTCGAAGAATACTTAGATCCATATGAAGTTTGACTACTGAGTCAAAAATACTTTTATTACTATATGTCAATGCCATATCGTCAGCAAAAGCCGTAATACGGCTACTGAAGTTTTGGTAAACATTGAATTAACATATATTAAAAATAGGATTGGTCCCAAAACTGAACCTCGCGGTACACTAATTGTGATTTTTAACTGGCTGCTGAAGATTCCTTCATGTTTTACTCGTTGAGTCCTCTCTGATAGGTACGATGAAAACCACTTATGAATCATACCTCTTAATCTAGCCTTATACAGTTTATTCAAAAGTATACTGTGATTGATCATATCAAAAGATTTAGTCATATCTATGAAGAGTACTAAACTAGAATTATTACTGTTAAAGCTCTCATAAATTTCACTACACAACTTGAGAATAGCTTCTTCAGTAGATCTACCTTCGCGGAACTCGAATTGTTCGTTTCTAGAAAACTTGTTTTTATTTAGAAAAGATACTATACGTGTTTTTATCAGTTTTTCAAACAATTTACAAAACGTTGGGAGTATAGAGATGGGCCTATAATTGGTAATTGAACTTCGATTTCCCTTTTTAAACAGAGCAATGACTTCAGCACATTTTAAGGACGAAGGGAAAGAACCACAGCTAACACTTAAGTTGAACAAGTGACTTAATATACCAACAATAAATAAAGAAATACGTTTTAGCAAACAGTTGGTTATACCATCGGACGCACAAGAATTTTTGTTATTAAGAGACATTATACATTTGTGAATTTCAATTGGTGTGAAAGGTTGAAAAACAAAACTGTTATCTTGATTAGCGTCTTCGACTAAATCTGCATACATGTTACAGTTGCAATTGTTTTTAGGGGGATCTGGCTTCGATTCTGTTGCGACAGTTAAGGATATTATTGACTACTCTCCATTCATTTTTCACATTACCTTCACATCTTTGAAGTTTATGTGCGTAATATTTATCCCGACTTAATTCCACTTGGATTTTTACCTCTTCACTTAATTTAAGATAATATTTCTTCAAATTTTGGTTACCAGGATGGCGTTTGATTACTTTCTCAATGCGTTTTTTTTTTGTTTATTTTTGTAAGCAACCCTTTGTTAATCCATGGCCTAAGACGTTTCAGACGTGAATTATCTTGTTTTTCAGTATTGGTGCAATTTGCAATATGAGTTTTAAGAATATTTAAAAATAAATCGTAGGCTACTGACGCATTACCTACTTTCCGCGTAAGCAGACTCCCAGAATTCAAACATTAAGTACTCCACTAGTTTGTTAAAATCAATTTTGCAGTTTTCCTTAAAAGGACATTACTTGATAGAACGGTTTCTATATTTAGATTGGTCATGCAATGATCAGTAATTTTATAGTCAAGTACTTCACCAGATAATTTATGTGCTGATTGCGAGACCAATCTTACAAAAATGTGATCAATGCATGTTTGTGTTTTTTCCATGATTCGTGTGGGTTCCATAATAAGACATTTTAAGTCAAATGATGACATTAAAACAAGATAATTGTCCGAGTCATTATTATTTTGCAATATGTCTATGTTTATATCTCCTACAACCAATAAATTTCGTGTCTTTATGTCTTTCAGTAAGTCACTTAATTGGCTTATGAAAACCTTTTTGCTTGAGTTATTTTCATGCAGACGGTATATACTCGTACATAAAATAGTAAAATTTTCGTTACAAATGCGACAGCCAATTTTTAAAATATCCGCGCTCATCAGACTAAGTTTTACCACTGTACAATCGCTTTCGTATTCTTTTTTAATGTATACTACGACACCACCTGCGCTATATGAATTATTGCAATTGGGATAGGGTTCATAACCGGGTATATTATAGTTGGATAGTTCATAATCATACAACCAAATCTCAGTGAGTACAATAAACATAGCATTGAAATTATAAGCGTTTAAATGAGCTAGAAATAAATTAACATTTTTTCTCATACTACGTATATTTTGATGAATGAGTAGTGTAGACATAAGTAGAGCAGCATAATTTTTTGCGATAGTTGAGTTATTTTGTGTCATTTAAATTAACAATCGCAATAATTTTTCATACAATTTCTGCAAATTACTGAAATTGTATGCTTCAATTTTTTCTTGACGTTTAAGAAAGAAATGCGGCACGTGCTCTATCGCATTTTGCTTGTCAGTGTTCACAATGGATGAATAATTTGTTAATTGACATTCATAGTACCACAATATCGATCGATTAATAAATTTTGTCGCTTATCAATAATTGATTTTTGACAACGATAATAAGGGTGCAAGATTTCCGCTTAGAAAAAGTTTAATGTAATTTGTATTACTAAGATATCGTTATTATTATTGTTTTTGTGAACTTAAATTATATTTTCGTAATGTTTCTCATATTTGTTTTATTACATATGTTTTTATATTAGTGCTGCAGTAGAGTATTACCTAACATGTGAGTTCAGTAATAGAAAAAATATATTAATTGTAAGTAGTAAATGTTGTACTTGTTCTTGAACTAAGTGGCAGCGCTGGTCAATAGACAAATGGCTGTCATTCTATTCGGTCCATTTTTGTTTCTTTATTCATTCCATGCTGGATATTCCGGATAAAAAAATCGAATATTCTGTCTTTTCTATTCCTTATCCGGAAAAAATAAAGAAATACACGGTATATGTGGTATGTGAGTGTATGAGGCGTATCAACTTCATTATAAAAACAGTGACAACAAAAACTTCCCCAAACTGTGCTCATGTTCTATAACTCATGCGATAACTCCTCGCATCAAATTCTTTGGAACACAAAATTCAACCGTTTGTCGCATCTGGAAAATAATGTGGTTCTGTAATTTCAGCGATGAAATATCATAAAAAAGATCAAAACTTTAACTTCCACTTTGACAGGAGCGAGAACTTCAGCGTATGAAGTCGAATCGAACACATTGAAAAATGCAACTTATAGGGCGAAACAAAAAAATGGTTGTAAAGAAAAGAGAAAATTGTGTCAAAATACAAGCGAGATAGAAAATTCGCTTAAAATACAAGCATTTGCATGTTGGGAAAACTGAAAACATCGCCGCAAAGTTGGTGTGATTTCCACTTTAACTTTTAATTTAGGATTTAGTCTAACGTTGAATTCGAAGTTGAGGTTGAGGTGCTAATGTGTTCCATCCCATTAAAAAACATTGGTTCTAAAACGTGCGTCATGGTTGTCAAAGTCGAGGTTGAAGTGTTGATCTGTTTCCTTGGAAACTTCAAAATACTGGAAATCGAGTGGTAGGGAGGAAATTGAGTCATCAGTGTGTATTCACATATTGTTGGGATAGGAGGTGGTGTATTGCGAGTTTTTAGCAGACTATCCTACTACTCGTTTGTGTTGGATTTTCAAAAATACGATGGCCGCTCGGTTCTGCTGTAATTTGAATGCCCCAGACTGAACCTTTTGAATTTGATCTGCTCCTAACGCTGAAAGATAACATTATATTGATGAACTTAATGTATTAAAAATTGTGCATTTAATTTGTCTGTCTATAATATAACAGAACATTTTGCCATCTTTTGCTGTTTATTTTTGTAGCAATAGACCTCACGACAACGTCAGTGTCAAATGAACACAAAAAAAAACAAAAAAAAGACAAACAGCGGAATGATATGAATGAAAACAATGGCGAATTTGCATGGCGGGAAATACGTTCCTCGCGAATATTTCCTAAAAAGTTTATAACAAAACCAATTTTAACAAAAAAAAAGTTCCGGAACTAAGAAGGAATACCCAAACCACGTTTTGGAATTTTAAATAGTTAACATAATAATATGATTGTGTACAAAAAATAAAACTGAAAAAGTGAGAATAGTGTAGTTGTGCCAATAAATGTTTTTGTTGCGAATATTTCGTAATAAGTTTATATTAAAGCTAATTATAACAAAAACAAATTTCCAGAACTAAGAAGGAGTATCCAAACAATATTTTGGAATACTAAAAAGTTAACAACTTATTAGGATTCTGTACAAAAAAAAAAATTAAACCCTGACAATCGCGTTTTGGCAAAAAGATATTTTTGTTTGGGAGCAAATAAGTTGAAAAGTTTTCTAAACGTAGATTATTCACAAACATTTTTCAATTTTTGGCGAACATGTTCACTGTTTTTATTGCTTTTTTTGCTTTAACATACTTTCTCACGTTTTTTCTCTATAATTCGGTACCTTTTACTCTCCAATAGCTTCTGTTTTCATTTAAATATACATTTTATTAACACTCACGATGATTTTCCTATACGATTTGTGCAAATTTCTGCAATTTTATCATTCATTTTACATTTGACGTTAAAGAAAGGGACTCGGCACTTCAGAAAGAGATAGCCTGGTGAAAAGGTCTATACAGTTCCGACAGTGTTCGTAAGCAATCTTTTTTAATAAAATGATTTTTATTGAAAAAATTAACATGAATGCTAATCATATAACAGTGAAGTACTCACGTGTGTTTCATAAATAAATCGAAGCGCTCTGAGCTTAGAGCATACTCGACGTGCTCAAGTTCTGCTCAGTGCTCCGCTCAGAGTTTAGTGGTAGAATCAAATCAACACTTCAACTTCGATTTCAACTTTGACGCTGTTTTAGAACCCATGCTTTTTTTAATGGGATGGAACACATTAGAACTTTAACCTCATTTTCAACTTGAGACTTCAGATCTGTAGGTATCCTAAATTCAAACTTGAAGTGCAAATCCCAGCAACCTTGTGGCGATGTTTTCTCAAAATGCGAATGCTTATATTTTGATCGAATTGTCTCGCTTGCTTGTAATTTGTATTAATGTTCTCTTTTGTTTACAACCATTTTTTGTTTGGCTCTCTAAGTTGCATTTTTCAATCTGTTTAACTTGACTTGACAAGCTGAAGTTCTCGCTCCTGTTGAAGTTGAAATTGCAGTGGAAGCGTTGATCCGTTTCTACAAAAGAAAATCACTTCTGTCACCGCCAAATTACTCCACCAGCGAACAAACCCATAGAACAAAAAAAGCAACAAATATACGTCAACTTAAATCCCCACATCTTACTGCAGAACGTCGTTTTCTCCTTGCAAAATAACTGCATTTAATTTTCTGACAGGTTTTACTTTAAAGCCCAGTATCCTGCTCGCGCTAAAATTTAGCAGCAGTAATTCTCTCCACAGCGCAGATAAATGGCTGCTAAATTTGTGACACAGGAAATAGGTGGGAGAAAAACCATATGTTCTTGACAAATGTCAGTAAATATTTATGTGTAAAATTTTTGATTAAAAGAAAAGGAAATATTAAAAAGTACAATGAATAACCAAAACATTGAAGAGGATGTAATAATAAGCGCAGCAGCTCAAATAACTGCTATAGTAGCAAGAAGAAGGCGGACTTTTCCTTCTATTCGCGTAAATCCCTATTTGCAAGAACGGAAAACAAAAGGCCGATTTGTAAAAGACGTTAGATTATTTTGAATTTAAAAAAAAAAACAATTTGCCACAACATTTTTATTTATCCATAGTTCTTGGATTTGGTAGCCAACCCCAATTTGTTTAAAGAGAACTTCGATATGGATCCTGAGATTTTCCAAAATCTCTGCACAATGGTGGAGCCCTTATTATTACCTAAAAGAAACTCGAGGCCAAATGAAAGCATAAGTCCTCTTGAAAAATTTGCTATCGTGATAGAGTATGTATAAATGAATTAGTATCTCAAATGCACGACTAAATGACTTGTTTATAGATATCTTGCTAGTGGTACAATGCAAAGACATTTGGCATCTGTCTATAGGATAAGCAAGCAGTATTTTGGGAGATTAATTGATGAAGTTTGCTCTGCAATATCCCAAGTATTGAGCACTGAAATTTCCACATTAAGCAATACCGAATTTATAAGAATTGCAAACGAATTCAATGCTATGTGGAATTTGCCAAACTGCTTGGGTGCTATCGATGATAAACACGTTGCCATAAAGTGTCCGAAAAATGCTGGAAGCTTATTTTACAATTATAAGGTATAGGTATTAATGAGTACAAATGCCTAATGTTTTGTCTACAAAACGCTTTTTCGTTTTTTTTAGGGATTCCACAGTATTGTGTTGATGGCAATATCAGATGCAAATTACGCATTTACATATATTGATGTTGGTACATATGGATCTGAGGGTGATGCAAATGTGTTCAGTGCATCTAAGCTCGGGAGGAAAATTCTCGAAGACAATATGGAATTTCCAGAGGATATGGAGGTTGGACCAGATAAGCTTCGGTATTTTTTTGTAGCAGATGATGCATTTCCTCTTAAAAACATAGGGACGGGCTACAGTCCGCTTGGGCGAACTGTTGGATACCCTATTCTTATTCCTATCCCTCATAAGTGGGCGTGACAAAAGTCTAAGTATGGTTGAATTGTTAAGAACGCTCTACATATTTTGTTATATAACATTTAAAAGATTTTATCAAAAAAAAAACCCTCCCTAGCTCAAACTTGGGTGTTTCAATAAAATTGTTTTATTTAATTGTGGGCGTGTCAGTAGGCGGATTTAAAAAAAATTAACACATGAGAATAAAGGGCCCCTAGAGAGTATATATTATAAATTTCAGCTCCCTAGCTCAAACTTCGAATTTTCAAAAAAAAAAAAAATAATTGTGGGCGTGTCAGTGGGCGGATTTTGAAAATATTAACACATGAGCATAAAGGGCCCATAGAGAGTATATATTATAAATTTCAGCTCCCTAGCTCAAACTTTGGATTTTCAAAAAAAAAATATTTATTTGTGTGTCAGTGGGCGGATTTTGAAATTTTTTTATTCCGAGCAGTTTTAGGAGTCATAGATCATACATAAAAAATTTCAGCTTTCTAGCTCAAAATTCGATTTTTCCAAAATTTTGTGGGCGGATTTCAAAAATTCGTAAATTTTCAGCTCTCTAGGTCCAGTTTAAAGGCTTAATTTTTGTCGACGGACGGACGGACGGACGGATGGACATGGCCAGATCGACATTACTATCGATGCTGATCATAAATATAGTAACTTTTAGGGGTCTACGGGCAATATTAAGGTATGTTACAAACTATGCGTCAAAATTAATATAGGTACCCTTAGAATAGTGTATAAAAAGGATATTGAAGCCATTTGCACCCAGAAAACCAAAGAAACTGGAGAATGATGAACGAATCGCTAACTACAGGATAAGCAGAGCAAGACGTTGTGTGGAAAACGCATTTAAAATTTATGTTCCAAATGGATCTGCTTAGGCAGAACAATGTTTTGTAACCCAGACAAGGCTCAGAAAATTGTGACCACTTGCTGTTACCTTCACAATTTCTTATTGCGAACCAGTAACGCTTCTTATTGTCCGCCGCGATTCGCTGATTATTATGACAGTACCGGAAGCTTAGTCAGAGGCGAGTGAAGAAAAACTGTCGCGGAATCCGCATTATGTAACTGGATACTTCCATCGAATGCAGGAAGACAAAGCAATGACGGAAAATGCACTAGAAATAAAATTAAAGAGTTTGTAAACTCGCCTATTGGATCTATTCCATGGCAGCAGAAAGCTGCATTTTTTGAATAAAAAAACAATGTCTAAAATGTTTGGATCTATTTTTTTTTTAATTTCCGCATCTCTACCAATGCCTGCTGGTGAAACGAAAGGCTTAACTCATCAACAACTTCTTCTGGGAGCTGCTTCAATATCCCGTCTAGGTTGGCAAAAAGGCTAACATAAATCCAAAATTGTTAATCAAATTTGTAAATTTAAAATCCCTGATTTTGACGAAACTAAGATGGTCAAAATTTCCAACGAATATAATATTCAATAGAATCTACCCAACTGCGTATGAGCAATCGATGGGAAACATGTGGCAATCAAGTGTCCGCCAAATGCAGGAAGCATGTTTTACAATTACAAAGTAAGTCTGCTAAATGAACCATCGTAACATTCAGTCAGAGCAGTGCACTGACATAAAAATATTTGTGTTTCTTTTTCAGCTCAGAGCGCGATCGGAGCGCGCTCCATGAGCTCTGAGTAAACTGACCGGGTTGTTGGAGTACGAAGCTGTCAAGCTGATCGCGGCAAGAAACAGACTGAAAGGAGGGAAAACAAAAAGTAAAGCTTTTGGGGGTTGTTCATCTGGCGATTAATGAAATACATTTCAATAAAATGATTTTTATTATTTTATAATAAACGTGATTGCTAATCATATGACAGTGAAGTGCCCAAGTGTGTTTCATAAGATCTTTGTCCTTTATTGTTAATAATGTAAGATATTGTTGCATGTTTGCTCAAACTGTGTCATTCAAATCAATTAGTTAACTTGTGGCGCCATCTAGTACAAAGTAGCCATATTACCGGTTTTGGCACCATTTGAATAGCAGTTTGAGTAGCTGTGGAATAACTAGTACATACATAATTAGATTGTTCTCGAACCTTCTAAACGAACCTTCTCTACGAATCTGGAAATTTCGAGAGGTGTCACTAGGAGATATAAATAGATGTCGCAGGAGCACCCAAGACATTCGAGTTGTGAACGGCGATAAAGAAGGGCGATAGATGACAGTAGTGAAAAGTATAGAGAATATTGAATAAGAGAAAAGTGATTAATTGTGAAAGTGAATTGTTGAATTAAATAAGTGAATTATTAGAATAATAATCAAGAAGTAAAAGACATTGAAAGAGAGTTAATAAAGATTAATTAAATAGAATTACGTTTTATCTTTTCGAATCCTAGCCGGGATGTAACAATATCAAAAGATTGGTTTACTGCCTCCTCTTAAGAGAAGATTTAACTATTTGGTTATTTTCGCTCGTGATATTATTTGTAGTCATATTAATTGCCCTTCGTTATTGTTTTTATTAAATATTTATGCACCTTCTAGTTCTCTCAGACCTAAACAAAATATTTTTTTTACTGATTAGACACACTACGATTTACGGACAAAATAACCCAATACTTCAAACTGTTTTAATAAAATCGAACATTTTATTGATTTTAACACGAGCAGACTTAATTATAAAACCGTAATTTTAAACTAGGTACCTAAAAAGTTCATAATACCTATAATGTTAATAGAATTTTGTCATTTATAAATTATTTTTTGGTTTTGCCATTTATATATTTTATAAACATTTATACCTCATATTTAATTTAATTTTTGGTAGTAAGTCTATGAAAGTCTTGTACTTGACAGATTCAATAAATAAATAAATAAATATGGCGTTAAATGTAGTTCAATTTAATAAAATGATTTTTATTGAAAAAATTTAACATGATTGCTAATCATATAACAGTGAAGTACTTAAGTGTGTTTCATAAATAAATCGAAGCTTTCTGAGCTTAGAACATACTCGACGTGCTCAAGTTCTACTCAGTGTCAAAGTTTATTGGTAGAATAGAGATTCTCATTAGACTGTCAAATTTGTTGTTTTTTTTTTTTGTTTTTCCCCTGACAAATGTCAGGACACCAATGGAGGGTAAACAAACCAAATCATTTAGCAGTAATAGGCGGGACATTTGCAGGATAATCGAAAAAATTTACAATTAAAAATAAAATAATGGTGTTAAATTGTTGTATGGTGGGTTGCCATAAGCACGCTGCACGTGACTTTGATGTTTGATTTTTCCGATTGCCAGCAATAAGAACAAACAACAAACTACTTCAAGATCTTTCAGCCGAGAGAAGAACGGCATGGAAAAATGCAATCAAAAGAAAGGATTTAAAAGAAAGTTCACTGAAATATATCCGAATATGTTCAGAACATTTTGTCACTGGTGTGTATTAAATTGTGAAAAAGAAAAGAAAGTTAAGTGTTGTAAATTATTACAGGTGCTCCGGCACATCTGAAAAATCAGCTGCATCCCGACTGGGTTCCAAATGGGATATACCCAACCTTCAAATTCGAATGCAAGCGTTAAACGCTTTCAAAGAACCGAAAACCGGCAGAAAAAAACCGGTCATATTTAACAGCAACCCTCTCATTGCCAGTACCCAAAAAGTGTTACCTGAAACCACTGCTATAATTGAATTCAATGAAACAACAGAATTAAGTGAATTGGATGTACTTAAGCTCGAAAACAAACAAAAAGACGAACTCATTCAACAGCTTGAGGCCAACTTAAAAGCAGTATGTATTTGGATTAATTTGTTGAAACTATTTTTATGTTGAGAATGTGTTTATTATTTGCCCTGCAGGTAACTGATGACTACCGAGTGCAACTACAACAATTTGAGGGCAAATTAAAATCAGTATGTATTTGGATTAATTTGTTGAAACTATATGTTAAGAATGTGTTTATTATTTGCCCTGCAGGTAACTGATGACTACCCAGTGCAACTACAACAACTTGAGGGCAACTTAAAAGCAGTATGAATTCAGTTTTAACTTTTATTAATTTTTGAATTGTTTTTATTTTTTTTTTCTGCAGGTACATGATTACTACGAAGAGAAACTAAGGAAAAAGCCCATTGCTATACAAAAAACACGGAACTGCTACGCGTTAAGGGGATGAGTACTGATGACTTTAAAAATAATGATACTAAAGTTCTGTATTTCACAGGTCTTCCCAGTTTCACTGTGCTTAATCATCTATTTGATCATCTGAAAGAGGATTTAACATCAAGTGTGAAGAAGAATATAAAAAAATTTGATGCTTTCATGATGACTCTTCTTAAGCTAAGACTGGATTTGCCATTTACCTATCTCTCATATAAATACTGTGTTTGTTTGAATACTATATCTATATATAAGGGTTACTACATCCGCGTATGTAGCTGGATTAGTCTCCTTCTTCGGAACTTTTTGTACCTTTTTATTCCACTTTATTTGTTGCATGATACTTGCATTTTCGATTTACATGAAGGCACTTTTCAGTATACCCTAACGTCCGTAATCGAAACCTAAAGGAAAGCCAAATAAAAATAATTTTCAAACACATTCCAATTGTTTTAAATTTTATTTTTTATTATGTGTTTGTAATTTTTGTATTGTGTATGTAAATTGTAAATTTGGATTTTTGTAATATTAACGAGATTTTCCGGTTGGCAATTTGTCGCAAGCGCGACTAATGCGAAAAGAGTTGCTGCAACGTGGCTACAGCATTCACCTAGTCCAGCAACACATGTGCAATGTCCTGTTTTAATGTACCCTGATTGATCAACGGCCACCCAAACTTGCAGAGCAGTCATGTTTAAAGCCTGTGAGTGCAGAACCTGTGTATACAATTAGTTTATTAGTTTTACCATTTACACTTTACAAATGTTTAAATAAGTGCGCGAGTAATGTGTTCCGTCTTATATACGGATAAATGGACTACAAAATTTATGGATATAGATACAAGAATAGAAGCTGTAACGAGATTTAGACTCACCTTTGACAAAACCAGAAATGTAGTGCCTTGCCAACAGCCAGCCAGCGTTTGCACCCATCCAGCTGCATACATCTTATCTGCGCTCAATGCCTTCACTGCTTCCAATTTCGCATCGGTGATAGTGTTCTTGGAATGCAGTAGGTAGTGAATAACTTTAATAAAGTCCGCATTAATTGGCAAACACTGCTCCGAATATTTTAAAATATACGGATCTGTGTTTGCAAACAAAGAACACTTTGCGATATAATTATTCCTGTTTACTGCATCCAATTTTTTTGCGTAAGATGATAGCTCCATTTTTGTAATTATGTTTTCTGCAAATAAATCGAGAAACTATTGATTATTAATAAAAAAAACTTACTTTTGTTTGCTGATTCCTATTATTTTCCCGCCTATCGCTGGTAATTATTTTGTTTGTTTACCCTCCACACTGTTGTTGTTTTTCGATTTGGCATCGATTTGACATCTGTCAACAAAGTGTGGATCCCTATCAAATCAACACTTTGTAGGCACGAGTGTGTGCACAGATAAATATCCACAGTAAAACAATTAGTTTAGTTAATATATTTCTTTATTGAATATTATAAACACGATAAAAACAATGAAGCGATTAACTCAAAGAACAAACACCATTTTTTTTTCTCTCCCGACCGTTCTTTCTGTCATGAATTTCTCGTTGTTGTTCGTTGCGACATCTATGATTAGTGTGTGGTTCCACGGAATGCTTCCTCGCGTAGCCACAGTATTTCGAGGTCGCCACATGACTCCCCCTCCAGTGACGAAGTCACGATGAACTGGCAAATGTTACTTTTTGTTTCACAGCTGTTTTATTTTTATCCAATTGATTTTTGTTTTTCAGATTCTTCAGTGAAGTTGGATTTTTGTTGACATCTGGATGAACGTCTGGGATAAAATCGACATAGATGTGAGCTGGTTTCAAACGGTCTACCGAAACATTTAATTTTCTGCCATCTGCATTAATTGTGAAGAGTCGATTACTGATTCGGTGGATTATTGGATGTGGACCTGTGTATGGTTGTTGCAGGGGTTTCTTCACAGCATCGCAGCGTAGGAACACGTGTGTACATTTGTTTAAATCTGGTGAAACAAACATTTTTTCTTTTGCATGGTTTGCAGTTGCTGTAGGACGGAATTTGCGCATCGCTTCTCGGTGTTTCTCAACGAAAATCTGTGGATCTAGAACAAAGTTATTATTCGTAAAGAACTCACCAGGAACTCTGAGATATGTTCCATAAAGCATCTCTGCTGCGGAGGCCTTGATGTCCTCTTTGTATGCCGTTCGCAATCCCAACAACACTGTCGGAAGAGCATCAGTCCAGTTCGTTTTTTCATGGCACATCAGGGCGGCTTTCAGTGAACGATGCCAACGTTCAACAAGTCCATTTGAGGCTGGGTGGTAGGGTGATGTTCGTATCCTCACCGTTCCAATCATGTTGATCAGTGCGTTGAACAGTGCAGACTCAAATTGAGTTCCCTGGTCGGTGGTTAATGTTGTTGGCGAACCGAAACGAGCAACCCAGTGCGTATAAAACGCCGTGGCCACTGTGTCCGCATACATGTCCTGTAGAGGTACTGCTTCCACCCATCTACTGAAGCGATCGATCATAGTTAGGCAATACCTATTGCCTTTGCAGAGTGGCAGCACAATGAGGTCTATGTGGACATGCTGGAAACGGTGCTCTGGAACTGCAATTGAATCCGGGATAAGCCTCGCATGTCGATGAACTTTGGATCGTTGGCATTGGATGCAAGTGCGTGACCACTCCAATGCGTCTTTCCTGATGTTTGGCCAAACGTACTTCTCTCTGAGTTGTCGACTGGTTGTTCTTCCGCTTGGATGAGAAAGACCATGGATGGATTCAAAGGCCTTCCGTCGCAGGGAAGCTGGTAGATATGGTCGAATCATATTGTCGGAAACATCGCAGTAAATTTTAATTTCAGGTTCCAAAGTGAGTTTCTTTAACTTGAGCGATGAATTTTGTTGCTTCAGGATTGATTGAAGTTCCACATCGAGTAGCTGAGATAAATGAAGTTCTCTCAGATCAAATTGGATTGGCATGGTTATCGAATTGAGTCGCGATAATGCATCTGCTACTGAGTTGTCGTCGCCGGGTAGGTAAACAATGTCCGTAGTATACTGCGATATGTAGTCTAATTGCCTTAGACGACGTTGCGGGGCCTTGTCCGAATTCTGCTGGAACGCATATATGAGCGGCTTGTGATCCGTTTGCACGACAAAGTGTCGACCGTCCAAGATGTGTTGGAAGAATCGGATAGCTAGGTATATTGCCAGCAACTCGCGATCATATGTGCTGTAGCGACTTTGTGCAGGTGACAGTTTGCATGAAAACAGTCCGATCGGTTGATATTGGTTATTTTGTTTTTGTTCCAATTTGGCACCAACTGCGATATCAGAAGCATCCGTTGTTAGGACAAGTGTAGACTTCGGATCGATGTGGTTGAGTAGTGTAGCATGCTTGATACTGTCCTTGCATACATCGAAAGCTTCTTCCGCCAAAGGAGTCCAGGGAACGGGTCGTTTGTCGTTTTTCTTGGAGTCCCTGATGAGTCCATTCAACGGTGCTTGAATATGGGCACAATTAGGGATGTATCGTCGGTAGTAGTTAACGACTCCAAGAAAACGACGTAGTTCCATGATGTTGGATGGCTTTGGATAGTTCGATATGGCCTCAACTCTGGCTTCAGGTGGTCTGCATCCGGCTTGGTTGATTGTATGTCCAAGGTACGTAACCTCAGACTTCCCAAAAATGCACTTCCTGATGTTGATGATAAGTCTATGTTCGTGGAGACGTTGTAGAACTATACGGACGTGTTGGCGATGTTCTTCCTCTGAGTCGGAGGCAATGAGGATGTCGTCAACGTAGCAAAAAACGAAATCTAGTCCACGTAGGACCATATCCATGTGCCTTTGGAAAGTCTGAGTTGCGTTTTTGAGTCCGAATGGCATGACTACAAACTCAAACAAACCAAAAGGCGTGGTCACCGCAGTTTTTTGGATGTCGTCAGGTGTCATCGGGATCTGGTAGTATGCCTTGTCTAGATCCAGTATCGAGAAGCAGTTTTTGTTGTTCAACTGTTCAGTAAAGTCCATGATGTGAGGAATAGGGTAGCTATCTGGTTGTGTTATGGAATTCAGACGACGGTAGTCACCGCAGCATCTCCAACCGCCAGTCTTTTTTTCAACAAGATGAATGGGGCTAGCCCAAGGACTGCTGGATAGACGGCAGTAACCCTTCTTTTGAAAATCCTCGAATTCAGCCTTGGCCTGTTTCAACTTGTCGCCGGAGAGTCGTCGTGGTCGTTCGGACACTGGTTGGCCCGTGGTTACGATGCAGTGTTGCACGATGTTGACTCCTGATTTTGGATCAGGTGCGTTGTTGTTGGCCAGAACGAATTCGTTGACGAGATTTATGTATGGTTCAGGACCACTGATAGTCAGAAGTTTTGACAAATCACTGGTATAAATCTCGCCTTGTACCGTTAATGATGTTGTTTTGTCTATGACACGTCTGGCTTTCAAGTCAATGACAAGTCCGTAGTGTGCGAGCAAGTCTGCGCCAATTATTGCTGTTTTAAAATCTGCAATAACGAACGGCCAAGTGATAGCTCGCCGGAGACCAAGGTTGAGTGTGAGGATCTTCTCGCCGTAGGTGTGAATCGGTGAGTTATTCGCTGCCAGGAGTGTTATTTCCCCTCTGTTGTTTTTGCAGTCCCTGGAACGAGGTAAGACACATATAGTTGATCCAGAGTCGAGCAAAAACTTTTGGTTTGTCTCCTTGTCGAAGATGTAGAGGCGGTGTTCCTTGTGGAATCTTTGACTGTTGCCGTCCGCCTCTGAGGACAACAGCTCACTTAGTTTTTTGCTTTGTAGCTGCATGGTTTCTTACACTTCCGGGCATCGCTGCCGAATTTCTCATGGAAGAAACACATTCCGTTAGGAGTTGATGCTCTTGAGAGCGATCTGTTATTCCTTGACTGTGGTCGAGACCTGCCATGGCTGTGACTGGTTTTCAGTGATTGCATAGCCGTCATTAGAGTTGACAGAGTGGACTCGATGGAATTTAGTCTTCTGTTCAGATCACTTTCAGCGTTGGTGGATTGTGGTATAGGGTCATCTTCATGAACATCAGTGGAGAAAACAGCGTGGGCGGATGTGTTATCAACGATTTTGTCTGCGATTTCAGACAACGCAGTGAGGTCGATTCCGTGACTGGCAGAAAGTATTCCACGCACATGAATGGGCATTCGTGCCATCCATAGAGTGGACAACATGTCGTCTGGAACATTTGAACTAGCCAGTCTTCGCATTTCCCTGAGGAGACTTGATGGACGTCTGTCGCCAAGTTCAAGGGTCGTCATCAATCTGTTCAGTTGCCTCTCCTTAGACTCGGTGAACCTAGATATGACTTGTTTTTTAAAAGCAATGTACTTATCTGTGTCCGGTGGTTTCTGCACTAAGTCTGATACCTCATTCAGCACTTCTGGGTCCAGTCCAGCGATGATGGCGTTGAATCGGCTGTTGTCGCTGATGATCCGATTATTGTGGAATTGCGCTTCCACCTGTACAAACCATAGCGCTGGATTAATTTTCCAGAACGGAGGAATCCTCAGGTTTTTGAGAGCATTGATTTCCTGGATCTCCGCATCGGATGGAGTTGGTGGTCCTGAGGAAACGCCTGCATTCGTCCTTGTGTTTTGTTCGCCTTGCATACTTATAAATATATGTATGTACAAGTGCAAGAGATAAAGTGCGTAGTTGGTTCGGCTGTTGCCAATTAAATAAATTTTTAATTGTTGTGGATCACGTCGGGGTCACCACTGTAGGCACGAGTGTGTGCACAGATAAATATCCACAGTAAAACAATTAGTTTATTTAATATATTTCTTTATTGAATATTATAAACACGATAAAAACAATGAAGCGACTAACTCGAAGAACAAACACCATTTTTTTTCTCTCCCGACCGTTCGTTCTGTCATGAATTTCTCGTTGTTGTTCGTTGCGACATCTATGATTAGTGTGTGGTTCCACGGAATGCTTCCTCGCGTAGCCACAGTATTTCGAGGTCGCCACAACTTCAACTTCGATTTCAACTTTGACAACCACGCCGCATGTTTTAGAACCCATGCTTTTTTAATGGGATGGAACACATTAGAACTTCAACCTCAATTTCAATTAAGACTTCAGATCTGTATCCTAAATTCAAACTTGGAATGCAAATCCCAACAACCTTGCGGCGATGTTTTCAGTTTTCCCAAAATGCAAATGCTTATATTTTGATCGAATTGTCTCTCTTGCTTGTAATTGTATTAATGTTCTCTTTTGTTTACAACCATTTTTTGTTTGGCTCTCTAAGTTGCATTTTTCAATCTGTTTAACTTGACTTGAAAGGCTGAAGTTCTCGCTCCTGTTGAAGTTGAAATTGCAGTGGAGGTGGATACGTTTCTACAAAAGAAAATCACTTCTTTCATCAAATTACTCCACCAGCGAACACACCCATAGAACAAAAAAAGCAACAAATATACGTCAACTTAAATCCCCATTCCCCACGTCTTTCTGCAGAACGTCGTTTTCTCTTTGCAAAATAACTGCATTTAATTTTCTGACAGGTTTAACTTTAATAAGTTAAATCAATAATATACAGAATGAAAGGCCCCACGGTAAGATAAGAAGCGGAACCCAAATTTTACATTGTACGTCCTCAAAATAGCATTCACCCGCATTCACACTGATTCTGCTATTTCATTTCCTTGTTCAGCAGTCGGCATTTTGAAAGTGATTAAGCAATTTTTCCCAGTTATTGTAAGTTGATTTTTATTTCAGAACTTTCCAGCACTGAAGAACGATAATGTTCTGCGGGCGGCTCGTGGCGATGCAGTGGACCGAGTTCCAGTCTGGGTGATGCGACAGGCCGGTCGTTATTTACCAGAGTTCCAGGAATTCCGTAAGAAGCATGAATTCTTCGAGATTTGTCGTACGCCGGAGTTGGCGTGTGAGGTTACCATGCAGCCGCTGAGGCGGTTCGATCTCGATGCTTCGATTATTTTCTCTGATATTCTGGTGATTCCGCAAGCATTTGGCATGACCGTTGAAATGAGATCGGGAGTAGGTCCAGTGTTTCCCGAGCCTTTAAATACGCCAGAAGATTTGAAGAAGTTGACAGCAGATGGAGCGGTGGGTAGATTGTCGTATGTTGGGGATGCGATCACGATGATGAGACACAAGTTGGAAGGGAAGGTGCCACTTATTGGGTTCACTGGGGCACCGTGGACTCTAATGGGCTACATGATCGAGGGCGGTGGTAGCAAAACTATGTCGAAGGCGAAGGGATGGCTCACTGACTATCCAGAGGATTCCAAGAAGCTTCTTTCGATGTTAACCAGTGCCATTGTGGACTATTTAGAAATGCAAGTCAAGGCTGGCGCGCAGATGCTGCAGGTCTTCGAATCCAGCGCAGAACATTTGCCTAAGGAGACGTTTATTGAGATAGCCTTGCCCTACATAAAGGCAATACGTGATACGCTTGTGGAAAGACTGAATTATCAGGGGATTCAGACAGTTCCTCTGGTTGGTAGATGAGCTTTCATGTGCTGAGCTTATGCTTATTTACCCGAAAATTCTAGGTGCTCTTCGCAAAGGGAGCTGCCCACTCGCTGAAGGAACAAGCCACCCTCGGCTACGACGTGATTGGCATTGACTGGACTGTTGATCCTATTGACGCTAGGCGAGAAGTGGGGCCGAATATTACCCTACAGGGCAACCTGGCCCCCGAAGATATGTACAAGAGTCCAGTAAGTTCGTTCACCTTACCTTTCGCATCAAAATGTATAGATTATTCATAATTTACAGGACGAGATCCGCTCCCTGACCAGAGAGATGGTGAAGAAGTTTGGAAAGACTCGTTACATTGCCAACCTTGGGCACGGAATCACTCCACAGACGCCCATTATAAGCATGGAAACTCTTGTCGAAACCGTTCACACGACATTTTAACAAGAGACACACATCAACATTGCCTTACTTTTTTATTTGGAAACTTTATTAAATAAATGACCAATATTATCTGGATTGATTCCCACATTCACCACTTTACGGTTCTCGTCTCACAGCTTGTCGTAAATGATCAGGGAAGTGCCTACAGAAACGAATATTGTACCCAGAATCACATCTGTAAGGCAAAAACGTTAAGACAGGTATGGAAAATCTTTTGACTCTCACTTCTCCTTGGAATCTTTTCTCCAATTAAATATCCTATAATGGCGGTAAATACAAAACTGAGCGAATTGGCAATTGGAACAGCCGCTGAAATGCTGGCGCTTTGGAGTGTGTACACATACAGCACGCTGCCGAGCTGATTTAAAATAAATGGTATCCAGTAGTTTAGTCGTGATCCGACAAAGCGGATTTCAAGAATAATGTTTTTGAATTTGGAGCCTGTTTCGATTTTTTCTATTCCCTGCGAACCGAGCCGAATAAAGGGATTTGTAGCACCCCAAAGAAAGCCTACAGCTACAAGCGATACTGATATAGAACTGATTAGTAAAGGTTTATTTTGTAAATAAATAAATCTTACGAATTATTAACATTCTTGATTGCTTTATATCTGCATATCGCACCCTCAGAACAATAGAGCGCTAAGTCAAAAAATGTCATTTTTGAGTTAATGATGAGGAAATTTCGCTGTCAAAATTTCCTTTATTTGAAGGGGCTTGTCGTTGCCAAGCTCAAAAAAATACGTGTGGTAGGGCAATTTATAAAAAATTATAATTAAATACGTTTTTACTTTTTCCCCGTTTGCCAATACTAAACAGAGCTAACACAAAATGTTTCCTTATTTTTCATCCAAATTCGAGAATTATTCAAGTGCAATAAGAATACAACTCAAAATCATTCTAAAAATCCAATTTTATTTTGAAGTTAACTCAAAAAAGTCCGTGCAATAGAGAAACATTTCCAAATGTGTCATTTTGAATTTAATTTCGTTCCAGTGCAACAGAGATACAATCTAAAATTGTTCAATTCTTTTAGTGCAACAGAGAATTAAACCGAAATATTTGCTTATGTCCCTTCGATTATTTCAGTGCAAAACAGCGATATTTCGACTTGCCGCTCTATTGCATTTAAATTTTTCTTAAAATTTTTAAGACTAACTAAAAATACTAATTTATTTATGTTAACTAAAATTCTTTAATAAAAACGTTTGCTGAAATTCAAAAGCTAATTGCATTTTCTTTTTGATTCAATTTGGTTAT
The DNA here is from genome assembly GCA_949715645.1 of Portevinia maculata. Taxonomy (NCBI): domain Eukaryota; kingdom Metazoa; phylum Arthropoda; class Insecta; order Diptera; family Syrphidae; genus Portevinia; species Portevinia maculata. The sequence continues at coordinate 151,904,370 of OX454525.1, read as the reverse complement.
TATCAATAGCAACTTGCTGGAAAAACCTACAAGGTAATGTATGTTTTCGAAATTTGATAGTACACGTATTTCAAAATGCTATTTTTTGAGTTATCGCTCTATTGTTCTGAGGGTGCGATATGTCTTTGCTGAATGCAAATAAATATACAAAATCTCAACTGTCAGACTTGGGACAGGCTCAGTAGATACCTCTTGAACAGTTCAAGCAGTGTTCAAATATACGATGATTATTTTTTTCTTCAGCATTTCAGATGGCGGTTGATTCGTGGCCAATGAAATGGAAATATTTTGTTTGCTGTGTTTGACCTTGACAGCTTGACAGAATGCTCTGGGCACGTTCAGAGCATGCTTGGCATGTTCGAAATTTGTTCTGTGCCATTGTTTGAAAGAAAAACGAAAATCACCGAATACAAAAGACTAATGGTAGAAACACATCAACACTTCAAAGTCGCCTTCAACTTTGACAACCACGTCGCACGTTTTAGAACCAATGCTTTTTAATGGGATGGAACACATTAGCACTTCAACCTCAATTTCACCTTCAACGTTAGACCTAAATCCTAAATTCAAAGTTGAAGTGCAAGTCCCACCTACCTTGAGGCGATGTTTTCAGTTTTCCCAACATGCAAATGCTTATATTTTGAGCGAATTTTTTCGCTTGTTTGTATTTTGACATAATTTTCTCTTTTCTTTACAACCATTCTTTGTTTCGCTCTTGAAGTTACATTTTTCATTGTGTTTGACTCAACTTTAAACGCTAAAGTTCTCGCTCTTGTCAAAGTTCAAGTCGAAGTTGAAGTGTTGATGTGTTTCTACCATAAAGGAGAATACTTTGAAACTGGTCGGAAGAGTTGAAATGAAGTTGACAAAACGACTCTTTACTTTATTATATTATTTATTAAGTTTTAAGATATGTAATTCCAAACGTCCCTATTTTTTGTACAATCTACGCCCTAGGTAAAGTATATCTTCTGTCAAAATTTACCAAAAGTCTTATGTCGATTTCAATTGTAAACTTTGTTTACCACAAGTGTACCTACCTGAACTGCAATTAGAGCAAATTATCGATTTAGTTCCCACACAGAAATAACCCTCAGAGCACTGAGAGGGAGGACTCCGTTTTTACCCCAGATAAATAACGAGGGTAAATACGTACTTGCACTCACACTACCATATTGGACATTTGTGCCTTGCTTGGAATGATCTTCAGTAGTCGCGTTTTATTGGGAAGTGTATACAGAGCTCAACAAAATTATTATGAGGACAGATCCTTAAACCTATTCCAAACGTCAATGGTTATTATTTACTACAAAATAGTAGACGTTGGCAAAAAGATAAATATTTTTTTTATAAATATGATTATTTCAATGTTTTAATTCAAAATTATATGGTTTTAACCGTAGAAATGAACAAATTATTGACTTCACCTCTTTTGTTTCGTTATCCATCTTACCGTATATGTTGTTTCCAAATAATTATTATTTTTCATTCTTCTCAGCTACAAACTATTTTGACATAAGATGATTTTGACACATATGTTATGCCACCGATATCAAGTTTGACATTTGATCTTAAGACTTAAGGATATAAAAGTCAACATACGCGTTTTATCGGAACTTGCATTGCTGAACTTGATAATATTTCCCAATAAAACGCAACTACTCTAAATGACAATAGGAAACAATAACAATATACGCTAAAAATTCTACCAATACATACAATACCAGTTTAGTCCGGTTTCGTTATCAAGCCGTGTTTTCGTTTCTGTAAAAATAAATTGTTTTGCTGCCGAATGATAGAACGCAAATTAAGGGTGAATTATCTTAATCAATGAATTAATTAAGAAATCTTGTTAAAAAAAAACATTAATAGCCATATTAACAAACGCCCGCGCCGTGTAGCTAATACATTATAAGGGTCCTAACAAATCCCTTTAGTGCGCGCTAATTATAAAAAAAAAAAAAAAAGGTGTGTGTTATCTTAATCCATGAATTGAAGGAGAAATCTTATTAATAAACATTAACCCCTTTTTTTTTTTTTTTTTTTTTTTTAAAGAAAGGAAATCCAAATCCCAGAGCACTCAGACTCGGTAACGTTCCATTGTACTACCAGGCAGAAATCCTCCTTTTGGTGTAGAGGCATGTGATTGGGTGGCGTATGTTGTTGTTCCCCATGGGGATTGAACCTGCACCGTCGCCACCCTTAACATTAACCCCTATATTAATAATGAATATTTATCTAGTGGTTAACAAACAGTGAGTTAAGTGGGAATTGATTGAACCGAAAATCCATTTTCACAAATAAATCTCGGCGTGAGCATGAAAGAACTCTACTTAAATCGGTTTTTCCTCATATCCTCAGCAAATTCCTATGGAAATTATAATATGTGTGGGGTATACATATGAGTTAGGTTTTGTTCATGGGATACAAAATAAGGGTATTAATGCAAAGTCATAAACGTCGAAAGTTTACGAAGTGGTTAATGAACTGTCAAATACCAAACAAATTTCGACAGTTTTACGAGGTTTACGATGATTATGAAGTTTTCGACGGTTTTACGAAGTTGCAATTCAATTTCCATTCCGTTAAGTTTTGACAATCGGGGATGATTTGAAATCTTTTTCTCGGGTAATCAATATTTCTGATTTCCATAGTTTTCCATCAGATATTAATAAATTACCGGAATGGTGCAACCCAATCCTTCAAATCTTATTATTTCTAAATGAACGTTTTTTCTGGGCATACCGTATTGCTTTACAACTTTAGCATAGTTATTTTATAGATAATCGTTAGCTTGAGCGTTTTGAAAAAGTGACGGTTCTTGGTGTTGTTTGAAAAAATTAACATAGCCTAAAAGTTAGTTACCTACTGCTCGTTTGTAAGACGATAATTAGAATATTCATGAATCATTTGGGATTCAGCCATTCACAAAGAGTAAAATTAGATTGTATGCCAAGTTATCCAATGATGACCATTTCTGACAGTTTTCGCTGTTAAAATAGGGTCATACAGTGAAATGGGCGTTTATCAAATGATGTAATTAATGATGGTCATGTGTGGACCATGCTGATTATGACAGCTAAGTTTGACTAATATGCAAGTAGTATAATTGGAAAATGAGCATAATGACTTAATGAACATAATAAAGCTTAAACTCTTCAAGTGTTTTTGTGACATTTATTTGTGTAAATTAGTGATCAAACAGGAAAACTTCAAACAAAATTGAGATCGCACATGCCGTATGCACAACCACACAGCCAACGGCATACACATTCAGTTCATTAGTGATCAAACAGGAAAACTTCAAACAAAATTGAAATCGCACATGCCGTATGCACAACCACACAGCCAACGGCATACACATTCAGTTGGCTTGGCATGCACAATCTCTTGATTGTGCGTCCATGCATGCGTGGTGTATAGGGCCCAATACATTCGAAAGAGCTTTAAAGAATTATCCGACTTACGAGATATGCGATTCGTAAAATATAAAGCTTAAAAGAGTTTCCTAATTATGACAAAGTGTGCAGTTTAATTGGTTTGGAAACGCTAAGTTTTAGACGCGATGCAACTTCAGTTATATTTATTCGCGATATTCTTAATTATTATATTATTTCACCAGAATTGGTTAATCTTTGAATTTATATGTGCTCCTCAAAGGCCTCTGCCGGTTAGTAGCTTTTTTTTACGGAAAGGCGTTGAATCAATTATGGCAATAGCGAACCTATTATCAAGGGGTTTTATAACGAAATTCATTTTCGCTTATCTCGAGTAGAATTGAAAAGTCGCGCTTTGTCACTGTCATTCGATTTATATATTTTTCTTAATTTGAAGTACTCTATAAGATTGAACAAAGATCGCTGGATGATCCTTAGTCGCGCAACAAGCAACAGTTGAGTAACGCGATACTGAGACCTTACAATCACAGGACGTTTTATTGGGTACACAAAATTATGAGATCTGAGAGTAAAATCCTAAAACCCCAATGGAAGCCAAGTATTGTTGACATGGATCTTTTGACACTCCGTCATCGGTATCAATTTCCAAGAGGGATTGGTAGCACTGAAATAAAATCATAAATCATATCAAATCTCTCACATGTAGATGGCGTCCATTTTGACAGCCGTCAATTCTTTTACGTCAGGCTTTCATTCCCGATAGGTTGGTTCTATTAAAAATTTTATTAAAAATCTGGAAACATCGGTGAAATTATTGAAATTACTTTAGAAATGTCGCACTGAAACGACAAATCAAGTTCAACTCAATGGGTTTCCATTGAAATTTCTCTGATTTCGACCCTCGGTGTTAGCAAAAGATTTAATTAAGAAAAAACCTTTCGCCTTCTCTTAATGTAGTGAAACATCCTAATGAATGCCTTTAACTTGCAGGTTTGTGTGTAGCTTTGAAGGCGAGAAATATATAAGAAAATGGCAAAGACAAAAGTTGAAAAACGAAATAAGTCAGCTATCAACGAAGTTGTGACCCGCGAATGCACAATTCACTTGTCGAAGCGTGTGCACAATATTGGTTTCAAGAAGCGTGCTCCTCGGGCTATCAAAGAAATCCGCAAGTTTGCCGAGAAGGAGATGGGAACTAATGATGTCCGGATCGATACCCGTTTGAACAAACACATCTGGTCCAAGGGTATTCGGTGAGTAGTCTCTTTCAACATAATTAGTAAATTGGAACTGATTGTTGTGTATTTTGTAGGAGCACACCGTTCCGTGTCCGTGTCAGACTTGCACGTCGCCGCAACGACGATGAGGATTCACCCAACAAACTGTTCACATTGGTAACCTATGTGGCAGTCCCCACATTCAAGGGCCTCCAAACGGAAAATGTCGAATCGAGCGATGATTAGATGCAGTGAATCGAGTGTGCGGCGTTTTTTTAAACAATAAATAAGGAAACATTTATTTTACGAAAGTACATAATGGTGTTTTGTTAAGTATTACTAAGGACTGCTTCGATTAGTGTGATTTCGTGTTCGGTCATCACTGCGACGAGATGTTGGCGGCTGGCTTTGAGGTGGATTATACTGATGGCGGCGGCTGGTGGGATAGTGGACGAGCCGACGATGGGCTGAAAGCCGACAACGCCTTTATATTGGTAGATGGCAAGTGGCTCATCGAAGCTCTCTGTGAGTATGTTGAGCAGGATGTCCTTAGATTCCGGGAGAAGTGCGAATTCAACTTGTAGCGGGCTGACCACATCAATTGTCTGCAAGTGTTCAAAGGAGTTGTCGTCTAGCGATCTGTAGAAGAAATTGCGTTTATTTTACTACGACTGCGAATACGGTTGGGCTTACCTGTATATGTCGACGGATCCATGGTGAAATGACTTTGGTGTGATTTTCGAGCAGATGGCGATGTATTTGGTCGCGTCGGTGGCCACCACCGAAGCAATTTGGGATGGTTTCACCGTGGAAATTCTTTGCGTTGGATTGTTAGGTTCATTTGGTTTCCATATCTCAACAGATTCCGCCAGAAGTAGGACTATGTAGTCTTTCTCTAGGGAAACAATCTAATACAAGGGTTGAGGTGGATTTCTCGAAATAAATCTTCTCGCCTACCTGAATCACGCCATTCCTCTTTAATTCGGTTTTCAGTACAAAATGTACCTTATTTTCCTTGATTTCGATGCAGTAAACACTTAAAACTCCCTCTGATTCCTTGTTAACCACAAAGCACTGATTTCCGTCCAAATCCAGGGCCTCTATCATTCTCGAAGCGTTACTCTTAAGAATCTCTTGCAGTCCGTTTGTCTCCGCTGCGATTATGTTCTGGTTGTAGCCGCCATTGAGCGACGTCTCAATAGCTAGGTACTCTGCCTTGCCAAAGACCATCCGGAAGATGTCAACTAAAGTCTTTCTCCGCGGTAACCACGATAGATCTGGAAACAAACAAATGAAACACACATTATCGCTGTCAACAGTCAATATATTTTACAACAGCCTCAGTCTGGTTGCCATAAGCTACAGAGAAAGGAAACCTATCAATGCCAGTGCAGGCAGCACCGAAAACCCCCTCACGATTGACTACGACAAGCCCACCCATGAAATTTGGATGGAACTTGAGGATTCTCTGCAGCGCGCCCCTTGCAGCCGTCCTGGGATTCTGCCCGTTTCGCAGGTTCTCAACTGCGACAAAGGAAGGCAAGAATCGCATCATGACGTCACCATCACCGGTGGCAGCAGCAGCTCCCACATCATTATCTGCATAAGCACCAGCGCCGGGAATTGGCGAGTCCCCCACTCTTCCAGGAATTTTGTGCGACGCCCCATTTGTCGACGTGCCCGCGAAGATGTGTCCAGCCTTATCAATTACAATCATTCCGATAGTATCATGATTCTTTGGACCAAAACCAAACTTTTCCTTATCCTCTATTTCAGCTCTATCGTACGATGCCGTCCTATAGGGTCCGCAACTCGTTTTCGGATCCGGCATGACATTCATCCAAAAATTCGGCTGACAATCTTCGTTCCACCATTCCTGCCATTTCTTTTTTGAAGCTGGTGTTGCCAGCGTTTCCTTCTTGAATCCCAGCATCTCGGCGAACTGCGTAGCTTGATCGCCCACCAGCAAAGTGTGTTGTGTATTTTCTAGAACACATCTGGCCACTCTAATTGCCTGTTTTATATGACGCAATGCAGCCACAGCTCCAATATTCATTGTCGCACCATCAATAACCATTGCGTCGAGAGTTGTTTCTCCGTGCTCATCTGGGCTACCACCATAGCCGACGGTACCATCACATTGGAGGCGCTCACAAGTGCTGCAACCTTCGACCAATGCGTCTAGGGCGGATTTATGCGTCTGTTGGAGCACTTGCCAAGCTTCGTTGGCAGCGTCGATGAAGTCCCAGGTATTTAATACAATCGGGAGATTATTAGTAAGTACTGTTGGTGCGAAAAGGCACAGAATTAGAGGCACGTACATGATAAGCTTTGGAAATCGAATGCTATGCGATTTTATTTTTGGTTTTTAATCGTTTTATTAAGGTCATAACAAACTTTGGGGTTTTCCTGGTGTAATGAAGGCAATGACACAATTACTGATAAGAAAAACAGGGACTGTTAAACTGTTATGCCTGGAAGGGTTATGTTAGAAACAGATCAACACTTCAACTTTGACAGCCATGCCGCACGTTTTAGAGCCAATCGACGCGTTCAATTTACAAGTCAACTACTTGTGACTACTATTTTACCTTTTCTCATTGATCAAATAACTCACGTGACCATCATTCGGCAAGTGATAGACACTTAATTAGTAGTGATTTTTTTGAAAAAATTGTATTTTTGAGTTTGTGGGCATGTCTGTGGGCGGATTTCAAAAATTCGTAAACTTGATTATTTCGGGACCTTAGAGAGTATATGGTTAAAATTGCAGCTCTCTAGGTCCAGTTTAAAGGCCTAATTTTTGCCGACAGACGGACGGACATGACTAGATCCACATTACTATCGATGCTGATCATAAATATAGTAACTTTTAGGGGTCTAAGGGCAATATTAAGGTATGTTACAAACTATGCGTCAAAATTAATTTACCCTTAGAATAGGGTATAAAAACATACCTTAATATTGCCCGTAGACCCCTAAAAGTTACTATATTTATGATCAGTATCGATAGTAATGTCGATCTAGCCATGTCCGTCCGTCCGTCAGTCAGCAAAAATTAGGCTTTTAAACTGGACCTAGAGAGCTTAAATTTTAACCATATACTCTCTAGGGTCCCGAAATAATCAAGTTTACGAATTTTTGAAATCCGCCCACAAACTCAAAAAAACAAATTTTTCGAAAAAATCGAATATTGAGCTAGAAAGCTGAAATTTTGTATATATGATCCATGACTCCTACAACCGTTCGGGAGATAAAGTTTTCAAAATCCGCACAGCAGTTGACTTGCAAATTGAACGCGCCGAATACTTTTTAATGGGATGGAACCCATTAGCACCTCAACCTCAACTTCGAATTCAACGTTAGACCTAAATCCTTAATTCAAGGTTGAAGTGCAAATCCCACCAACCTCGCGGCATGTTTTCTGTTTTCCCAACATGCATATGCTTATATTTTGAGCGAATTTGCTTTTTATGACATAATTTTCTCTTGTTTAAAACCTTTTTTTGCGCTCTCGAAGTTGCATTTTTCGATGTGTTTCTACCATTAACTGTTTATGGACTTAGGGTAAGTTTGTATGCCAAGTAGTTAAATAATGGCCAACACTGAAAGTTCTCGCTTGCAAAATACGGTCACACAATGACCCCCATAAGGCGTTTTCGCAATATTTTTTTGATTGACCCTGAATTGAAATTCGAGGCAAGTTTTCTGTCAAGCGAGCTAACAATTTTAAGCCAAATCCGAAAAATTTGAGAAGTTTCTTATGACAATTCCTACTTTTAAATATTTGTCAGACGTTCGCAAGAGGTGGCCCTAGGACATTTTATAGAAGCAATTCTTGTCTGGAGCTGTAAAAACGTATGTTAAGGTGGGGTTAGACTGTATGCAAAGTGGTCAATTATTGGATTATAATTGAAAAAAATGTGGGAAAAATTGGAATTTTTGGCAGTTTCCTGTCAAATATGACCCAATAAATGACCACTTGGCATGCAGTCTAATCCTACCATTGAGAATACTTGACGTAAATTACTTTTTGTGTTCTGCTTTTAACAGCTCGAACAATTGCGGCTGTGGCTCCATTGCGTTTACCCAGTTAGCCTACTTAAACAAAATAAGAGGGTTAGTTGTCAAACGCAACGCAAAGGAAATGTGTACTATATCAAAATTTATTTTTCTACCAAACGGACGTTTCGCATTTTACAGTTATATTTAAATGTGAAAATGATGCTGTCATCATCATCTGGTTAATTGAGCGCAGACCATTGAATAAAGTGACATATAAAAGAACAGTCGAATTCATTTCGTGCACTTTTTCAAGACTTCACCCAGATCAAACATTTTTTGGCAAATGTCAGTTTCTTTATCGGCGTGGCCATTGTACAATTTTTTTTAACTAACCTCTGTCCATATGGCTGACATTGTACAACCTGAAAGATCTATTGTATCGTGAGCCATCGTAACTAAAAATCAAGCTAATAAAATGCCCATCAAATAAAGTTGATACTATCTCTTCTTTAACTATTTTTAATAGCCATAGTATTGTTTTTTTTCTCCAAAGTATTATAGCCAGTTTCTTGAATAAAAAAAACTGTTTTCCTTGACGTAGTTGAATACAAAAAAAAATAATCATTTTATTGAATTACTGGTAACTAGTGCTTGAAGCGTATCGTCTTCTTGACACAGTAAATTACCCATCGAGCATTTTGCGATGGGATATTTCTTTTGGAATATTAGTTTTACCCCTAGCGGGTAGGCGCAGCAACGAACACTGGGTACTCGCTAAACAACACTTTATTTTCATTTCAGATTTTAAGTCAACAGAAAAAAAACGTTATCTTTACGAAGTTTCGAAGGACTCCGCTAGTCTTGTTTGTTTTTCAAATATGTTTTTTCTTTATTGAACAGTATTACCTTTAATGGTTGATTTACACGGTCACACCTAACATGTAAGATTAAAGGGATGCTAAATACTAAATATCCGTGTGACTGAAATGGACAGCATTACCTAACATGCAAAAAAACGTGACACGTATTCAGGTCGGCCATCTTGTTTACGTGGTGGGAATTATGGGAAAGCTATGCATGTTGATATTTTTATAGCGATGGCTTACGAAATTTCGATTTCCTATAAAACAAAATGGGCGCTGCTATCATATGTTTTAATCGCCATAATACATTTTTGACATTTCTCTGCTTCACATCGCCGATTGTACCTACTCAAGATGGAAAACACTATTAATACGGCAGCCTTTACGAGATCCATGTTTTTATTTATTTTTTAATTCTACCACAACAAAACCGATGAAAATAAATTTGTTTGTTTACATGTGATCTGTCAAATCTCCATAAAAATGTTATAGCAAGTTAAAATATGTGATCTCACTCTTACACCTTATTAGCATTGACTGCGGATAAACGGATCTCTCTTTTCGGTTTTGTTGCAAAAATGCGCGTGCGTGATGGTGTAAATGCGCTATAAAGCCAGAAAAACAACTCCCGACCTACACTTTAGTTGTTTTCCCTCCTTTCAGTCTATATTATATTCAAAGCTCACACAGACCGCTCCGAGTGAAAAACATTGGCAGCGGTCGGATGTGTATTAGCTAAATAAGAAACAGATTTGATATTGATAGCTCAAATCTGAGCTTAAAAAGAAAAAAAAACGTCTGTGACATACGTCATACGTGAGTGAAATGGTCTTCATACGATCTGTGCGAGTGAGAGGAATTATTTGAGAAAGACGTAGTGCGTGAACCAATTTAAATATTTAAACATTTTGGATGCATAAATTTGAATATCTGTTGTTTTTCTCTTCGATCCATACAGCACACACACATGATGGCAAAAGTATGTATGTATTTTGGTTGAGTTATTTGATTTTATGTTCAATAGTCTCTTTTTTTTTTTGGTAAAATACGAAAAAAAAAAACAAAAGAATAGAAGTTAAGCTGAGTATCTTCCTCACATGAACCGATTAATACAAATGCAGAAGTTTGCAAGCCACTGTTTTAATTTTGAACGAAACATCTGTCATTTGCTATCGAAACCAACGCGTTTCGGCCTGAACTAGCTATTTGAAAACTATTTCAGTTAGAACGAGACAACTCTATCCAAAGCAAATACAGAACAAAGTGAAAAAGGTAGAAGTGCAATTTCTAACGAAAATTTCGCTTGTCCTCCATTCGTTTCGTTGTTATTTTTGCCGCCGCTTCATGCATTTTGTGAGTAATATATATTAAAAGGAATTTGTGCAGCCAAAAGAAAAATATATATTCGATACAAACAAACCGATTTAAATTGGTTGCAAATATTGAATATGCCAATACAGTTGGATAAAATTCTGGCGGATATTGCCGAGGAGAAGCCACTGCATCCATACAACGAAGCGTCGTCCCAAAAAAAGGAACAAGATGAGGCTTGGATAAGAGTTGGAAAGAAAAATAAACTTTCTGGTAAGCTCTGAAATCTATTTAGGTGAAATTGTAAATAGAAAAACATTCCCGAATTACAGCACATGAGGCAAAATCGATTTTCAAAGTTTTGCAAAAGAAATACGAACAAGAGAAACTGAAGACTTCTAGTACATGGAAATTGTACCAACAAATGGAGGAAATATGCCGTCAAAAAGAGGAGGAAGTAAAACCGAAATCAGAGTAAGTGCAAAATATTTAGCGGAATATGGTTTTATATGGGAATATCTGATGCAAGTGTTAAAGAAGCGATTTAGCGAATGGACAAAATGGAAGAGCGATCTGACAAACGAAATTGTACAGGCAAATTTTTTGAAGCAGGTTGAGTCGCGTTTTTTAGCAAATGGATATTGTTTTTGTTAGCATAATAGAAGTATTTTTTTTTCTAGTTTTGCGGCTTTCTGAGCTCTTGAGCCGACAGTTACAAGCAGTACGAGCATTGTCTTTTAAATTTTAAAATAATTGGTGAAAGCTGGGTGGGTTAGTATCTCCCATGCAGCTGGTTTTGGTCTCTTACCCACAAAACCCACCAAAATTGGCTACAACATTTCCACAATCCATGACCTTAGGTTTTTTTTTTTGTTGCCGACTTTACTTCTCGTCACCGCATATCCACGAGCAATGTTTCATACCTTAGCACTTGTCACATACCTACGTACATATAAAGCAATTTTTCATATAACATAATATTTCAAAATATTGCCCGTGGAAACGCTGTGTGATGTACTTAGCGCTGTTCTCTGGCCCACACTCTGCAAATATTGAACAAACTTGCGCGCATTTTTCCACTTGTTACATAAGTGTAATTATGACAGCCGCTCTATTAAATAACTCGTTGCTTTCGATATGAACCCAGCCACGGGTACGCATTAAAGATATTCCCAATAACATTCCTCGCACACCACGGACAAAAACAGGGTCCAAAGGCCCATATGCTATCTTCTATTCCCACATATGCCAACCATTTATTCAAACAATCCACAATTCGCACTATAGGTAGTCGTTTTCTCTCTACACTAGCAATTCAAACAGCTTGTAAGCTCAAGAAAATTCAAGAAAGAAAATTGTTGTCTCACTGCATCGAACTAAGAAATCAAAGCGGGCATGCCTTCACTCCTTTCTTTTTCAGAATCGCAAGCTCACCCAGCAGCAACGAATGTTGGAGTGTATACATGTAGCAAGGATACTTTTCGTACCTATGTACTGCGCACAATACAGCACATGTTGGTTTTCTTTTTGAGTTTCTTAAGTAAAATACACGGTTCATTTACCATACCAACCGTTGTACCAACATGTAGTCGTTTGTGATAGTTTTATACTGTTTGGATATGAAATGAACGGTTGTAACAATATCGCATCGTCGAATTCTGTCGACCGAAAAAAACAACAATCAAGAATGGGCATACAATTTAATCGTGAGCAAATTGTTTGATATGTGCTTCATACAACGGTTTTACCGCTTTTTTCCAAATCAAGAAATTTTGATATAATGACTCGCGATTCATTAAACTCTCCAACTAGAAATATCCCCGAGTATGCATTGTGTGATGACTGTTCATTGTCACTTTGATCAACTCGGTTTGTTTTTATGTCTGATTGCAACAGACAAATCAACCACACTTAGGATGCTTCAAAAATCGGAAGAATACAATATTAAAGCCACTCTGCAGGACCTCTCATTTTATCTACTACCCAAAAACAACTTCCATTCTAACTAACTTTATTATCTACAGACCAGAAGATGCCGGCGAAGCCGAAGAAGAATCATTCGTTGAGTTCCTAGAGGTCCGGGAAGACGATGATGAGTACGATGGTGACAGCGATAACCAAGACAAATCAATGAAGAGCAACAGTTCGAGCGGGTCGCCCGAAAAGGAGAACAATCCCGAAACGAAGCCAGAACAGAAGCTGCTTAACACACAATTAATGATTGCACAGACATCAATACCGGTCAATTCAGATTACTCATCCCAAAACTCACAGAAGCAAGTGAATGCAGCATACACAAACGCCCTTCAAAAGAAGGGAATCAGCATGCGAAAAACCGTGTTGCCAGCACTGAAGCCATCAACTGCCGCCAACCCACACCATACAGCAGTTAAAGCTGTCCCCCATTCGAGACCAACGCAGTCGGATAACCCTCGGTCAATAATGCTGCCCGAAGGAATGAAACGCAGGCTGCAGAGTGTAGAGAAACGTGAGGAAAGCGGACCGGCACATAAGAAAAGTTTTCTGAAAACAAGTAGCGCCGCTATAACACAACAACAATCATCAAGTACCACACATGCACCAATTTCGGCTATGGAAATCAAGCAAGAAATATTGGACGACATTGCTACTAACGCTTCTTCCGGAGAGGCCATCAATGTTATAACAATTCCATCGAATCCTCATACAGTTACCACTGATATCACCAACGGCATCACAACCATCAAGACAAACGGCTTCAATACACGGATTGGAGAGCTCGACTTCCAAAAGGACATCATCTTTGACAACAATCCATCGAAGTCGTCAAATGCGACCGGGGAGATAATAAACATTGGCAACTTTGAGAACCAGCTTCCGCCAACGTTCTTCAAAAATCTTTGCAACTCCAATCGACACGAGGCTTTGGGCTTATACGTGGCCAATGTGATGAATCGCGTGACTGGCAAGACGGCTGCAAGGTTGGAGATGAATATTCTCAAATCGATCATAGAGGCGCAATCGGAAGAATTGTCGAAACTTTAAGCTGAAGAGGAGCAGCATTATCGTTTCCTTTGCCTATTTTTTTTTAACCTCTGTATTGACAGAGTGAGCGTATTAAGTCGATGTAGCTGCTCTTCTACTTTTTCTTTTCTGTAATTTAAAGGACAAGGAGCATCCATGCAAACATGATCATGCTTATTTTGAGATTTGAATGAATAGTCGATTCGTTCGAATAAAACCGGTTCTCGAATAAATTTTCTATTCGCTCGAATCTCAAAATCGAAATCGAATGTCAAAATAAACATGGAATTTTTTTTTACAAAGTTTATAGCGAAACATGCAAGAATTGTTTTGCGTTTTTATTTTGTCAAATTATTATTAAATTTATTGTCATTATGGCTAGTATAAAAATTATATTTGTAGCAATTATTTGTAAGGATTTGATGAATAAATTAGTTTAAGAAACAGTTTGGAGTTTGTATTATGTTTTTGGGATAAGCGACTGGAATCGGATTATAATCAGTTGAAAAGTGAAATAGACAGATTCGATGATGTGCGGAAACAAATGAATTTAGAAATCTGCCTAAGAAAAATCTAAGGGTAGGTCCACACGATATAGAACAAGACTGGTTGAAGCAAACAAGACGCTAGTTATCAAATGAGCTTGATTACGGAATCCAGTTACTGCATAATTCGCCCCCAGTTCCACTCAAGTTTTCGTAGAGGGTGTTTTATTGGAGTATTTATGTCCATTGTACTCTAGCACTGCTGACGGTCCGCCAGTTTCTAAATATCACTATTGAAGTCAAGATCGCAGAACCTGCCAGTGGCTTTAAAAAGGCAAAACTATCAAGCTTTATTTTAAATGAACGAAGAGTTTGCCTCGAATATTCAATGTGACTGGCAAAAGCCGGACGTTCACAGATGAAATGCGATGCGGTTTCGTCTGACTCAAGGACATTATGCCCGCATTTTTTTAAGTCTGATAGATTTTGGATGCTCGTTATGGGTACTGTTCAGTCCGAGCATGAGACGAAATCATGCCAATGTTCGGTGTGTTGTAGACATAAGACCTTAGTCATATCATGTTTTTGAACGACAATCAAGACTGGTTAAATGAATGCTCATGTCATCATTCCCAAGGCAGGAAAAGCAATTCACACCACTACAAAGGATTTCAGACCTTAAAGAAATGAATGAAATTAATATATTCGTAATCGATTTAGCAGAAGTAAGATTCCCACGGCCCAAAACATTTGAATTAATAGCAGAGGAGTGAAAACAGCACAGCTTGATGTCGATGGATTTATAGAGAATTCACTGACATACGAGAAATATGCACTGACTGCTTTACGTTAAAGGAGCATTCAACAATGTCAAAATTTGGCGATGAAGAGGGATTTGCGGAGTTTAAATGTTGACTAATCTATCACTAATGTGATTATGAGCTTGCTCAAATAAGGGAATATCAATGTAAGACTAAGTGACATTGACCTAAAAGTAACTGCAACCATAGGCATACAACAAAGAGGAATCATATTTCCTTTACTTTTGGATCCTCGTCGTTAAAACGATTTTTACGAATTTTAAGAATGGAGGGGTTAAAGTGGTAGTCTACGCAGACGATGTAGTATTATTTGCGAGAGGCAAATCGCTAAGGACACTTAACTACGTGCGTTTAAATCAATGCGGTCTTGGGGTTAATCCTCAGGACACTGAACTTGTGCTATTCATGAAAAAAAACATGCTACAAATCGAGCCGCAAGCCGTTAAAAGGATAAACCTGCAGGATTCTGTCCAAATCCGAATCTTGGGAAGAAAGTGAAGGCCAAAACCTTAAATAATTCTGTTGATGTATATGGCGATTGTGCGGCCAATAACTCACACATGGCAGCATAGTCTGGTAGCAAGTCCCAGACTAACTCAAAGCACTGACAAAAAACAAGGAATTACAAGTATCTATAGGTCCGTTCGCGTACTTTATATGTAGAAAAATAAAAAGTGTCAAATCTCCAAAATCGAGAGAGAATCCTCTCATTTCTAAGAAAAGTGTGTAAAAACTTCTTAGTTTGGCTTGAGAAGAAGCAACAGCTATTTCTTTTTGCTGGCAAACTCATAGGATTTCATCATTTGACAGTTTTCATTTTCTTACCAGCTGAAATTAGCTCCGTTCGCGAACTAATATGCAAACGTAAATTTATATAAACTTTCGTGCAAAACTACACAAACGCGTTCGCGTACTGAGACAATGGTAAAAAGATGAACGAAAGAAAAATGTACTTTCGTTCATTTTTCTTCACACAGAATTTCAGCTGGCAAGAAAATGAAAACTGTCAAATGATGAAATCCTATGAGTTTGCCAGCAAAAAAAAAAAACAGCGGTTGCTTCTTTTCAAGCCAAACTAAGATGTTTTTTCAACTTTTTACACAAAAGCGTTCGCGTACTTTTCTTAGAAATGAGAGGATTTTCTCTCGATTTTGGAGATTTGACACTTTTCATTTTCCTACACATAAAGTACGCGAACGGACCTATTCTGTGTGAAGAAAAATGAACGAAAGTACATTTTTCTTTCGTTCATCTTTTTACCATTTTCTCAGTACGCGAACGCGTTTGTGTAGTTTTGCACGAAAGTTTATATAAATTTACGTTTGCATATTAGTTCGCGAACGGACCTTATATTATGTCCGTTCGCGTACTTTATGTGTAGGAAAATGAAAAGTGATTGATAACCAGCGCAATAACGGCTGCCAAAAGTATAGAGGGGATCAGTCAAACAAAAAGCTGCCACCCGAATATTTTAGGTACATAGGGAACATAGATATTAAAGAGGTACCTACATAGGGAACGATGTTAGCTCCGACTAAATGCCTTCCTAAGTGGACTTTGATAAACCTTTTTATTGCTCATTTCTGAGCAGTGAAGAATGGAACACAAATGAACCGGCAAAGAGGTATGCCCTTTCCATATACAAATATGGATCAAAGATGGACTGCGGAACGGGTGTCAGATTGTACTCGTACTTAGAGGAACTAAGCATTAATGGCTCAATCGGCCTGCCTGATCACAGCGCTGTCTTTATAGCAGAAGATCTAAACAGGTTTCTACCCACAGAACAGAACAGTCTCTGCTCTCCGCCAACCTTACCTAAGCTAAGGCTCACGATGACACTGTCATGAATAGAGCACCAGGAACCGCGTTCAGCCTTATATAACCTATACCGCTTAATGATGGCCTGTACCACAATTTTGAATCGATCATAGCGTCGAACAGACTTTGATGGCGAGGTGGCTATCTAAACAGATGTGTAAGGTAGCACCTTTCATCCTTCTCCTCAAAATAATATTTGCAGCAGTGGCAATCGCTAAAATATCTGACTGAAAACAGTCGTTTTGTTCACCCAATGGTGCAGGTTGTCTTACCCGACAGTCTGTATAGACTCCGTGTAAACGATGGCGTCATCCGGCTGCTTGAAGCCATTCTATCTAGAAGGAGAAACCGAAAACCGAGTTAAAAAACGTTTTGAGCAAACAAACCCACGTGTTTGCTCCCGATGCTCTGTGGCACTCTGGGACCTGCGAGTCAAAGATCTTGATGAAAAAGTATCAAAGTTTAATTTTTCATTCCAAAAAAAAAGAGTTTTAAGAAAAAAGCATTCAAACGTTTTCGGGTGATTACCATAAAAGTGTGCCTCACCTTCCAAAACTGGGCCAAACCAAGTTAATTAAATTGAATCGATTGCGTTTGATATAAGTTCTGTTTTCACAAATTTGTGATTTTTTACAGCCAGACTTAAGTTAACTTAAGACACTCTTTTTTAAGAAAAAAAGAATATTTAAGAGTGTTCAGGCGATTTTGGATTTAAAAACAAAAAACTGTAAATTTAAAAAGGGTGAGTGTGAAGAGTTGGTAGTGTACCTTAACGAATTTAAGGCCTTCAATGCGAATGTGATAATTTGGGCAATTACTACATTGAGATAGCTGAAGATATCATACTGTGCATCATCCTCTAACATTCAGCGCAGTGTTACTGGGATATATATATATAGGTGTCGCAGGATCACCCAAGACATTGTGCTTTTAAACAGCGATACAGTAGTGCGATTTCAAGCGATAGGTGACAGTAGTGATAAGAATAGAGAAAAGGAGGAAATACTGAATAAGAGATTTGATTGTTTAACGAAGGAAATACTTAATACGAGATTTGATTGTTTATTAAATGTGTTTAAAAATTTGAAAGTCCACTATTTGAATTGTTGCGTTAAGTAAGTGAATTAACAGAATAATACAGAACACAGATATTGATAGAGGACTAATAAGTTATAATTAAATAGAATACAGTTTTATCTTTTCAAATCCTTGCCTGGATATAACAATTATGGAAAAGGACGGGCTGCCAAAATAAGCCATGGAAAATGTATGGATCAATGACACCACGATACGTGGATATTTTTCGAAATAATAAACCAACACGTAGTTTTTGTTTAAATTTTCCTGAATAATAACCTATCCGTACTATTAAATTCAACTCTAGATTGGCCTTATACAATTCAATAATAAGACATACAATCATACAGTAATACTTACGTTTATCCATGACAAATTGCTGTTGATAAAAGTCCCATCGATAAAAGATCACGTTGCTGTCATCCTGCTGCTTGAGCACCCCGATTACGTCAACGAAATCCTCGCCAACCCGCAATGTTAGACTAATAACCTTGCTACCAGAGACATGCAGAGTCTGTTTGTGCTCAAAATGGCTCAGATAGCACCCTCCACCTGTACAAAAATATACAATAAAATCGCAAAACTCATCTCAGGTTTATATTCATCATACCAATATTACTATGTCCAACACTGTGGATAATTGCTTTCAATTCGTCGAAAGCCTTTGTGGTTCTATTGTGCATTTTGTTGAAGTCAATGCTGCTTCCCTTCGAGTGAATAAACTCCGTCCCACTGTCAAAATAATCTGTGTACACTGAACTCATGAACGTAACAGAACCTTTAATAGGAGATTGTACCCTCCCTACAGCTTGGTTGGCAAAAAATGCGTTGACATTTAATCCATTTATACTGACAGCACAGAGATCGTCAAAGGAATTCGAAAGGATTCTCTTTTCCTCCGGCAATTTAGTGATAAGTTGTACATTTCCTTGAATAACTTGATCCCTATCTCGCAGTAGCAAGGTATTTTCATCAAAGGACATATTATTCACAGTGCCCTGAGCTTGCACATCATTGTAGAAAATCACAGAATCAAGGGTTGTCCTACCTTGGATGGTGTAATTTTCGTAGACAAAGACTGTGCCGTGAATCCATTCCGTTGGGTTTACACCGTTTACCATGCTCCCAGGCTCGCAGTAAAGGTTCCCAATGATGGCAGATTGAACGTACTTTGGAGCGTTGATATTGTTGTTGTGTGTAAGGTCAAGGCGTACCACGTCGTAGGTAAGGTTCAAGTTGTTTATGCGAACATTTTTGAGGTCACCTACAATAAAATCGTAAGTGTGCTATGGGATAATTTTAAAGAGAAGTGGGGTGTTACCAGCGACAAATCCTTGGAAAATTTTCCACTGTCCGGTAATTCGTTGCTCTTTTTCCAAATTGAGTAGAGTGTTTTGGCTGAAGTCGTTGAAATTGATTTCTGAATTACTAGAAAGAAGACGAATTTGAAAAATAACGATTAAGTGACTACGCCGCGACATCTGTTGAGTAAAAGCCGAATTTTGCCTCAACAGCTGTTTTAAACATTTGCGTTGACAGATGCTTTAGTCCGCGGTTAATTGTTGTGAGGTGATATGTTTTGCGTGCGTGCTTTTCAAGAAATTAATTCAAAATTTATAACATTCATCCACTAAAAGCGAAAATAATTCAAAATATCACACGACTAAAAACAAGGTTAGTTGATGCGATCATAATTGCTGGTGTGCCCCTTTCACCTTACCTATTTCCGTCAAGAAGCTCTCCGTATAACTGCAAACTCTGAACATCGAAATCATTCTCAAAGATAACTGGCTTAGAAAACAAAATATCTGCAGACACTTGTTGTGGCTTAGACAAGCTAAAATAGTTCTCCTCCAAGTATTTTAAATTCATTCCATTTATTGGGCCCTGAAAAAAGTTTTTGGAGCAACTTTCACACTCACATTGAATCGAAACTCACGTCAAACTCTACTGCACCATCAAAATATCCATCCACAATTTCGATGTGATGTTGCAGTTCCACATCCGCATTAGCAAACCAAACAGTATCCATAGTCTCGTTTAAGTCATGAAAATTAATTGTAAGGAAATTTGGTGAGATATCAAAAACTGCATGCTCAACGGTTATGGCATCAGAATCACCCCCAAGGTAGTCATTGAGTTGGTTTAGGCTCATGTGATTCACAGTACCTAAGTCCACTATTTGACCCTTAACGTGAACATCTTTCTGACAAATAATCGCATCCTTAAGCACCTGCGGTTCTGGAGAGTTAAGATGGAGGATGTCTTTGGGAATTTGCAGTCCATTGACAGTTGATGCAAGAATGGCGGTCTTCACTTTGACAGATTTCTCTTAAGTAATGTAAGGTTATTAAGAGAAACTGTTAAACATATTCTTCTTCTCTTACCAAAAACAGTATCCGGTATGTGCTCGTCCTTGTTAGTTCTGTAGCAACCTTCCGTAAATTCTGTCAAGTTGTGTGCATTTAATTTCCCAGAGAGTGCTAGTCCCTGTTCAGTAGAAAAACTCGAGAAAGTTTGTGGGACTGTGAACACCTGTTCCGTGCCCTGTTGCAGCCAACAGTTTCCAAACTCGTCAGCTGATATCCCATTGAGTTGGCCAGTGAAGGTAAGGTTTGATACCTTTATGTCGGAGGGAAATTTGATTCCGCCCACGTATTTGACATTGCTATTAAGTTGGGTAAGTAGTCGTTCTATGTCCTCGATAGAATTTTCATTTATATAACCTCCCACTTTGAGATTTTCAACATGAATGATAGCTCCGTAGTTTTTGAACACTTCCGGGCTTGGATTAAGTGCTTCTTGGTGGTCAATTGTGGATGGTAGTTTGCCAAATATCTTGTTTATAGTTTGAAGATTGCCAAACGATACAACTTGAGCTCTTAGATTGTTTGCTCTCAAAGTGCCTTCGGACACTTGGTTTCCAGTTTTGGTGATATAGTTCGAGAGATAGTTGCCTTTCAGTCGAATCGATGGGGATGCAATTCTAAAATATAAACTTACAAATCATTCGAAACCAACAACGCCTATACACACCTCTTAGTACTAAGTTTACTGACTATAAGATTTCCTGTGATATTCTGTCGCCCATCCTTGGTGAGAATACTCTTTTCCAATTTATCGACATCGATCTCATTGACAACCTTTACTTCAGCAAATCCCTCAATAATTTGTAGATCTTCAACAAACATTTTATGACCTTCGATTATCTGCACTTCCTCCGAATCAGTTCGAACTAGGTGCTGCAGGTCGAAACCATTTACGAATGTCACGATCGATGAATTCGCCTCTATGTCTTGCTCAAAATTAAGTTTCAACCCCTCAAAGGGGCCGGCAGCCGAAATACCGTGATCGAGAACCTTTTTAAGGCTGTAATCTCCCGAGGCGCCTACTATGTTTGCAGCTTGGATAAATTCTGTAATTTTGACATCGGCAGTAATAGTATAGTCGCCAGTCAAATTGATGGATCGATGAATTGGCTTAAATGGAGACATGACATCGAGCTCGCCAAAGATTTTGCCCTAAAAAGAAAGAGTTTGAGGACCTCCGTTGATTGTCGTCCATCTTAACTTACCGATATCGTCACCGGTTCAAGAAGCTTTATGTTTTCAAAAGTTTTCAGGCCAGTCATGTGTTGAACTTCCTCCGAGTTGGTCAGCAGAACATTTAACTTGTTTTGGAGCACATGAATGTTGTTCAACCGATCGGTGATCGTCAACTGTTCGGCATAAATTGGTTTCGAGAACTGTATGTCCCGGTTGATCACAAAGCTCCCACCGTCTATCGGTACCAACCTTGAAATGTGATGTTCGTTAATTAAGCCAGAAGGGGTTACAATTCTATCGGTGTTTAAAGTGCTGATATTGACACCAGCCTTTAGGAATTGTTGTCCCGTTTTCTTTAATGTATTCGATATGAGATAATTCCAGCTCAACGCGTTGAGTTTCCCTGATGTCTTAAGATGGTTTACATTAAAGGTATCCAAAAATTCTGGAGTCACGTCACTTCGGCTCTCGATTTCAAGTGGCCTCTGGAAGACCCCATTGACAATTGTTTTAGGGGCTGAAAGTACCTTAAGTTGTATTTCTGAGGGGTCGATTCCATTGATTTTCTTTGCCTTTAGTTCTTTGCGGACCACTAGAGTTCCAACATTAACAGCTTCGGGGTTCTGTTGATCGAAGGCATGTCGTTTAGTTGAAAGCTTTTTGTTTGTCAGCGTTTCTAAAGCTTTGATCGCTTGATTGACGTATGCTAGTGCCTTCCAGTAACTTTTGCTAAGATTTCTTTTTGGGTTGATGAGCTATAGACCGATTGGAATAAGTTAATGCAAACTTAACGAAATGAAATCATTTTTTATCTCACCGATTGTGTGTAGGCAATTTCAACATTTGCTGATGGTAGTTCTGTGATCTCTGGCATCTTGTTTTTTTGTTTAGCTCTCGCGGTTGCCACTACATCGTTTTTTAAATTCTCCACTTGGAATTTTCCAAGACGATCAATAGTTGCCATAGTCCAATCAATGATTCGTTGTCGAAGAGTATTTGTGTGCTCCTCCTGCTTGTAGATTGGCAGAAACATATTAGTTTCGTTCTCCAACATGAGCTCATTGGCGATAACTAAGTAGCTTTGATCGTCATTTTTCAATATTCGCATGTTGGATACGCCTTTGCCCAGGGCGCCATATGTAAACTGTGCCCTTGACTCTTCGAATTTCCAATTGTTTAAATTGTAGATTTTGACAACTTGATTGGAACAGGCCACTAACAGAATAAACTTTTCCAGGTCGACGTTCTGAAAAGGC
This sequence comes from Portevinia maculata, assembly GCA_949715645.1. NCBI lineage: Eukaryota > Metazoa > Arthropoda > Insecta > Diptera > Syrphidae > Portevinia > Portevinia maculata. The sequence goes on along the minus strand of OX454525.1, from coordinate 151,881,568 downwards.
TCCAGAACGTTTGACATTCACTTACTTTGATTGCTAATTGTTTGAACTTACCTCCACTGGAAGGAACTTCTGCACGGAATACAATGGCAACATCTGATATGGAATGAAGCTGCCTTTTTCGTACACATAAATTACTGAATCGACTTCTAACTGATCCACCTGACCATTACTGCTTTTGGTGTTGCCAAAGATCAAAAAGTGCATTTTCTTAACCTCTTCGAAGGGTACACTGAAATATTTCACATCCACTGCGGCATACGTTTTGATTTTTTGGAATAAAACCAGCTCCCGCTTCTCCCGATCATACTTGTAGATTTCTGAGTGCGTCTCTGTTCGCCCATACTGATCCGCATAATTGGCAACAGCGATATAGTTCTCCAAATCGATAACAAACGGTTCCAAGCGTTGTGCATTGCTACATGGAATTTTACCAAGCTTATTAAATGCGTATCCCGACCACTTGAAATATGGGCAAAACAAGTCTGAGGAGGCATTCTGGTTGGATGAAATGTTGAAAGTTTGCAGAAGAAAAAGATCATTTGCTGTTGTTCGAAGGTAAACTGACTTCAAGTTCTGACATCCAAAGTATTGCACCGCCTTGACTCGCTCTAAATCGACTTGAAAGATCGGTGAACCTTGCTTTGCTTCTTCTACGGAGTTTGAAATGGCGTAGGCCAGGGCTACGAATCCTTTCTGCCCAAATGATGTGCAATCCATGCTGATGGCATTTGGCGCCTCCACGCGGAAAATTTCTTCACTTTTCTCGTCCTGAAAATTTGATTTTGTTATTGAAGTAACTATTTTCATCGAAATGCACCTAACTTTGTCTCGAAAAATTACGAAATTTCTAATACCATCTCTGTTCACATGCAGGCAGGCATAGTGCATCACGTGGTTGACCAAAAAAGTGCATATATCCAGCGGGAATATGATTGGCACCGATTTTATCTTTTCGAAACCATTGAAGGAGTAGGAGGCTGTAAAATATAAAAAAATGCACACTAATGTTTTGTCTCATTCTTTTCAAGAAACCGCCGTCGCCATGGAACTTTACAAGGATTGCATCACAAAGCAGCTGGAAGAAGTAGATATGCTCTCGTCGATCTATTGCAATCCAGGGGAAATGCATATTTTTGATCCGGGGGTTATTAGTGACTTCCATGAATACCTTACCGGAACTTTGACCATTCTTCGCGCGCATTTAGATTACTCGATTACTATCGCAACTAGTGCTGGCCACAAGATCGAAGTTCGCATCGAACTGCCTCACCTCTACCCAGCCATCGAAAACGCCATCGTTACAATACACAGTACGCTACTGTCCAAACCACAAGAGGCTTTGGTAAAAACTGAGATTGAAAATTACATCGCGACGATGGAAAAATGCGAAACGTACGTCTTCCAAGTGGTCTCGTGGGTGCAAGAACAAATTGATGGCTTTCTCACCAAAGACACCAGTGATCTTGAAAGGAAGGACAACCCCCCGGAGATTGTTGACTTTGAACGTTTATGGATCTATTCGCATCACTTGAAGAGTAAAACCAAGCGCCAGGAGATCGTGAAACTTAGTAGCGAGCTTAACTTATCGGGGTTTTCACGTCCCGGAAAGCCAGGTATTATATGTGTCGAAGGACTTAAGGAAAACACTCAGGAATTTTGGAGAATCATCAAGGCAATGCAGTGGCAGCGAATCACCTTGAGAAAAATCGAAAGCAAACAAGAACCCCGCGATAAGATGGATAAACTGAGGAGATTTGGGGGATTTCGCGAGGAACTTTTTTATGAGACGGGCGATCAACGACATATCAGCATGGCAGAGTTTATAATGTTCTTGGAGCAGCACAAGTCGGGGTACATAAAAAAGGAGTTATTTGGATTTGAATAGCAAGCAGTGTCGATATTTTTTCTTTCTTTTGTAAATGTGTTTATTATGCAATAAAAATTTAATGAATTTTAAGTTCACCGTTACGAGATCATGCGGCAGCGTGTGTGTACGTCGTTGACAATATTACCTTTATCGAAAAATTGCGAAATGTCGCGTTTGTTTATGCGGGTTTTAAAGGGATCCACTCGAATGCTGTGGTTCTCTTTAATGCTCACTTCGAGACATAAATGCGAATTAAATATTACAAACAATGTTAACAAACGTATGGGAGACCGCATTTTAGTGTTATACGATCATGAGTACTGTTAAGGCCAAAAATTGAATTAAGACTGGCTTGGCTTGCGAATTTTAGAGTAGAAACAGTGCTTTGTATTGAATGGACGGGAATGTGGCCGAATTCAAGGGGAATTTCTAACGGATTTCGAGCTGAAGCTGCAAGGGGAATTTCTAACGGATTTCGAGCTGAATGAACGGAAATCTATATGAACCTTTCCATATTAAATGGGATTTTGGACAGATTGGACGTCATCGTTTGTTAACATGATAGGCACAATTCGTAAACATACATAAGTGTCGTTTCTAGATTATTCAATGCCATGTTTGGGTGTTATGGGACAAATACAATTAAGATCTAGAATGCCAATTACGCAGTGCGAACTGTGGGGGTATTCTTAGCACATTTTAATTTAGTGGTGTGAAGTGGTAGGTAGGTAGGTAGGTGTGGCGGTTTGATAAGACAAACCCAATTAGCACTGAGTGCCATTTTGTTACCACAAACTCACGTAAACCTGGGTATTATCGATTGGTGGGGGAGGCTAAATCCAACCTGCGGAGTTCAGGAAAGTTATCAGTTCCTTGATACTTTTCTCGGAGACTTCCTCAAGTGTATTGAAGAAGGGGCTTCCCAATGTTCGTAGTCTGGTCCTAGCTAAAGCCGGACAGGTACATAAAAAGTGAATTAGGGTTTCTTTTTCAGTTGTCACTTTGCAACTGCGGCAGTGTGTATTATATGGGATGCCCAGCTTGGCCGCATGGTCACTTATAGGCCAGTGTCCCGTAAAGATCGCTGTGAGTCTTGCGATGCATTTTCGGGTTCTACCTAGAAGGTCGGTTGTTTTTGCCTTGTTGTAGTTTGGTCACGTTTTCCTGGATATGACGCATGCAGTCAGCCTGCTCCATCTGAGGTTGGCTTTCTTAAGGTATATTTGCCTTAACTGCTCCGAGCGGAATGTGGACTAGTTCCGCCAGAGAGCAGTGGAGAGCTGAGCCTTGCCTGGCCAGTTCGTCGGCATGTTCGTTTCCATAAACGTTACTGTGCCCTGGAACCCAGATCAGGGTAACCTTGAACTTATTAAGCAGGGCCAGCTCATTACGGCATTCTAGTACTTACTTAGAGGATATAGTGACCGAAGCGATCGCTTTAATGGCAGCCTGGCTGTCAATAATTATGGCGATCCTTTGCCTCGGTGTTATATTGGAGTGAGGTTTGATCTGGCGACAGGCTTCACAGATAGCCAGTAGCTTCGCCTGGAAGACGCTTGCAGTATCCGGAAGTCTGTACGATTTTGCGATGTTTAAGGATTCCGAAAAAACTCCCGCACCCACGCCGCAGTCCATTTTTGAACCGTCGGTCGGTGTAGATTGTTTGATCGAAATCCCTTGTCACTTGTCCATTTTGCCATTCTGATCTGGTAGGGATTTGAACGGCGAAATGTTTTGTGAAAGACATTCTGGGAATGATGTAGTCTGTTAAAGTCGGAACTAGTTTTCTAGGTAGAGAATTTCGAATACTACTGTGGCCGTAGGGTTTCGCAGTCCAGCATCCAGACTCTCTGAGCCTGATCGCGCTGTGTGCTGTGATGTTTGTTATATGTAGATCAAGAGGTAAAAGATGCAGTAAGACTGTGAGTCCGTCTGACGGTGTTGACCGTAGAGCTCCCGTTGTTCCTATGCATGCCGTTCTTTGTACCTTATTAAGTTTGGTAATATTGTAATTTTTCTTTAGAGCCGGCCACCATACTATTGACCCATACGTGAGGATTGGTCGTACCACGGCTGTGTACATCCACAGGGTCAATTTTGGTTGCAGGCCCCACTTTTTTCCGAAGGTTCTGCTGCAGGCATAGAAGGCTATACATGCCTTCTTTACCCGTTGTTCTATGTTTATTTTCCAGTTGAGTTTAGGATCTAGGATTACTCCTAAATACCTGGCACTGGTTGAAAGGGGTAGGGGTGTGCCGTTTAGGCGAGGAAGCGTAAAGTCAGGTATGTTGGTTTTGGTGGTGAAGAGCATCAGCACAGTTTTCCCCGGGTTGACTCCCAGACCGCACTTTTTTGCCCAAGTGCTAACTTTGCTTAGAGCATTCTCCATGATTTCACTAATCACGTAGGGAAACATTCCTGACACCAATATCACCATATCGTCCGCATACCCGACTACTTTGATTCCTACTCTGTCTAAACTTATGAGGATTTTGTTCATTACTAGGAGCCAGAGTAGGGGTGAGATGACTCCTCCTTGAGGCGTTCCCCTCCTGGCATATTTGGTTATATTGCTATTTCCTAAAGCTGCTTGAATGATTCTAGTGCTGAGCATGGAAACAATCCATTGACTTAGATGGTTTGCTATTCCCAGCTCCCTCAGGGACTCTAGAATTGCTTCAGGGTGTGAAGTGGTGTCTTACTATTGAGAATATAAGGCAAAAAACATATGTGCTTGGCATGGGTATTTAATGAAGGCCTCTTAAAGTCAATTTTAGTATTCTTTATATTTAAACTGAAAACATGAACAATTTCTTTATGAAAATAGCATAGATTCCCGATATATGAAAATTTCGAATTTGGAAAACATTTATTTAATTTCAAATAAATGTACAGAATAAGTCAGAATAGATCAGAGAGCAGCGGGCAGGACAGCACAGGTACACTGTATTTCGGGCTAATACGATACCCATTACCAGTCGAAATATCCACACATTCATCATGTGCTCATTGTTTAACATTCACTTACGGTGATTCGACTGTTATTTTTCCTTCAAACAGATAAATCAAGTACTGTACTACTGCATATAAAGCTAAGGACTTTGAAGGTCCCCCTGGTGTACACCGATTTTCATTGGCAACTCTTCAGTAACTTTAACGGGACATCTAAATCTTGTCCATGCGCAACCGTTAATACCCATGATCATCGGTATGTAGCTTTCTAAAACCCATCGTTTTCTTAGCGCCATAAGATGCATTATTTTGGTTGCCATCAAATGCTTTTCCAAAATTTATTTATTTATTTGTATATTTATTTCATCAACCTGAGATGGACTTGGTCTCACCAGAGTTTGTTAAAAGCATTGATTTTTAAACGTATTTCTACTTATATTAGAGTGAAGATCTATGAGATTCCCTACTGAAATAGTTTCTCTTAAGCATCTAAATAGTTAAAGTTTCATTATATCTATATTGTACTCTATGAAAAAGGTCAACAAAAATATTGTTAGGTATGTAATGTCTTTTAATTCTTGACTCTAAACTAGAATGTCGTGGGTGCTCCTGCGACATCTATTTATAGGTCCGTTCGCGAACTAATATGCAAACGTAAATTTATACAAACTTTCGTGCAAAACTACACAAACGCGTTCGCGTACTGAGAAAATGGTAAAAAGATGAACGAAAGAAAAATGTACTTTCGTTCATTTTTCTTCACACAGAATTTCAGCTGGCAAGAAAATGAAAACTGTCAAATGATGAAATCCTATGAGTTTGGCCAGCAAAAAAAAACAGCTGTTGCTTCTTTTCAAGCCAAACTACGATGTTTTTTCAACTGTTCGAGAACACAGATGTACTAAGTATTCCATAGCCACTCAAACTTCTTTTCAAATGCTACCAAATATCGGTTATATGGCTCTCTACTAGATGGCGGTGCAAGTTGACTAATTGATGCTGAATGTCACAGTTTGAGCAAACATGCAACAATATTTTGATTTCTCAATATTATCACAGGTCTTCGATAGCTGATCTGTGTATGCAGGACAACCAATATGGTTAGTTAGTCTCGCACAAACATGATCAAAAATACCTCCGCCGAATATATAGAGGCAAAATTCCAACAAGTTGGCATCTAATATAGCAGATGGCAAGTCGATAACCATTTTTGAACCTTGAGACTGCTGCACTTTAAAACATTAAGATTTAAACCGTTAATTGTACACCAATCTGATGATCTATTGGGGAGAGAAGAGAACAAAGACCCATGATGCAGCCACCTTGGGGGACTCCCGAACGTGGATGCGATGTGAGAAAATACCGTTACCGTACAAACTGCAAGCGTCCTCTTAAGTAAGAATTAAACAAATAAACATAGGGACGGGCTACAGTCCGCTTGGGCGAACTGTTGGATACCCTATTCTTATTCCTATCCCTCATAAGTGGGCGTGACAAAAGTCTAAGTATGGTTAAATTGTTAAGAACGCTCTACATATTTTGTTATATAACATTTAAAGGATTTTATCAAAAAAACGCTCCCTAGCTCAAACTTGGTTGTTTCAATAAAATTGTTTTATTTAATTGTGGGCGTGTCAGTAGGCGGATTTAAAAAAAATTAACACATGAGCATAAAGGGCCCCTAGAGAGTATATATTAAAAATTTCAGCTCCCTAGCTCAAACTTTGGATTTTCAAAAAAATTGTTTTATTTATTTGTGGGCGTGTCAGTGGGCGGATTTTGAAAATATTTATACATGAGCTTAAAGGGCCCCTAGAGAGTATATATTAAAAATTTCAGCTCCCTAGCTCAAATTTTGGTTTTTCAATAAAATTATTTTATTTTTTTGTGGGCGTGGCAGTGGGCGGATTTTAAAAATTTTATATCCCGAGCAGTTTTAGGAGTCATAGATCATATATAAAAAATTTCAGCTTCCTAGCTCAAAATTCGATTTTTTCCAAAATTTTGTTTTTTTGAGTTTGTGGGCGTGTCTGTGGGCGGATTTCAAAAATTCGTAAACTTGATTATTTCGGGACCCTAGAGAGTATATGGTTAAAATTTCAGCTCTCTAGGTCCAGTTTAAAGGCCTAATTTTTGCCGACGGACGGACGGACGGACGGACATGGCTAGATCGACATTACTATCGATGCTGATCATAAATATAGTAACTTTTAGGGGTCTACGGGCAATATTAAGGTATGTTACAAACTATGCGTCAAAATTAATATACCCCTAGAATAGGGTATAAAAAGGGGCATAGAAAGTTCATCTGTGCATATTTTTATAATCAGGAAGACTACTATCAATATCAGGACATAATGATTATCATCCAAGATGTTTAATATAAAACAACAATTATCTCGTTTTTATACCCTATTCTAAGGGTCGATCTAGCCATGTTTGTCTGTGCGTCCGTCCGTCTGTCGGCAAAAATTAGGCCTTTAAACTGGACCAAGAGAGCTGAAATTTTAACCATAAATACTCTCTAGGGTCCCGAAATAATCAAGTTTAAGAATTTTTGAAATCCGCCCACAAACTCAAAAAACAAATTTATCAAAAAAATCGAATTTGGAGCTAGAAAGCTGAAATTTTTTATATATGATTTTTGACTCCTAAAACTACTCAGGAGATAACATTTTTAAAATCCGCCCACTGACACGCCCACAATTAAATAAAACAATTTTATTGAAGTCAAAGTTTGAGCTAGGGAGCTGAAATTTATAATATAGTAGTCTCTAGGTTCCGTTTTTATTTAAATATTTTTAAATTCGCCTACTGACACGCCCACAACTAAATAAAATAATTTTATTGAAAAACCAAAGGGAAGCGTTTTTTTTTACAAAAGCTTCGTTTTTTTTCGATTAAATCGTTTAAATGTTATATAATAAAATATGTAGAGCGTTCTTAACAATTCAACCATACTTAGACTTTTGTCACGCCCACTTATAAGGGATAGGAATAAGAATAGGGTATCCAACAGTTCGCCCAAGCGCTACGGTCCGCTTGTTCCTATGTTTATAATTCTAAAGAACTCTTTGATGGGATATAATTTGCGATACAAAAATAGGTTTTTGGTTTTGTAATTTTTTATCATGACTTTTATTTGGTCAACATCTAAGGGAGCGGATGAGTGGGGTAAATCAACTACTTTTACAGTATTCAAGGTAGGACGAACAACAATTAATACTCCGCCGCCTCTCTCGGAACCACATAAATCAGCCTATCGATCTCTCCGGAAAACGGAGTGAAAGCAATGACGTCATATTGAAAGAGGAAGAAAAAAGTAGCAATTGTTTGAGTTTAGTTCGACCTCCAATGTTTTGGTAGTAGAGATGAAAGCGTTGAGGATAAGGCGATGTGTACGAAGAACTTAATCGTTTTTTGGATGGATACGATACGGGACGTTTAATATTGCCAGATAATAAAAGCATTTCTTTGAGAAATGTATTCACAGTAGTGCTGGAATTTAAACAACAGCAATATTGCATCGCCAGCAATACTGGATAAAGCTGTCGATATCATACACAGCAGGGCTGCTTTAGGTACATGCTGCAAATACATACAATAATTTGTGCTGCAAACAAAAATGTATGGCTGCTGGATATGTTACCTGGGATCGTTCTTTTGGGCAACCGTGGATACATTTCTCAAAGATACGCACTTAATATCAACACATTTTTTTTTATTTTCTTTTGGAAGACTACTATGACTAATAACAAAAAAAGCAGAAAAGCGGAAGGCTTATTTGCAGGTTATTACTCGTATATAAATGTTATGTTTTTGGTTTACATTAGGTCCGTTCGCGAACTAATATGCAAACGTAAATTTATATAAACTTTCGTGCAAAACTACACAAACGCGTTCGCGTACTGAGAAAATGGTAAAAAGATGAACGAAAGAAAAATGTACTTTCGTTCATTTTTCTTCACACAGAATTTCAGCTGGTAAGAAAATGAAAACTGTCAAATTATGAAATCCTATGAGTTTGCCAGCAAGAAAAAACAGCTGTTGCTTCTTTTCTATCCAAACTAAGAAGTTTTTACACAAAAGCGTTCGCGTACTTTTCTTAGAAATCAGAGGATTCTCTCTCGATTTTGGAGATTTGACACTTTTCATTTTTCTACACATAAAGTACGCGAACGGACCTATTATTTGAAAGTTCAGAAGTTTCATTGGTTAGAAAATGGTTTTCACATTTAATACAAAGAGAGTTATGAAATTGAGAATATTGTGTTCGAAAATAATTTTAGTTAACCTAATTTACACTTAACAATTGCAGTTTGACAAGATTTGTGGGCATTTTAAAATTATAGATGGTTTTTTCAAAGTATCTGGTTTTGAGTTGAAATTTGGAGCCACATGCACTAGCTGTCTTCGTCCGTAGATGTTGTTGACTGCTGCGGTTGCAAGGTGTTGTTGAACTCGTTGTCTAGTGCTCTGGTTATGGCGTATAGGTTTCCGGAATCTGTTCTCTTCATAATGTTGGATTAGAAATCTGCAAATATTGTTGTCGTCATTTATGATTTTTCCCCTTGTAAATATGCCTAATAATAGATGTTTTCATTAAACTAGCGACCGTACTTTGCTCAAGACTTTGATTGATGATGTACTGTATTATTGGTGTTAGTACTATGGCGTTCAATTTGAGATCGATGAATCTCGTCTTTTGTCTACACCTGGACCTTTGTTAGTTGGAAGGCAACATTACATTCCAAACACTTCAGCTTTGTTGGCAGTCTCCAAGAACATGATCTCAGATACATACATGTTATGGTGAGTGGGTGTTATGCAATCATATTTGTGTACTATTTGTAATGTCTGGATTGTGGATTGTTCTGCAAAATCGTTGACAACAGTTGCAACGTTAACCACTAGCCAAATTGCTTACAATCGTTTCATCTATTGATCGCTTTATGCGCCCTAGTATCTTGTTCAAGACTTGCCAAGTTTTTCTAGGGTCGATGGTGGCATTCAAAAACTGCATCTTTAAGTAACTGCCCTTTTATTTTTTACGTTTTGATACTGCTTATATCGTGTTCATTACTTTGATTTTGTATGTTGGTTTTTGAAATCTTGTAAAGCCAAGTATGTAATCACCTGTGAGTAGCATACATTCAACACATTAATATTCATATAACTCAAAACAATTATTTCATTGCTGTTACGTATATTTGCGTCGTGCTCAGTGGTTTGTGTCGGACTCGAGGTCGGACTACTAATCGAAAGGTCCCCGGTTCAATTCCCGCCGACGCCAAGTAACATGTAGAGTTTTTTCCACTGCCCCACCTCTTACGAACGTCTGACAAACATCCACGAGTATCAATTGTCATGAGAAGCTTCTCAAATTTGCCGTTCGGATTCGGTTTAAAATTGTAGTGCCCTTCCACTTCGCACAAGAAAGTGGTTTGGGAAGCTAGGTTTTAGGTCTAGTTCATTCATATTTGCGTTTATTTCCTTAATAAATTGAGATATATTTGTTTTTGGTGGCCTATATATTGCACGAAAATATTTTTCTGCGCTTGATTCATCGGTTTCTATTTTGATACTTTCGTAAAACACAGTAGCAGTATAAGTTCTTTCATTAGAAATATTATTCTCAATAAATATCCCTATCCCTCCACCTTTTAATTTTTTAACTTCCTAATGGAAGTTCTTGTAATGGGGCCAATTTTGTGAATAGCGGATTTAGACATATCTTCACATTTCAAGGTCACCAGAATCCAAATCCAACGTTTTTATAGATATGTCTGTATGTGCGTTCGGAATTATCTTTCGCCACGATTATCTCGAGAACCAAAGATGATATTGACATGGGACCGGGTTTATTCGAAGAGTAATTACGTAACTCAAAACTGATTAAGTTTCCAGCGAAATCGGTCCAGCCGTTTTTTGTTAGTAAATAAATAACTGAAATAATTTGCCTTTGTGTGTACCATTTATTGTAATTTGTCATTGAGCAAATCATTATTACATTGTGCTCCTTTATTTCGTATACATGTATATTTACAGGTCTCCGTGTTCATAACAATGGTTGCAATAATATATATCACACTTCGCTGTTATTAACAACATTTAATTTCCATGAACAATATTAAAGAGCATTTTTTAATATTAAATAATTCTTAACCATATATAACGGTTAACCACATTTCAAAATTTCGAACTAATCGCATAATTCAGGAAGTTTGCCGTGTGGCCTTGCGGGTCGCACCCACACTTTTTTCTAACAAATTCTGAACTTAATCCGTTAATATGATAACAAGCATTTTCTTCTTCTTTCAGATTGATTTTAGTTCAAACATTAACAAGTGTGTTTTTTTTTTATTCAAGCGTATATACGCTTATTCACATACATAATACAACAACAACTTACCCTATATACTCCAACTATCGCCGCTAAATCTCTAAGCGGATATATAGATCAGTTCTTTCAGACACAGTTTTCTACGTATTCCGATAACATTTGTTATCGAATGTCAAAACTTTGATATTTCTTACCAACTGAAATAGCGATATTATCCCCGATAGTATTTAACATGCAAATGTGAATAAGCCTATAGGCAGGAGGTAGCCGCTTGAGTAAACAACACACCTAATCTAAACAGTTGCATCGTTCTATTTTTGAAAATTCTGTTAGTTGAGCTTGTTTTCGTTTTCTCTAATTTTTTATAATTGAACTCTGTGACATAATTTTCCATTTTTATTAATATTTGTTTTGTGTGCATAGCTTGATAAGTACAATAATTGACGATTTTGCTGGATTTTTTCTGTTTGTTCTATAAATGTCGGTGATGTCTGATTAACCTATTTCATAATTAATTAATAATTGTATACCACTTTAATTTTCATTAATGGTTGGTGCAATGTTTTTTATTTTCGTATTGTTCCTCAGTAGTTGTTCGATTGTATTTATTTTTGATTCCATAAGGATAATATTCTCGTCTTTTTTCTTGTTGCTTTCTTTTAGATCGTTTATCTCATTTAAGCGTTTTTCCAGGACATTATTATTGATTATCATATGCTGGTTGATTTGTTCATATTTTCTGGCAACAAATTCACAGCTCGACTTAATATCAACTACTTCCTTTTCCATTGACCTCATTTCTTCTAGAAATGCAGCGTTGTAGTTCTTGGACCCTGAATGGGGATTTACCTCAGGGGAAACACCTGCGGTTCTCGTTCTCTTTTGTGCTCGTTGTGGTGGTGTAGATGGTATTTGTGCGTTATCTAACATCAGAATATTTTGGCTTTCGATTTTTCTCCTACTCGATGAACAACGCCATTCCTCCTTCTTTGCAGGAACATCATATCACAAGGTAGGTTAGGTTAGGTTACTGGGTTGCTGGGGCAAGAGAATCCTGCCCCCGTCACACTTAAGTCAACGTAGACCCTTTGTGATACCCTGGAGGTTATGATTCCCTTACTTGGAACCAATAAAAAACCTATGAAAAACCTAGCGGGCTTACAAACCATCGCGATGCGTTAATGAACTTGCACAAGTCATTCACAGACTTGCCGGAGAGTTCTTATAAGTCCTGGAAGAAATATCTGCCGAGGACATTGTTTCTAATATGACAGAGTGCAGGGCAGTGACAGAGGAAATGAGGGGTATCCTCATTCACCTCTTCGTCCCCGCATCCTCTACAGAGTTCATCTGTGCTGAGTTTCCTATACATCACAAGGTATCTCGTCTGAAATATTTGACTGCGTTCCCAACTTCTACTGTTTTATCGGGTACTTCTTCATAGTAATGCCCTTTTTATGCAAAGAAAACAAATACATTTTTATTGTTGTCTTCCATAATAATTGGTAGTAAACTTTAACGAGGGAATATTTTCTGCATTTATTTTTCCATGAGCGGGTATTTTGATACAACTGCGCCCTTGTTAAAGCTGTTTTGTCGCAGCTGTTTTCTATCAGGTGCTAAAGAAAATATTTCCTCCAACTCTTGATACAGACTCCTTATACTCGTTAGTTGAATTGGGATGCACTTCTTCTTTTTGTCGAGACCGGTGTCTATATGCCAATCCACGGCAAGTTTTTTCTTCTTTTTTGTTATTTGGACACATTAATATCCACATGCGGGGTAATTTTGTTTACATAGTTTTGAAAATCATATCAGGTAGGTGACGCCCCCCATTGTCCATGCAATGAATAGTTAATTTCTGGTGTTGGTCATGACTTATGACCCTTACTAGCATAGCAGCATAGCAGCTGCCCAGATGTTGTCCTTGTAGGGTCCTTGGAAGGTGGACATAAATGAGGGATTACAACAAATTACACAAACAAAAATCGCAACGGATCCAATCGGGGGAGCGGACTGATCACTCCACATCCCCCCTTAATAAGGTGACTAGCGTAGCAGCTGATATGTTGACAATTTCTGCCCGGATGGCCTTGTAGGGTCCTTTAACGGGTGACATAAGCTAGGGATTATAAAAAATTCCACATCGGGGGAGCGGACTGGCTCCTTCTTATACGAAACAGCCCTTCATAGGCTCAGGTCTCACATGCGTTCCTTGAGAATTGAAGTCGCGTTCGGAGAGCTCCGTACGGAGAGTTCTTTGTTCCAATGCGTGATATCGACTGATCAAGATTGAAACAAACCCGAGACCGCTGCCGACCCGCTGCGATCCTATCAGCCTGAATTGAGCGCATTTCAAAAAAGAGAGTTATGTTGCCGAACCCTATATTAACCTAAGAAAAAACTTTCCTGCTTCATACATATTACATTCAAATATGTCCCATCACTCCCTTAGTCCGCAATCTACAATTTAATTATATTGCACCCCTATTATTTTTAACTTGTCAATTCGTATGTCACCTAAAGCTATTAACCACTTAAATCCGATATCCGCGAACTCTTATCAGCCTTAGATATGTAGTACGCCAGCAAAAGGAGTCCTAGTGGACATATTTTGCATTCAGTCTTTAAATCGTCGAGAGAAGGAATGCCTGTTATTTAGTTTTACCCTAAAAAAATGTCTGGCGACGACGTGGTAAGCGATTTTCATCAATATTTAACTTAACTCATTAAATATACCCTACAGCTGGATTTCAGTGCAATTAATTTTCCCGAAGATCGCATTTGGCTTCGCATCCCAGAGTGGGAGGTGATTGTCAAAGTAACCACCTTCATACCGATGATTTTATTCGGTATTGTTGGAAACCTCATAATAATCTATTTAATTTTCCAAAATCGAGCCCTGCGAACACCAACTAACTTGCTAATTGCCAACATGGCCGTTGCGAATACAGCAACCCTCCTAATATGCCCAATAATGTTCATGTTCAATGACTTCTATCAAAACTACGTGTTAGGTGCTGTAGGATGTCATCTGGAGGGCTTTTTGGAGGGCAGTTTGTTGATAGCAGCCGTTTTGAACTTATCGGCGGTGAGCTACGACCGGCTTACCGCCATAGTTTTGCCCACGGAGGCCCGATTAACAATGAAAGGTGCTAAGGTGGTTATGGTGTTTACTTGGTTGGCCGGATTCGGTATCGCAACACCTTTGGCAATATATCGGACCTATAAAGTACGACAGTGGAACAATTTTACCGAAACGTATTGCAAAGAGAATCCAAATATTTTACCAACGTATTGGTACGTTTTAATATCGGTTTTAGTGTGGTTTCCCTTAGGTGTGATGTTGATTTCGTATACAGCCATATTTATTAAGGTATCTGCTATAAACTGGCACCTCAATCATTCCGCATTCAATCATTCCTTATTCCAGCTCGATCGATATGAAAAGGAAATTCTAAATAGAGACAACCCATTGACTGTTTCGTATAAGAAGAAAGTCGCCAAAACTCTGTTTATAGTGGTAATTGTCTTTATTGCTCTTAGAGTTCCGTTTACAGTGTTGGTCTTCATGCGTGCAGATCTTTTGGGAAGCTATACCGGAACAGTCATCAGTAGCTACCGCATTCTATGGTATACCGCTCATTATTTGATGTTTTTGAATTCGGCAATAAATCCGCTGATTTATGGATACACGAACGATAACTTTCGAAGAGCTTATGACCAAACACCATTGTGCAAGTGTTTTTGGCAGTCAAAGATAAAAAAAAAGTCGGGAAGGGTAAAGTAGTAAGTAGTAAGTAAGTAAGAAATTCATTTATTTAATATTTTCTTATTACATAAGTTACAAGTTAGAATGAATTTTAAAGCTATGGCTTAGCCGTCAGCTTGGTTAGCAAAATGCTTATACATGTACCTACATTTGTAACTTTAACAATATAGTTATTTTTTTAATAAACTTAATCAATCATAATACTCTGTTATTAATAGCGACCTGTATTTGTAGATGGATTTAATATAATAAAATAACTTTTTCCAATCACACTCGTTCAGAATTTGTATTGTCTCCTGCATGGTAAGGAATTTTTTTCCGAAGTAAGCTAGTCTCTGTGGTTTGTAGATTGGACAAACACTAATAATGTGAAAGCAGTCTTCTTTCGCTTTTAAGTTGCAAATATTACAAAACTGGTTGAAGCTTCCATTATATGGGCTGCCATTTAAACCAATCAACTCACACCTTGTTTTGAAAATAAGAGATATTTCACTATAGTTGAGTGAGTCATTGAAATAGTTCTTATCCTTTAGATTGAAGTTCAGGTGAGAATACAATACTCTGCTATCTGATTCACGAGCTTTCTCTATAAATCGCACACGAATAGCATCTTCATTTTTATTTATTATTCGATAAAGTTGGTTCTTTAAGTTGTCCAGGTTGTTTAGATCGAATGAAATAGTTTCTCCACACGCGTTTCCAATTCTTAACCATCTTGACGCCCACCAGTCCTTGTTTCTTAATTCATAAGATAGCATTTTTTTGGTTATTCGGGAGTCTGGATACGAACCTATTTTAATGATGTAATCCGCTTGCGATTTGAGAGTGCTTGTAAAAAGCATTGGAAGACCCGTTTCCAAATAGATTGTGTAGTTCGGCGATTTCATTGGTAAGTTGAATAATTTTTTCAAGAAGTTCCTGTGGAATTTCTCGATTACTTCGTACTCGTCTGATCCCCAAACTTGAGAGGCGTAACAAAGAGTTGATTTAACAACTGAATCAAATATTCTGTATTTCGTTGAGAGGAGAATCCGCTTATTTGCAAAAACATTTTTCCATGATAGATTCACTAAGCTTTGGGAAGACTTGGCTTTATCCGTTAGATGTTTACCAAATTCTAGGGTTGGGTTCAGTTTCACTCCTAAATATTTGAGTTCCTTCACAATCTCTAATCGGCTTCCATTATAAAACCATCTATTTCCATTTTGCACTCGTGATGAACGGGAAAAGACCATAATTTTAGATTTTTCGGTGTTGATGGTTAGTCCCCATTTTTTGCAGTAGCTGGCTAGACGATTTATCATCAATTGGAGATTTTCAGGAGATTCAGAGAGTAGAACAAGATCATCGGCATATAGCAAGACATTGACCACGGTATTAGCAATTCGTACTCCACCAGGCAAATCTTTTTCTATGTCGTTTATAAATAGAGAAAACAATAAGGCACTAAGAGGACACCCTTGCTTTACACCAGTCTGTGTTTTAAACCATTCTGAGAAATCTTTTCCATCCCAGACTGCTGCACTTGTTTCGGCATACATTTTTTTAATGGTCTTAAGAAATTTTGTAGAGATACCCAACTGAGACAGTTTATAGAAGAGTGCGCTTCGGCTAACAAGATCAAAAGCTGCCTTGAAATCTACAAAAAAGCTGTACATTTTCTTGTTTCTGGCTTGAAAGGCTCTTATAATCGCAGATAATGTAAATATTTGGTCAACGGTTGAAAAGTTTTTTCTGAATCCAGCTTGACGCTCTGTCAGAATATTTTTTTCATCTACCCATTTTTCTAATCGTCCTACAAGTATGCCACAAAATATCTTGGCTGACACATTCATGAATGAGATTCCCCTGTAGTTTTCTACGTTTTCTAGTGAACCCTTTTTGTGGATGGGGAATATTACGGACTTCTTAAACGATGAAGGGATGTCTGCGCTCGAGAACACACTGTTGAAGAGAACTTTCAAATAGTTGATTAATGTTGGACTAGCATTTTTGTAGAATTCGTATGGAATCCCATCTTCGCCTGGCGCCTTTCCATTTTTGGATTTCATGATAACATTATTAATTTCGTCAGTTGTTACCTCACCATCTAGGGAATCGTCGAAAATGAGGGGGTCCGCATACGAGAAAGAAAGGTTTGAGTTATCCAGTAGAAGATGTTTAAAATATATGGATAGATCATCAGCAGATACTCCTGTACCTATTTGATAAACTGTACCATTAATCTCCCTTGCTATTCTCCAGAAGTCCTTCGAAGACTTGGTTTGACTAAGTAAGAGAGCTTGCTGATTATCGAAGTCAGTTTTCTTAGCTAGGCATATATTTTTGTAGTGGGTATTCACTTGGTTATACCACTTTTTAACATCAGGGTCATTGCAAGTTCTCCAGACACGCAAAAGGGCAAATGATTTCTTCCTAGCATTTATGCATTCTTTATCAAACCATTTTTGTTTAAATGGTGACCTTATATTTGAAATGTTGTTTGATGCAGCACTTCTTATATAACAAGTTATTTGGTTTGCGAGTGTTTCTGTTTCTTCTGGTATCGAATTATTTGCTGAGAGCAGGCTGTCTAATAATCTGTGGTAGGTATTTGTTTTTTCGGATTTCCATTTAAGTCTTGGTAGCAGGGGCAGGTTTTTGTGATATGAGAGTGTTTCACTATCAACTTCAACCACGATTGGCATGTGATCCGAAAAAGTTTTGTATTGTACCTCAAATTTTTTAATTTTCCCAGTCCAGTCGTTGTTAACAGCACAAAAATCAATAACTGAATTGCCTTGCCCTCCGACAAATGTGTAATGCCCTTCTCTATCACCTTCGGTACAGCCGTTTAACACAATAAGATCATACATTTGGAGTAGCTCTAGTACATCTGTTCCATTTTTATTGTAGACTATGTCTTTAGATACCCTATTGGTACAGCATATACTAGGGTTTGTTACAGTTTGCACTATAGTGGTTTGTGAGTTACTTATTCTCGAATTCCAATCTCCAATCAGCATAACGCTTTTGCTAGCTAAACATGACATTGTATTACACAGCCTCTCAAAGTCGTGAGTCCATTTGTTGCAGTTTATATATGATGGAACGATATATGTATTATTATTTTGTGTCACACATTTTACTACGGTAGTTCCTTCAAATTCATCAAAATCGTAAGTTTTTAAATGTGATTTTTTTATCCCGTACAGGCTTCCTCCACTTGCACGCCCCTTTATGTAGGTTTTACTTGCTTCGCTCCAAATTAACTTAAAGCCATCGAAATATTTATTAAAATTACTTAAATTATCACTTGTTAAATGTGTTTCAAATAAAAAGAAAATTTCAAAGTTCTTAACATAGTTAAAAAAATCTACAAATAATAATTTATTACTTAATCCAGATATATTGTAAGATAAAATATTTGCAGAGATAAATTTGTTTGAGCTGACGACGCTTAATTCTCAGTTTTGTATGACACTACTACCTTCCGGATCTTCGGTGTAAAGTGGCATCACTGGTGCATCTGGTTTGGGCCATTCACGCTGACGTCTGTTTGACAACATAGTTTCGTTGACAGCATTAAAATTGAGTTTTCCGTAGATATTCTGTAGTTCGTTTTCTCCGTTTGTGTTATTATATTTAAGTTTGTTATTATTGTCTAAATAAAATGTTTTATTACCAATTAATAAATTGTTGTTTTTAATCAATACTGCTTCGCTTGGTTTAATTGTTTTGACGACTTTTCGATACCCGAGTAGAATTCGACGTTTGATTTGTGATTGTTTGCTAAGGTCTCGTTGGATATAGCAGCCTGTGCCTTTTAGCTTCAAGGAATTTTTTAACATTTGCATTGCAGTTTCATTGGAACCAGTGCTAAGTTTGAGTTTAATTATTTTCTTGTTTTCACTAAGTTTTACGGCTTGTGGCATTTGTTGTTGGTCTGCATCAGAGCCTAGCAAAAGTGTGGTTATGTTATGAATCCTTTCTTGGGGGTCAGATCGGTCGTTTGGAATCGTGAAAATAATATTTTTCCCTCTGATCTCTCTGCTCTGTAGTTCAAGCTCCTCTTCTAGAATGCAACATCGATTTTCGAAATGCTGCACTTTTTCAGATAATTCCTGGTTTTGTTGTCTTAGCGAGTGTATCTCATTGCTAAGTTTGTTGAGATCGTCTTTTGTTGCTAGATTGGCCGTCGCTTTGGAGAGTCCTGTATTGAGCGATGCCTCAATAATGGATTTGATTTTATCAAGGTCAGATTGGGAGATCGACATTGTCTGTTGGGATTTATAAACCTTTGATGGTCTGTTGATATTAAAAAGTGGATAAATATTTTTTTCGGGTGACGTTTGATCGATTTTCCTTTTGTTGTCAGTCATGTGACTTAGGTGTCTACTTGGAAAGTTTATTTCACAGCTAATAAATTAGGATTACCTGCTTTTGCTGTTTTATTTATAGAAACAGACAGTCGACACACCTGTTTATACACTTTTAATTATTAATTACGAACTTTGGCTAGTTATATTTAAGAATTTTTCGAGAGCAGATTTGTAATTGAACTATACACTTTGTAGCAGAGTTGCCAAGAGTTGGAAGGGTAAATAGATAACAATTATGGAGGCCGATTGTACTCGTATATTGCCTTTTTTGTTACAGAAAGAAGTTCAACGAAATTCACCTTTTTGCTGTGGTGAACTTTTTAATGGGGGTATCTTTCGAAATAAAGAAATCAAAATCAATGGCGGAAATACAACGAAGACTTCAAAAAGTCGAATGGGCATCAGGGTAATAACAAATCAGACAATGATTGATTCAAAACAAACGTTTAATTACCTTTATAATGTGGAGCAGGTGAAGGAAGGTCAAGTAACGGAGGGCTTTAATTAAACTGTATGCCAAGATGACTTATTTTTAGCTTATAATAGTAGTCTAATCTTACCTCAGGAATATGTTTTATTTTGAAATAAAAATACCTCAAGCTATGTAATTATTACAACATATATTTGTGTTTTATTTTTATGATAATGTACATTTTGCTCTCCTGTGATTTGTTAGTCGGCGCTGAACTTCGTTCCGTTAGAAGTCCGCGCCGAGAAGCAATAAGTACCTCTTAGATCCAATTTTTGACTGTTTATATCTGAAAACAGCGTTGAGGGTTAAAATCCATTTTAAGGTTTTCGCCTCATTCTAATCCAGGTCTTCAATCGGAGTGAAATACAAGACAATGCTATTTTTTTGTGCGCTATATGAGTCGACCCGGAGCCATCTGGCTTTGCCAAATATACAAATAGTTGAGCTAATCTGGGTATATTATTTCCGTTTGACAAGAGCCTAAGTTATACTTTCATAAATGGATTACTGTTAGCCTTTTCATTCATAAAATTTTATTTATAGGGATATTGCAATTGTTATGTTTATTACATATTTCATTCTTAATTCATTGTGAACAATGCTTTTTTAGTTAAATAAATAGATAAATAAGTTTAGATAAATAGTTCTTCAACTCTATAAGAAAATCGACTTTGTCCATGTAATATGGGCAAAATGGCATACGGCATAGGTATCTGATAAGTCCAAAATGGTATGAAGCGCCAATTTAGCTCTATTATTTAACCTGATTTTATTGCCGGCAATGAATTGGTCCTTTCAGTTTTCTGACAAACTATCGACTTATGTAGCTACTAATATTTTAAAATAACTTTCAAACCCTTACAAAACCCCAAAAAATGTGTTTACTTACTTGCTTACTTAACGGGCTCCCAGCGACCCGTGAAGAGACTCTGCCTGAGACACAGCAGCCTTCCATTTTCTGTGATCCCGTGCACGCTGCTTCCAGTTCTCCAGACCAAGCGCTCTGGCATCTGATGGCTTGGTCTTTAAAACGAAGGTTCGGTCTTCCTTGCCTTTTCGAACCAGTGGGTATGGAGTCGAAAATCCTCTTGGCTGGAGCTTTACTTTCCATTCGCTCAATGTGGCCGAGCCAATGTAGTCGACCTGATTTAGCTTTTTGGAATACATCCACACTGTGGTACAGCTCATAGGGTTCGCGGTTGTATCTTCTCCTCCATTCGCCCTCCTCGCACACAGGACCAAATATCCGACGGAATATTTTTCTTTCAAAATAACCCAATATTAGCTCCCCCTTTCTACTTATTGTCCAGCAATCGGCACCATAAAGTAGGACTGGTAGGATTAAGCTTCGATAGATCATGTATTTTGTACTTCGAGTGAGGAGTTTTGAACCCATTTGTTTCGCTGAACCAAAGTAGCAGCGGTTTCAGTATGTTTACTAATGCAAATGTTTTATGATTTTTAGCACCGCGCTAACTATTATTTTGACGGAATGGGGACCCATAACTCAGTATAGTTTGTTGAGATTGAAAACCAGACGGCGCTGAAATCAGTTGAAGGTTGTTGCAAATATGTCGACGAGAACGTCGCACAAAAAGGCGTCGAAGACCAAAAAAGGATCTTGTTGAAAAATATGTTAATAACCAAAAATTAATCTAAGATGTGACATTAATAGCAATTACTGACATTTATTTATTTGACATTAGGTTATTTTACCAAGAGATCGCTGAAACCCCAAAAAGGTCCTTAAACCCTAAAATAAAATATAAACTACTTTATAGCGCCACCTAGATGTGCAATTTAACTTTAACTGGTAATGAAGGACAACCAACTTCAGGTTGTTCATTCTTTTTTTTTGACGTTTGGCAAAGAGTCTTGTGAAAATAATAAACGTTAAATAAATCGAAGAATAATATACCCATCATTTTTGAATTTATTTGAAAGTTCCCTTGGATTAAAACTCAGATGTGGGGTAGTGATACCCAGTTAATATTTTGTGCGAACATTAAAATACAAACGAGTTGTGTGCCGGACAATAATGCCGCGTGCTATTACAAAGCAAATGCTTAGAAAAGCATTAAATGAAGCCGACGTAGAATTCCCAGCAACAGCTACCCAGGCCCAGTTGACAAAATTGTACGAGGAAATAAATGCCCCTGCCGAAGAAATTTCTGCCGAAGAAAATCCTGTTGAAGACGTCATTGCCGAAGACGACCCTTTTGAAGACGCCGCCGATATCCATGCCGAAGGTGCTACCGCCGCTGCCGCTGCCGTTGACGTTGCCGAAAATACTTCAGAAGTAGAAACCACTGACGCTCTTGACAAAGAACTTTGCCGTCTACGAAAAAAACGAGAGATTATGGAACTCCGTAAACAAATTCTCGATCTGGAGGAGAAGACAGTGCCTACCAACGAACGACGAACAAACTTCGGCGATATTGAACATGCCGTTCCGAAATTTAGTGGCGATAATCCTGCCCATTCCGTTCGTAATTTCATTCGCGATTTTGAGGAGATCATGTCTACTGTCAATGCCGACAAGAGGTTTATGCTTTTAAGTCTCCGACGCTCCCTGACAGGAACGGCAAGAGTGTTTTTATCAACGACGACTGCATTGCGTTATGACGATTTAAAGCCAGCACTGATTGACGAATTTGATGTTGCCGTGACTAGACAGGATGTGTACCGTATGCTGAGCCAGCGGAAGTGGGAGAAAAACGGGGAGTCGCTGCATCGATATGCGCTAAGCATGCAGGCGATTGCCAAGCGATCGCACATAGACGAGTTGGAGATTGTCGACTTCATCATTGAGGGCATTGGCTGTGGCATATCTAATACTAATTTACTATTGAAACAGCTCAATCGCTACCTACCAACAGAAATACTTCAACCAGACAGTTTCTAATGCCGTGGCCCGTAATGCCACCAATGTCTCTGGACGTAATTCAACCACCACCACTGGACCGAAGCCTAATGCTGAAAGGGGTATTACGTGCTTCAACTGTTCCCAGTCTGGGCGTATAAAGCCAAACTGTCCATTCCCGCTACGCCCGAATGTATCGTGTTTCCGATGCTGGAAAATGGGTCACGATCATAGGTCATGCCCAAACTCAAGGAAAGTGCTGACCCGATGTGAAGTTTCAAATGCCGTACAACAGGTTGGCGCTGCCGTAAATGAAGCCTTGGACGATTCCGATGACGATGCCAGTAATATAATAAGAGCTATTAATTTTGTAAGTATTGCCTTTGAAATTGATTCGAGAGAGTTGGAATTCATTAGTTTTGTTTCTCTTTTCGATACGGGTAGTCCCATTAGCCTTATAAGACAATCGTATGTCCCGAGTAGATTGCCTAAGATGAAGTCACCAAAATCATATCATGGAATTGGCGGACAAAAATTAAATATCTTAGGTGACATAACATGTATTATTGAATTCGAAAAAAAAAGAAAAAAATTCAGATTAAAATTGTACCCGACGAAGCGATGTCTATGCCGGTCATTTTGGGACGTAACTTTTTGAATACCTTCGGGATACATTTAACCAAAACAAGACTTACTCTAAGGAAAATCTTCTGTCTCTTAATAATTATAATGAATTCCATATCTCAAAACCGAATAATATTTTAGTTCTTGATAGTTACGGCCTTGCTAAAGATAATTATTTGTATGCCACTGGGAATAAAGGTAATAAGATGGAAATAATTTTGGAAGCTGAGTCGGCTCAATTAGACGGTGATACGGGTAGCAGGTGTAACTTAGATATACCCGATATTTTCAATATTGAATATGTTTCGGACGAACATGATTTAAATATAAATTGCAAATTAGGCAAAGTCTGCTGTGCCGAATTAAATAATCTCATTGTGGACTCTTATGTTAGGCCTAAAGATATAGGTATAGAACCTTTAGATTACGAGATGAAAATTCATCTAATCAATGACGGTGTTCCATTTCGGTGTGCCCCGAGGCGCCTTTCTTTTTATGAACGAACTAAAGTTCAGTTGTATTGTATTGTATGTGCAGTGGGGTCATCAGTAGATGACAAGCACTTAGACCTATTGGTCCATTGTACTTCAGCATAGCTGCCCGCTCGGTGGTTATTGGCGATTAGTAAGATATAGTGAGGGAGAACCTACCAGTAGCCTTGGCAAAGCGAAGATTGCTAGCAAGTTCAATGTCCCCCATCTCATCTTCGTTGACGAATTGTTTGCCTATAGTGGTGAGCCTGGTTCTGGCGAAAGCCGGACTTTCACAGATGAAGTGAGATACCGTTTCATCCGCCTCCAGGCAGCACTCACATAGGCCCGAGCTCCTAATGTGGATGGTTTTGAGGTGCTCGTTAAGAGAACTGAAACCGGTGACGAGACCAATCAAGGGTCTCAAGTCTTTCCTGTTTAGTCCAAGCAAAAACTTAGCTCTGCTGATTTTCGGACCATCCACTAGCTTCTTCGAATACCTGCATGAGACCAGGTCATGCCAGTATTCGGAATGTTGTTGGCGTAGAGCCGAATCCATTTCACGTTTGTGGACGGATGAGCAGCATCCTATAGATGGTTGTGGGTCAAAGAAGGCTGTTGAAGAGCCCTTCCTGGCCAGAGCATCCGCTCTTTCATTTCCCTCGATACCTGTATGCCCAGGAACCCAGGCAAGTGATACCGAGTTACATCTACCCAGACGGTTGAGCTTAACCATGGTTTCCTCAACTATTTTTGAGTTGAGAGAACCAGCCGAACAGGCTTTGATAGCGGCTTGGCTATCTGAGCAGATGTATAAGGTTTTACCCTTAATCCTTCTCCTTAACAGGATATTAGCGGCAGTAGCAATCGCAAAGATTTCTGCCTGAAAAACAGTTGTTTGTCTACCCAAGGCTGCAGATAGATTTATCCGACAGTCTCTAGAGTAGACCCCGGCTCCGGAGATACCGTCAATGAGTGAGCCATCGGTATAGACGATGACATCACCCGGCTTAAAGCCATTCCACCCCTCACTGTTCCATTCCTGCCGTTCAGGAAGGATGACCTGAAAACGGCGCTCAAAGACTTGCTTCATGCACACAGTGTCAAGTGCTCCTTCCCGATGGCCAGGTAGGCTGTCATAGAGAGCTCTGTACCTAGCACCTCTGGCCCCATCGCCGAGATTGACCTGCCGTCCAAGTACTACACACATACGGTATAGCGATTTTCTGGCCTCACTCTCAGCAAGGAACTGCAAGGGAGGTAAACAGAGCAACACTTCCATAGCAGCAGTGGGAGTTCCTCTCATCGCACCTGTAATGCATAAGCACGCAAGGTGCTGTAGCTTCGACAGTTGACGTTTGAGGATGTGAGCTCTAGCCCACCATACAATCGCACCATAAATAAGGTATGGCCTAAAGAAAAAGAACGGGGATGTACGAATGTGTGTAGACTATCGTGGTTTAAATAAGAATACTGAATTATTTTTTACTTCTCGATTTAAAAAGTGGATTTCATCAGGTACGGGTATCTGAGGAATTAACAACATATTAACATATTTTATTCCAGGGATGACGAATTAATAACTAATACATATAAATTTGACAAAAATATGGAATAAGATATTAGGGTGACGTTCTATAGCCTTTTGAAGACTAGAGGCGAATGGCCCATTGGTTAAATAAAATAAACAATAGCTGTGGGGTTTTTTTTTGTTTATAACAAGAATAATGAACAAAACAAATTAATTTAAGATTTTATACAAATTAAGAGAAATTGATATAATATTTTTTGAAACAGTAATTAATTGAAAGGGAAACAACATATTAATAATTTAAGACTTTATATGAAAAAAGTAATATACATTTACGGAGACTATATGAAAAAAGAACGAAACAAATCAAACAGTGCTCATAAACAAATTTTTGACTTGAGAAATATCCAAACTAAATAACCACAATTTGACTTTTTTCAAAAATACACTTTGTGTATTAATTATTCTAAGCTCGTATGGTAATTGATTAAATAATGTAGGTGCTGATACAGTATAGAAGTTATAAAAAATTTTCTTGTTTTCCACCGGTACCTTTACTTGTTGCAGAGAATTTACCCTTAAACTGTATACATTTGAGTTTCTTAGTATTGAGCTGTATCCGCTACGCATGAAAAAGACTTTAAGAACTTTGTAAACATATAAATGTTTTAATGGTAAAATGTGAAGGAGACGAAATAAAGGCAAACTACTTGTTAATCTACTTTTTTTTACAAATAATTCGGACAATATGCTTTTGTGCTATTTGAAGTGGTTCAATTGTGTTATTGTAAGCTCCTCCCCAACTCGTTAAACCATATTGTAGTTTTGAGTTCACAAGACCATAGTAAATTACTGTCAGAAGTTTTTTAGAACAATGAGGTTGTAACAGAAATATTTTATGCGTCGCACACATCATAGACTTTTTTAAGTCAGCTGCATGGATTTTCCAACTCAAATGCTTATCTATTGATACTCCAAGATACTTATAACATTCAACAGATTCTATTTGAAAACAAGTTGAACAACAGGATAGGTCCATACAAAAATTAACTTTACCACACTTATGAGCGGACATTGAAAGTTTCGGACACGTAGCGGAGTGAAAAACAATATTACTTTCAAGCAGACTAGTCTTTTTTACATTGAAAAACATAAGCTTATTTTTTTCACTTACAATCAGTTCATGCTTTGCAAACCATTGTCTTAACAGTTGCACGTCAGTCTCTAATTTTACCACCGACTCGAATATTGAACTGTTTACGTATGTAAATGCCATATCATCAGCAAAAGCTGTTATATTGCTACTCAAATTTTGTTTAAATATGGAGTTTATATAGATGAGAAATAGAATAGGACCTAAAACCGAACCTTGAGGTACACCACTTCGTAACTGCAACATATTGCTATAAACTCCATTAATTTTTACTCGTTGAAATCTTTCTGATAGATAGGATTTAAACCAATTGAACACTGAACCCCTGAATCCAGCTTTGTAGAGTTTGTCCAAAAGAATCGAATGATTAACCATATCAAAGGCTTTTGTCATGTCAATAAATAATGTTATAGGACTAGTATTGCTATTAAAACCGCTGCATATCTCACTACATAATTTTAAAATGGCATCTTCTGTCGATTTACCCTAGCGAAATCCAAACTGTTGATAGCATAAGTAATTATTCTTATTTAAAAATGACAAAATACGCTCTTTCATTACCTTTTCAAATAGTTTAGAGAACGTTGGAAGTAATGATATTGGTCTATAATGGCTCACTGATTTTCGACACCCTTTTTTATGAAGAGGAATAACTTCAGCAGCTTTTAACGCAGTCGGGGAAAATACCACAATGAACACTCATATTAAATATAAAACATAGAACATCAACAATGAAAAAAGCAATACGTTTAACGAGACAATTTGTTATTCCATCCGATGTACATGAGTTTTTATTGTTAAGATTCATTATACGTCTATAAAGTTCGAGTGGTGAAAAAGGTTGAAAGACAAAGCTATTAATTTGAAAAGCATCATCAATTAGGTCCGAATATAATTCACAGCTGCAATCGGTTTGAGAAGGATTCGGCTTGAAATTTGTTGCAATAGAAGCAAAATAGCTATTGAAAACGTTTGCAATATTCATAGGATTATCTACCAAAGTATTTTCAACCTGAATTTTACTAATGCTTTCTTGTTTTTTACCATTACTTAAAATGCTATTCACAACTTTCCATTCCTCCTTTAAATTACCTTTGCAGTTCTCGATCTTCTTTGCATACAATTTTTCTTGACATATAGCTATTTTCCTTTTTACGATCAGGCTCAATTTATGGTAGTGACGCTTTAGATTGTTGTTTCGGGGGTTTTTTTTACATTGTTTACGAAGGGAATTTTTTTCATTTATCATTTTAAGCAAATGCTCATTTAACCAAGGCTTCATTCGTTTGAGCTTTTTATTGAGACGCGGCTGAATCTTGGTAGAATTAGCAATATGTCCTTTTTATGTCTCCAAAAAAACATCATAAGCTGCAGAAGGATTACTTTCTATATAATCCTGCTCCCAAAACTCAAACTTAAGGGCATTCGTTAGGCTTAAAAAGTCTATTTTGGGTTTATCTAGAAAGGGAATGTATCTATTTGTTTTATGATCTGGAACTTTATCTATACCGAGTCTAAGCATACAGTGGTCAGTAATTCTTAGGTCAAGTACTTCACTTGAAACCTTGTGCGACCAATTTTTGTGAAATCTTACAAAAATGTGATCAATACAGGTTTGTGTTAAGTCTGTTATACGAGTTGGTTCATTCACAAGCGATTTTAAACCATATGAGGACATCAACAACATATATTTGTCAGAATCATTGCTAT
Source organism: Portevinia maculata (assembly GCA_949715645.1). NCBI lineage: Eukaryota > Metazoa > Arthropoda > Insecta > Diptera > Syrphidae > Portevinia > Portevinia maculata. The sequence continues at coordinate 151,853,450 of OX454525.1, read as the reverse complement.
CAATTAAAACGTCAATATTTATATCTCCTAAAACAATTAAATTCTTTGATTTTACATTTTTCAAAAGCTCATCCATATGCTCAAGAAATACATTTTTGCTCAAGCCATTTTCATGCAAGCGATAAATACACAAAATTGTAACAATTTCATCATCCATTCCTTTTACAGCATTTGTGACTCCAAATGGTCAATGGGAATATTTGAGTACGCCATTTGGGCTCAAAAACGCGCCTTCTTTCAACGATTCATTAACATTATCTTTCGTGATTTAATTGATACCGGTAAGATAGTTGTTTATATGGACAATATACTGATCGCTACATCCGAGTACGAAGAGCATGTAGTGCTATTAGAAATTATACTGCGACGTATTACCCAACGAGGGTTGACGCTGAATTTTTCCAAATGCAAATTCTGTTATAGTGAAATAGAGTATCTCGGGTACGCTGTCTCGTCTGCTGGGATCGCTCCAAGTGAGTCCCATGTTAGCGCCATAAAAAAATACCCGCTACCCACCAATCAAAAGGAATTGCATTCATGTATCGGTCTGTTTTCTTACTTCAGACGGTTTATGCCATCATTTTCCCGAATTGCGAAGCCCCTGCAAAACCTTCTAAAAAAGAATGCTAACTTTGACTTTGACAAGCAATGCCTCGAGTCTTTCAATGAATTACAGTTTCGCCTTATTAATGCGCCTATCCTTGCTATTTATAACCCTGAAAAGGAAACGGAAATGCATGCCGATGCAAGCTCAACTGGTTTTAGGGCTGTTTTACTCCAACGCCAGGAGGATGGAAAGTTTCATCCGGTGTCGTACTTCTTGAAAACTACTTCTCCTGCCGAATCAAAGTACCATAGCTTTGAGTTAGAAACACTCCCTATCATTTACGCTCTGAGACGATTTCGTGTCTATTTGGAAGGGATACCTTAGGCGTTTTTCTTTTTTAGCCCCGAGCGGAGAACAGAGCGGGGCCCGAGCGATCAGAGCTGGCTCCGAACTGAACGTAACCTGAGCGCTCCGAGCTAATTAAGAAACAGAATCGAGCACTGAACTGTCATTAGATAATTTGTTTTATTAATTTTCAAAATAGTCAGGTTTGCTTCTGAAATTGGTGTTTGTCAAGGATTGTTCCATTTAAATTATAATTTCTAGTAAATAAACTATGGAAAAATCACAAATAATGAATGAAGTCAGCCGCGCTCAGCTTTTCGCTCGATGTGCTCGGTCATTTTTAATCGAGCTCATCGAGCGAGCCCTGAGCTAGCTCAGAGATAAAAAAGAAATACAAATTTTGTGCTCAGAGCGCTCCGAGCTAAAAAAGTAACACACCTCTTTTTTTGACAGCTCAGTGCCCCGCTCGGAGCTAAAAAAGAAAAACGACTCTTTTAAGATCGTGACCGATTGCAACTCACTGACAATGACATTAGAAAAGAAACATGTCAATGCTAGGATTGCGAGATGGGCCCTGGAGCTCGAAAATTACAATTATAAAATACAACACCGCAGTGGTGCTTCAATGGGTCACGTGGATGCTTTAATCAGATGCCAAGTCTCTTCTATTTGGATAGAGGCTGATGTAGATTTTCAAATCCAGATTGCTCAGGAGCGAGATGAAATTATAAAAGGTTTGCGTGAGCGCTTAGAAGTTAAGGAATTGAAAGGGTTTGACTTGACTGATGGACTTGTTGTTAGAATAAGGCGGAATGGACGTAAGGCCCTATATGTCCCTAACGATATGCAAGACAATGTAATACGAGTGGTACATGAAAAACTCGGACATCAAGCAATTGAAAAATGTTATGAGAAAATAGCAGCGCACTACTGGTTCCCAAAGATGCGTCGGAAAATTGAAAAGTTTATAATGAATTGTCTTAAATGCGTCATGTATGCTACGCCGGTTGGGGCTACAGAGAGGAACCTCTATAGTATACCCAAGAAACCGATACCGTTTGACACTGTTCATGTTGACCACTTCGGTCCTTTGCCTGCTATAAGCTCAAAGAGAAAGCATATGCTGGTTGTAATAGACGCCTTTACGAAGCACGTTAAGCTATATCCAACGAAATCTACCAGCACGAAAGAGGTTACTGCCGCTGTAGAAAAGAACTTTAGTTATTATAGTAGACCTAGAAGAATTATTTCGGATAGGGGTACATGCTTTACATCTCTTGAATTTGAAGATTTCTTACTGAAGCGAAACATTGGGCATGTCAAGGTGGCTACCGCTTCTCCCCAGGCAAATGGTCAAGTAGAAAGAGTCAATAGAGTAATCAAGGCCATGCTTGGGAAGTTGAGCGAGCCATTAAATCATGCCGATTGGTCTAGTAAGTTATTGCAGGTAGAATATGCGATTAATAATTCTATACACAGTACCACAGGATTTCACCTAGTATGTTGTTATTTGGCGTGGAACAGAGGGGTGAAAAAGTGGATGAGCTCACGGAATATTTGGAGGAGAAGATGAATCTGGGTGATAGTCGCAATCTATCTCACATTCGTGCAGATGCCGCCAAAGAAATGGATAAGTCAGTGAAGTATAATCAGAGTTATTTTCTTAGGCACAGCAGGGATGTCAAGCACTATCATGTTGGTGATATTGTTGTCATCCGAAATATAGATACTACAATTGGAGCAAATAAAAAGTTTCTGCCTGTGTACAGAGGACCGTATTTTGTCCATAAAGTGATTGGTAATGATAGATATCGATAGATGCGAGACATCGATAATTGTCAGTTGACTCAGCTTCCTTATGATGGGGTTGTTGAGGCTAACCGGATGCGTAAGTGTCTTTTAAAATATTATAATAGGGCTGTAGACTTCCAGGAACCAGGCAATACTTAGTTCTTGTAAGATAATGTAACGTAGCGTAAGATAATTAAATTCATTATTGCTCGAGGTCGACCAAGTGTCAGGTTGGCCGCGTTGTAAACTACTTTATAGCACCACCTAGATGTGTAATTTAACTTTAACTGGTAATGAAGGATAACCAACTTCAGGTTGTTCATTCTTTATACCCTATTCTAAGGGTATATTAATTTTGACGCATAGTTTGTAACATACCTTAATATTGCCCGTAGACCCCCCGTCCGTCCGTCCGTCCGTCCGTCCGTCCGTCTGTAGCCAAAAATTAGGCCTTTAAACTGGACCTAGAGAGCTGAAATTTTAACCATATACTCTCTAGGGTCCCGAAATAATCAAGTTTACGAATTTTTGAAATCCGCCCACAGACACACCCACAAACTCAAAAAAACAAATTTTGGAAAAAATCGAATTTTGAGTTAGAAAGCTGAAATTTTTTATATATGATCTATGACTCCTAAAACTGCTCGGGATAAAAAATTTTCAAAATCCGCCCACTGACACGCCCACAAATAAATAAAATAATTTTTTTTTACCCTATTCTAAGGGTATATTAATTTTTGAAAATCCAAAGTTTCAGCTAGGGAGCTGAAATTTATAGTATATACTCTCTATGGGCCCTTTATGCTCATGTGTAAATATTTTCAAAATCCGCCCACTGAAACGCCCACAATTAATTTTTTTTTGTTGTTGAAAATTCAAAGTTTGAGCTAGGGAGCTGAAATTTATAATATATACTCTCTAGTAGCCCTTTATTCTCATGTGTTATTTTTTTCTTAAATCCGCCTACTGACACGCCCACAATTAAATAAAACAATTTTATTGAAACACCTAAGTTTGAGCTAGAAAGCGTTTTTTTTTGATAAAACCCTTGAAATATTATATAACAAAATATGTAGAGCGTTCTTAACAATTCAACCATACTTAGACTTTTGTCACGCCCACTTATGAGGGATAGGAATAAGAATAGGGTATCCAACAGTTCGCCCAAGCGGACTGTAGCCCGTCCCTATGTTTTTTTTGACGTTTGGTTGATATATGTATAATCAGCCATCTTTGATTTTAAAACCTGGCGAAGAGTCTTGTGAAAATAATAAACGTTAAATAAATCGAAGAATAATATACCCATCACTTTCGAATTTATTTGAAAGTTCCCTTGGATTAAAGTGTTAAATTTTATTTAACCAAAAGGTTCTTGGATACCCAAAAAAATCGTTAAAATATTAATTTCTACTTTCCTGTCTCTGGAGAACAATACTTAACTTTATTTTGTTTGTTTGTTCATTAAACAGGTTTCAGCACGGTTTAATGTAAAAGTTAAGTTACAATCCACAACATTTCATCGCGTTCCAGCTCCCGACAACTTAAAAAATCGTTCGAACTTAACCTAGAAATACGAATTTCAAATCAGTTATCGAGGTGCCATGCGTCTCCCATACACACATTTAATTTTGCACTTGTTTGGTTAGAAAACTGTTATTTTTTGTTTGTTGTTATTTCTTTTAATTGACTATGGGAAAACTATATCTGTGGCCTGCGCGTGACGGTTGGTAAAGCACATATAAATGAATTTAAAGTCTTGTGGAAATTCTCAATGAAGGAGAAATCGGCACTCTTACCCCAAATGACTTTATCCTGCAGGTCCTTAGTACTGTGAGATTTTCTGTTAAAAATGTTTTTTCTCAGCAGTTCAACACTTATATAAACTTTCTACGCTTATTACAATTGAACATTTTTGAGAATAACATTACGGTACATCTCTTCTTCCTACCCTTTAATGACTTCATTTTGTTATTTTTTAAGAAGGACATAAAAACCTACTTAAGAACTCACACTACCAAATATCAGCTGCCTGAACTTATTTTCTTTTAATTTACAGAAATAAATTAGGAGGCGATGTTTTCTCGTCCATGGAATTCACATGCTTGCATAGGTAGTTTAAGGAAAGAAATGGACAGCTGTAGTGGCGATACCAGTACCGGTACCCGTTTCAATAATCCTCCAAGTTCAATATAAGGTGAATTTCGAAAGTGATTTTACATATGGTAAGTCTTTTTTTATACCCTATTCTAAGGGTATTATAACTTTGACTCATAGTTTGTAACATGCCTCAATATTGCTCCTAGACCCCTAAAAGTCCATAAAATTCGAGCCCGAAATGGTCAAGTGTAGAAAATATTTAAATTCGCTCGCAAATTTAAAAAAAAGTTTTATCGAAAAATCAAGATTTGAGCTGGAATATGTACTTCCTAGAGACCCAAAATGCCAAAATTCCAAGATTTTTAGAATTCGCTCACTGAAATGTCCACTATTTGAAAAAAAACGGCTTTATTGCATAAACCATTAGAAATGAAAGTCATATTCTTCCCGAAGTATGTAGGAGGAGTCGTGTTTAACAATTCCTCCATACAAAGTTTTTTGTCATGCCTTTTATTTCACTGAACGCTTGTGTTTTTCTTTAAATACAAAATCCAATTCGTAAAATACAAAGACTTGATTAATAGGCCCTTGTACAGCCAGGCTGAATTCTCTTTTAAGATAAGATAGTGATCGGAGAAACAAAATGTTTTTTCTTTATCTATATGAAAGGTGCACTACTATCACTATGTACACCTTTGACAATGTCTTTCCCTTAATCTACATTAAGCTTCCTAAAAGATCCATTGATTCCAAAAAGAAAATCTTTAATATCTGCCTTGGCCTTGCGTAGTTTCTCATCACATCCGTAGGCATCTTCTTCAAAAAAAAAATTCTTGTTATTTTTTAGTTTCGTCTCCCACTGTCCAAGAATTTCTTGAATGGTGTCACGCTTGCCGCCATACTCCACGGGAAGGCAGTCTTTAGGCACGTGCTGGTAAAGACTTTTCAAATCATTACCATGGAAGAAAAACTTTAAAGAGAAATCTCTGTATCTGATAGGTGTCCAGAGGAGGAATGCATTTTTTTCTTACCCGATTTCTTAACTTGTCAGTGATGACACATCTAACCATATTGAAACAGTTTTTAAACGCCCGTGTCACATTTATAACATGAAATCCCTTCATTCGCGAAGGCAGTATGTTATTAATCAATACCGTTATCTTTTTCGTGAACATTGGATCGAAATGCAACAAATGAAACGGAGTTACATTTGCCATATCAATGATAGCAACGTACCCAGACACAATTGCATTATCATCATCGTAGAGGCACAATTCTGCCATCATCGCGCCAACTCTGAAGTAATCGATGACAGTGAACTTATGAAAATCCAGCTGTCCCATCCTTAGCATGATAACTCTTGGGCCATCCTCAGCTATTGGCTGTGGTAGAATTAATGTTGTTCTAAAAAAAAAAAATGCCAATCGCATCAATCGGATAACGTACTCGTTTGTTCTCACCCATATTTCAAGATTTCGTAAACTATCGTATCCTCTGCATCATGATTCCTAAATATTTCCGGCATCGAATCCCGAAACGTATAAAAGTTGTCAATTTTCTGCTTGCAAATCTCCAAGCTAAATTTACTTCCGCGCAGAAATGCTATGAGGAATTCATCTTGAGTGCGCGACCTTAAATGTGGTTGCAGCATTAGCCAATGCTTAAGCGCATTCAAATAATATTGCCGATCATTTGGATTCTCGTTTAGTTCGTCAGCTGCTTTTTTAGCCAAAGCCGGTGGTAACTGTCGTATGCTGCTCATGTCTGAAAGAAAAGAAAGAAAAAGCAGCATCGATTACATCAAGGTTCAAAGTCACTATTTCGCAAAATGAAAAGGTGCTCTGTTAAGTGTTACATTATGGTTAGCCTTGGTGGAAACTGCAGAGTTCAGTTACATTTTGTATCGATTCGCATACATATTAGACCTAGAGCAATTTATTCTTGTTAGTAGAAAACCGGCTTCGCTAGTGAGGACTTTGTATGGACTTTGCATTCCATGCGATTAATTTTAAGTCTTTGATTTATAGAAGTAGTATTACAAGATTCAAGAAAAGTTGTTTTCTTTTTAATTTAGGTTACAAATAAATAAACATTTTGTAGTTGATCTTTAGTCGGAGAGGTATAAAAAAACATTTCTTAAAATTTGTGTGAGGGAGAACACGCTAAAAACTCACAGAAGCGGTGATTTGTTGGGAAAATGTTATGAAATTAGAGCTTCGCTAAAAAAAGAGGCTTAACAGACCCAACGGCCCACTTCCCTAAACTAAGTAAATTAAGTTGCGTAGGTTGCAGCAGGATCTTTTAACTTAAAAATTTTCTCCCCGTTAACCCGTGCTTAATTTAAATAAAATCTTTTGCTCCTTATAAAAGAGTTTGTCCTAAATGCCTGTTTAACACATTCACTCACTGACTCAGCCCAAACCGATATTCCTAGTCATAAAATTCGGCGCGCACTACGAAGATATTTTTTCGATACGAATTCCCTGCTCCTTCCTCTTCTTCCTTATCGGCGAAGTTATGATCAGAATCAAAGGAACCATAACCCTCCCTAATGCTCCGCCTGTTAGGGTCGCCGTTTGAACTCAATAAACTTTGCCTCTTGGTGTGTGGTGTCGGATTACTTTTCACTGAGGTCAATTAAATGCTGGCGCTATTACATTTGTGAGATCCAAGAGCTTTCACGATACGACACCAGTTGTGTCATCCCATGGATTTGCATGCTTACCTGTGGGAGAGTTTCAAGATGTTGAATGTGTCCATGGGCTCATCTGAATGTTGAAATTGCCTAGAACCCCTTATCCGCCTTTTACGACAAGCGCTGCATTTTGGGGGACGCTACAGTGATATTTCTAGCCCGTCCCTGCACGGGAAGAACTCCCCTGGACGTAATTCTGAAAACCGCGAGCACTATAAACCGTGAGGGAGAACACGCTAAAAACTCACAGAAGCGGTGATTTGTTGGGAAAATGTTAAGAAATTAGAGCTTCGCTAAAAAAAGAGGCTTAACAGACCCAACGGCCCACTTCCCTAAACTAAGTAAATTAAGTTGCGTAGGTTGCAGCAGGATCTTTTAACTTAAAAATTTTCTCCCCGTTAACCCGTGCTTAATTTAAATTAAATCTTTTGCTCCTTATAAAAGAGTTTGTCCTAAATGCCTGTTTAACACATTCACTCACTGACTCACCTATTATTTTGTAAACTTTGCGAGTTAACATAATAGTAAAAATAATTCGTCAGGTTTTGTGTAATTTTTCAAAATCACACACCCTCCCTCCTTTCTCAATCGTTTTTCGCGATGGTTACCTGTTGAACGAATGGCCAAAGGGTAGTGATGCGAATATATGAGAGCACAAGTATTCTCACGATAGCCTCTCACTACCAACTACTACTCTACACCTCAACGTTGGTGGCTGGTGGGTGCCTAGTACCTTGACTGGCAGATTGGATAACCAATCCCTTTGGAAGGTTGTTGGTGAAGCACACGAGAGAGGGGGAAGGAGTGTTTTTCTCACTGAGGCACTTACTCATGCCTTAGACGACAGCGAACTAATTTCCTAGAAGAGAAAAACTGTCGCGTCTACCAGTTCCATCCAGTCAGGTCGAACTATAAGTGCTATCCCTGTATGAGCTGTTTCGACTTAATTGAATCCCAGGTCTATGCGGATCTCCAATACTGAGCCGCCAACCAAATCGACCATTTGCGAATCGATGCGAGGCAAGCATCCAACATATTATACGTACATACTTTCCGATGGGTAAACGTCTACTCTGACCATTTTCATGTTGCTTCTAAATTCATAGCCTGACTGTCAAACGAAAAGAAGCTGGCAATTGCCCAAAAGAGTAATTCGACGTTAGCCGCCTTAGCACACCTGAAGTAGCTGGAGTCTTCAGAGAGCGGTTGAGCGAGAGCCTCTCCTCTCTGCACTCACCATCCAAAAGCACCAACAATATGTGGAAACGATATTGCGACATCAAAAAGGAGGTAGCTGAGACCATCGTAAGATGCCAGTTATCCCAGGGAAAAAGCGCGTGGTATGATGATTTATGCGTTTACCGGAAGAACGTGACAGAAGGTGCATATTATAAAACGCGGCAGCGTGAAATAGGAGCAGCTAGGGAAGATTATCGCGCCAAAAGAAGGGAGGAGAAGAAGATACTGATACTGAGTAGAAAAAAAAGTACGCAGTATCCAAGCTCAAGGAAATCGAAGAGTCTCGCGATCGAAACAACATCCAGAGATTTTACAAGAAAGCAAAGTAACTAGCGGCTAACTTTAAGACCGGAACGCAGTTTCTTCGAAACAGCGATGGAAACCTTATCACCGACGCAAAGAAATAGAATATGTAAATATAAGCATTTCCAACAGCTGTTAAATACGCATCAGGTAGAGAGAGTGATAGGGCAAGAAGAAAACCCACTTCCTGTCAATAAAGAAAAGATTTCACTACCTAGTATAGAAGAGGTTGGGTTAGCTATGAGAACGCTAAAGAACAATAAGACCGTCGGCTGTGACGGTTTTCCGGAGCTCATCCGAATTATTCCCAACTTTTACCGGAGTTCGGCGAGGCGATGCGTCATGGGACTTCTTTAAACTTGTTCTTCAGAAAATAGTGCATAGGGCAGGAGTCAACACGGAAGTGATTATCTGGAATAGATCCGTCAAGCTACTATGATATGCGGACGATATCGACATCATCGGTCGTTCCCAGCGTGCCGTGTTAGAGGCAGCGATTGAAAAATAGGCGAAAGTGGTTGGTCTTGAAGTAAATGAGGACAAGACTAAGTACATGCTATCAACAAATAAAAAAAATATCTCTCCACCGCCTACGACAAAACGTCACTGTTGAAAGCAATAAGGATGTTAAGGAGTTCATCTACCTCGGAGTGGACATCAACTCCACGAATGACACATTAGTCGAGATCCGACGGAGAATCACCTTACGAAACCGCTATTCCTCACTCGACAAACAAAATGCAGGCTCTATCGAACCTTAATCATGCCAGTCCTGATTTTTTATGGTGCCGAGTGCGGAACGATACAATTTAACTGCGATTCCGAACGGCAAATTTTGAGAATTTCCTCATGACAGTTTATTCTTTTAGATGTTCATACGTCTTTCGCAAGAGGTGGGGAAAAAATGTTAGGTGTTCCTGGGTGGGATTTGGAACTTCGAACCCCTCGCGCAGTAGTCCTAAACACAAACCACTGAGCCACTCCGCCCAGTACATAAATTTTCAAAATAAAAGTCATTTAGTTTAGAGGGAACAAGAAAAATTCAAAAATAGTATTAAAAGCTGTTGAAGCTACTTGAAAAATCCCGTAACAATAGGAAATTTAAAAAAAATAAAAATTAAAGAAATGTTCAAATTTTGTTGTTTTATTTGTTTTGTTTATTTTATCGAGCTGTTTTTTCTAGAAGGCATTACTAGTTCGTTTTTCATCTTACCCGTAAACAACAAACAAATCTGCACTCATTATAATTTTGCCAGCGAACCCAAGACTCAGTCTTTTGGCTTTTTAAATGGATGGTTGGAGGTGGGTGGAGGGAACAATTTGTACCGTGGCAGATTCCAGAATAAAATAAAAATATATATATGGCATTAACGGCATTAAAAAAGGATTATTAAACTAAGATGACATAAATACCAACTACTCAAACGGATATTAAAGAATGTAATGGGAAACAGACAGGGAATACTTTATGTATGTGGGTTTCAGAATTTATACGCAAGGTCATCAAAATGCAATTGATTATAATATTAAATTTACTGATATGAGAATAGTAAGTATTAAATGTACAAAAGGATAAACGTTCGGTGGTGGTCGAACTCGACGACTTGTTCGTTCAGCTGCTGGTATAGGACTCGAAACTTGTGTATTGTCCATTTTATATTTTTGTTCGTCTCCGGTTGTGTTTGATGAATGAATGAAAAGATATTCAATTTTTTTGTTGAATTATACTTTATTACTTTTGTTCTTTTTGATTTTCACAACTTTTTTATTTAATTGTTGTTATTCGTCACGTCACGAAACTCAAGTCGCCCGATGATGGAGAAAAATCTCCGAAACGCGTCGCGATAACAACAATTAAATAAAAAAGTTGTGAAAATCAAAAAGAACAAAAGTAATAAAGTATAATTCAACAAAAAAAAATGAATATCTTTTCATTCATTGTGTATTGTGTTTGGAAATAATGAGACGTTCGAAAGGCGTCGATCAGTGCTACCGTTATGACCCTACATGTATATATATATTAGTGTGCATATTTACACAAACAACCACCACGGGACCAAGAGTAACCATTCATATAACCATTCGTATGTGCAAAGCTATATTTCATGCAAACGGATGTTTTACGCGATTTCGACTGCACATTCTCTTAAACCATCTGATGACAATAATTATTATTATGTCCTTAGATCAGACTTTCGCAAGAGGTGGACCAGTGATTTTCAGGTGTACCTGGGTGGGATTTGAGTCTCGGATGACTCATTGAGTAGTGGATACCTAAAAGTGAAAGTCACAAAAAAGGCGCAAAATGTGGCCAGTTATTAAATAACATTCTAGTTTTTAATAATAGGCGATAAATTAATAGTACATATGCGATAATGTACGCCTTCATTATCTTAAGTGGAGACCATTAAAGCAACGTTTACAGTTTGCGATAGAAATCATGCTGCTATCGCACACAATAGGCGTTTTTCTTTTTTAGCTCCGAGCGGGGCACTGAGCTGTCAAAAAAAGAACTGTGTTACTTTTTTAACTCGGAGCGCTCTGAGCACAAAATTTGTATTTCTTTTTTGTCTCTGAGCTAGCTCAGGGCTCGCTCGATGAGCTCGATTGAAAATGACCGAGCACATCGAGCGAAAAGCTGAGCGAGGCTGACTTCATTCATTATTTGTGCTTTTTCCATAGTTTATTTACTAGAAATTATAATTTAAATGGAACAATCCTTGACAAACACCAATTTCAGAAGCAAACCTGACTATTTTGAAAATTAATAAAAAAAAATTATCTAATGACAGTTCAGTGCCCAATTCTGTTTCTTAATTAGCTCGGAGCGCTCAGGTTACGTTCAGCTCGGAGCGAGCTCTGATCGCTCGGGCCCCGCTCTGTTTCCCGCTCGAGGCTAAAAAAGAAAAACGCCTAATATATCGCATATTTCAATGCCATTAGTGCTGTGATGTGCACGCAAATCCGTGGGTTGATACGACTGAAGATCACTGGTTTCCTAAAAGGACGATCAAACAATAATCAATAATAGGAGGAGGCAAGTGTCGAAAACGTATAAAAAGGCAGGCCTAAAAACCAAGTTTCGCAGAACGATAAAATATGATTCGTTCTCTCATGAAAAATTCGCAAGGGAATTTGATTTCTGATTCGACCGCGAACCTTATTTTTCGGTTCGTTTAAAAATATAATTAGTTTTCACGATCGAATCAAATATGTTGCGACCTGTGAAATATAGTTCGGTCGCGAATTTATCACGTGCGAACTACTGGAGATCCGTTCGCGAACTGTTCCAATAAGAAAAAAAAAGTAATTTTACATGAAAATTATATTACATATTTTAATATTGAAAGAACATAAGTCAAAAGTATTTTTATTACATATTAAGATTTTGAAATGAATTTGCATTCAGTTTAACTAACAAAACATTATTTATTGTTTCTTTGGATATAATGACACTATATTTCAGGAATTCAGATTAGTTTCTCGTACGGCTTCAAAAATATTTTAAAAAATTGTTCGTCATCGAAAATTTGAAAAGGAATATTTTTAATCGTAACCAATCCCACAAATCACTCTTCTTCATGTTAATTAAGACCGATTTACTTTTTTCTCTTTGAACTAACACACTTCCACTTCCTGATGGTTGCTCATTAACGCCCGAATCATTAAAATTTACACTATGTACTGTTGTATTGTGTCTTTTTATATTCCCTGTTACTTTTCCTTTTAATTTTCTCTCATAAAGCAAGCAAGTTGATTCGTCAGCTTCTTCATTATAAGAAACATATTATTATTTAACTCAAATATCTTTGTTTTCCCCATTTCAACCAAAATAATAACTATTGAAAATATAAATCGCTTCACAACCGTCTGAACGGATACTTGATAGAGAATGATTTGTTTTATGGATCTTTACGGATCCTTATCGCGAGCGAACCATATTCTACCTGAATTTATTTTTTTCGATCTCTCACGAACGAGAGATACAGAAAAAAAGGATCCAGTTCGTTCGTGAGAGAACTATACATATTTAAAGATCGAAAATTTTATCGTTCGCGAACTTTATTTTGTATGATTCGTGAGAACATCGATAAAGAACGATACAAATCCTCATTTTATCGTTCGCGAGCGATATTTTACGAACCCAGCTAAAAACTCCTGGTCCATATAAATGCAATAAGACCATAATTGAATTGGCAGCAATAAAAAAGCGATAGGAAAGCGAAAGGCCTGTCGATGTTTATTAAGGTCAAACCGTCGAGCCCCACAGCGGTAAAATTTGGAACATTTCTAGGCTACCGAAATAATAAAATGTTAGTATTTCAAATCAGCCAAATATTAAAAAAAAACATAGGGACGGGCTACAGTCCGCTTGGGCGAACTGTTGGATACCCTATTCTTATTCCTATCCCTCATAAGTGGGCGTGACAAAAGTCTAAGTATGGTTGAATTGTTAAGAACGCTCTACATATTTTGTTATATAACATTTAAAGGATTTTATCAAAAAAAAAACGCTCAATAGCTCAAACTTAGGTGTTTCAATAAAATTCCTTTATTTAATTGTGGGCGTGTCAGTAGGCGGATTTAAAAAAAATTAACACATGAGCATAAAAGGCCCCTAGAGAGTATATATTATAAATTTCAGCTCCCTAGCTCACTTTGAATTTTCAAAAAAAAAAAATTGTGGGCGTGCCAGTGGGCGGATTTTGAAAATATTTACACATGAGCATAAAGGGCCCATAGAGAGTATATATTATAAATTTCAGCTCCCTAGCTCAAACTTTCGATTTTCAAAAAAATTGTTTTATTTATTTGTGGGCGTGTCAGTGGGCGGATTTTGAAATTTTTTTATCCCGAGCAGTTTTAGGAGTTATAGATCATATATGTATAAAAAATTTCAGCTTTCTAGCTCAAAATTCGATTTTTTCCAAAATTTTGTTTTTTTGAGTTTGTGGGCGTGTCTGTGGGCGGATTTCAAAAATTCGTAAACTTGATTATTTCGGGACCCTAGAGAGTATATGGTTAAAATTTCAGCTCTCTCGGTCCAGTTTAAAGGCCTAATTTTTGCCGACGGACGGACGGACGGACGGACGGACGGACATGGCTAGATCGACATTACTATCGATGCTGATCATAAATATAGCAACTTTTAGGGGTCTACGGGCAATATTAAGGTATGTTACAAACTATGCGTCAAAATTAATATACCCCTAGAATAGGGTATAAAAAACAGTTTTATTTAAAAAGCTGATGGATATGAAGGCCGTTTTCTTTAGGTGGTATGTACAGTACATATACAACTTCTTTTTTAAAAATGAATTTATACAACGTTTTTTTTAACCTTTACCTTTTGAGGGCGTTTTTTTCAAAATGCCCTTTTCTGTAACTTAGGATGGAAGTTTAGTAAAATGTTCCGTTTCACTGCTCTAAGTTAAAAAGTACCAAACGTTCTTTTATTAAAATAAGACGTTCCATGAAGTTTGTTGCTCCCTACTCTCTGCCTTCCTTTTCTCCACAATTTCACCACCGAGTAAGGCTTAACAATTTTTTTTAATAAAGAAAATATTACGTTTAAATAATAATTTAGGACAAAGTTACAAAAACGTCGGTCTTATCTAAAGATTTAAAATAGTTTGTTATCGAAGAACTTTATAACTTGTTGATTTTTGGTTGTCTTAGAAAATCAAATTGAATTCCTTACAAAAGTGAATAACTGTTATTTTATATTTTTCATAATGTAAATCAAAGTTTATGCACATATTCGAAACATCGAATAAATGTAAAACATTGCATTATATAAATCACTACCTTTTGGATTATATAAAATATTTGAATATTTAATGCAACACAAACTTTTCAGATTAATAAAATCCAACCGTATTAGATGATAGTAGGACGCAGACTGCACAGCATCATATTGCAAGTTCCAATGGTATGTTGTGTCTTTCGGTTCCAAACTTGTATGCTCGCATCTCAAACAAGCCATCATACTTACCGCTACCTATATGCAGTGCTAGGTATATGCAGTGCTGTTGTTTTTAAATTTCAAAGAGGAGCACATTTGGAAGATTTTAGGGAGCATTTTCCTTATAAGAATAGCACCGAAAAAATATAAAATATTTCGTATAACGATTCAACTTTAACCCTTGATTTGTGTGAGTACAAAACAAATTCAGGCTTCACTCATCGCCTGGATTAAATATTAAAAAGATAACGATACCGAAGCTAGAGACAAAATTATTAATCCGAAAGATAACTGCAATATGCACGGTGGAACGTCATGATGATCAAAACTGGCCAGGAAGGGAGGAATTAGGGATGGTCAATTTTCCACTGAAATAGAGATGTGCAAATTACTTCGCAAATTGTAGTGCAGTGCTCAGCAAAAGAGCAAAGGAGTCCTATAGGAGAACTTCTAACAGAATTGGGTACAAGTATGCAGTACACATTTCATATATTGACTGCAGTTGGTCGCTGCAACTTAAGCCGTGTTTGAGGCTTTCAGTTACCAAACCTACCGCTATATGATAAAATTTCGTTGTGATAATTATAAAACCCTACATGTTCGTAGATGCGAAAAGAAAACTGTGCTTAACTTGGGGTGGGCTAGCAAATTCATTGTGAAATTGTAAAGCGAAAGCTAATCGAATAGTGGATGAACCTCTGAGATGAGTGTGGTACAAGCTAAGGCCTAGATTAAAAAGAAGAAAAAATGAGTCCCACGAGGGAAACAATACGTATGTTGTCCATTTGTATGCACTACTCCTACTTATGTATGTGCAATATGTTTGCCAAATGGAAATTTAAAAGAAAACTAGTTCTTTCCTCCGTGGGTAACTAAAAATAGTATATGCTCCTGCTTTTATATAATTTTTTTATTTATTTTACTTTTAACGGTTGCAGGTGAGAGACTAATTTGAATTTTAGCCTGTGTAGCACACCTGGTGAAATCCGATGAACGTTATATGTATAAGATTGTATCTCTGAATCGGCAAATGAATACAAACAACATTGATGAATAATTGAACAGGTTGAAGAGGGAGAAAAACAGTCTTGTATAAGATGTGGAATTAGGTACGCTGATACAAGATTAAGTAGTTACACTTATGATCATATTTAGCATTTGGATAAACTGAACTATGTCGACATGAAAATATTTATGGGGTTATTATTTTTAATATAAATAATATGGAACCTACCTTATTCAATTATTTATAAGAACTATAAGGCTGTAGGTATACAGTGTATATACATAGCATGGCTTAGCCATCTGCAGACAAATGACACCAAATTTTAACAATCATTTTACAAACAAACTTTTCAGTAAGGGAACAGATAAAGTTGTACGAATATTTAAAAATTTCACCTAATATTCTTGTTCTATACCTAAAAGCAGTCTGGCAATAAGAAGCAAGTGAACTCCTTAGACAACTACCTACATAGGCTACAATTCATCGCGATTGGGCATATAATTAAGTTTGAGTAATATTTTCCTCTCGCGATCACAATTATTGAAATTTGTGCAGTGCTAAGATCGGTGTTCAATTAGTATATCTGTTGGTAATTGAGTTGCTAATATATAAAGCGTGACCTTGAGTTATCCGCTCGTATTATGCTTTCTTTTGATTGCATGTTCCACATCCAGGACAATTTTTGTGTAATGTTTCTCCGTATATTTTATAACTACCTATAAGGATAAGTTGAATTTGAAACTTTGTTTTGGATGGGTTTAACATTATTTCGCAAAATTTGTTTGACTTTTGCTTGTTTCGCTTTCGTCGTTTAATATTTTATTTAATTCACAATCAAATTACGTGAAGTTTTTTGTTCATTTTGTTTATCAATCATTACACAATTGACATTTGTCGCTTTTTCCCTTTGCTTTTGTTTGAAAAGGTTTGTGATCATTTCGCAAAAAATATTTGGCAATTTGTTCATTAGCAAATTTTTGTTTTCCTTTATTTTAATTTAATAAAAAAAATAAATAATAAAAATTAAAAATTATTGTTTGGGCGTTTCATTATTGGCACTCTCCAACTTTGCATATATTCAATATCGCACATACTCCAAATCCAACTGTGAGCCCGAGCAGGGGATTGCAGGGAGGTAGCATGCGCCCTATACTGATTACTGGTTATGAGATTTACTTGTGTTACCGTATTGTATTCACACGTTTTAACTAAACAAAAAAAAAACTTTTTGAATCTACTTTGTGTTTGAAGTACCGCAAGGATCGATGCTTTCTACAACTTTCTTTCTACTCCATATAAAAGACCTTGTGCAGTCAACATTAAATTTATAGTTTTGCTGATGACAACACTCTTATAATTTTGTTGTTAAATCACGAGCGTGTAAATGAAAGCTAAAGAATTTGTCGAATGTTTATTAGATTCTTAGGGATGGATGGCATATTAATCCTAATGAGACCATGCATAAAGAATAACATTGAGCTCAGGCGTAACTTGACTGATATTAACACTTATGTATCTAGTATTGCTTCTGTAAAATTGAACTCCATTAAAATTATGTTCTTTACGCTGAAGCAGCTCTTCCTCCTTTATAAAACACAAGTTAGGCTTTGTAATGGATTATTGATCTTATACTTATTGAGTGCGGCTTCCAAAAAAATCTTTTAAAACTAAACCGTTTTATTTAAGAAATTATTAGAAATAAAAGTCCTATTCTTCACACAGTATGTAGGTAAAGTCGTTTTTAACAATTCCTCCATACAAAGTTTTCTGCCATGCTCACGTTTTAGTGTTTTTTTTTTTTAAACAAAAACATTGTTTTTTCAATAAAATAATTTAAAAAAACTACAAAATGTAGACCATCAACAATTTATACATTCTTGGATTTTTGCATTTTTGAATATGAATAGGGTATCTAACAGTTCGCCCAAGCGGACTACAGCCTTTCCTTATGTTTTGCCATCCATACGAGGGTACGAAACCATAAGACCGTAAGTTTCTTGTTTTTAAACAGTAAGGAATATGATGTGCGAAAATAGGAACACTAATTTAAGTTGCGCTTTATGATACAAGAAGATAAAAGCTATCAGCCGAATTAATAAAAATTACTTAATTTGTCTCTAATTCACAAATTATTTACAATTTGGATTAAAAGCTAATTCACGGCTCATTGATTAAAAATTATGCATTAGCTAATTGTCGTAAAGTAATAAATGGTATGGAAATTGGGAGTCGTTTATAGTGGAGTGTCTGGGGCTTTTGACCTCAGACTTTTGTAACAGTGAATGAATTTAAATGGTCAAGGGCTTTTTTTCTTTGTTATACTATAAAGTGAAAAGTTTACCAAACATTTTTTTGTGCTTTTGATTTTTTTTATTATTTAAACAAACTAAACTATAAAAAATTAATACTTAAGCATGTAATTTTATTTAAAATAATTTTTTTTTTTGTATCTATACGTTGAATAATACCTAAATAGACATAAAAGAATATTTTCTTAAAATGTTGGAGCGTATGAAGGGTCATAACGACCTTGGACAGGTAGTAGAACGTGGAGAGGGGAGAACGGCAACGGCAGCTGCCGTAATGTAATAAATTAATCATTTAATGTATTCAATTGTTTTATATCACAGTTTTCTAACAATGGATGAATCAAGGACCACTAGTATAACTAATGAGTACAGCTGCATTATCTGTGAAAAATTGGGTTTATCTTCCGCAACGCAAATCCAGGCGGAGACTCAACTTACATTCATAGTATCCGTTTTGCAAAGGTTTGACATATTTGGCAAACTGACACAGGCTTCGAATAACTACGATCCTAAGTCGACGGACTGGAAAATGCATCGAGGACTTGTCCGCTCAAAAGTCAGGTGAGTCCAAGTGAGACCTGGATGAATCAGCGTTTTAGCTCAACAAAGTGCTGCTAACCTCCTACGATAGTAGTTGTGTCAGTAAAGCCGGTATGAAGGTTTCCTGGTGGAAGGACCAACTTGCTAAGCTCGGGAAGTATGTTAGGAAGCTCTTCATCGAGCCAAATAAATAAAATTGTGGGACCATTACAGGATCGCTCTTACAGAATATAACTCAGAATTAAGAAGATCGAAACGAGCTACATGGACTATATGCACCGAAGACATAGCAGACATGCCAGTCGCAACGCGTATCTATAAAGCTCTGGGTAAATAGCATACAAACTGTGTAGGATTACACAGAAACAGATGGTACCTACACGCCGTAACCCGAGGATACTATAAGAAACTTACTTCAGATTCACTTTCCAGGCTCATCTATCCGGGCTACACATGATAACTCAAACGATACAGACCCCTAGGCCTTTGTAGCCAGTAGAGTCAACAATTTCTTCTTTTCCCGTAAATTAAAGATTTGAACACATTGAGGTTCAATTTTTTTGTAAAAGGAACAGCCAAAAAAGAGGTATAGGTGCGACCCGCAAGGTCCACACGACTAACTTTCCAGTGGGATCAATATGATTTATGCTATTAGTGTGAAGTTTTGAAATGTAGTTAACCATAAGATATGGTTAAGAATTATTTAATATTAAAAAGGGTCTTTAATATTGTTCATGGAAATAAAATGTTGTTAATAACAGCGAAATGTCATATATATTAATGCAACCATTGTTATGAACACGGAGTCCTGTAAATTTACATGTATACGAAATAACGGAACACAATGTAATAATGATTTGCTCAATGACAAATGATAATAAATAGTAGAAATAAAGGCAAATTATTTTAGTTATTTATTTACTAGCAAAAAACGGCTGGACCGATTTCGCTGAAATTTAATCAGTTCTGAGTTACGTAATTATGCTTCGAATAAACCCGGTAACATGTCAAGATGATCTTTGGTTCTCGAGATAATCGTGGCGAAAGATAATTCTGAAAGCACATACGTACATACGCACATACGTACATACGCACATACGTACATACACACAGATAGACATCTCTATAAAAACGTTGGATGTAGATTCTGGTGTAGATTCTGGTGCAGATATGTCAAAATCCGCGATTTACAAATCGGCCCCATTACACGAACTTCCACTGTGAAGTTAAAAAAGAAGTGTTCTTTTGTCATCATTACCTCCTACAGCTGATGCAGCGTTTGAACACCTAAAAAGAGTATATCTACAAATCCAGTTATGGTGAAGAAATATAGATATTGAAAACGTAGACATTGAAAATTGGGCATTTTAATAACATGCTTATTCCAAAAACAATGAATCAATCAGCAGCTCCAGATATGTAATTTATTGCAAAATGTTGTTTTGTAGCTGCAAAAAGGTTTGTGAAGCTGCTTGCGGTTGTCGAAAGAGTGGCTTATACTGCAGTGTAGCATATCTACAGTGCAGCGAAAATATTTGTTTTAAAACTCCGCCAATCATTGAAATAATTGAAGATGAAGAAAATACTAAAATAGACAAAAATGTAAATTGTTTAAATAAACAAATGATTTCTTCATCATATTTCTTTCTTTCATTTTCCTTCATTTATTGAAGGAAAATGAAAAAAAAAGTTTAAGAAAAAAATTGTATATTATATCAACCCACGAGGTGAGTCAGTTTTTGAATTTATTATTGAAAACAATCTTCTAGTAGCCAATAGAGGAGACGAACCAACATTCGTAGTTAGAAATGGGCAGGAAGTTATAGATATAACGTTATTTAACAACTCCATCACCCTTACTATTGATAAATGGAATGTTCCGAGTGTGCATTCCTTCTCCGATCATAGATTGATTGAGTTCATTGTAGGGAACTGCTGTGAACCTCCCCAGTCACACAGAAATCCAAAAAAAGCTGTCTGGGTTCTTTTTAGAAAGGAGATCTAGAAAAGTAAAGATCTTTTACAAGAAGACAATCTTAATTGCACGACCGACATCGACCTGAAAGCCGAGAAAGTAGTTTCTGTTTTCAAAGAGGCTTTCGTAAGGGCAAGCCCGGTCGTAAAACGAAAGAATAAAATATCACCCCCTTGGTGGAACAAGAAACTGGACGAAATTAGGAAGGAAACAAGGAAACTTCTTAATACGACAAACAGGACGAAACTAGACTCTGACTGCGAAATATACAAAGCCAGTCAGAGAAGATTCAAAAATGAAATTCAAAGATACAAGCACCAATCATGGAAAAACTTCTGTGACAAATTAAAGGGCACTACGGAAACCGCGAGAATAAGGAAAGCTCTAACCAGAGAACCACTAACTCTGGGATCCCTCAAGAAAACTGAAGGAAACTGGACCGAGTCCTGTTCAGAGTCTTTAAACCTACTACTGAACACACACTTTCCAGGCTGCACCACTCAGCCTTGTCTCGATGTACGCACCAACATTACTGGGGAAACGATCCTCCCTGGAGACTTGATTACGGAAGACAGAATAGAATGGGCCACCCAATCCTTCTATCCCTATAAGTCTCCAGGGCTCGATGGTGTCATCCCCATTATGCTGCAAAAGACTGTCAAAACCATTATTCCGATATTAAGGGAACTTTATATTTGCAGTCTCACGCAGGGGTATATACCAAGAACATGGAGAGAAGTGAAGGTTATTTTCATACCAAAGGCTGGCAAGGCAAGTCACACCAATGCAAAGGACTTCAGACCAATAAGCCTCACTTCCTTCATACTGAAAACTTTGGAAAGACTGATAGACATACACATTCGTAGCAGGTTTCGTCCGAAAGACTTATCCCCGGCCCAACATGCCTATACAAAGGGTAAAAGCGTGGAAACCGCGCTACACTGTGTTGTCGGCATAATCGAGAAAACACTAAAGGACAAAGAGTACACCTTAGCGGCCTTCTTAGACATTGAAGGAGCGTTCAACAATGTCAATATTGGCGCCGTACGCAGAACGCTAAGTAAGCTTATGATTGATAATTCTATTATCAACTGGATTATCAGCATACTCGAAGAAAGGCACATTATAGCGGAACTTGGGAGCTCTAGGCTGGAAGCTTACGCATCTAGAGGGACTCCTCAGGGAGGGGTTATTTCCCGCTGCTATGGGTCATTGTTCTGAGTGAGCCGCTTATGAAGCTCAAGAATAGTGGCATTAGAACAACAGCTTATGCTGATGACATCGTGCTGTTGGCAACAGGTAAATTCCACACTCACAACTGGGCCTAGCGGTAAACCCACAGAAAACCGAACTGGTAATTTTCACAAATAAAAGGAAAATACCACCGTTTGTCACACGGTCTGTTGGCGGTACACCCCTCAGAATCTCTGACAGTGCGAAGTACCTGGAACTCATACTAGACAAAAAACTAAATTGGGAAATGAACACCAGTGAAAGAATCAAAAAAGTCACAATAGCCTTTTACCCCTGCAGAAAAATCGTTGGGAAAACCTGGGGATCATCTCCCAAAATTAAACTGTGGATATACACGGCAATAGTAAGACCCATACTGACATATGGCAGTCTCGTATGGTGGCAGGCAACCAATAAAGCCACATACCTAAAGGCTCTTACAAAAGTTTAGAGACTAGGGTGCATCGGCACAACCAGTGCGATGAGGACAACTCCAACCGCAGGACTGGAGGCTATCCTCAACCTGCCTCCGCTAGATATCTTTGTTCAATCAACAGCCGCGATTAGTGCCATGTGAATTTGCCAAACAGCGAACTGGAAACCAAATGCAATGGGTCATTCGATGATCCTACAAAAATACTTTGGCGTCCGTGTTTACGGACGGCTCAAAAATGGCAACGGGGGTGGGGCCAGGCGTCTTTTCCGCACCACTGGGTATATCAAAATCGGTACGCCTACCTGACCACAGCAGCGTCTTACAAGCAGAGGTCCTGGCAGTGACAACAGCAGCCCGTGAGTCTCCGGTAAGGGCAATACCACGCGATGGTATTACCTTCTATATCGACAGCCAGGCAGCAATAAAAGCCTTAACTGCAGCAGAAATAAAATCAAAGCTTGTGAAATGCTGTCGCGAAAAACTCAAGGTTCTTGGTACCCAGCATAAGGTATCGCTCTGCTGGGTCCCGGGACATGAAGGCACTCCGGGCAACGAGAAAGCGGACGAATTAGCAAGGCAAGGTTCGGAAGCTGTGTCAGAACAAGCTGATCCCTCTGTACTCATCCCACCTTGCTCACTCAGGCTTGAAGCAGGGAAAAAGGCAATAAGAGAGGCGAAACTTAGATGGACGGCACTAGATACTTGCCACACCACTAGAACGCTATGGCCATCCTACAATGAGGCCAGAACCTAGAGTCTAATGAAAAAGGATATAACATCAGTATCCACCCTCGTAGGTATTTTAACGGGGCACAACACTCTGCGGTACCATATGAAGAAATTACGCTTGACGGAGGAAGAACTCTGTAGAAGCTGTGGCGACGAGGAAGCCCTGGAGAACACTATCCACTTCCTGTGTCACTGCCCGGGTCTCCAACACATCAGATACAGATTCCTGGGGAGACACTTCTTCCACGACCTAGACGAGCTCTCCAGCACACCGATAGACAAAATAATGAAGTTCATCAAATCTACAGGATGGTTTGTATCAAATAGCACGGCGAGTAATTAATCTCAGCTGTTTATAGACAGGGTTAAAAATGAGTAAGGGACTATCCTCCTCCCCCGATGGCCATCACAATGGGTCAGCATTGACCTGAGTGTGGCACTATGCCAGCCCACCTATCTAACCTAACCTAACCTTCATTTATTTCTTTTTCTAATTACTATTTCTATATGAATATATAAATTTACTTAATTTTGGTGTAGAAAAATGTTCTACAGCCTAATATTATGAGGTATTGTATCATTTAAACTATCAAAATTATAAATATTTCATTATTTTTTTTTTAATCGAGATGACAATTTTTTAATAGGTGAACTTTTTTGTATATATTATAAGCTAAACATTCCACTTTGAATTATAAAATTTCATTCACTGTTACGGAAATCCGAGGTTTTCATGTTTTTAACCCTCCAGACACTCCACTATTAGTAATATATTGTATGGAGATACCACATCCAACATCTTATTTGGTTCAAAGATTCGCTGTCAGTTGTCAAAAATGCTGTCAGTTATTTTTTAACTTAATTAATCGTTAATTCACCTACTTCTGTGAATTAGTTGATTGCATGTTAATCAACGTCAATTAACTTCAAAAAAAGTTTGTTATTAAGATTTCTCATTTAATTCATTGATTAAAGGTATTAAGATGATAAAGATTCATCCCTTATTTGCGTTTATTAATACGGCTGTATGTTTTTCGATTGCCTGTTTCCGAATATATTTGTTCGGGTTAGCAAACTCTGTAAAAGTTGTTTCTTTTTCTCTAACAGCCCAAAACCGCAAACTAAATAACTTTTTATTTGCAAAACTTCTTAAAATATTATAAACTAATGAATGCACTAATATGATAAAAAGCCACAGTTGCAAGTACGTATATTCATCATTTACTATAAAAAAAATCCGAGACGTTTAATGGAATTAAAAAAAAAACAACTTAACACATTACCATGGGATTAATTAACAAAAAGGTTCCATAATAAGGCTGCGGTTCCGGTGCAAGCGAGTAGCTTATTTATTTATTTAGATAGTCGTATATTGTGGGAAAGAAACAAGTACTACTAAGTAGTCGCGTTTTGAAATGCTGTGATTTGAGATCATGTCTTTGTCGCTTAGAAAATAGCTTTTGAAGTACAAATTCATTAAAAAGCGTTGTGGAATTAATTCAATTTATAAAAAATAGGCGGGAATATGGAGAATTTCACAATTTACCACCACAACATAGGAAATGTGTAATTTTGAACGAGTTTAGCGGACTTGGTGCGAGTGAGATTCGCTTACTTTCGCTTGCACCGGAACCACAGCCTGAATACTAAAAAACTAACACAATTAGGGATAAATTCTGCAACACATCACAGCATACTGATGTTGGATCAATGGGCAATTCGTTGGCGTTTCCGAATTCATCCTAAGATTCTTGGTAATGAATCACAAGAAACTCGCCTTAGAATGTTCCTTTTTAAAAAAAAGAAATTGTATTCGTTGTAAATTTCTGCCTTATAATGGGGCTTAGGCAATAATAGTTTTTAGGATTCAAATAAGAGCTTTTCATAAAAGCATTTTTCATTAAGCCAGTTAATTGAAAATTATATTTACCTTTTATAATATAAACTCAGAAATAAATATGTAAAGAATTATTACATTTTAATAGAACTAGGTAAACTTAAATCAATACTTGTAAATTATGCACTACAAATAAAGAACTGACTAACTTAAGCTCCTTATAATAAGTTTGTTTGAACATAGTTTTTTATTTTTCTTAATACATATATAAAAAATATTTTTTTGAATTTGAAACGCCAACTTAAAACTTTTTGCAGCAATGCCACTCTCAAATAAATTGTCAGGTTTATTACAAAATCATTTGATTAAAACATTACAATTTGTACTTATATTTCTGCTTCATTCCCTCACAAGACTAGGTACATAAACATAACAACGGTTAAGTACAAATTTGCACACTTTGGAACTAGATTCATCGCACTCTGCTACACTTCATTTTCGTGACCAGTTCCAAATTTCAAGTCATGATTAAAGTACTCTCGATACTGTTGCAGTTTTTTCTCCCATACCTTGGTTATGTCTTCAACAGTCTCATTTTCTCCCCCGAATTCGGCTGGCAATAGTCTCAGCGGCAAATGGTCACAAAGATCTTTAAGATTCTTATGAATGTAAAACTGTAAAATTGCTTTATGTAAAACATTATCTTATGCCAAACCATTACCGGTTTACGTCTACACATACCCGACTTTTAATTTTCGCTGGCAACAAAGTACGACACATGTTAAGTATCCCGCTGGCAATCCACGGTGCATTTACAATGTGAATGCCTTTGATCCGATGTGGTAGACCACATCTGGTAAAGTCGACTATCCTCTTCAGTGTCATAACACTCATGGAAATCATATGGCCAAGTGTTATTCCAGCGAAATCCTCAATACTAGTCACTCCGGCTACTGTTGTGTTGTCATCTTCGAGGAGGTTTATTTCCAATATCATAAAAAGAAGCTTAATGCCTTGGTAGACAGAATAATTCTTTAGATCAAGTTTTCCGTACTGTGAAATATGGATGCGAGAATGGTCTATCGCCATTGGTGTGAACAATGAAAGATGGATTCTGAAAGTTACAAGTTACAAGATGATAGAAAATGCAAAGCATTGGATGAATGTCTTACCCTGTCCGAAGCAGGTCCATCATGTCTTCATCTACTTTTCTATCAGCAAATATCTCCGGGCACACAGTTCGCATGGTCAAGTAGTTATGCAATTTCCGATGCACTGTATCATGGTTGTATTTACACGATCTGAGAAAACTTAGAATAAATTGATCGGAAATCTGATATTTTCCAAGTTCAGGTTGTTCTTTGATCCAATCCCGAACGGATGTTATTTCTGTGGTTATATTTTTGGGATCTTCGTTCAGCTCTGTGATGGCAATTTCTTGTAAAGCTGGATTTAATGGACGTATTTTTGGCATTTTAAATAACTGTTGAAAGTTAAATAGTTTAATATTCGCAAATGGTATATTTTATAAAGAATCAATATAGAGTTCAATTGTTTTCTATAAAGGAGACATTTATTTAAGTTCAAAACAAGCAAATGAATGCTTCGTGGTTTACTCAACTAAATGCACGAAATGATGGCATACACAACTTGTTCTCCACCAGAAGACCAGCACACAGCGACAATACAAGCAAGGAAAGACACCCTGTCAATAGCTGCAAAGCTAATACGAGACTTTATCTTTGCGGCAATGCAAAGCCAGAGTATTTATTTGATTCTCAATTAACTGCCAATTTATCCGTATGTAAAGTTGGTAATAATCCAACCTTAATTTTCCTAAGCAAGGGAAACTTCCAAAGCTGGGAAGAAGTGTTGTACACGAACCTTAAAAATCTACCGAAGAATCGAAAGAGCTTCTCCTAAATACTCACTTTTGCGGACGTAAAGACCAATGGCGGAAAGTACGCAGCCCGAATCCTGGAAAGAAATAAAATCAATTATCGGCTAGGAAAAGGTTTCCTGGGCAATCAACATCTTCGCCGGGTCTAGACAGCACCCTGCCCATAATGTTGCAAAAGTCTCAATGTGTGACGCCTTTGCTCGTCAGCATCTATACATAAACTGTATCCTGCTTCTGCTCTCTTAGTAAAATAGGACACGAGTCCACAAAGGACTAAAGCTAAAGCAAACGCGGAAGATACTATTCCATTTGAAAGTAGCTCAGAAATTGCAGAAATACTACAGGAACTTCAAGGCAAATTTGATAGTGTTCAGGCATTTTGCACCGAATGATTTGATAAATGTGGAACCATAAAACCATACTGATCCGCCCCATATTGAGACGCGGTAATTCAGTTAAGTCAAAGTCAGTTTTAAAGTATTTAGGTGTGCATTTGGACAAGATGATATGGAATCAGAACAGAGGGAGGCCAACCCTCCGGATTTCAAAATCGTTACATCATTTAAATTCATTCAATTGAAGGTAAGAAGGGCAATTTTCGATGTTGACCGACGGTACTTACAAATACCAACATGATTCACTTCAAATAAAATCACGATATAAACAAAATCTGGCTACCAAGTCCAAAGGAGACTTTAAGATACCATTATATCTCAATGTATTATGTTCTGCACGTATCGTCGACCCAATATTGATTTGCCATATACGCCAAAATTTACCTTTTGAACTAGGTATGCAGTTTGTGTTTTCGGTGGAAAGACACCATTGCTGAGATAATCAGAATCGTTTTGCCGTATATCCATCAAAATCATCAAGTTCACGTACTGCTAGCTAGAAAGCTGACATTTTTTATATATGATCTTTGACCCCTAAAACTGCTCGGGAGATAAAATCTAAAATTCTAAAATCCGCCCTCTTACACGCCAATTAAATAAAACAATTTTATTGAAAAGTCAAAGTTTGAGCTAAGGAGCTGAAATTTATAATATATACTCTCTAGGGGCCCTTTATGCTCATGTGTAAATATTTTCAAAATCTTTTTTAAAAAAATCTTTTTTTGAAAAACCAAAGCTTGAGCTAGGGAGCTGAAATTTTTAATATAGACTCCCTAGGTGCCCTTTATACTTATGTTTGAATATTTTTAAAAACCGCTTACTGACACGCCCACAATTAAATAAAATAATTTTATTGAAAAACCAAAGTTTGAGCTAGGGAGCGTTTTTTCGATTAAATCCTTTAAATGTTATATAACAAAATATGTAGAGCGTTCCTAACAATTCAACCATACTTAGACTTTTATCACGCCCACTTATGAGGGATAGAAAATAAGAATAGGGTATCCAACAGTTCGTCCAATCGGACTGTAGCTCGTACCTATGTTTTTTCTTTAGAATTGTTTTCACGTACGTGTACGATTTTTGCTGTGGCAGTGACAAAATATAGTAGACAGCTAATTATCCCGTGCTCGACTTGCTTCGCCAGTCTGCCACTTCTCAAATTTAGAACAAAATACTTGCTGATAAGAACTGATAAAGAAAACGGCGAGAGTGTCCCTACTCATTATATGTATATACTCTGAGTGTGACTCCGTCTCAATCTCACTTACATTTCATACCCTTCTTTCTCAATCCCATGGCCATGCGCCATACAAAAACAACACAAACTGCAAAAGGTGCATACAAAAAAGAAAGAAAAAGCACATTGCACAAAAGGCACAGGTAGAGAAACAGATTTGTGCACACACACAAATTTTCCTCCACTGAAC
Organism: Portevinia maculata; assembly: GCA_949715645.1. Taxonomy (NCBI): domain Eukaryota; kingdom Metazoa; phylum Arthropoda; class Insecta; order Diptera; family Syrphidae; genus Portevinia; species Portevinia maculata. The sequence continues at coordinate 151,824,678 of OX454525.1, read as the reverse complement.
GCTGGGAAAATCCAATGATCTAGCTTCAATTGAACATTTTATACGCTCTACATATTTCGCTTTATAACATTTAAAGGATTTTATCAAAAAAAAAAAAAAAAAACCAAGCTTTTGTAAAAAAACGCTCCCTAGCTCAAACTTTGGTTTTTCAATAAAATGTTTTATTTAATTGTGGGCGTGTCAGTAAGCGGATTTAAAAAGAATTAACACATGAGCATAAAGGGCCCCTAGAGAGTATATATTATAAATTTCAGCTCCCTAGCTCAAACTTTGAATTAAAAAAAAAAAAAAAAAATTGTGGGCGTGTCAGTAGGCAAATTTTGAAAATATTAACACATGAGCATAAAGGGCCGCCTAGAGAGTATATATTATAAATTTCAGCTCCCAAGCTCAAACTTTGGATTTGCAAAAAAAAAATTGATTTTAAATTGTGGGCGTGTCAGTGCACGGATTTTGAAAATTTTATATCCCGAGCAGTTTTAGGAGTCATAGATCATATATACCAAATTTAAGCTTTCTAGCTCAAAATTCGATTTTTTCCAAAATTTTGTTTTTTTTTGAGTTTGTGGGCGTGTCTGTGGGCGGATTTCAAAAATTCGTAAACTTGATTATTTCGGGACCCTAGAGAGTAGGTATATGGTTAAAATTTCAGATCTCTAGGCCCAGTTGAAAGGCCTAATTTTTGCCGACGGACGGACGGCCGGACGGACATGGCTAGATCGACATTACTATCGATGCTGATCATAAATATAGTAATTTTTAGGGGTCTACGGGCAATATTAAGGTATGTTACAAACTATGTGTCAAAATTAATATACCCTTAGAATAGGGTATACAAAATGCTATTTCATTTGGATGAGTCATTCCTAAGCTAGGAGCTAGAAAGCATTCGAGAGTTAAAACTTTTCTTAGATATCAGCTTAGATATCCGCTTCTGGATGAAGCATTTTCCCACGGTAAAAAGTAGCCTATGTCCATTCTCAGGCTCTAGACTTTCTGTGTACCAAATTTCATTTAAATCGGTTTAGTAGTTTTGGCGTAAAAGCGAGACAGACAGACAGAGTTACTTTCGCATTTATAATATTAGTATGGATGAAAGGGTTGATTTTCCTGTTGTGTATATGCACAGTGGTACGCTACGCAGCACACTTTTGTACAATCGCCGGTCGTAGGTACCGAACAGTGAGTGATTAGCTGCAGAAAGTCAGATGTTCTTCTTTCGCGCGTGTTTCTTTCTTCTTTGTATAGTCCGTACAATATCAAGAGTCATAAAGCCATAAGAAAACATAGGGGCGGGCTACAGTCCGCTTGGGCGAACTGTTGGATACCCTATTCTTATTCCTATATCTCATAAGTGGGCGTGACAAAAATTTAAAGGATTTTATCGAAAAAACTAAGCTTTTGTAAATAAAAACGCTCCCTAGCTCAAACTTTGGTTTTTCAATAAAATTGTTTTATTTAATTGTGGGCGTGTCAGTAGGCGGATTTAAAAAAAAATTAAGTATGAGCATAAAGGGCACCTAGAGAGTATATACTATAAATTTCAGCTCCCTAGCTCAAACTTTGGACTTTCAAAAATAAAATAAAAATAATTGTGGGCGTGTCAGTAGGCGGATTTTGAAAATATTTACACATGAGCATAAAGGGCCCCTAGAGAGTATATATTAAAAATTTCAGCTCCCTAGCTCAAATTTTGGTTTTTCAAAAAAAATATTTTATTTAATTGTGGGCGTGTCAGTGGGCGGATTTTGAAAATTTTATGTCCCAAGCAGTTTTATGGGCCAAAGATCATATATAAAAAATTTCAGCTTTCTAGCTCAAAATTCAATTTTTCCCAAAATTTGTTTTATTTAATTGTGGGCGTGTCAGTGGGCGGATTTTGAAAATTTTATGTCCCAATCAGTTTTATGGGCCATAGATCATATATAAAAAATTTCAGCTCTCTAGCTCAAAATTCGATTTTTTCCAAAATTTTGTTTTTTTGAGTTTGTGGGCGTGTCTGTGGGCGGATTTCAAAAATTCTTAAACTTGATTATTTCGGGACCCTAGAGAGTATATGGTTAAAATTTCAGCTCTCTAGGTCCAGTTTAAAGGCCTAATTTTTGCCGACGGACGGACGGACGGACGGACATGGCTAGATCGACATTACTATCGATGCTGATCATAAATATAGTAACTTTTAGGGGTCTACGGGCAATATTAAGGTATGTTACAAACTATGCGTCAAAATTAATATACCCCTAGAATAGGGTATAAACAAGTTTATTACATGGAAAGCCAAAGCTGTGCCTCTTAAAGGGCCCTTACACGGTCAATCGGTCGACATCATGCATCGTGTATGTGTGGATTGACGCTACCCCTTACACAGTTCAATCGATTGACGTGCAATTTTTAGTTTTTGTGAGTTTCCGTGGTGTACGGATGTGCGATGAGTGAAACGGACGATTGTATTGCATGTACTGCTCTTGCAATATATTCTTGAATTGTACTGCGAGATGAAGACGGAGATCCACTGTCTTTACTGACACTAATTTGATTAAAATGCCAAAGAGTTGGTTCACTGAAATTATCAACACCGGATCCGCTTTTATTTAATTCATTTAAATTTAGCTCGCGCCGAAAATTCGTTCTCAACGTATTTATTTTTCTGGTGACATCCGCTTTTTGTGCATCAGGATACTTTTCTTTATACTTTTGCAGTAAAACTTCATTATGTTGCATTTTTTTGTTTTGGTCGCTATAATCTTTTCCTTTGACATCCCATAAACTCTTTAATGACCGATATGTTTCAATTAATTCCGATACAAATGCTCGGTCTTCATCGTCCTTCAATTTTCCGCTGCCGCCAAACATGTTAATGCTTCCTTGACACGAGACACAATGAAGTACGAGTAATTACGTCAATCCAACCCTTATGATTTCCTTGATTTTCGTCAATCAGACTTCACCAAATGTGTGTGACTCATACAGATACATTTTCACAAACACATGATAGTGATTGATGTCATTCGATTGACCGTGTAAGGGCCGCTTTAATATTGAACTGACTATACGTGGTTAGATGTTTTTAAGCACTTGGTTTTTTTTGTATCGCGTTTATTGCAACGCTATCCGCTCGTTGTTATTGTTCTGCAAGTGTGGTTTATGGGTATCAGATTGACGCTGGTTACTTGGTGTAAGATCGCTGCTCGTTTTGTTTATATTGTAGAATGCTCTTGTTGTTATCGACATCATAAATGCAATATATAATTTGTCGATTTGGGAGACCCCCAACAAAAAATATTTCATTAGCCTGCTAAGCTATGCATTTCTTTGCATGGATTTGTTTTCTATGAAAAAACTTTAAAATTAACTGGTAAAATAAATAACTTTAAGAAATATGAAATAAATACTTTTTTCTAGCAAAAAAGAAATTTCTTTTAATAACTTATAAAAAACTACAAACGTACATGTTAGGAGTTGAACATATCGCTCCACTCATACGACTTCGAGCAGAGATCCAGGATTTGTTGGCATCGACCTTTCTTGGTAATGTTAGAAATATATTACGTCACTTCTATCATTGTTTACTGCCAAGTTAATGATAAAAAAGATGCGATAAACTTGAAAATACTTAGCTGTTGATAAACGCTGTCTGAAAAGCAGATCCTTGAATGATGAATCACCACAGCAAAAGCTGAAGAGGCAAGGGAGAATGCGTTTCAAAGGTCGTGCCATTTGGCAATCATGGGGTTCACTGTCCGAAGTGTGTTGAAGCGCCAGGAAAGTGCGAGGTTTGTGGCATAAACAAAATTCAATCAAAGCCATATTCAAAATGCAGTCACTGCAATGTATATCTTTTACGAAAAGACAAACAAAATGCATTGTTTTGTACTATGGCGTACATTTTCGATATATAAAATGTAATATTAATAAGTATGTTTCTATTCGAAAACCAAAAAATCTCAAAGTGAAATAAAAATTAGATATGTATATAATTTTTTTCCATACATTTGTTTATTACCACTGCCGAACGGCACTTCTGAGTACAGCCGTTGAAGTTGGTCGTTAGGAGTCCTTTCCCTCTCCCCTCCGGTCTTTTCCCTCTTAAAACACTCTTAGTCGAAGATAATCACAAAGAAAATGTGCTTATCCTGTTGTTTTAATAGTTTGGTCAACAAAGTGTTAAAGAAAATACATAAGATCACACCATGTGCAATCGACTAAAGGGAAATGAAGTTTCTATGGATGTGTTAAAAGTTTCAGAAGGAATAAATTATTATTTTATTTAATAATTATGTAGGGAAATACACGTTCTCTTAAAAGGAAATGTTCTGGAAATTCTAGCCTAGCGGCACATTGTCCTAGATCGCAAGAGTACATGCAAATCCATGGGTTGACACGACTGAGATCAAATAATATAATCAATAATGGAAGCATGCACGACGCACATGTCGAAATCTTTAAAAAAGGCGTCTGTTTCACACAAATGCAACACCACCAGCATTTGAATGGCCCCACTTAGGAAGTGATACGCAATCGGGAAGTCCGCCAATATTCATTGCGGTCGAACCAGCGAACCGCACAGGCGGACGAAAAGGGATGAAGCACAGGAGGAGGGTTATATGATTCCCTTAATCCTGATCATAGTAGTAGTAGTAGTAGTAGTAGTAGTAGTAGTAGTAGTAGTAGTAAAATGTTTTTATTTCAACATAATAACAAAAAGTTTAAAGTTAAATTTTTTAAATCTAATTTTGGATTCAATTATTATGTTCAAAATACAAAACTTACGACAATGACAAAAGTCGTCTGTCGAGTAGTTAAATTTTAGTTAATTTTAACGATTTATGTAATAGAGTTTTATGCTGAATTTTTAAGAAAACTTTTATTGGTTGAATTCTCTCACTAGTTCATTTCTGTATGGTAATGCTACAGTGATGTAATTGTTTAGGTTATTGAAATCGTGACAGTTCTTTCCATTTACTATACGGATCACTTCATCGTATGTTAAGCTGTTTCTCCCAAAGACACTTAAACGGAATTCTGTTAGACCTGGACATCTGCCTAAAAAGTGATGGATGTTCTCTTCTTCCCTCAAGTTGCATACAGTACATAACGAAGGTTCGTTCTGTCCAAACCTATTTCCGTTCAGATTAATTAGGTCACATCTTGCCTTACAAATCGAAGTGATCTTGCTAAGTTCGAGCCCGTCGGTGATGTAAATTGGTCCTCTTGAATAATCTAGATGTTTATATACTCGTGTACACTGCTTTCCGATGCCCTTCTTATATTTTGTTGATGGGTTTCTAATTTCAGCATCCGCATTAGATCAAAGTTTTTTTTTGCATCCATTCACTTTGAGAAGTTTCGCCCTCATCCCAATGCAGTACGAACCTATGTCCAAGATGGTTTACCTCTCTTACCCAGAACAGTTTCTTCCTCAAGAGCATTTTTGTAAGTTGATTTGGTAGTCTTCTTTCACTGTACTCGAACATTGCTTTTGTTATATATCGGAGGTGTAGATCAAGAGTATAATAGTGTCCGTCTTCTGTTCCCGTTTCTAATGACAATGCGTAGTTTGGAGTGAATGCGGGTAGTTTTAATATTCGTTTCAAAAAATTGCGTTGAAGTTTATCTACTTCTTGAAACATACCGGAACCCCAGACCTGTGCGCCATAAGTTTGGATTGCTCTGCAAACTGCCTGAAACAATTTCCACTTTGCTCCTAGACTGATGTTTCTTTTTGATATAAAGCACTGCCATGTCGAGTTTATGCTGTTCTTGGCCGAACTGTTTCTCTTCTCTACATGCTTTGAAAACGACATCTTCGGTGTTAATACAACCCCTAATTATGTATAGTTAGAAACTATTCGTATTTGCTCTCCATTAAGTTTCCAATTTTCTTGACAAGATAGTCTTCCCCCATTTCTAAACACCATAATCTCTAATTTAGATAGGTTAACTTCCAGCCCCCATTGTTCGCAGTAAGTTTCCAGGCGCGTTATCATCTTCTGTAAAACATTGACATTATCCGCCAGCATGACCATATCATCTGCATACAGAAGCAACCTTATGTTAAGCGAGTCAATATAGAGCCCTCCTTCTAAAGATTCGTATAAATCATTTATATACAGCGCAAAGAGCAACGGCGAAAGTAATCACACTTGCTTGACTCGAAAAAGTGTATCAAGTGTATTCGGAGAGTTCTTTTCCGGTCCAGACTGCAGATTGCGTATTAGCGTATATAGCTTCTAATAAATTAATAAATTTAGTCGAGACTCCCATTCCATGTAGTTTATATATAAATAATTTCCTTGAGATTTTGTCAAATGCTGCTTTCAAATCAACAAAAAAGCATATACTTTCTTTTTTTCTGCTAGCTTCAGGTGAACGATTGATGCTAGATTATAAATGTTGTCAACAGTCGAGTATTTTTTCCTAAATCCCGCCTGAAATTCCGTCAAGATATTATTTTCTTCAACCCATGCGTACATTCTCTCGTTAAGGATTCCCATCATAATCTTTACAACACAATTCATGAAGGATATGCCCCTGTAGTTGCTTGGTTGATTTATATATATAATCCTGATCAAAGCTTCGCTGTTAAAGAAGAAGAACACCAGCATGTTGATGCATTTTTGTGATCTAAGAGTTTAAGGTCTGTTTTGTTTTTTTTTTTTACTATTGTGACATATATATTGTATATGCTCCCATTATTGATTATTATTTGACTTTGTTTTTACGATAACGTTGATCTTCAGTCGTGTCAACTCAATGATTTTCTTGACCAGTTGCAGGATAGTTTCAAAACTTGCCTCGATGTGATTTGTCTCCTCAATCGCCTTTTACGAAAAACGCTATTTTTTTCTGGGCGCCGCCGCAGCGATATTCAAAATTCAAAGCACGCCACTGAACGAGCAATCTGAAATATTGCATAAGGTGAATAAATTAAAACTCGAGGCACATCAAATTGAAGAAGAGTTTGTGTGTAGAGTATGAATGACGAAGCCCTTAAACTCTCCTCGACTTCAAGTGCGCTTAATCGTCGTTGGAATTCATAAATTGCAGTAAAGGACACGTGTTTGCCATTTAAGCAGACATTAATTGCAGAACTTGAAAGCAAACGCAAATCCGCTAAACAACATGCTGTAGACAAAACATTAGTCGTATGATTCAAACGATCTACAGAACAGGACGCTGGTCGAGGATAGGGATTGTGGCCGATATGACGGGGCTGCCCACAAGCAGCGTTGCCATATCTTTTTTGTTTTTTTTATATATTGAAAAGTAGTAAAAAAATCTCCAAAATGAAACAACTACAACATTTTAATTAAATAACAAAAAAATCACATCTTGAACCGTAATGAAACGCATTTAGAGCTTCTGACTTGACTTATTGAAACCAGTTCAGTGTGACCCTATACTGGAGTAGTTCTTCTTTCGGCAAATGCACGTGAACAAATTTAAGTACAAATTAAATGTATATTATAGTTATGCAAGTAAGGTATTTTATTTCAACAGCAATTCAAAATTTTGTTTGCATATAAAATATTTTTAAAATGATAACGATAAAATATTTTCGATGGAAGTTTTTGGGACTCAAATCGTTCAATTGAAGATTTCTAAAAAAATTATTCAAGCAAAACTTTATATTGAAGAAAAATCTTAACATATAGCAATGCTGCCCATAAGGCGTCATTCTGTTTACAATGTTATGATGGATGGTGGTCGACTGCTTACTGGCCGCGCTTAACGCCTATGATCTCTTCGCGCAGGCCTTTGCTGATAATGTCGTTGTTCTGTTAGTCAAATCGAGCCTACCGAGTTTGGGCGAAAGTAATGATCGACGATTGGTTTACTAAAAATGGGCTTTCGGAAATCCCTTTAAAACAGAGTGTCCTTCTTACGAGAAGGATGAAGCTGACCGGTCTGTCCCAGCTAGTACTAAAAGGTGTCGCATTACTGCTATCAAGGGAAACTAAATATTTTGGTGGAAGCTCGTTTGGACCAAGCACATTTCGGGACAAATACATCCAAGTCATGTCAAAATATTGGCTTTGTCACCCGACAATAATTAAGCCAATCATATCTAAAGCATCGATTGTTTAGTGGAATAAGCTCTCACGGGAAGCTACGAGTAGTTTTACCAAACTTCAAAGAACGGTATGTCTCAACTGTATAGGGGTATTCTCTAGCATTACTCCCACTACGTAATATCTATATCATTTGGGTCATCTTGAAGGTCATCCTTGTTAATAGATCTAACAAGGAATGGCTTCTGGTATAACTTATACTGAAGTTTCGATGACAATGAGCGATAATTACCCTGCTATGGCCCTTGTCTCATGGATATGTATGTCCTATGATGAAATGCCATCAGAATTCCGGCTGCGGCAAAATTTAAAATTCAAATTTCCCCAAGCTCAAGAGTGGTTCCGGCTAGGGTCTGAGGAGGGGGATCCGGTCGCATTTTCATGGATAGTTTGAAACCCCGTCAGGGTATAGACGCGACGCTGGTGCTTTCGTGGAATGTAGTAACGTCAGGCTTCACTCCTCGTAAGGTAAATTTCCGTCGTTCTACCAAGCGGAGAAATATGCAAGCCAGCCGGAGGCTTCATGTAAAAGTCCGGAACAGTTCGACTCGAAATTACTATAGAAATTTAAATTACCTTTTTTTCACCCAGTACTAATCTCAGCGGGCGGTCCTCTGTGCCCCAATACCAATGCCTTTTAAAAAGTGCTATTGACATGTTTGAGTACGACTATTTCACAAAATTAAAATTGCACAAAGCACCACTAAACTTCACTGTTTTTGACATAAAAACTTGAAATTTTTATTTGGATAGCCTTTAAATAGTAAACACGCACACTTTCATACATTTTTTTATAAACTTACCTTAAGAAACATTAAATTTTAATTTATTCCCCTGGAGAGTACTCGCGCGCACGATAGACAATAACCAACTGAGAAGCTAGATGGGCGCTTTTATTATTTCGTTTAACTTTTTGGATAAGGCACTTACTTATCATTTTAAACAGAAAGTCCTATGTGCCCCGTCCTCCCCTAGTTCATTGTTTGATATTGGGAAATTCTAGCGGTCGTGTCTTATTTACCCTTTAATTTTATGAATTACTTGATGACTTATGTACCTATTCTCAGGTTGTAAAAATTTCTGCGTATACAATTTCCAACAGGTATAAAGACTTAAAATCGATTGCAAAATGTATGGCCTCATCCTTGTGATCGCCAGTGTATTTTGATAGTCATATTTGTTATAGGTAGATATTTTCAACTTTGGAAAACTGAATTCCCTAACTTCCACTTTTATCAGCGTACCTAATTTGTACACCAGTACCAACTATATTTGTTCGAAAAAAACGTACCTATATATATTATAATTTGCGGTGAAATTGACTACTGAAAACCGTGACGTAAATCACATTTTGTTTGAAATCGCTATCAGTTAAATTACGCCCATTTATTTCTTTTATCAAGGTGCACAGACAAAGTATTGAATTGAATTTTGCAATTAAATAATTCACTTGTACGATTTGTTTGGCTGAATAAATTTGTTACATTTTTAAGTTAAATAACTTACAAAATCACTGAACTGGATCAAAACATCAGGCTTTAATGTTTAAGTCACATGTGTCACACATTTTGTTTGTTACTAAGAAAAAAGAAAACTAGTTAACTAAACTATTCGAAGTTAAGTGAAGGGCAAGATAAATAAAAATGCAAGAAGTTCCAAGTCTGACACATTGGAATGTACATATACTGCACAATAGTGAATTAGAACGCGTATTACCAAAACAAAAGATTAGACAACAAAAACGTTGAATACTCGTAGCTGCGTATTTTTTTTTTACCTTGGGTATGCGACCGTTGACAAGCTCGTATACATGTAAATATAGACTGGCTGCACTCGTGAGAGGCGGAGTAACTTGAAGTTGTTTATCTAGAAACGAACATAAATAAATATATAGAACAAAACAAGTTTGATGGGCTTTAAAGCACGCGCCACATTGATATCTGTCAGCTGTTCAAGATTTGTAGCATACAAATGGGCACGACTAAGCGAAAACATTATGAGAACCAGCGTTGCCGCGTCGACTAATATGACGGGGCACTTCTTTTAAAAATTAGTAGAAATATGAAGTATACTGTAGAAGTGGGGATAGTGTAGAGGGTACCTACTAGCGAAAACGCTGCAACGAAAAGCAAGGGCATAGAAAGTAGGGTATCTAGTTAGCGGAAAGGAGGACCAACAACATGCGTGGAAAGAAGGGTATAAAAGAGTCTTGGGAATAGAAGATAAGTTTCCAGGAGCTGTTAAAGGGGTATCTTGTGAGGAGAGTGATATGGTAAGATGAAATTCATGTCCAGACAAGGAAGAACCGTTTTTTCTGATTTTTGTTGAAGCTTCTGGCTCGCCAAGACGATTTAGGCTTGTAGAATCTCTACTTATAAAGCAGGCAAGTTTACCAGCAGAGTACCTCTTTATGTCGTCGGAACTTAGTTGTTCCCTAAAGTAGATCGTCTTTCTACTTCCATTGGGGGCTAGACATTAACATAATATGTGTTTAGCTGTTTCACCGAATTGACTATTTTCATTTTGTTTAGGTGGTATCGGTGGTAGGATAACCGACTAAGTTTTTGATATCATGCCTTCTTAGATTTAGACATCTTTTGGCATTGTTATTGAAGAGCCGAACGGCTCGTTTGGCCTGTCTAAGACTTGGGATGTTCTCCCAATAAAAGATACGTTTCATATGTTCCCAATTTGTCATTGCTGAGATTGCTGCCGATTTAGGAGTGCCGATTTAGGAGTGTTCGGGAGCTGTGAAGGGTGTTTTTGAACCCTTCCTGTCCAATTTATCGGCCTTTTCATTATTATCAAATCCTTCATAGCCCGGAACCCACCATCGTTTGATCTTGTTCCTTAAGCCAAGTGTTTGAAGGGTATAATAAATATATATGTGAATATATGGCTGTTAGTGCCTTTAATATGGCGTGGAGCTCTGCTTGATATACGCTGGGGCTTTTTCCCATAGGTACTGCCTTGTTAAAATTTGGTCCGTGTATACCAGCTCCCACACCCGTTTCCATTTCACAACCATTCGTATACCACTTAATGCCTTTGTGCAAGCCGTTGTAAACTTTTGAGCTTTGCGATTGCTATTTTTTGTGTGGCTTTTGTCCACCATACTATAGAAGCATTATGTTAAAATGGGCTTGATCATCACTGCATATATCCAGTGAGTGATCTTTGGAGAGATACCCCAGATTCTGCCATACATGCGGCCGGCGCAAGGCCCACAAAGCTCTGGAAGCTTTTGTATTATGGTGTTAATGTGAGACTTTCAATTTAGCCTTCTGTATAGGATTACTCCAAAATATCTGACTCCTTCGGAATACTCAACAATCGTTTTGCCCCTTACAACGATGACTATGTTCTCGCATTTCTTGCAAACGTCTGACAAACATCCAAGAGTATCAATTGTCATGAAAAGCATCTAAAATTTGCCCCACTTATTCGGCTTAAAACTGTAGGTACCTTCCACTTCACTAAAGCGAATGGTTGGAGAAGCTAGGTTTTAGGCCCTGCATGGGCCGTTAATGCCTAATATTTATTTTGTTTATGTCATCGGTGTATCCAATTGTATTGAAGCCTAAATTGCCATGGAGCAGTTCGTCAATGACCAATGACCGCAGGAAGGGTGATAGCACTCCTCCCTGCGGGTAGTCCCTTGCGGCTAATACTGATGCTGAAGTCGGTTCCGATAAAGCAGCTATTTTCCGACTTTCAACCAACGCTTTGATCAATTTTATAGTGGATTGATTTATACTTCTGTGGTGCAAAGCATTTGATATATGGAATCATATCCAGTGTTGTCTAAAGCATCCTCTATGTCAGGGAAGACGCATAGTGCGATCTCTTGCACCGGTAGGCGTTTTTGGTCTCTGCTGTTAGTTTCAACAGAGCGCCTTTAGTGGATTTACCTTCGTGATATGCAAATTGACATGGGAGTAGAGGCATGCTATTTGCAAAGCATTTACTGATGTGAACGTCGATAATCCTTTCCATTGTTTTCACAAAAAAACGATGTCAAGCTAATGGGATGGTATGATGTAGGTAGTTCGCTCTGCTAGTTGCGTGGTTTTGCGATGAATAAAGCATTTAATTTCCTCCTAGTGCTTGGTAAATGCACCCAAAGAAGAAAAGCAAAATGAGATGGGTGATAGAAAGATTTTTTTTTTCCGAACCCACGTTTGCGTGTTGGTATTTGCAAAATAGATATTTTAGCTTTATGTAAGGGAGCGTTATTCAATATTTCTAAACTTATAAAATACCGACTAATTCGTCCATCAAACACTCGAAAATTGGCACCCATTTTGAAAGAATGGTTTTTCTGTATTCCAGTCTTGAGGGTGATGCATTCATAGTATTCATGGAACGTCGTTAGACCATTGTAACGTCGCGTCGGTCGTAGCTCTACGATATGGTAGATTAACCAGGAGCAATTTTTAATTACGACACGAATTTGGCGTGTAAATCGAGATGATAAATGCGGTAGACTTTGTATCTCTGTCGCACTCTACAGATGAAACAAAGGCGAGTATCCTAAAGCTGATCGGCTTACTAGCATTTACGCAAGTAGTTTTTAAACGGGTTCATGAAATGTGAGTCGTAGACTTGCACTTTTACGAAAACGGTTGTCTTACGACGTTGCATGAATACCCTTATAATGTTACTAACAATATGTTCATGGCACGATCACGCTACCTCGACAACGCTAGTTAATACATTATGTATTTTGTCGTTAACTAAAAAAAACAGGTTCGTCTGTATACTTAGTATGACCGCATATTAAATATGCTGTTACCAAGAATTTATGAATGTAAGGTATGAATATATAATTGGGGCATATTCACTGGCGACTTGGAAAGCTGGGCTTTCATTTCATTTTGTTTTGAAAAATTTTTTAAGCCGTTTTTAGGATGATGAATGGAATCTTAAGCGGAAAGTTTTACGCGTCTAAGCGATGTGCTCTTTTAAAAATTAAACTCATGACTTAATCGTAACATCCGTATGAAACAAAATTGACTGATAACAGTTTAGTTGACAATCAAGAACTGAAAAGCTATTAAATTTGTAGTTTATTGATAAATGCAACTTCTTGGAATGTTAACTGCCTGTACATCTTCTTGTGTTGCTTTCTAAGTACACTCCGTACCATTGATTATGCACAGGTAGATTTATTTGAAATTGTTACGATATTTTTAAAACCATTCACTAATTTGGAAAAACCTTTTTGCAAAGGTATGAAGTATATATACCGATAACATTTGTAAAAATAAATGCATAATTTACTAAATCGAAATCTCCAAATAACAGCGGGGTTTTGTTTTTTCAGTTTAGACAGTTTTTTTTAATTAAAGCTATATTAAATAAATGCTCTTAAAACATATGAAAATGATTAATGACTCTTTTCCTGTTTATTGTGGATTATATCAATACAAATAAACAATTTACAATATTCTTACATCGTTTGAACTTAACAATAGGTCGATATATTTTCCTTTATTCAGACTTTAAATTTCGTTTAACTTTGTTACGTTTTCTTTTTCAATACCAGAATCAGAATCAATATACCCCAGACCTACTCATGATCAGCATTAGTATTAGAGACACTATTTTCTATTGTAGATCAATACTTGGGTCAGCTGCAGTACTAAGTACTGGCTCAATACTTGATTCCAATTCCAAATTCTCTATACTAAGTTCAGTCATAATGCCAACAGTCTTTTCTGGTCCAACAATACCCTCAAAATCGGTCGCAATGCCAACACGAGGCTCAGTTACAATTGCATGCTCTATACTCGACTCTGGTTCAATACCACATTCAGATCCAATACCAGACTCAGGGTCAACACCGAATTTCAAGTTTTTTTGAAAATAATCTCCATACTGTTCCATTTTTGTCATCCACACTTTGGTTATGTCTTCGATTGATCCGCTTTCTCCGCCGTATTCCTCCGGTAGAAGACGTTGTGGTACATGGGCGTAGAGCTCCGTAACTTTTTTATGAATGAAAAACTGAAAAGAAATTGGGTGCTACTTTACAAAGGGCTTCAGTTTAATTTATAATGCTGTATTATACTTTTTTATTATATCCTCGGTCAAAATATGGCCGGAAAAGATCATAGCTCAAAATGTTCTCAGTTAAAATATCCTCAGTCAAAATATTTCTTCTTCAAAGTATCCTTTAGAATATATAATTTTTGTGAGTCGAAGAGGTGTGTAGAGTCTCGATTCTTGTGAGGAGAAGAGGTGCCCAGAATCTGTAAACACTTTTACCCGCGAAGCGGGCCACCCAGGTACTGTTATGGGATCTACGAGTCGAACAGGTGTTCAGAGTTTGCATTTTTGTGAGTCGAAGAGATGTTCAGAGTTTTAAACTCTTTTACCCGCCAGGCCACCCAAGTACTATTAGGGGATCAGGGGAGATTTCCAGAAATTAGGATGTTTTCCTGTGATATTTTGACCGAGGATATTATAAAAAAGGATATAAACTGAGGTAATCATTCATAATATTTCATAACACAAACCCTTTCCTTGATTTTCAATGGCAATATGTCCCGAAACAGTCCCATTACTCCATTGACATACCATGGCGCATTAATAATGTGAATTCCCTTGACTCGATATGGCATTCCGGATGTTACATTAGTCATTGTTTTCTTAAGCACCCCAATATTCATGGCAACCATATGACTGAAGGAAAGATTACAAAAATCTTCAATGAAAGTGAAGCCTGTCACCGAACTGCGATCGTCCTCCAGAAATCGAACTTCCAACATCATGTAGAGCAGTTTAATGCCTTCGTAAATGGAATATTGCTTTAGATTGAGGTTGCCATAGTTCGAAATGTTTATAAGGGACAAATCAGTTTCCAGTTCATGCGGAAGCGGTAGGTGTACTCTGTAGACAAAAGTATTTTAACACTGGAATCTTGAGAGTTAAAAAAAAATACCTTACCCTTTTTTAATGATGTCCATCAATTGTGCATTCACTATTCTGTCGGCAAATATTTCGGGAGATATTTTCCGCATACTAATATAGTTAGGTAGTTTCTTCTTGATAGTGCGCTTATTGAATTTACACGATCTGAGAAAGCTGAGTATAAATTGATCAGAAACTTCGTATTTTGCTAGTCCGGGTTGTACATCGATTAGTTGGAGAGTTGATTCAATTTCATCGTCAATTTTCTCCGGATCTTCGTTGAGTTCTGTGGTTGCTATTTGCTGGAGTTTGGGATGTAAGCATCGTACTTTTGTCATTTTGGGCTGGATTCCTGGGGGAAAGGAGAGAGAGAGTTGATAGTCATAAGTAAAATACAATTATGTCTGATCTTGTCGCATTCAGATAACCCAAAAGAAGTGGTCTTCTCCCATATGTCTACTTCCCAACTCATTCCGATTTTAACCCCAGGTGTACTTCCGCTATCATCTTACTGAAGTGACTGACATGATCTTATTCCGATATACACTGAGGGTCATATGAATAGGGACAACCGCTTCATCATTTGTTTTACTCTAAATCTCCAGTTCTTTAGTTCAAAAAGCAAAAATTAGTTTCCGTTATGATAGATTACTTTATTGCTCACACATTTTGAGCAAAATAAGAGAGTTTTATTTAAGAACAGTTATATTTCTTTATTTTTTTCTTTGTTCACTAATAAACTGCACGTTTAAAATTGGGTCAATAGAATAGGGACAGTTGAAATTCGGTCGTCAATTCGAAAAGTGTTATAAAAAAAGCATAACTAAAATTTAGTGAATTTGCCAGTGGGCTTTAAGATTGTGGTTTTGCATTAATAGTAAAGTTATAGTAATAATGGGTAGAGGAAAGCCATTAAATGTCGCGGAAATGGCAAAAATCGACGCTTTCAAAGAGGACCGTCCTCTTACGTGAAATAGCCCGAAAAATTGAAAAAAGCAAATCGGTTGTGCATAATTATTTAAAAAATAAAGAGAAATATGGCAAAAACATGAAAGTACGTACGGGGGAAGTGCTAACTGCTCAAGATAAGCGAGCAATCTTACGAGAAGCCTCTAGTTCGGCTCGATCAGTGGCGAAAATCAGGCAAAAAGTTGGAGTAAGTGCAAGTTTATCAACAGTTAAACTAGTGATTAAGAGGGCCCCACATTTGGAACTTAAAAAAATGAAGAAAAAACCACAATTAAATCCGGTGAGGAAAGAACAACGCTTGGAGTTTGCACGTCAGCACATGGCATGTGGAAAGGAGTGGCAAAAAGTAGTTTTCTCGGATGAAAAAAAGTTTAACCTCGATGGACCGGACGGATTTAACTACTATTTCCATGATCTGCGAAAGGAAGAACGGAAGAAATCAGCTTACTGAAGCCATCAAACTTGCTTGGGGTGAAATTTCACTAGATTATTTAAAATCGTTATACGATTCTATGAATACCAGAATTTTTGAATTAGTTTGAAATAAAGGAGGAAGTACTCATTACTAAAAAAACAATTGCATACTTTTTTGTCACTTTTTGGGAAGTAAAAGCAGAATATTACTTGTGCCCCTATTCTATTGACCTACTTGTTTGTAGTGTTTTTAGATCATCATAGTTAACTGTGGAAAGAAATTGGTAGATAAACATTCCGAATGTATTAATATAACACATCTAGTGAGAGGGCAATGAAATAATCTTTCATACCGTATAACAATCTTTATCGTAGGAAGTTAGGAACGAAACATATAAGGTAAAATGATTCTAAGATATGCTGTCCCTATTCAAATGACCCGCAGTGTATATAATATCCGACGATCTAGCCTGTCACGTCACCTCAGGGCGGTGTAAAAGTAGGTACCTCAGCACCCCAGTTGGGCAGGTTGTTCTAAAGCAAATGCAAATATGAAGACTATCACCAAAACGCAAGGCACTCGCTATAAATTAAATATCCACCCCAAGGTCAGCAAAGAAAATTCCTAAAATATTTATAAGGAATTGCACACTATCATTATCCCCAAACCCCAAACCTGTGCGAAAGAATAACTCGCAAATGGGAAGTCGACTCGTATTCTAGGTCCCTACAACGCTGGTTTTCACGCTTAGGGACAAGTTGCCACGATTCGTAGGCAAGTTCTTATCGGAATAGATCGTCCGTTTGGTATTCTGTCTTCTCTTCACTTTATAAAGGCAAACAAATTGCATATACACTTCCATAATTGACTTTGCTTGGCTCATGTCTCATATATTTAGTTCTCATGCTCGGATTGGAAGCGACTCTCAATGACGATAGTACTGAATATGATAGGGTGAATTCCGTGGAGTGGGTTATCGCAGAAAATATCCCTGATACTCGGTCGAACTCACATATGGATGTAAGCAATATGCGTGAGAGCATGTAGGTACGATAGTAGGCGCGCACTTCAGCAATTACTAGAGTGTTGCGCGTTTAATTGAAGAAATCAACGGAAATGAAAGCCCTGTTCTTTGCAAAGGTGGTATGTATTCAAAGTCGTTATTAACAATTCCTCAATACTTAGTTTTTGGCCGCGTCCACTTTTTGGGGAATAGGAATAGGATTAGGATATCCAACAAAGAGTTTAAAAGGTTTTTTTTTTTGTGTTGGGAATTCGCTGGAAGAAAAAATCATCGAAAGACATTGCAGAGCTAGTACGCGAGGGATGCTTCTGCAATAGTGAGAGACTTTAACCCATCTAAAAAAAACTCCCTGGGGACTGACATTCGCCATCCCGAATGAGATTGCACCTAGTCGACGACTAATCGGCAATTTGTTTTTGAACTGCATATTTGTTGAATTTAACAGATAAATCCGTCGTTTGTCGGATTTTTAAACTTTTTTCTTGTTTGAAATCAATACCTGATTTCTTAGCCCTAGCTAACTCTTATAGATCAAGAGGTTTTACCCGTCTCAATCTCCTGATTGCATTGTCATTATTTAATAGTTCTGTTATTTCTGTGTTTACGTGGTTGAGAAGCCTACTTCTATGCCTTTGAGCAACTTTCTTAACTTCATCTTCAACCATTTCAACATTTAGATCTTTATGCAGATCGGCATTGCGTATGTACCAAGGTGCATTAACTATGTTCCTTAGTACTTTATTTTAGAAAACCTGAATTGTTTGTAAATTTGTTTGGCATGTGCATGCCCACAATGGGAGCCCGTAGGTCCATACTGGTTTCAGAACTTGCGTGTATAGCAATAACTTATTGCAGTTAGACAGTGATGAGTATCTCCCAATAAGCCAATACATTTTACTGTATCGCATGTTCAACTCATCTTTTTTTTTCTTTACGTGCGCTTTCCAACGCAGTTTAGCGTCTAGAGTCATGCCTAGATATTTGGCTGTGTTTGAATATTCCACTACATTGTTGTTAATGTAGACTGGAATGTGTGGTACGTTTTTATACGTAAAATTAATATGGACTGACTTAAGGTCATTTAATCTAATCTGACATTTCTTAGTCAATTCTGAAATATTGTTTATTGCTGTTTGAAGCTTTTTTGTTGCTATTTCGACAGTTGCTCCCACAGCAAGGACAGCTGTGTCATCTGTAAAAGTAGCTATAGTAGTTTCTTCACTTTCAGGAAGATCGCTAGTGAAAAGTAGGTATAGAACTGGAACTAGCACACTGCCTTGTGGTACACCAGCTTTAATCTCTCTTAATGTTGAGTACTCTGCCTCTTGTTTAATTCTGAAGAATCTATCTGATATATAAGACTCCAGAATGGTCGCATACTGCTTCGGCAGTTGCTTTTTTAGTTTGTGTATCAGTCCTTTGTGCCAGACTTTATCGAAAGCTTGTGCTATATCAAGAAACACTGTAGAGCACACATTTTTCTCTTCAAATGCTTTTTCGATTCTATCTGTAATTCTATGCACCCAGAGCTGCCAACTGATGTCATGAAAATTATGCCCAATTTTTCATTAAATTATGCCCTTTCCAATTAAATTATGCCCATTTTTAAAAAAAATTCAAAATAATAATGAAAATGAAAAAGGCATACATTTTTGTCATTTTAAAGGTCTTTCATTAAGGACTTGACAACTTCTTTTTTAAATAAAATGCAAACTACTTGAGATATCTCAAGAAACAATTTATTGACTTGAATTACTCTCAAAACATTTATGCCTGGAACTCGACTTCGTTCATATGTCCACCACGGGAACATCTGCAGCGGTCGATACCTTGAACCCAATTTTCATTTAATTGATTTAATGTAGCCCCATAAAAAAAAGTCTAGAGGCTTTGAATCACACGATCTCTGCGGCCAATAGACGGGTTCGTTTCAATAACTCGATTGTTGCACCCGCTGTGTGGCTTGTGGCACCGTCTTGATGGAACCACATATCACTGATGTCCAATTCATCCAATTGCTCAAAGAAATAACGTTCCAATGTCTCTGTTGCGAATACTATTAACCGTTACGTGACGGTAATTTTCATCGACGAACAAAAAACGCTCCAATGACGCCACCGGCATGAAAACCGCACCAAACAGTGACTTTTTGCCTATGAATTGCTGTTTCATGAAGCACATGACTCACCTGTACAGTAACGCATATTTTGCTTATTGACGCAGCCGTTTAACCAAAATGCACTTCATCGCTGAAGATGATATTGCGATGAAACGTACTTCGCTTCATATGATCAAATGGCTTTAGTTATTGAGGCAGCTTGATCTTGTAAGAGTATAGGCCAAGATCCTTACGCAAAATTCGCCATAATGTGGTTTGGAAGAGGCCCAATTCTTGAGAACGCCGTGAAATTGACTGATTTGGCTGGCATGCGACGGACAAGATGGCAGCAATATTCTCCACACTTCGGGCAAAATGTAGTCTCCCTGGCACGGCAACATCAAGCAGCGAATATTCTGACTCAAATTTGTTCACTAGACTATGAATTGCATGTCTACTGGGACAAGAATTACATCCGAAAATTGGCGTTATCGCTCTTGAAATTGCGACCATCGACTCGGAAATCCGGTATTAAGTTTTAATTATTTGTAAACGTGGTTCCTTTCTGTACTTCACTATGATGAAAATCTTGATTTTATTTAATATTTTGAGATTGACAATTCGGTAATCGGTTTAAGGGTGCGTTCACACTGAAAGTTTGAAGTTGTGAAGTCGCTAATGAAAGACTATTTATTAGTATTTAAATAAATAGAAAACCTCTGAACATAAACAACATCAAATCACAGATAACAAAATTATTCATAGTCTTTCATGTAATTTTAAGTGAAAATAACATAAAATCGTAACAAATAAATTATAACATAAAACAAAATAAACAAAATCACAGAAAAAAATTCATTTAAAAAACCTAAGCGACAGAAGTTAAAATTATATAGAATCTTGATCTTCATCATAGTCTTTTTAAAGTCATACATTGTTTGGAAAAATTGAAATGGCTTTCATGTAACACTTTCGTGGCAGTCTTCATTTTTAAAAAGCCTTTGCGCGTGTTATATACCGCTTAAGGTTTCAACATTTAACGAATTTCTTACTTTTGTCTTGTTTTGATTTATTGCTGAAAAAATTCGCTCAACCGAAGATGATCAAAGTGGGAGACAGAACATGCTAGTTAAAAAAATGTCTAACTGTGGAAACATTTTGGAATTATCCCTTTTTGTATGTCTGAATTATGTTTTTAGGTTTGAATCACGAATGTTTGACATGAAATAAACGTAAAAAAAATTGCTGTAAAATTGTGCCCATTTCAGCATATTTTCAGATTAAGTTGCCTAGGTGCCCAAGGCTTCAAAATTATGCCCAAAAGGCATAATTATGCCCCAGTTGGCAGCGCTGTAATGCACCTGATCAATTGTAGAGTGCTTATTTCTTAATCCAAATTGGTGAATTGGGTGAAAAAAAACACGTTTACTTTTTGGGGGCGTTTTTTTTGTCAAAAACATTTTTCAAATCATTGCGTAAAAAATGAAAATATGAATAATGAAGGCATTAGGTTAGGTTAGGTTTATGTGACTGTCTGCAGAAGCCGACACACTTAGACCAATTTAGGTATGTTGTGATACCTCAACTCTGTAGATGGGACTGGCCAACGACATAATGTAGGCATTAATCATTTGAAAAAGTTCACGCTTATTTTTTTATGACTTGCCTTAATGAGCTTTATCTTCGAACCGATTACAGCAGAGTGATCGAGGTGGTCGCATTCCAGCGGCTCCTTGGTACACTTTTTAATAGTGCCCATTTGCATTTTGTTTTTGTGAAAACTAGCTGAAAAGTGGAGATTATTGATTGGCTGCAATTCATAAGCTAATGCAGCTGACTTCTGTTTGAGTCACTCTCTATGTTTTATTGGCTTGACCCTTTCTAATGACTCAGATGTGATAAAGGGTATTTAATTGTGTTACCATTTCAAAGGTCACAAGTTCGATTGCAGACATTAAAATTGTTTTTTTTTCTATGAACATTAAAATATATATTTCTATTTATACTACTACAAAAGGCCTCCGAATAATGAACAAAGCCTACGAAAATGCAATTACACGACATCTGTATGTTGCACAAAGCAGTGAATTACCTTTATGGTTCATATTTCTCCCGACAAATGTCTTCCTAATCCGGTTTATAACAGCCTTAACAACTGGTATTGTTCAAAATAGCTTTTTAGAGAACAGAATGATATCTGTGTTCGTTAAATTTAAGAAATCTAATGACGAACTAGAAATTGCGTGAATCCTTGTTTAATCGTCGCTTTTTTATCTTGCTATAAGTGCCAATTTTAAGCATGCAAGACGCCTCTATATGGGGGTTTTATAGACACTTTAATTATTGCATTTGGAAGTTTATTTGCTGGTGACTATAAAGTTGATATTTTTAGAAAATTTGCAAACATTCCAAAGGGCAAACAACGACTCTGACCATTTTTTTGTTCTGGCTAAATTCAACGCCCGACTTTTCACCGAAAAGAAACTGCGAATGCCCAAAAGAAGAGATTCGTGCCATTAAATCACTAAAGACTGAAATAGGTAGCCAAAACCACAGTGGGTAACCAGCAACCCCATCAGAGAAAGATCCCGTGGTAAGATGATGTATGTGTATACCCGAAAAAGGTGAGATTACAATTTGAACCATGGAGAGAGGAAAGAGTGTAAATCCTCAATAGGATCCGGTTCCTCCACCTAGTATAGCAGAAGTTGTCTTAGGTATAAAATAAAGCTTAAGAACAACAAGGAACTAGCAGAGCTAATGCGAAGGTAATGTTTGTGTAGGACACCAAATCTAAGGGTTTATCGACATCATCGGTGATCAGATAATGCACTGGATGAAAAATACTTACATTCGGCAATCCTGCTAGAATCACACTGGCTCTTAGTACCGCCGTGAATTTCGCCGGAATCTTGCCGGAAAGTTTCTAAGAAAGAAGGTTATGGAACAAATTTAAAAATTCCGGTAAAAGCTGGTAAAAGTCAATTAAAGATTGTCAAACCATGAAGCGGGTTAACTATGGACGCACCTATTTTTGGCCAGCCGGTTGAAAAGCAAGAGCGAGAACGTAAAGGCTCTGTCATCCGCGAATGCTTGGGCTTTAAAATGGGGTATTCCCGGGAACTGTTCCCATTCAGCAACATTACTGACAAAGGAATTAATTCCCTCGGAATTAACATTCACTATAACCCTGATTATTTTCAAATTAAAATAAAATATAATATACAGTGAACGTTTGGTATAATGAATGATATAATTTTAGGTCGATCTCTTCAATCTGTATATATTTTTTTTTCAAATTGTACTTAGCACATGGTCCTAGCATATGAGCTTAAAAATATTGTAAGCTACGTTTTCGCAAAAAAAAGGCGCCAGTCAAACTTTGTTTTATTGCACGATGAGATTTCAAGTGCAAGCCTTTTTCTTGAAGTCAACTCAACGTAATCATGTCAGCCATATTAACTAAGAAACTTACTGCTTCATCATAAATTCACTTCAGCAATATTACTGCCACCATCTTGTTCCTTTTCGCTGGCAGACAATTATACGTTATTTTATTGTGTCTGAATAGTCAACATTTTAACTGATTTCAAACAAGTGTGTGTGTGTGAAAATGAGCTCATGTGTTCGGGGACTTTTTCAAAACAACACAATATAACAAGATTAAAATATAGTTTCTTTTTAATCCTCACACAGAGTAAAAAAACGATAGTATGGAAACCAAAACAGACGTGAAAATTGAAGTACCGAATGCATAAAAATGTCCGGGGTTTTTAATTTTTTATGTCAATTTGTTCATGCGCTCGTTATCTCTCGATTTTATCTATCGAATAACAAATCGTTGACATTGTTCGCTATATAAAGATACTAATGTAACTCTGAAAAAGCATTCGTAATATCGCAAATTCGATAACGATGATAAAAACGATTATAGAATTTTATTTATAATTAATTTACATTATGTACCTATTTATTAAAAAAACATAGGGGCGGGCTACAGTCCGCTTGGGCGAACTGTTGGATACCCTATTCTTATTCCTATATCTAAGCTTTTGTAAATAAAAACGCTCCCTAGCTCAAACTTTGGTTTTTCAATAAAATTGTTTTATTTAATTGTGGGCGTGTCAGTAGGCGGATTTAAAAAAAAAATAAGTATGAGCATAAAGGGCACCTAGAGAGTATATACTATAAATTTCAGCTCCCTAGCTCAAACTTTGGACTTTCAAAAATAAAAAAATAATAATTGTGGGCGTGTCAGTAGGCGGATTTTGAAAATATTTACACATGAGCATAAAGGGCCCCTAGAGAGTATATATTAAAAATTTCAGCTCCCTAGCTCAAATTTTGGTTTTTCAAAAAAAATATTTTATTTAATTGTGGGCGTGTCAGTGGGCGGATTTTGAAAATTTTATGTCCCAAGCAGTTTTATGGGCCATAGATCATATATAAAAAATATCAGCTTTCTAGCTCAAAATTCAATTTTTCCCAAAATTTGTTTTATTTAATTGTGGGCGTGTCAGTGGGCGGATTTTGAAAATTTTATGTCCCAATCAGTTTTATGGGCCATAGATCATATATAAAAAATTTGAGCTCTGTAGCTCAAAATTCGATTTTTTCCAAAATTTTGTTTTTTTGAGTTTGTGGGCGGATTTCAAAAATTCTTAAACTTGATTATTTCGGGACCCTAGAGAGTATATGGTTAAAATTTCAGCTCTCTAGGTCCAGTTTAAAGGCCTAATTTTTGCCGACGGACGGACATGGCTAGATCGACATTACTATCGATGCTGATCATAAATATAGTAACTTTTAGGGGTCTACGGGCAATATTAAGGTATGTTACAAACTATGCGTCAAAATTAATATACCCCTAGAATAGGGTATAAAGAGTTATTCCATGTGCGATAAATCTGTTATTATACCCTATTCTAGGGGTATATTAATTTTGACGCATAGTTTGTAACATACCTTAATATTGCCCGTAGACCCCTAAAAGTTACTATATTTATGATCAGCATCGATAGTAATGTCGATCTAGCCATGTCCGTCCGTCCGTCCGTCCGTCCGTCCGTCGGCAAAAATTAGGCCTTTAAACTGGACCTAGAGAGCTGAAATTTTAACCATATACTCTCTAGGGTCCCGAAATAATCAAGTTTACGAATTTTTGAAATCCGCCCACAGACACGCCCACAAACTCAAAAAAACAAAATTTTGGAAAAAATCGAATTTTGAGCTAGGAAGCTGAAATTTTTTATATATAATCTATGACTCCTAAAACTGCTCGGGATATAAAATTTTCAAAATCCGCCCACTCCCACGCCCACAAAAAAATAAAACAATTTTATTGAAAAACCAAAATTTGAGCTAGGGAGCTGAAATTTTTAATATATACTCTCTAGGGGCCCTTTAAGCTCATGTATAAATATTTTCAAAATCCGCCCACTGACACGCTCACAAATAAATAAAACAATTTTTTTGAAAATCCAAAGTTTGAGCTAGGGAGCTGAAATTTATAATATATACTCTCTAGGGGCCCTTTAAGCTCATGTATAAATATTTTCAAAATCCGCCCACTGACACGCCCACAAATAAATAAAACAATATTTTTGAAAATCCAAAGTTTGAGCTAGGGAGCTGAAATTTATAATATATACTCTCTAGGGGCCCTTTATGCTCATGTGTTAATTTTTTTTTAAATCCGCCTACTGACACGCCCACAATTAAATAAAACAATTTTATTGAAACACCCAAGTTTGAGCTAGGGAGCGTTTTTTTTGATAAAATCCTTTAAATGTTATATAACAAAATATGTAGAGCGTTCTTAACAATTTAACCATACTTAGACTTTTGTCACGCCCACTTATGAGGGATAGGAATAAGAATAGGGTATCCAACAGTTCGCCCAAGCGGACTGTAGCCCGTCCCTATGTTATTTTTTTAATTTTGACATTTCATGATTTAATAGCGTCATAGTTACTTTTGATATTAAATGTTTAATTATTTTAAATCCAACTGTTTTAAATGAGTATTCCTAAACAGTAATTTTTCGAGCTAATCCGAATCTCAATTTGTTCTCATTGTGTATACACGTTCAGAATCTACTCCAATTTAGGCATGTACTCTGTAATCGGATTTCTAACATGGAAAAAAACATAGGGACGGGCTACAGTGCGCTTGGGCGAACTGTTGGATACCCTAATCTTATTCCTATCCCTCATAAGTGGGCGTGAAAAAAGTCTAAATATGGTAGAATTGTTAAGAACGCTCTACATATTTTGTTATATAACATTTAAAGGATTTAATCAAAAAAAAAAACGCTCCCTAGCTCAAACTTGGGTGTTTCAATAAAATTGTTTTATTTAATTGTGGGCGTGTCAGTAGGCGGATTTAAAAAAAAATTAACACATGAGCATAAAGAGCCCCTAGAGAGTATATATTATAAATTTCAGCTCCCTAGCTCAAACTTTGGATTTTCAAAAAATTGTTTTATTTATTTGTGGGCGTCTGTGGGCGGATTTTGAAATTTTTATCCCGAGCAGTTTTAGGAGTCATAGATCATATATAAAAAATTTCAGCTTTCTAGCTCAAAATTCGATTTTTTCCAAAATTTTGTTTTTTTGAGTTTGTGGGCGTGTCTGTTGGCGGATTTCAAAAATTCGTAAACTTGATTATTTCGGGACCCTAGAGAGTATATGGTTAAAATTTCAGCTCTCTAGGTCCAGTTTAAAGGCCTAATTTTTGCCGACGGACGGACGGACATGGCTAGATCGACATTGCTATCGATGCCGATCATAAATATAGTAACTTTTAGGGGTCTACGGGCAATATTAAGGTATGTTATAAACTATGCGTCAAAATTAATATACCCTTAGAATAGGGTATAAGCATAGGTGCAAACGAATTGGTTTTTACAGTAACTTGGTTTTTAGATATGTTAGTCGTTACCCGCCTTCTCTTCCATCACCGGTGTGGTAAAGGTCGATCAAACAGAAATCAATCAGCCCTGTCATGGTATACGTTCGAAAGAACTTACGATCGTAAGAAAGTTACGAACGTATAGCGCTTATTTTGATCATGGTATTCGTATCGCAGAGAAAATATAAACGCGGACTAACTCATGTATTTGACATAACAAAAATGGATTCAATGGATTGAAATGGTTGTATTGCAGCTGATTTGTTTTGGATATTTTACTTAAACGAAAGAGTCACACTATCATAATTTTTCGTCGTACAATATTCCGCAAGCATCTGTGAGCCGTAGCGCCGTAGGCAAACGGAAAATCAGCTTAAGAAAACAACGCCATAGACCGCATGCATTCGTAGAGTGTTGTTACTGTTTTTATATTATAACGCGCGTCACATACATAGTATTTACTTACGTTTACATGACCGAATCGAAAGATCGAATTGAAACTGAATTCGTTTTCGAGGCGTTTCGAGGCTCTTACCGAATTGAGAGATTGAATTGAAGTAAAATTCAGTTTCACACCTCCTATTAAATAGTATTTTGTATAGCCTTGCAATAGTGGCGTCAAAAATCCCAGTCAAATAAACACAACAAAGGAAAACAAAGAGGGCGCACACACACTCTCTCACTTGTCTATCTCTATCTTTCAATTCGTCTTTATATGCTAATGGATTGAAACCAATCACAGAACATTTTGTGATCGGATAGAGTGAATCCTTAAATCTGCGATTACATGAAATTCAATTCGGATTGAAACCGGATTGAGTTTCACATGTAAAGGGAATAATAGAACCCCACACGGCGTACCAGTTGGGATGCCATAAGTTGGGAGCAATAGAAGAAGACTATTTTTCTTCTTATGTGTTTACTCTTGATCAAGTTTTTCTGAACTTTGCCTAATCGCATGAAATGGAAACGATCGAAGGACCGAAGATAGAGACGTCTATAATACCAAGTGATCTAGCACTAAACCTATAACTGGACCGCTGTCAGTTGAAAAATGTGTCTTTTAAAATGTTGGCTACGACATGCGTTTAATCGTGTTTAAAGTGGACACCATGTACGCACATATATATGCATATGTCCCTACATAATTAAGAGGGTTTATGTTGTTTGTCATTTAATTCTTAAAAAACCAACTATAAATCAAAGTGTAATTACATGCTAAGATATTTTGGTATTATAAGCCGGCTGTACTAAAAGCGGCGCGTTTGTTTATACCCTATTCTAGGGGTATATTAATTTTGACGCATAGTATGTAACATACCTTAATATTGCCCGTAGACCCCTAAAAGTTACTATATTTATGATCAGCATCGATAGTAATGTCGATCTAGCCATGTCCGTCCGTCCGTCCGTCCGTCCGTCCGTCGTCGGCAAAAATTAGGCCTTTAAACTGGACCTAGAGAGCTGAAATTTTAACCATATACTCTCCTAGGGTCCCGAAATAATCAAGTTTACGAATTTTTGAAATCCGCCCACAGACACGCCCACAAACTCAAAAAAAAAACAAAATTTTGGAAAAAATCGAATTTTGAGCTAGGAAGCTGAAATTTTTTTATATATGATCTATGACTCCTAAAACTGCTCGGGATATAAAATTTTCAAAATCCGCCCACTGCCACGCCCACAAAAAAATAAAACAATTTTATTGAAAAACCAAAATTTGAGCTAGGGAGCTGAAATTTTTAATATATACTCTCTAGGGGCCCTTTAAGCTCATGTATAAATATTTTCAAAATCCGCCCACTGACACGCCCACAAATAAATAAAACAATTTTTTTGAAAATCCCAAAGTTTGAGCTAGGGATCTGAAATTTATAATATATACTCTCTAGGGGCCCTTTAAGCTCATGTATAAATATTTTCAAAATCCGCCCACTGACACGCCCACAAATAAATAAAACAATTTTTTTGAAAATCCAAAGTTTGAGGTAGGGAGCTGAAATTTATAATATATTACTCTCTAGGGGCCCTTTATGCTCATGTGTTAATTTTTTTTAAATCCGCCTACTGACACGCCCACAATTAAATAAAACAATTTTATTGAAACACCCGAGTTTGAGCTAGGGAGCGTTTTTTTGATAAATCTTTAAATGTTATATAACAAAATATGTAGAGCGTTCTTAACAATTTAACCATACTTAGACTTTTGTCACGCCCACTTATGAGGGATAGGAATAAGAATAGGTATCCAACAGTTCGCCCAAGCGGACTGTAGCCCGTCCCTATGTTTATACCCTATTCTAGGGGTATATTAATTTTGACGCATAGTTTGTAACATACCTTAATATTGCCCGTAGACCCCTAAAAGTTACTATATTTATGATCAGCATCGATAGTAATGTCGATCTAGCCATGTCCGTCCGTCCGTCCGTCCGTCCGTCGGCAAAAATTAGGCCTTTAAACTGGACCTAGAGAGCTGAAATTTTAACCATATACTCTCTAGGGTCCCGAAATAATCAAGTTAAGAATTTTTGAAATCCGCCCACAACACGCCCACAAACTCAAAAAAACAAAATTTTGGAAAAAATCGAATTTTGAGCTAGAGAGCTGAAATTTTTTATATATGATCTATGGCCCATAAAACTGATTGGGACATACAATTTTCAAAATCCGCCCACTGACACGCCCACAATTAAATAAAACAAATTTTGGGAAAAATTGAATTTTGAGCTAGAAAGCTGAATTTTTTATATATGATCTTTGGCCCATAAAACTGCTTGGGACATAAAATTTTCAAAATCCGCCCACTGACACGCCCACAATTAAATAAAATATTTTATTTTTTTTGAAAAACCAAAATTTGAGCTAGGGAGCTGAAATTTTTAATATATACTCTCTAAGGGCCCTTTATGCTCATGTGTAAATATTTTCAAAATCCGCCTACTGACACGCCCACAATTATTTTTTTTTTATTTTTGAAAGTCCAAAGTTTGAGCTAGGGAGCTGAAATTTATAGTATATACTCTCTAGGTGCCCTTTATGCTCATACTTAAATTTTTTTTAAATCCGCCTACTGACACGCCCACAAATAAATAAAACAATTTTTTTGAAAATCCAAAGTTTGAGCTAGGGAGCTGAAATTTATAATATATACTCTCTATGGGCCCTTTATGCTTATGTGTAAATATTTTCAAAATCCGCCCACTGGCACGCCCACAATTATTATTATTTTTTTTTTTTTGAAAATTCAAAGTGAGCTAGGGAGCTGAAATTTATAATATATACTCTCTAGGGGCGCTTTATGCTCATGTGTTAATTTTTTTAAATCCGCCTACTGACACGCCCACAATTAAATAAAACAATTTTATTGAAACACCCAAGTTTGAGCTAGGGAGCGTTTTTTTTGATAAAATCCTTTAAATGTTATATAACAAAATATGTAAATCGTTCTTAACAATTCAACCATACTTAGGCTTTTGTCACGCCCACTTGTGAGGGATAGGAATAAGAATAGGGTATCCAACAGTTCGCCCAAGCGGACTGTAGCCCTTCCCTATGTTTTTTGTTTGAGATTAACTTCTTTTCGATTACTCATACCACTTGACATACTCGTAGTTAGATTGACATTGATATATTTATGTTCAGCCCAATCATGAATATTCCCGGGGAATTTTTCCTCGAGAATTTTATTTTTCTCGAGAATTAAATCCTCCTATTCTGAATCAACGGGGAAACATTTTTCACTTCGAATCCGGGAGAAGGAATTTCTGAAGTTTCGAAATCAGCTATTTAGGGGATTTAAGTGTCATTTTGCGAATTCTGTCAGAAGAATAAAAATTGAATAGTTTTTTATAAATTTGCTAAAATAAATATAATATAGGTGATTTGTGATTGTTGTTCATGAAAAATTCGTGTTAAAATGATAAGTGTCGCATTCAGAATGGTGGCGGAGGAATTAGCAGCTATTGAACACCAAAACCGTCGTAAAATAAGAAGGAACTTGAGAGACAGCTCCAATCCATTGGAATTACCTCAAAACATGTAAGTGCAAAGACTG